>CM061130.1:101095766-101695766 GCA_030789695.1 Scilla litardierei | reverse complement strand
TGACCTGGTCCAAATGAGCTGGAAATTGGCTCAAAAATTCTTTAAAACGTTTAAAACTCAAATAAATTTTATTTGGCCGAAATTAATTTAAAAATAAATTATTAAAAATATTATAAAACTTGTTAAAAATATAAAAGTGGTCAAATAAACTCCAAAAATTATAAAATAAATATCGTGGTGTTCGTGATGACGAATGTGAGCTAACTAAGAAGACGGATCTCAAATTCGACGTCGGATGACGAAACTAAAAATAGAAACGTCTCCCGTCAAGAGTGAGAATCGTCACGTCTCATCGAGCAAGTTTAAATTGTGGGAAAACGACTCGAGAAACGTCGTTCCAAATTAGTGCCATTATTTAATACTCTCAGAGACGTTCACAACGACATATCACACAAAAGTGTTCACAAACAAATATATTCTAAAATAAACACGTGCACTGCCAAAAGCACGTGCACGAAAAACGTACGACGAAAAGTGGTCGTTACACAGGAATCAACAATTATTTACTCAACACGCAACCCGCGGAATACCAACGCGAAAATCGCGTAATCTCAATTATTTTAGCATCTGGATCAAAATTGGTTAATTACTCTCCGCGCATACCAAGGAAACTCATCGATTTTTCGCCTTGATCAACATTGATGCTAATAGGAAAATTACTCCCGACAATACTACTCTCCACTAAGATTTTTTAATACATTTTATTCGACACGCACCCCGGGCTAAATAATACAGAAGAGAGAAACTATTATAATTGATCCTCGCGCAAAAGCATGGAAAATGGGAATTGCTCAATGCGCACAACGCAGATGGGTCACTGAGGATGTGACTGCTGCAGTACCATATTAACTGTGTGGCTACATCGAAGACCCCGTCAAGCTACAGAAGGGTGCTCGTGAATAAGAAAATACTGCTCCTGAATCTACTGCTGATTGATACCAGACATATGATTTTCCCAAGAATGTATGACCAGTGGCAAGTGAGCTGGCAAAATTTATATTTTGGCCGTTGTTCCCGGTGAGCAAATTTTTAATGGTTTAAAAATTTTTTCAAAGCGCACAACAAGTATCGCCAGATGGTCACTTTGAGCCGGAGTGCGCGTTCTCAAATTTGTTATGGCTAACATAATTGCGCAAAGCGCACAACATGCAGAATTATGACCGTTGTGCGCGTTAAGCTCTATAGTTGCGTCGATGACAAATTTGCTCAACGCCCCCACGGGAATAAATTTGTCCGTTTTGCGCTTTGAGCATATTTGTGAGATGCTATAATTTTAATTCCACCTCGCACCAGCACATTGAATCAATCACATTCCAAATTTCATCATACTTAAACGCGCACAACCAGCAGAATTATGCCCGTTGTGCGCGTTTAGGTAAAGTGTAGATTAAGTCTCATACATATTCTAGTTGATGTTATTTTGAAAATGACCCAGCCATTCAAATATATTGATGTACATACTGATACAGATCCAAACTGATTCATTAGCCTATGCTCTTACAAACTGAAACATGTGATTGTCGGTGTGATCTGCGTGCTTCCCCGTCAACTTCCGCGAGTTCACCGGGCGACCATCTTCGTTCCGTTTATTACTGTCGTTGCCGATTTTCTGCCATCATCGGCTGGATATGAGTGTAGTCATAGCATGCGTCGGTGTAACCTGCAGTCGGGTATGTAGCCGTTTCAAAGACACCGAGGAACTCCGATTCACATGAGTCGTCGAACAACACCAAATGGTTGAATAACAAATAGAATGAGCTTTTTATCTTCGCGATCGGAAAGAACAGGAGGGAGTGTTTGTGTGTCATAGACGAGGTATAGTGAAATGATGAAGGATTTAATGGTTTGGATGGAGTTTATAAAGAGGAGATGGATATGGAGTGTATAGTCGAGGAGTGGAAGGCGAAATGCTCACATATGGAAGGCATTCATCGGGCATGCATGTTTACAAATGGACGATAGCCCTTCGTTGCGTTTATTACCACCATTGCGTAAGTTTCCAACAGCAACCATTTAGCTTTACGTGAAAAGATAACTGGTTGAATTCCATCGTCCATTTCTACCGTAAGTGTCAGGCATTAGGGCTCGCTGTAGGATAACGGAGTATACTCATCAATTTGAATGGTCAATTTCACACTAAATGGACCGTGAATGCCCTGGAGAAGCGTATGAAATCAGAGGACTACAAGCTGATGCTGTCGCCTCCCGAATATGCTCCTATCCCTAGTCTGCGAAGTGCGAAGAGATGAATGGCCCCCCTGGCCTTTGCGCCCTGGATGTCTACACTGGGTCACATAGGTTGGCGGTGCATGGCTACCGGCCCTCTGAGGCACAAGAACTCCCTCCTGTTCTTTTCGATCTCTTGGCTCGCAGCCAAAATTGGAAATCCCCAGGAGGAAAGGGACAATTATGATCTGCTTCATCCACAGTCAGAGTTGCCCAATTTGGCTGCGAGCCAAGAGATCGAAAAGAACAGAAGGGAGTGCTTGTGCCTCAGAGAGACGGTAGCCATGCACCGCCAACCTAATTGACCCAGAGCAGCCAACTAGGGCGCAAAGGCCCGGGGGGCCATTCTTCTCTTCGCAGACCAGGGAGAGAAGCATATCCGGGAGGCGACTGCATCAGCCTGTAGGCCTCCGATTTCATACGCTTCTCCAGGGCCTTCACGGCATTCACGGTCCATTTATAGTGAAAAACAACCGATCAAATTGATGAGTATTAAGTCCGTTATCCTACAGTAATGCTAAGGATCTCGAGAATGAACATCTTATTTACTCAATACGTAATCCCACCGAGAAAAACGCGTAATCCTAAGTATTTTAGGCTCAGCTGAAAAAGAGGCAATTTACTCTCCCCACAGGACAAGGATACCGAACCGTTTTGCGCCTTGAATTACTCTCCGTCGAACACTCGAAAAATTATTTATTTTTCAGCGCATAAAAAACAATCAAATTGTTTCTGTTGTGAGTGCGGTTTAATTGGTTTCACTATAAGCCCTTGTGTGTAATGTGGATTGTGGAGTCCTCAGATGTGAGACCGTGTGTGTACAGGGGATGGATATTGATTCACACTATGACTTTTAACCACCGCGCACGACGCGCACAACAGATAATTGATATCAGCCCTTCGTTGCGTTTATTACCGTCATAGCTTGGTAACGGCTATTTATTACAAATGTATTTTACAAGGCACATGACCAAATTTAATAAGTTTAGAACCGATGGAAATATCTTAATTATACAAACTACCTGAGACCAATATTGGATATTTTTCGAGCAAATTTTAAAATATTTACAACATTACAAGAAATACTAAATACTTAAAAATTAAAAAAATTAACATTGAAGAATAATATTATTTATATTTTTCTTTCATGCAGAAACAATGTATTAGATTAACAATGTATGCAGAAACAAGTATCGCCAGGTGTTCACTTTGAGCCGGAGTGCGCGTTCTCAAATTTGTTATGGCTAACATAATTGCGCAAAGCGCACAACATGCAGAATTATGCCCGTTTAGCGCGTTAAGCTCTATAGTTGCGTCGATGACAAATTTGCTCAACGCCCCCACGGGAATAAATTTGACCGTTTTGCTCTTTGATCATATTTGTGAGATGCTATAAGTTTACTCCCACTGCGCGCCACCGCAGTGAATCAATCAAATTCCAAATTTCATCATACTTAATCTGAATCCCAACCACGCCTACATCCAAACTTTTAGATTTAAGTCTTATTATACTTGTTCAATCTGAAAACATTGTAGATTAAACCGGATACTTATTCACTCTGACTCAGAAACTACATACAAACTTTAAAAATAAATCTGATACCTTTTCAATCTGAAGGCATATTCAATCGACTTCATAAACTGCATGCAAAATTTTAGATTAAATCTCATACATATTCAAATTGATGACATTTTGAAAATTACCCAGCCATTCAAATATATTGATATACATACTGAATTACTGATACAGATCCAAACTGATTCATTAGCCTATGCTCTTACAAACTGAGGGGTTCTCGTGAATATACAAAAGACTGTTCGTAAATCTACAGCTGATTGATACCAGACATGTGCATTTCTCAAGAATGTTTGACCGGTCGGTGGGACGTGAGCTGGAAAAATTAATAGCCGCTTACATAATTGCTCAACGCCCAGAACCAACTAATTTATGGCCGTTGTGCGCGTTGATGATATTTATAATGGTTACTTTAATTACGCAAAGTGCACAACAAGCACTGCCAGAGCCAGCTGTTCGCTTTGAGCATCTAAGGTATTTTATGAACAATTGTTTAACGCGCACAACCAGCAGAATTTACTCGTTGTGCGCGTTAAGCTGATGTTTCATCGATGACAAATTTTCTCAACACGACCACGGGAATATATTTAATCATACTTATTCTGAATCCCAATCAAGCCTACATGCAAGCTTTTAGATTTAAGTCTTATTATACTTGTTCAATCTGGAAACATTGTAGATTAAACCGGATACTTATTCACTCTGACTCAGAAACTACATGCAAACTTTAAAATTAAATCTGATACTAATTCAAGCTGAAGGCATATTCAATCGAATTCAACTATATTGATGTACATACTGATACAGACCCAAACTGATTCATTAGCCTATGCTCTTACAAACTGATACATATGATTGTCTACGTAGATGTTTGCAATGAAGGGCTCGCTGTAGGATAACGGACTTATACTCATCAATTTGAATGGTCAATTTCACTATAAATTGACCGTGAACGCCCTCAAAAATTTCGCTTTGTGTTTGACATTACCCTCAAAAATTACTCACACCGCAACATCTGTATATACTGTATATTCACGAGCTCAACAACTGTAGACTCACGGGTTCTTTCCATTACTCACAGTAAATCAACTGTAGTCTCATCCTCATCCATGGGCAGTCCAAATCGTCTATAATAAATGGCGTCTCATTCTAAAATGTTGGTAACTGCTAATTTGATTGCAGCATTCAAAACCTCTCAATAAATACGCAGTTAAAGCCTTGCTTTAATACGCAGCATTCAAAGCTTATTTTAATACTCGTTTAATATTTGACCGTTTGAATTCATAACAGCTATTTTTTGAATTCTATTTATATCCCACTGCTTTCCTCAAGAAAATACACGGAAAAATTGCTTCCTCCAAAAATTCTTCTGTGCTTCATCCCGTTCTCCTGGGTAGCTATACTGTGCAAAATCCAAAGTCTCTGGCCAAGTGTGGACGCGGCCAGGGGCTGCTGTGTTAACCTTTGGGAGCAACCGGCAACAGCGATTACCACCGAGGTCGCGCCTCAGCGGTTTCAATTACATCTGCCAAGTATTCTTCTTCTCGGATCTTCCTCGTATAGCCACGGTATTCTACATATTTTTCTTACAATATATTTGTTTCTCAGTTTAACCGGACAAATTCTAACCATTGCTTCGTTCTGCTTGATGTAGAAATATACCATGGTAAATGGAAGATAAAATTGAAAGTTACTCCTGCTATTTCAATGTGGAGTCGTGGACCATTTCCTTCATGATGTAGATGCCTGTAAAGAGAATGGGATGGCGGTAGAAGATGACTCCAATAAAATCAGTCTAACTTCGCAACCAAAATGCACCTTCAAATCTTCCCAGAAGATCTCAGCGGTCAGCGTAGTAGCATTTGCAACCAAAATGCACCTTCAAATCTACCCAAAAGATCTCAGCGGTCAGCGGACCTTCTAGGATATATGAGCATTTTCTTCCTTTCTTGGGTGTGAAAGTAGGGATTTTCGAGGTATTCCATTTGGTAAGTATATACTTTTAAATACACTATAGGTGTAATTCTTATTCAATTGGGTGGAAAATGATGTAGAAATTTGGTGATTTTACATGCATGCAGATACGGTTGAGATTGCTCGAGAAGGTACAAAAATCCAAGATACTATTTATGTCGTAAAAAAATCCAGCGTTAGTGGAGGTTAACAGTCATTGAGGGCAGCTGGGCAGGCACAACCATCAAGCTGCTAATTATGTCGAGGGCCATTCCGATGAAGGCAGTTGCAGGGAATGGTGATGGAATCATTGAGAGATTTGGCAAATAGCACGCTGAGGCCGGCTGAAATTTTGACAGTCCTGTAGGAGAATCCTACCTTCCATGCAAATAAATTTATAATGCACGTCACCGTGTAAAAAGGGACAACAAGAATGTTGTCGCTTTGCATGTAAAACTTCCGATAGGATTCCTGCTGCCCTTCATCGGAATGGCCCGCGACATATTTAGCAGCTTGATGGTTGTGCCTGCCCTCAACGACGGTTAACCTTCACTCCTCACCGCCAACGCCGACGCCCACCATTACCACGCAATGAGAACAGACATTGACACTTCTTGGTTTTAACTGGCCTGTCGGTCGTTTTTTCCTTTCGGTGTCACCTGTAAACGCCGCTTCTTTCACATGCAAAGTAAACAACTTTGCATGTGAAAGAAGCGGGGTTTACAGGTGACACCGAAAGGAAAAAACGACCGACAGGCCAGTTAAAACCAAGAAGTGTCAATGTCTGTTCTCATTGCGTGGTAATGGTGGGCGTCGGCGTTGGCGGGGAGGAGTGAAGGTTAACAGTCGTTGAGGGCATGCACAACCATCAAGCTGCTAAATATGTCGAGGGCCATTCCGATGAAGGGCAGTAGCTGGGAATGGAGATGGATCATTGAGAGATTTGGCAAATAGCACGCTGAGGCCGGCTGAGATTTTGAAAGTCCAACCTTCCATGCAAATCAATTTATAATGCACGTCACCGAGTAAAAAGGGACAACAAGAATGTTGATATTGAAAAAAATTCGGTATTAAATTGATGTTAGGTTTTGTGCAAAATAATCACTTGTTGTAAGAAATTAAAAGATATGTTTACCCATATTGCTACCTTCGTATGGAAATTTCACCACACTTGTCACTTGTGCTTTTTAAGCCCCGCGGACGACGCGCACGACGGGGGTAATTATGCCCGTCGTGCGCGCGAATGGAAAATGCTCCACACTTGTACGTTTTAGCCCTCGCGGACGACGGGGTTAATTTTGTCCGCCGTGCGCTCGGATGGAAATTGCTCCACACTAAGCGTTTTAACCCATGCGCACGACGGGGGTAATTTGGCCCGTCGTGCTCACGGCTGTAAATTGCTCCTCACTTGTGCGTTTGCCCGCACAGGACGCGCACGACGGGGGTAATTTTGCCCGTCGTGCGCGCGGATGTGAATTTCTTCACACTAGGCGTTTTAACCCACGCGCACGACGGGGGTAAGTTTGCCCGTCGTGCGTGCGGATGGAAATTGCTTTACAGTTTGTGTTTTCCCCCTCGCGCACGACGGGGGTAATTTGACCCGTCGTGCGCACGGCTGTAAATATCTCCACACTTGTGCGTTTGCCCGCACACGACGCGCACGACGGGGGTAAGTTTGCCCGTCGTGCGCGCGGATGTGAATTTCTTCACACTAGGCGTTTTAACACACGCGCACGACGGGGGTAAGTTTGCCCGTCGTGCGCGCGGATGGAAATTGCTTTACAGATTGCGTTTTCCCCCTCGCGCACGACGGGGGTCATTTGGCCCGTCGTGCGCACGGCTGTAGATTGCTCCTCACTTGTGCGTTTGCCCGCACAGGATGCGCACGACGGGGGTAATTTTGCCCGTCGTGCGCGCGGATGTGAATTTCTTCACACTAGGCATTTTAACCCACGCGCACGACGGGGGTAAGTTTGCCCGTCGTGCGCGCGGATGAAAATTGCTTTACAGATTGTGTTTTCCCCCTCGCGCACGACGGGGGTAATTTGGCCTGTCGTGCGCACGGCTGTAAATTAATATACTCACCTGTGCGTTTGCCCGCACACGACGCGCACGACGGTGGTAATTTTGCCCGTCGTGCGCGCGGATGGAAATTGCCCGACACTTGTGCGTTTTAAGCCCCGCGGACGACACGCACGACGGGGGTTATTTTGCCCGTCGTGCGCACGGATGGAAATTGCTGCACACTTGTGCGTTTTAACCCCCGCGGACGACGGGGTTAATTTTGTCCGTCGTGCGCGCGGATGGAAATTGCTTTACAGATTGCGTTTTCCCCCTCGCGCATGATGGCGGTAATTTGGCCCGTCGTGCGCACGGCTGTAAATTGTTCCACACTTGTGCGTTTGCCCGCACACGACGCACATGACAGGGGTTATTTTGCCCGTCGTGTGGAAATTGCTGCACACTTGTGCGTTTTAACCCCCGCGGACGACGGGGTTAATTTTGTCCGTCGTGTGCTCAGATGGAAATTGCTCCAAACTAGGCGTTTTAACCCACGCGCACGACGGGGGTAAGTTTGCCCGTCGTGCGCGCGGATGGAAATTGCTTTACAGATTGCGTTTTCCCCCTCGCGCATGACGGGGGTCATTTGGCCCGTCGTGCGCACGGCTGTAAATTGCTCCACACTTGTGCGTTTGCCCACACACGATGCGCACGACGGGGGTTATTTTGCCCGTCGTGCGCGCGGATGGAAATTGCCCGACACTTGTGCGTTTTAAGCACCGCGGACGACGCGCACGACGGGGGTAATTTTGCCCGTCGTGCGCTCGGATGGAAATTGCTCCACACTAGGCGTTTTAACCCACGCGCACGACGGGGGTAAGTTTGCCCGTCGTGCGCGCGGATGGAAATTGCTTTACAGATTGCGTTTTCCCCCTCGCGCACGACGGGGGTAATTTGTCCCGTCGTGCGCACGGCGGTAAATTGCTCCACACTTGTGCGTTTGCCCGCACACGACGCGCACGACGGGGGTAATTTTGCCCGTCGTGCGCGCGGATGGAAATTGCTCGACACTTGTGCGTTTTAACCCCCGCGGACGACGCGCACGACGGGGGTTATTTTTCCTGACGTGCGCGCGGATGGAAATTGCTGCACACTTGTGCGTTTTAACCCCCGCGGACGACGGGGTTAATTTTGTCCGCCGTGCGCTCGGATGGAAATTGCTCCACACTAGGCGTTTTAACCCACGCGCACGACAGGGGTAAGTTTGCCCGTCGTGCGCGCGGATGGAAATTGCTTTACAGATTGCATTTTCCCCCTCGCGCACGACGGGGGTAATTTGGCCCGTCGTGCGCTCGGCTGTAAACTGCTCCACACTTGTGCGTTTGCCCGCACACGACGCGCACGACGGGGGTAATTTTGCCCGTCGTGCGCGCGGATGTGAATTTCTTCACACTAGGCGTTTTAACCCACGTGCACGACGGGGGTAAGTTTGCCCGTCGTGCGCGCGGATGTGAATTGCTTTACATATTGCGTTTTCCCCCGCGCGCACGACGGGGGTAATTTGGCCCGTCGTGCGCACGGCTGTAAATTAATATCCACTTGTGCGTTTGCCGGCACATGACACGCACGACGGGGGTAATTTTGCCCGTCATGCCCGCGGATGGAAATTGCTCGACACTTGTGCGTTTTAACCCCCGCGAACGACGCGCACGACGGGGGTTATTTTGCCCGTCGTGCGCGCGGATGGAAATTGCTGCACACTTGTGCGTTTTAACCCCCGCGGACGACGGGGTTAATTTTGCCCGTCGTGCGCTCGGATGGAAATTGCTTTACAGATTGCGTTTTCCCCCTCGTGCACGACGGGGGTAATTTGGCCCGTCGTGCGCACGGCTGTAAATTGCCCCACACTTGTGCGTTTGCCCGCACACGACGCGCACGACGGGGGTAAGTTTGCCCGTCGTGCGCGCGGATAGAAATTGCTGCACACTTGTGCGTTTTAACCCCCGCGGATGACGGGGTTAATTTTGTCCGCCTTGCGCTCGCATGGAAATTGCTCTACACTAGGAGTTTTAACCCACGCGCACGACGGGGGTAAGTTTGCCCGTCGTGCGCGCGGATGGAAATTTCTTTACAGATTGCGTTTTCCCCCTCGCGCACGACGGGGGTAATTTGGCCCGTCGTGCGCACGGCTGTAAATTGCTCCACACTTGTGCGTTTGCCCGCACACGACGCGCACGACGGGGGTTATTTTGCCCGTCGTGCGCGCGGATGGAAATTGCCCGACACTTGTGCGTTTTAAGCCCCGCAGACGACGCGCACGACGGGGGTAATTTTGCCCGTCGTGCGCTCGGATGGAAATTGCTCCACACTAGGCGTTTTAACCCACGCGCACGACGGGGGTAAGTTTGCCCGTCGTGCGCGCGGATGGAAATTGCTTTACAGATTACGTTTTCCCCCTCGCGCACGACGGGGGTAATTTGGCCCGTCGTGCGCCCGGCTGTAAATTGCTCCTCACTTGTGCGTTTGCCCGCACAGGACGCGCACGACGGGGGTAATTTTGCCCGTCGTGCGCGCGGATGTGAATTTCTTCACACTAGGCGTTTTAACCCACGCGCACGACGGGGGTAAGTTTGCCCGTCGTGCGCGCGGATGGGAATTGCTTTACATATTGCGTTTTCCCCCTCGCGCACGACGGGGGTAATTTGGCCCGTCGTGCGCACGGCTGTAAATTAATATCCACTTGTGCGTTTGCCGGCACACGACACGCACGACGGGGGTAATTTTGCCCGTCGTGGCCGCGTATGGAAATTGCTCGACACTTGTGCGTTTTAACCCCCGCGGACGACGCGCACGACGGGGGTTATTTTGCCCGTCGTGCGCGCGGATGGAAATTGCTGCACACTAGTGCATTTTAACCCCCGCGGACGACGGGGTTAATTTTGTCCGTCGTGCGCTCGGATGGGAATTGCTTTACTGATTGTGTTTTCCCCCTCGCGCACGACGGGGGTAATTTGGCCCGTCGTGCGCACGGCTGTAAATTGCCCAACACTTGTGCGTTTGCCCGCACACGACGCGCACGACAGGGGTAAGTTTGCCCGTCGTGCGCGCGGATAGAAATTGCTGCACACTTGTGCGTTTTAACCCCCGCGAACGACGGGGTTAATTTTGTCCGCCTTGCGCTCGCATGGAAATAGCTCTACACTAGGAGTTTTAACCCACGCACACGACGGGGGTAAGTTTGCCCGTCGTGCGCGCGGATGGAAATTGCTTTACAGATTGCGTTTTCCCCCTCGCGCACGACGGGGGTAATTTGCACGTCGTGCGCACGGCTGTAAATTGCTCCACACTTGTGCGTTTGCCCGCACACGACGCGCACGACGGGGGTTATTTTGCCCGTCGTGCGCGCGGATGGAAATTGCCCGACACTTGTGCGTTTTAAGCCCCGCGGACGACGCGCACGACGGGGGTAATTTTGCCCGTCGTGCGCTCGGATGGAAATTTCTCCACACTAGGCGTTTTAACCCACGCGCACGACGGGGGTAAGTTTGCCCGTCGTGCGCACGGATGGAAATTGCTTTACAGATTGTGTTTTCCCCCTCGCGCACGACGGGGGTAATTTGGCCCGTCGTGCGCCCGGCTGTAAATTGCTCCTCACTTGTGCGTTTGCCCGCACAGGACGCGCACGACGGGGGTAATTTTGTCCGTCGTGCGCGCGGATGTGAATTTCTTCACACTAGGCGTTTTAACCCACGCGCACAACGGGGGGTAAGTTTGCCCGTAGTGCGCGCGGATGGGAATTGCTTTACATATTGCGTTTTCCCCCTCGCGCACGACGGGGGTAATTTGGCCCGTCGTGCGCACGGCTGTAAATTAATATCCACTTGTGCGTTTGCCGGCACACGACACGCACGACGGGGGTAATTTTGCCCGTCGTGCCCGCGGATGGAAATTACTCGACACTTGTGCGTTTTAACCCCCGCGGACGACGCGCACGACGGGGGTTATTTTGCCCGTCGTGCGCGCGGATGGAAATTGCTGCACACTTGTGCGTTTTAACCCCCGCGGACGACGGGGTTAATTTTGTCCGTCGTGCGCCCGGATGGAAATTGCTTTACTGATTGTGTTTTCCCCTTCGCGCACGACGGGGGTAATTTGGCCCGTCGTGCGCACGGCTGTAAATTGCCCCACACTTGTGCGTTTGCCCGCACACGACGCGCACGACGGGGATAAGTTTGCCCGTCGTGCGCGCGGATAGAAATTGCTGCACACTTGTGTGTTTTAACCCCCGCAGACGACGGGGTTAATTTTGTCCGCCTTGCGCTCGCATGGAAATTGCTCTACACTAGGAGTTTTAACCCACGCGCACGACGGGGGTAAGTTTGCCAGTCGTGCGCGCGGATAGAAATTGCTTTACAGATTGCGTTTTCCCCCTCGCGCACGACGGGGGTAATTTGGCCCGTCGTGCGCACGGCTGTAAATTGCTCCACACTTGTGCGTTTGCCCGCACACGACGCGCACGACGGGGGTTATTTTGCCCGTCGTGCGCGCGGATGGAAATTGCCCGACACTTGTGCATTTTAAGCCCCGCGGACGACGCGCACGACGGGGGTAATTTTGCCCGTCGTGCGCTCAGATGGAAATTGCTCCACACTAGGCGTTTTAACCCACGCGCACGACAGGGGTAAGTTTGCCCGTCGTGCGCGCGGATGGAAATTGCTTTACAGATTGCGTTTTCCCCCTCGCGCACGACGGGGGTAATTTGGCCCGTCGTGCGCCCGGCTGTAAATTGCTCCTCACTTGTGCGTTTGCCCGCAAAGGACGCGCACGACGGGGGTAATTTTGCCCGTCGTGCGCACGGATGTGAATTTCTTCACACTATGCGTTTTAACCCACGCGCACGACGGGGGGTAAGTTTGCCCGTCGTGCGCGTGGATGGGAATTGCTTTACATATTGCGTTTCCCCCTCGCGCACGACGGGGGTAATTTGGCCCGTCGTGTGCACGGCTGTAAATTAATATCCACTTGTGCGTTTGCCGGCACACGACACGCACGACGGGGGTAATTTTGCCCGTCGTGCCCGCGGATGGAAATTGCTCGACACTTGTGCGTTTTAACCCCCGCGGACGACGCGCACGACGGGGGTTATTTTGCCCGTCGTGCGCGCGGATGGAAATTGCTGCACACTTGTGCGTTTTAACCCACGCGGACGACGGGGTTAATTTTGTCCGTCGTGCGCTCGGATGGAAATTGCTTTACTGATTGTGTTTTCCCCCTCGCGCCCGACGGGGGTAATTTGGCCCGTCGTGCGCACGGCTGTAAATTGCCCCACACTTGTGCGTTTGCCGGCACACGACGCGCACGACGGGGGTAAGTTTGCCCGTCGTGCGCGCGGATAGAAATTGCTGCACACTTGTGCGTTTTAACCCCCGCGGACGACGGTGTTAATTTTGTCCGCCTTGCGCTCGCATGGAAATTGCTCTACACTAGGAGTTTTAACCCACGCGCACGACGGGGGTAAATTTGCCCGTCGTGCGCGCGGATGGAAATTGCTTTACAGATTACGTTTTCCCCCTCGCGCACGACGGGGGTAATTTGGCCCGTCGTGCGCACGGCTGTAAATTGCTCCACACTTGTGCGTTTGCCCGCACACGACGCGCACGACGGGGGTTATTTTGCCCGTCGTGCGCGCGGATGGAAATTGCCCGACACTTGTGCGTTTTAAGCCCCGCAGACGACGCGCACGACGGGGGTAATTTTGCCCGTCGTGCGCTCGGATGGAAATTTCTCCACACTAGGCGTTTTAACCCACGCGCACGACGGGGGTAAGTTTGCCCGTCGTGCGCGCGGATGGAAATTGCTTTACAGATTGCGTTTTCCCCCTCGCGCACGATGGGGGTAATTTGGGCCGTCGTGCGCACGGCTGTAAATTGCTCCTCACTTGTGCATTTGCCCGCACAGGACGTGCACGACGGGGGTAATTTTGCCCGTCGTGCGCGCGGATGTGAATTTCTTCACACTAGGCGTTTTATCCCGCGCGCACGCGGGGGTAAGTTTGCCCGTCGTGCGCGCGGATGGAAATTGCTTTACATATTGCGGTTTCCTCCTCGCGCACGACGGTGGTAATTTGGCCCGTCGTGTGCACGGCTGTAAATTAATATCCACTTGTGCGTTTGCCGGCACACGACGCGCACAACGGGGGTAATTTTGCCCGTCGTGCCCGCGGATGGAAATTGCTCGACACTTTTGCGTTTTAACCCCCGCGGACGACGCGCACGACGGGGGTTATTTTGCCCGTCGTGCGCGCGGATGGAAATTGCTGCACACAGTAGGCGTTTTAACCCCCACGGACGACGGTGTTAATTTTGCCCGTCGTGCGCTCGGATGGAAATTGCTACACACTTGTCGTTTTAACCCCCGCGCACGACGGGGTTAATTTTGTCCGTCGTGCGCTCGGATGGAAATTGCTCCACACTAGGCGTTTTAACCCACGCGCACGACGGGGTAAGTTTGCCCGTCGTGCGCGCGGATGGAAATTGCTTTACAGATTGCGTTTTTCCCCTCGCGCACGACGGATTAATTTGGCCCGTTGTGCGCACGACTGTAAATTATTCCACACTTGTGTGTTAGCCCTCACAAGACGTGCACGACGGGGGTAATTTTGCCCGTCGTGCGCGCGGATGGAAATTGCTTGACACTTGTGCGTTTTAACCCCCGCGGACGACGCGCACGACGGGGGTTATTTTGCCCGTCGTGCGCGCGGATGGAAATTGCTGCACACAGTAGGCGTTTTAACCCCCACGGACGACGGTGTTAATTTTGCCCGTCGTGCGCTCGGATGGAAATTGCTACACACTTGTCGTTTTAACCCCCGCGCACGACGGGGTTAATTTTGTCCGTCGTGCGCTCGGATGGAAATTGCTCCACACTAGGCGTTTTAACCCACGCGCACGACGGGGTAAGTTTGCCCGTCGTGCGCGCGGATGGAAATTGCTTTACAGATTGCGTTTTTCCCCTCGCGCACGACGGATTAATTTGGCCCGTTGTGCGCACGACTGTAAATTATTCCACACTTGTGTGTTTGCCCTCACAAGACGTGCACGACGGGGGTAATTTTGCCCGTCGTGCGCGCGGATGGAAATTGCTTGACACTTGTGCGTTTTAACCCCCGCGGACGACGCGCACGACGGGGGTTATTTTGCCCGTCGTGCGTGCGGATGGAAATTGCTTTACAGATTGTGTTTTCCCCCTCGTGCACGACGGGGGTAATTTGGCCCGTCGTGCGCACGGCTGTAAATTGCCCCAAACTTGTGCGTTTGCCCGCACACGACGCGCACGACGGGGGTAAGTTTGCCCGTCGTGCGCGCGGATAGAAATTGCTGCACACTTGTGCGTTTTAACCCCCGCGGATGACGGGGTTAATTTTGTCCGCCTTGCGCTCGCATGGAAATTGCTCTACACTAGGAGTTTTAACCCACGCGCACGACGGGGGTAAGTTTGCCCGTCGTGCGCGCGGATGGAAATTTCTTTACAGATTGCGTTTTCCCCCTCGCGCACGACGGGGGTAATTTGGCCCGTCGTGCGCACGGCTGTAAATTGCTCCACACTTGTGCGTTTGCCCGCACACGACGCGCACGACGGGGGTTATTTTGCCCGTCGTGAACGCGGATGGAAATTGCCCGACACTTGTGCGTTTTAAGCCCCGCGGACGACGCGCACGACGGGGGTAATTTTGCCTGTCGTGCGCTCGGATGGAAATTGCTCCACACTAGGCGTTTTAACCCACGCGCACGACGGGGGTAAGTTTGCCCGTCGTGCGCGCGGATGGAAATTGCTTTACAGATTGCGTTTTCCCCCTCGCGCACGACGGGGGTAATTTGGCCCGTCGTGCGCCCGGCTGTAAATTGCTCCTCACTTGTGCGTTTGCCCGCACAGGACGCGCACGACGGGGGTAATTTTGCCCGTCGTGCGCAAGGATGTGAATTTCTTCACACTAGGCGTTTTAACCCACGCGCACGACGGGGGTAAGTTTTCCCGTCGTGCGCGCGGATGGGAATTGCTTTACATATTGCGTTTTCCCCCTCGCGCACGACGGGGGTAATTTGGCCCGTCGTGCGCACGGCTGTAAATTAATATCCACTTGTGCGTTTGCCGGCACACGACACGCACGACGGGGGTAATTTTGCCCGTCGTGCCCGCGTATGGAAATTGCTCGACACTTGTGCGTTTTAACCCCCGCGGACGACGCGCACGACGGGGGTTATTTTGCCCGTCGTGCGCGCGGATGGAAATTGCTGCACACTAGTGCATTTTAACCCTCGCGAACGACGGGGTTAATTTTGTCCGTCGTGCGCTCGGATGGGAATTACTTTACTGATTGTGTTTTCCCCCTCGCGCACGACGGGGGTAATTTGGCCCGTCGTGCGCACGGCTATAAATTGCCCCACACTTGTGCGTTTGCCCGCACACGATGCGCACGACGGGGGTAAGTTTGCCCGTCGTGCGCGCGGATAGAAATTGCTGCACACTTGTGCGTTTTAACCCCCGCGGACGACGGGGTTAATTTTGTCCGCCTTGCGCTCGCATGGAAATAGCTCTACACTAGGAGTTTTAACCCACGCACACGACGGGGGTAAGTTTGCCCGTCGTGCGCGCGGATGGAAATTGCTTTACAGATTGCGTTTTCCCCCTCGCGCACGACGGGGGTAATTTGCACGTCGTGCGCACGGCTGTAAATTGCTCCACACTTGTGCGTTTGCCCGCACACGACGCGCACGACGGGGGTTATTTTGCCCGTCGTGCGCGCGGATGGAAATTGCCCGACACTTGTGCGTTTTAAGCCCCGCGGACGACGCGCACGACGGGGGTAATTTTGCCCGTCGTGCGCTCGGAAGGAAATTGCTCCACACTAGGCGTTTTAACCCACGCGCACGACGGGGGTAAGTTTGCCCGTCGTGCGCGCGGATGGAAATTGCTTTACAGATTGCGTTTTCCCCCTGGCGCACGACGGGGGTAATTTGGCCCGTCGTGCGCCCGGCTGTAAATTGCTCCTCACTTGTGTGTTTGCCCGCACAGGACGCGCACGACGGGGGTAATTTTGTCTGTCGTGCGCGCGGATGTGAATTTCTTCACACTAGGCGTTTTAACCCACGCGCACGACGGGGGGTAAGTTTGCCCGTCGTGCGCGCGGATGGGAATTGCTTTACATATTGCGTTTTCCCCCTCGCGCATGACGAGGGTAATTTGGCCCGTCGTGCGCATGGCTGTAAATTAATATCCACTTGTGCGTTTGCCGGCACACGACACGCACGACAGGGGTAATTTTGCCCGTCGTGCCCGCGGATGGAAATTGCTCGACACTTGTGCGTTTTAACCCCCGCGGACGACGCGCACGACGGGGGTTATTTTGCCCGTCGTGCGCGCGGATGGAAATTGCTGCACACTAGTGCATTTTAACCCCCGCGGACGACGGGGTTAATTTTGTCCGTCGTGCGCTCGGATGGGAATTGCTTTACTGATTGTGTTTTCCCCCTCGCGCACGACGGGGGTAATTTGGCCCGTCGTGCGCACGGCTGTAAATTGCCCAACACTTGTGCGTTTTCCCGCACACGACGCGCACGACAGGGGTAAGTTTGCCCGTCGTGCGCGCGGATAGAAATTGCTGCACACTTGTGCGTTTTAACCCCCGCGGACGACGGGGTTAATTTTGTCCACCTTGCGCTCGCATGGAAATAGCTCTACACTAGGAGTTTTAACCCACGCACACGACGGGGGTAAGTTTGCCCGTCGTGCGCGCGGATGGAAATTGCTTTACAGATTGCGTTTTCCCCCTCGCGCACGACGGGGGTAATTTGCACGTCGTGCGCACGGCTGTAAATTGCTCCACACTTGTGCGTTTGCCCGCACACGACGCGCACGACGGGGGTTATTTTGCCCGTCGTGCGCGCGGATGGAAATTGCCCGACACTTGTGCGTTTTAAGCCCCGCGGACGACGCGCACGACGGGGGTAATTTTGCCCGTCGTGCGCTCGGATGGAAATTTCTCCACACTAGGCGTTTTAACCCACGCGCACGACGGGGGTAAGTTTGCCCGTCGTGCGCGCGGATGGAAATTGCTTTACAGATTGCGTTTTCCCCCTCGCGCACGACGGGGGTAATTTGGCCCGTCGTGCGCCCGGCTGTAAATTGCTCCTCACTTGTGCGTTTGCCCGCACAGGACGCGCACGACGGGGGTAATTTTGTCCGTCGTGCGCGCGGATGTGAATTTCTTCACACTAGGCGTTTTAACCCACGCGCACGACGGGGGGTAAGTTTGCCCGTAGTGCGCGCGGATGGGAATTGCTTTACATATTGCGTTTTCCCCCTCGCGCACGACGGGGGTAATTTGGCCCGTCGTGCGCACGGCTGTAAATTAATATCCACTTGTGCGTTTGCCGGCACACGACACGCACGACGGGGGTAATTTTGCCCGTCGTGCCCGCGGATGGAAATTACTCGACACTTGTGCGTTTTAACCCCCGCGGACGACGCGCACGACGGGGGTTATTTTGACCGTCGTGCGCGCGGATGGAAATTGCTGCACACTTGTGCGTTTTAACCCCCGCGGACGACGGGGTTAATTTTGTCCGTCGTGCGCCCGGATGGAAATTGCTTTACTGATTGTGTTTTCCCCTTCGCGCACGACGGGGGTAATTTGGCCCGTCGTGCGCACGGCTGTAAATTACCCCACACTTGTGCGTTTGCCCGCACACGACGCGCACGACGGGGATAAGTTTGCCCGTCGTGCGCGCGGATAGAAATTGCTGCACACTTGTGTGTTTTAACCCCCGCAGACGACGGGGTTAATTTTGTCCGCCTTGCGCTCGCATGGAAATTGCTCTACACTAGGAGTTTTAACCCACGCGCACGACGTGGGTAAGTTTGCCAGTCGTGCGCGCGGATGGAAATTGCTTTACAGATTGCGTTTTCCCCCTCGCGCACGACGGGGGTAATTTGGCCCGTCGTGCGCACGGCTGTAAATTGCTCCACACTTGTGCGTTTGCCCGCACACGACGCGCACGACGGGGGTTATTTTGCCCGTCGTGCGCGCGGATGGAAATTGCCCGACACTTGTGCATTTTAAGCCCCGCGGACGACGCGCACGACGGGGGTAATTTTGCCCGTCGTGCGCTCGGATGGAAATTGCTCCACACTAGGCGTTTTAACCCACGCGCACGACAGGGGTAAGTTTGCCCGTCGTGCGCGCGGATGGAAATTGCTTTACAGATTGCGTTTTCCCCCTCGCGCACGACGGGGGTAATTTGGCCCGTCGTGCGCCCGGCTGTAAATTGCTCCTCACTTGTGCGTTTGCCCGCAAAGGACGCGCACGACGGGGGTAATTTTGCCCGTCGTGCGCACGGATGTGAATTTCTTCACACTATGCGTTTTAACCCACGCGCACGACGGGGGGTAAGTTTGCCCGTCGTGCGCGTGGATGGGAATTGCTTTACATATTGCGTTTCCCCCTCGCGCACGACGGGGGTAATTTGGCCCGTCGTGTGCACGACTGTAAATTAATATCCACTTGTGCGTTTGCCGGCACACGACACGCACGACGGGGGTAATTTTGCCCGTCGTGACCGCGGATGGAAATTGCTCGACACTTGTGCGTTTTAACCCCCGCGGACGACGCGCACGACGGGGGTTATTTTGCCCGTCGTGCGCGCGGATGGAAATTGCTGCACACTTGTGCGTTTTAACCCACGCGGACGACGGGGTTAATTTTGTCCGTCGTGCGCTCGGATGGAAATTGCTTTACTGATTGTGTTTTCCCCCTCGCGCCCGACGGGGGTAATTTGGCCCGTCGTGCGCACGGCTGTAAATTGCCCCACACTTGTGCGTTTGCCGGCACACGACGCGCACGACGGGGGTAAGTTTGCCCGTCGTGCGCGCGGATAGAAATTGCTGCACACTTGTGCGTTTTAACCCCCGCGGACGACGGTGTTAATTTTGTCCGCCTTGCGCTCGCATGGAAATTGCTCTACACTAGGAGTTTTAACCCACGCGCACGACGGGGGTAAATTTGCCCGTCGTGCGCGCGGATGGAAATTGCTTTACAGATTACGTTTTCCCCCTCGCGCACGACGGGGGTAATTTGGCCCGTCGTGCGCACGGCTGTAAATTGCTCCACACTTGTGCGTTTGCCCGCACACGACGCGCACGACGGGGGTTATTTTGCCCGTCGTGCGCGCGGATGGAAATTGCCCGACACTTGTGCGTTTTAAGCCCCGCAGACGACGCGCACGACGGGGGTAATTTTGGCCGTCGTGCGCTCGGATGGAAATTTCTCCACACTAGGCGTTTTAACCCACGCGCACGACGGGGGTAAGTTTGCCCGTCGTGCGCGCGGATGGAAATTTCTTTACAGATTGCGTTTTCCCCCTCGCGCACGATGGGGGTAATTTGGGCCGTCGTGCGCACGGCTGTAAATTGCTCCTCACTTGTGCGTTTGCCCGCACAGGACGTGCACGACGGGGGTAATTTTGCCCGTCGTGCGCGCGGATGTGAATTTCTTCACACTAGGCGTTTTATCCCGCGCGCACGCGGGGGTAAGTTTGCCCGTCGTGCGCGCGGATGGAAATTGCTTTACATATTGCGGTTTCCTCCTCACGCACGACGGGGGTAATTTGGCCCGTCGTGTGCACGGCTGTAAATTAATATCCACTTGTGCGTTTGCCGGCACACGACGCGCACAACGGGGGTAATTTTGCCCGTCGTGCCCGCGGATGGAAATTGCTCGACACTTTTGCGTTTTAACCCCCGCGGACGACGCGCACGACGGGGGTTATTTTGCCCGTCGTGCGCGCGGATGGAAATTGCTGCACACAGTAGGCGTTTTAACCCCCACGGACGACGGTGTTAATTTTGCCCGTCGTGCGCTCGGATGGAAATTGCTACACACTTGTCGTTTTAACCCCCGCGCACGACGGGGTTAATTTTGTCCGTCGTGCGCTCGGATGGAAATTGCTCCACACTAGGCGTTTTAACCCACGCGCACGACGGGGTAAGTTTGCCCGTCGTGCGCGCGGATGGAAATTGCTTTACAGATTGCGTTTTTCCCCTCGCGCACGACGGATTAATTTGGCCCGTTGTGCGCACGACTGTAAATTATTCCACACTTGTGTGTTTGCCCTCACAAGACGTGCACGACGGGGGTAATTTTGCCCGTCGTGCGCGCGGATGGAAATTGCTTGACACTTGTGCGTTTTAACCCCCGCGGACGACGCGCACGACGGGGGTTATTTTGCCCGTCGTGCGTGCGGATGGAAATTGCTTTACAGATTGCGTTTTCCCCCTCGTGCACGACGGGGGTAATTTGGCCCGTCGTGCGCACGGCTGTAAATTGCCCCAAACTTGTGCGTTTGCCCGCACACGACGCGCACGACGGGGGTAAGTTTGCCCGTCGTGCGCGCGGATAGAAATTGCTGCACACTTGTGCGTTTTAACCCCTGCGGATGACGGGGTTAATTTTGTCCGCCTTGCGCTCGCATGGAAATTGCTCTACACTAGGAGTTTTAACCCACGCGCACGACGGGGGTAAGTTTGCCCGTCATGCGCGCGGATGGAAATTTCTTTACAGATTGCGTTTTCCCCCTCGCGCACGACGGGGGTAATTTGGCCCGTCGTGCGCACGGCTGTAAATTGCTCCACACTTGTGCGTTTGCCCGCACACGACGCGCACGACGGGGGTTATTTTGCCCGTCGTGAACGCGGATGGAAATTGCCCGACACTTGTGCGTTTTAAGCCCCGCGGACGACGCGCACGACGGGGGTAATTTTGCCTGTCGTGCGCTCGGATGGAAATTGCTCCACACTAGGCGTTTTAACCCACGCGCACGACGGGGGTAAGTTTGCCCGTCGTACGCGCGGATGGAAATTGCTTTACAGATTGCGTTTTCCCCCTCGCGCACGACGGGGGTAATTTGGCCCGTCGTGCGCCCGGCTGTAAATTGCTCCTCACTTGTGCGTTTGCCCGCACAGGACGCGCACGACGGGGGTAATTTTGCCCGTCGTGCGCGCGGATGTGAATTTCTTCACACTAGGCGTTTTAACCCACGCGCACGACGGGGGTAAGTTTGCCCGTCGTGCGCGCGGATGGGAATTGCTTTACATATTGCGTTTTCCCCCTCGCGCACGACGGGGGTAATTTGGCCCGTCGTGCGCACGGCTGTAAATTAATATCCACTTGTGCGTTTGCCGGCACACGACACGCACGACGGGGGTAATTTTGCCCGTCGTGCCCGCGTATGGAAATTGCTCGACACTTGTGCGTTTTAACC
Source organism: Scilla litardierei (assembly GCA_030789695.1). Classification (NCBI taxonomy): domain Eukaryota; kingdom Viridiplantae; phylum Streptophyta; class Magnoliopsida; order Asparagales; family Asparagaceae; genus Scilla; species Scilla litardierei. The sequence continues at coordinate 101,673,695 of CM061130.1, read as the reverse complement.
CCCGCGGACGACGCGCACGACGGGGGTTATTTTGCCCGTCGTGCGCGCGGATGGAAATTGCTGCACACTAGTGCATTTTAACCCTCGCGGACGACGGGGTTAATTTTGTCCGTCGTGCGCTCGGATGGGAATTGCTTTACTGATTGTGTTTTCCCCCTCGCGCACGACGGGGGTAATTTGGCCCGTCGTGCGCACGGCTATAAATTGCCCCACACTTGTGCGTTTGCCCGCACACGATGCGCACGACGGGGGTAAGTTTGCCCGTCGTGCGCGCGGATAGAAATTGCTGCACACTTGTGCGTTTTAACCCCCGCGGACGACGGGGTTAATTTTGTCCGCCTTGCGCTCGCATGGAAATTGCTCTACACTAGGAGTTTTAACCCACGCACACGACGGGGGTAAGTTTGCCCGTCGTGCGCGCGGATGGAAATTGCTTTACAGATTGCGTTTCCCCCTCGCGCACGACGGGGGTAATTTGGCCCGTCGTGTGCACGGCTGTAAATTAATATCCACTTGTGCGTTTGCCGGCACACGACACGCACGACGGGGGTAATTTTGCCCGTCGTGACCGCGGATGGAAATTGCTCGACACTTGTGCGTTTTAACCCCCGCGGACGACGCGCACGACGGGGGTTATTTTGCCCGTCGTGCGCGCGGATGGAAATTGCTGCACACTTGTGCGTTTTAACCCACGCGGACGACGGGGTTAATTTTGTCCGTCGTGCGCTCGGATGGAAATTGCTTTACTGATTGTGTTTTCCCCCTCGCGCCCGACGGGGGTAATTTGGCCCGTCGTGCGCACGGCTGTAAATTGCCCCACACTTGTGCGTTTGCCGGCACACGACGCGCACGACGGGGGTAAGTTTGCCCGTCGTGCGCGCGGATAGAAATTGCTGCACACTTGTGCGTTTTAACCCCCGCGGACGACGGTGTTAATTTTGTCCGCCTTGCGCTCGCATGGAAATTGCTCTACACTAGGAGTTTTAACCCACGCGCACGACGGGGGTAAATTTGCCCGTCGTGCGCGCGGATGGAAATTGCTTTACAGATTACGTTTTCCCCCTCGCGCACGACGGGGGTAATTTGGCCCGTCGTGCGCACGGCTGTAAATTGCTCCACACTTGTGCGTTTGCCCGCACACGACGCGCACGACGGGGGTTATTTTGCTCGTCGTGCGCGCGGATGGAAATTGCCCGACACTTGTGCGTTTTAAGCCCCGCAGACGACGCGCACGACGGGGGTAATTTTGGCCGTCGTGCGCTCGGATGGAAATTTCTCCACACTAGGCGTTTTAACCCACGCGCACGACGGGGGTAAGTTTGCCCGTCGTGCGCGCGGATGGAAATTTCTTTACAGATTGCGTTTTCCCCCTCGCGCACGATGGGGGTAATTTGGGCCGTCGTGCGCACGGCTGTAAATTGCTCCTCACTTGTGCGTTTGCCCGCACAGGACGTGCACGACGGGGGTAATTTTGCCCGTCGTGCGCGCGGATGTGAATTTCTTCACACTAGGCGTTTTATCCCGCGCGCACGCGGGGGTAAGTTTGCCCGTCGTGCGCGCGGATGGAAATTGCTTTACATATTGCGGTTTCCTCCTCACGCACGACGGGGGTAATTTGGCCCGTCGTGTGCACGGCTGTAAATTAATATCCACTTGTGCGTTTGCCGGCACACGACGCGCACAACGGGGGTAATTTTGCCCGTCGTGCCCGCGGATGGAAATTGCTCGACACTTTTGCGTTTTAACCCCCGCGGACGACGCGCACGACGGGGGTTATTTTGCCCGTCGTGCGCGCGGATGGAAATTGCTGCACACAGTAGGCGTTTTAACCCCCACGGACGACGGTGTTAATTTTGCCCGTCGTGCGCTCGGATGGAAATTGCTACACACTTGTCGTTTTAACCCCCGCGCACGACGGGGTTAATTTTGTCCGTCGTGCGCTCGGATGGAAATTGCTCCACACTAGGCGTTTTAACCCACGCGCACGACGGGGTAAGTTTGCCCGTCGTGCGCGCGGATGGAAATTGCTTTACAGATTGCGTTTTTCCCCTCGCGCACGACGGATTAATTTGGCCCGTTGTGCGCACGACTGTAAATTATTCCACACTTGTGTGTTTGCCCTCACAAGACGTGCACGACGGGGGTAATTTTGCCCGTCGTGCGCGCGGATGGAAATTGCTTGACACTTGTGCGTTTTAACCCCCGCGGACGACGCGCACGACGGGGGTTATTTTGCCCGTCGTGCGTGCGGATGGAAATTGCTTTACAGATTGCGTTTTCCCCCTCGTGCACGACGGGGGTAATTTGGCCCGTCGTGCGCACGGCTGTAAATTGCCCCAAACTTGTGCGTTTGCCCGCACACGACGCGCACGACGGGGGTAAGTTTGCCCGTCGTGCGCGCGGATAGAAATTGCTGCACACTTGTGCGTTTTAACCCCTGCGGATGACGGGGTTAATTTTGTCCGCCTTGCGCTCGCATGGAAATTGCTCTACACTAGGAGTTTTAACCCACGCGCACGACGGGGGTAAGTTTGCCCGTCGTGCGCGCGGATGGAAATTTCTTTACAGATTGCGTTTTCCCCCTCGCGCACGACGGGGGTAATTTGGCCCGTCGTGCGCACGGCTGTAAATTGCTCCACACTTGTGCGTTTGCCCGCACACGACGCGCACGACGGGGGTTATTTTGCCCGTCGTGAACGCGGATGGAAATTGCCCGACACTTGTGCGTTTTAAGCCCCGCGGACGACGCGCACGACGGGGGTAATTTTGCCTGTCGTGCGCTCGGATGGAAATTGCTCCACACTAGGCGTTTTAACCCACGCGCACGACGGGGGTAAGTTTGCCCGTCGTGCGCGCGGATGGAAATTGCTTTACAGATTGCGTTTTCCCCCTCGCGCACGACGGGGGTAATTTGGCCCGTCGTGCGCCCGGCTGTAAATTGCTCCTCACTTGTGCGTTTGCCCGCACAGGACGCGCACGACGGGGGTAATTTTGCCCGTCGTGCGCGCGGATGTGAATTTCTTCACACTAGGCGTTTTAACCCACGCGCACGACGGGGGTAAGTTTGCCCGTCGTGCGCGCGGATGGGAATTGCTTTACATATTGCGTTTTCCCCCTCGCGCACGACGGGGGTAATTTGGCCCGTCGTGCGCACGGCTGTAAATTAATATCCACTTGTGCGTTTGCCGGCACACGACACGCACGACGGGGGTAATTTTGCCCGTCGTGCCCGCGTATGGAAATTGCTCGACACTTGTGCGTTTTAACCCCCGCGGACGACGCGCACGACGGGGGTTATTTTGCCCGTCGTGCGCGCGGATGGAAATTGCTGCACACTAGTGCATTTTAACCCTCGCGGACGACGGGGTTAATTTTGTCCGTCGTGCGCTCGGATGGGAATTGCTTTACTGATTGTGTTTTCCCCCTCGCGCACGACGGGGGTAATTTGGCCCGTCGTGCGCACGGCTATAAATTGCCCCACACTTGTGCGTTTGCCCGCACACGATGCGCACGACGGGGGTAAGTTTGCCCGTCGTGCGCGCGGATAGAAATTGCTGCACACTTGTGCGTTTTAACCCCCGCGGACGACGGGGTTAATTTTGTCCGCCTTGCGCTCGCATGGAAATTGCTCTACACTAGGAGTTTTAACCCACGCACACGACGGGGGTAAGTTTGCCCGTCGTGCGCGCGGATGGAAATTGCTTTACAGATTGCGTTTTCCCCCTCGCGCACGACGGGGGTAATTTGCACGTCGTGCGCACGGCTGTAAATTGCTCCACACTTGTGCGTTTGCCCGCACACGACGCGCACGACGGGGGTTATTTTGCCCGTCGTGCGCGCGGATGGAAATTGCCCGACACTTGTGCGTTTTAAGCCCCGCGGACGACGCGCACGACGGGGGTAATTTTGCCCGTCGTGCGCTCGGAAGGAAATTGCTCCACACTAGGCGTTTTAACCCACGCGCACGACGGGGGTAAGTTTGCCCGTCGTGCGCGCGGATGGAAATTGCTTTACAGATTGCGTTTTCCCCCTGGCGCACGACGGGGGTAATTTGGCCCGTCGTGCGCCCGGCTGTAAATTGCTCCTCACTTGTGTGTTTGCCCGCACAGGACGCGCACGACGGGGGTAATTTTGTCTGTCGTGCGCGCGGATGTGAATTTCTTCACACTAGGCGTTTTAACCCACGCGCACGACGGGGGGTAAGTTTGCCCGTCGTGCGCGCGGATGGGAATTGCTTTACATATTGCGTTTTCCCCCTCGCGCACGACGGGGGTAATTTGGCCCGTCGTGCGCACGGCTGTAAATTAATATCCACTTGTGCGTTTGCCGGCACACGACACGCACGACAGGGGTAATTTTGCCCGTCGTGCCCGCGGATGGAAATTGCTCGACACTTGTGCGTTTTAACCCCCGCGGACGACGCGCACGACGGGGGTTATTTTGCCCGTCGTGCGCGCGGATGGAAATTGCTGCACACTTGTGCGTTTTAACCCCCGCGGACGACGGGGTTAATTTTGTCCGTCGTGCGCTCGGATGGAAATTGCTTTACTGATTGTGTTTTCCCCTTCGCGCACGATGGGGGTAATTTGGCCCGTCGTGCGCACGGCTGTAAATTGCCCCACACTTGTGCGTTTGCCCGCACACGACGCGCACGACGGGGATAAGTTTGCCCGTCGTGCGCGCGGATAGAAATTGCTGCACACTTGTGCGTTTTAACCCCCGCGGACGACGGGGTTAATTTTTTCCGCCTTGCGCTCGCATGGAAATTGCTCTACACTAGGAGTTTTAACCCACGCGCACGACGGGGGTAAGTTTGCCAGTCGTGCGCGCGGATGGAAATTGCTTTACAGATTGCGTTTTCCCCCCTCGCGCACGACGGGGGTAATTTGGCCCGTCGTGCGCACGGCTGTAAATTGCTCCACACTTGTGCGTTTGCCCGCACACGACGCGCACGACGGGGGTTATTTTGCCCGTCGTGCGCGCGGATGGAAATTGCCCGACACTTGTGCATTTTAAGCCCCGCGGACGACGCGCACGACGGGGGTAATTTTGCCCGTCGTGCGCTCGGATGGAAATTGCTCCACACTAGGCGTTATAACCCACGCGCACGACGGGGGTAAGTTTGCCCGTCGTGCGCGCGGATGGAAATTGCTTTACAGATTGCGTTTTCCCCCTCGCGCACGACGGGGGTAATTTGGCCCGTCGTGCGCCCGGCTGTAAATTGCTCCTCACTTGTGCGTTTGCCCGCAAAGGACGCGCACGACGGGGGTAATTTTGCCCGTCGTGCGCACGGATGTGAATTTCTTCACACTAGTCGTTTTAACCCACGCGCACGACGGGGGGTAAGTTTGCCCGTCGTGCGCGCGGATGGGAATTGCTTTACATATTGCGTTTCCCCCTCGCGCACGACGGGGGTAATTTGGCCCGTCGTGTGCACGGCTGTAAATTAATATCCACTTGTTCGTTTGCCGGCACACGACACGCACGACGGGGGTAATTTTGCCCGTCGTGCCCGCGGATGGAAATTGCTCGACACTTGTGCGTTTTAACCCCCGCGGACGACGCGCACGACGGGGGTTATTTTGCCCGTCGTGCGCGCGGATGGAAATTGCTGCACACTTGTGCGTTTTAACCCCCGCGGACGACGGGGTTAATTTTGTCCGTCGTGCGCTCGGATGGAAATTGCTTTACTGATTGTGTTTTCCCCCTCGCGCACGACGGGGGTAATTTGGCCCGTCGTGCGCACGGCTGTAAATTGCCCCACACTTGTGCGTTTGCCGGCACACGACGCGCACGACGGGGGTAAGTTTGCCCGTCGTGCGCGCGGATAGAAATTGCTGCACACTTGTGCGTTTTAACCCCCGCGGACGACGGTGTTAATTTTGTCCGCCTTGCGCTCGCATGGAAATTGCTCTACACTAGGAGTTTTAACCCACGCGCACGACGGGGGTAAATTTGCCCGTCGTGCGCGCGGATGGAAATTGCTTTACAGATTACGTTTTCCCCCTCGCGCACGACGGGGGTAATTTGGCCCGTCGTGCGCACGGCTGTAAATTGCTCCACACTTGTGCGTTTGCCCGCACACGACGCGCACGACAGGGGTTATTTTGCCCGTCGTGCGCGCGGATGGAAATTGCCCGACACTTGTGCGTTTTAAGCCCCGCAGACGACGCGCACGACGGGGGTAATTTTGCCCGTCGTGCGCTCGGATGGAAATTGCTCCACACTAGGCGTTTTAACCCACGCGCACGACGGGGGTAAGTTTGCCCGTCGTGCGCGCGGATGGAAATTGCTTTACAGATTGCGTTTTCCCCCTCGCGCACGATGGGGGTAATTTGGGCCGTCGTGCGCATGGCTGTAAATTGCTCCTCACTTGTGCGTTTGCCCGCACAGGACGCGCACGACGGGGGTAATTTTGCCCGTCGTGCGCGCGGGATGTGAATTTCTTCACACTAGGCGTTTTATCCCGCGCGCACGCGGGGGTAAGTTTGCCCGTCGTGCGCGCGGATGGAAATTGCTTTACATATTGCGGTTTCCTCCTCGCGCACGACGGGGGTAATTTGGCCCGGCGTGCGCACGGCTGTAAATTAATATCCACTTGTGCGTTTGCCGGCACACGACACACACAACGGGGGTAATTTTGCCCGTCGTGCCCGCGGATGGAAATTGCTCGACACTTTTGCGTTTTAACCCCCGCGGACGACGCGCACGACGGGGGTTATTTTGCCCGTCGTGCGCGCGGATGGAAATTGCTGCACACAGTAGGCGTTTTAACCCCCACGGACGACGGTGTTAATTTTTCCCGTCGTGCGCTCGGATGGAAATTGCTACACACTTGTCGTTTTAACCCCCGCGCACGACGGGGTTAATTTTGTCCGTCGTGCGCTCGGATGGAAATTGCTCCACACTAGGCGTTTTAACCCACGCGCACGACGGGGTAAGTTTGCCCGTCGTGCGCGCGGATGGAAATTGCTTTACAGATTGCGTTTTTCCCCTCGCGCACGACGGATTAATTTGGCCCGTTGTGCGCACGGCTGTAAATTATTCCACACTTGTGTGTTTGCCCTCACAAGACGTGCACGACGGGGGTAATTTTGCCCGTCGTGCGCGCGGATGGAAATTGCTTGACACTTGTGCGTTTTAACCCCCGCGGACGACGCGCACGACGGGGGTTGTTTTGCCCGTCGTGCGTGCGGATGGAATTTGCTGCACACTTGTTCGTTTTAACCCCCGCGGACGACGGGGTTAATTATGCCCGTCGTGCGCTCGGATGGAAATTGCTCCACACTAGGCGTTTTAACCCACGCGCACGACGGGGGTAAGTTTGCCCGTCGTGCGCGCGGATGGAAATTGCTTTACAGATTGCGTTTTCCCCCTGGCGCACGACGGGGGTAATTTGGCCCGTCGTGCGCCCGGCTGTAAATTGCTCCTCACTTGTGCGTTTGCCCGCAAAGGACGCGCACGACGGGGGTAATTTTGCCCGTCGTGCGCACGGATGTGAATTTCTTCACACTATGCGTTTTAACCCACGCGCACGACGGGGGGTAAGTTTGCCCGTCGTGCGCGCGGATGGGAATTGCTTTACATATTGCGTTTCCCCCTCGCGCACGACGGGGGTAATTTGGCCCGTCGTGTGCACGGCTGTAAATTAATATCCACTTGTGCGTTTGCCGGCACACGACACGCACGACGGGGGTAATTTTGCCCGTCGTGCCCGCGGATGGAAATTGCTCGACACTTGTGCGTTTTAACCCCCGCGGACGACGCGCACGACGGGGGTTATTTTGCCCGTCGTGCGCGCGGATGGAAATTGCTGCACACTTGTGCGTTTTAACCCACGCGGACGACGGGGTTAATTTTGTCCGTCGTGCGCTCGGATGGAAATTGCTTTACTGATTGTGTTTTCCCCCTCGCGCCCGACGGGGGTAATTTGGCCCGTCGTGCGCACGGCTGTAAATTGCCCCACACTTGTGCGTTTGCCGGCACACGACGCGCACGACGGGGGTAAGTTTGCCCGTCGTGCGCGCGGATAGAAATTGCTGCACACTTGTGCGTTTTAACCCCCGCGGACGACGGTGTTAATTTTGTCCGCCTTGCGCTCGCATGGAAATTGCTCTACACTAGGAGTTTTAACCCACGCGCACGACGGGGGTAAATTTGCCCGTCGTGCGCGCGGATGGAAATTGCTTTACAGATTACGTTTTCCCCCTCGCGCACGACGGGGGTAATTTGGCCCGTCGTGCGCACGGCTATAAATTGCTCCACACTTGTGCGTTTGCCCGCACACGACGCGCACGACGGGGGTTATTTTGCCCGTCGTGCGCGCGGATGGAAATTGCCCGACACTTGTGCGTTTTAAGCCCCGCAGACGACGCGCACGACGGGGGTAATTTTGCCCGTCGTGCGCTCGGATGGAAATTTCTCCACACTAGGCGTTTTAACCCACGCGCACGACGGGGGTAAGTTTGCCCGTCGTGCGCGCGGATGGAAATTGCTTTACAGATTGCGTTTTCCCCCTCGCGCACGATGGGGGTAATTTGGGCCGTCGTGCGCACGGCTGTAAATTGCTCCTCACTTATGCGTTTGCCCGCACAGGACGTGCACGACGGGGGTAATTTTGCCCGTCGTGCGCGCGGATGTGAATTTCTTCACACTAGGCGTTTTATCCCGCGCGCACGCGGGGGTAAGTTTGCCCGTCGTGCGCGCGGATGGAAATTGCTTTACATATTGCGGTTTCCTCCTCGCGCACGACGGGGGTAATTTGGCCCGTCGTGCGCACGGCTGTAAATTAATATCCACTTGTGCGTTTGCCGGCACACGACGCGCACAACGGGGGTAATTTTGCCCGTCGTGCCCGCGGATGGAAATTGCTCGACACTTTTGAGTTTTAACCCCCGCGGACGACGCGCATGACGGGGGTTATTTTGCCCGTCGTGCGCGCGGATGGAAATTGCTGCACACAGTAGGCGTTTTAACCCCCACGGACGACGGTGTTAATTTTGCCCGTCGTGCGCTCGGATGGAAATTGCTACACACTTGTCGTTTTAACCCCCGCGCACGACGGGGTTAATTTTGTCCGTCGTGCGCTCGGATGGAAATTGCTCCACACTAGGCGTTTTAACCCACGCGCACGACGGGGTAAGTTTGCCCGTCGTGCGCGCGGATGGAAATTGCTTTACAGATTGCGTTTTTCCCCTCGCGCACGACGGATTAATTTGGCCCGTTGTGCGCACGACTGTAAATTATTCCACACTTGTGTGTTTGCCCTCACAAGACGTGCACGACGGGGGTAATTTTGCCCGTCGTGCGCGCGGATGGAAATTGCTTGACACTTGTGCGTTTTAACCCCCGCGGACGACGCGCACGACGGGGGTTATTTTGCCCGTCGTGCGTGCGGATGGAAATTGCTTTACAGATTGCGTTTTCCCCCTCGTGCACGACGGGGGTAATTTGGCCCGTCGTGCGCACGGCTGTAAATTGCCCCAAACTTGTGCGTTTGCCCGCACACGACGCGCACGACGGGGGTAAGTTTGCCCGTCGTGCGCGCGGATAGAAATTGCTGCACACTTGTGCGTTTTAACCCCCGCGGATGACGGGGTTAATTTTGTCCGCCTTGCGCTCGCTTGGAAATTGCTCTACACTAGGAGTTTTAACCCACGCGCACGACGGGGGTAAGTTTGCCCGTCGTGCGCGCGGATGGAAATTTCTTTACAGATTGTGTTTTCCCCCTCGCGCACGACGGGGGTAATTTGGCCCGTCGTGCGCACGGCTGTAAATTGCTCCACACTTGTGCGTTTGCCCGCACACGACGCGCACGACGGGGGTTATTTTGCCCGTCGTGAACGCGGATGGAAATTGCCCGACACTTGTGCGTTTTAAGCCCCGCGGACGACGCGCACAACGGGGGTAATTTTGCCTGTCGTGCGCTCGGATGGAAATTGCTCCACACTAGGCGTTTTAACCCACGCGCACGACGGGGGTAAGTTTGCCCGTCGTGCGCGCGGATGGAAATTGCTTTACAGATTGCGTTTTCCCCCTCGCGCACGACGGGGATAATTTGGCCCGTCGTGCGCCCGGCTGTAAATTGCTCCTCACTTGTGCGTTTGCCCGCACAGGACGCGCACGACGGGGGTAATTTTGCCCGTCGTGCGCGCGGATGTGAATTTCTTCACACTAGGCGTTTTAACCCACGCGCACGACGGGGGTAAGTTTGCCCGTCGTGCGCGCGGATGGGAATTGCTTTACATATTGCGTTTTCCCCCTCGCGCACGACGGGGGTAATTTGGCCCGTCGTGCGCACGGCTGTAAATTAATATCCACTTGTGCGTTTGCCGGCACACGACACGCACGACGGGGGTAATTTTGCCCGTCGTGCCCGCGTATGGAAATTGCTCGACACTTGTGCGTTTTAACCCCCGCGGACGACGCGCACGACGGGGGTTATTTTGCCCGTCGTGCGCGCGGATGGAAATTGCTGCACACTAGTGCATTTTAACCCTCGCGGACGACGGGGTTAATTTTGTCCGTCGTGCGCTCGGATGGGAATTGCTTTACTGATTGTGTTTTCCCCCTCGCGCACGACGGGGGTAATTTGGCCCGTCGTGCGCACGGCTATAAATTGCCCCACACTTGTGCGTTTGCCCGCACACGATGCGCACGACGGGGGTAAGTTTGCCCGTCGTGCGCGCGGATAGAAATTGCTGCACACTTGTGCGTTTTAACCCCCGCGGACGACGGGGTTAATTTTGTCCGCCTTGCGCTCGCATGGAAATTGCTCTACACTAGGAGTTTTAACCCACGCACACGACGGGGGTAAGTTTGCCCGTCGTGCGCGCGGATGGAAATTGCTTTACAGATTGCGTTTTCCCCCTCGCGCACGACGGGGGTAATTTGCACGTCGTGCGCACGGCTGTAAATTGCTCCACACTTGTGCGTTTGCCCGCACACGACGCGCACGACGGGGGTTATTTTGCCCGTCGTGCGCGCGGATGGAAATTGCCCGACACTTGTGCGTTTTAAGCCCCGCGGACGACGCGCACGACGGGGGTAATTTTGCCCGTCGTGCGCTCGGAAGGAAATTGCTCCACACTAGGCGTTTTAACCCACGCGCACGACGGGGGTAAGTTTGCCCGTCGTGCGCGCGGATGGAAATTGCTTTACAGATTGCGTTTTCCCCCTGGCGCACGACGGGGGTAATTTGGCCCGTCGTGCGCCCGGCTGTAAATTGCTCCTCACTTGTGCGTTTGCCCGCACAGGATGCGCACGACGGGGGTAATTTTGTCCGTCGTGCGCGCGGATGTGAATTTCTTCACACTAGGCGTTTTAACCCACGCGCACGACGGGGGGTAAGTTTGCCCGTCGTGCGCGCGGATGGGAATTGCTTTACATATTGCGTTTTCCCCCTCGCGCACGACGGGGGTAATTTGGCCCGTCGTGCGCACGGCTGTAAATTAATATCCACTTGTGCGTTTGCCGGCACACGACACGCACGACAGGGGTAATTTTGCCCGTCGTGCCCGCGGATGGAAATTGCTCGACACTTGTGCGTTTTAACCCCCGCGGACGACGCGCACGACGGGGGTTATTTTGCCCGTCGTGCGCGCGGATGGAAATTGCTGCACACTTGTGCGTTTTAACCCCCGCGGACGACGGGGTTAATTTTGTCCGTCGTGCGCTCGGATGGAAATTGCTTTACTGATTGTGTTTTCCCCTTCGCGCACGACGGGGGTAATTTGGCCCGTCGTGCGCACGGCTGTAAATTGCCCCACACTTGTGCGTTTGCCCGCACACGACGCGCACGACGGGGATAAGTTTGCCCGTCGTGCGCGCGGATAGAAATTGCTGCACACTTGTGCGTTTTAACCCCCGCGGACGACGGGGTTAATTTTGTCCGCCTTGCGCTCGCATGGAAATTGCTCTACACTAGGAGTTTTAACCCACGCGCACGACGGGGGTAAGTTTGCCAGTCGTGCGCGCGGATGGAAATTGCTTTACAGATTGCGTTTTCTCCCTCGCGCACGACGGGGGTAATTTGGCCCGTCGTGCGCACGGCTGTAAATTGCTCCACACTTGTGCGTTTGCCCGCACACGACGCGCACGACGGGGGTTATTTTGCCCGTCGTGCGCGCGGATGGAAATTGCCCGACACTTGTGCATTTTAAGCCCCGCGGACGACGCGCACGACGGGGGTAATTTTGCACGTCGTGCGCTCGGATGGAAATTGCTCCACACTAGGCGTTTTAACCCACGCGCACGACGGGGGTAAGTTTGCCCGTCGTGCGCGCGGATGGAAATTGCTTTACAGATTGCGTTTTCCCCCTCGCGCACGACGGGGGTAATTTGGCCCGTCGTGCGCCCCGGCTGTAAATTGCTCCTCACTTGTGCGTTTGCCCGCAAAGGACGCGCACGACGGGGGTAATTTTGCCCGTCGTGCGCACGGATGTGAATTTCTTCACACTAGGCGTTTTAACCCACGCGCACGACGGGGGGTAAGTTTGCCCGTCGTGCGCGCGGATGGGAATTGCTTTACATATTGCGTTTCCCCCTCGCGCACGACGGGGGTAATTTGGCCCGTCGTGTGCACGGCTGTAAATTAATATCCACTTGTGCGTTTGCCGGCACACCGACACGCACGACGGGGGTAATTTTGCCCGTCGTGCCCGCGGATGGAAATTGCTCGACACTTGTGCGTTTTAACCCCCGCGGACGACGCGCACGACGGGGGTTATTTTGCCCGTCGTGCGCCGCGGATGGAAATTGCTGCACACTTGTGCGTTTTAACCCCCGCGGACGACGGGGTTAATTTTGTCCGTCGTGCGCTCGGATGGAAATTGCTTTACTGATTGTGTTTTCCCCCTCGCGCACGACGGGGGTAATTTGGCCCGTCGTGCGCACGGCTGTAAATTGCCCCACACTTGTGCGTGTGCCGGCACACGACGCGCACGACGGGGGTAAGTTTGCCCGTCGTGCGCGCGGATAGAAATTGCTGCACACTTGTGCGTTTTAACCCCCGCGGACGACGGTGTTAATTTTGTCCGCCTTGCGCTCGCATGGAAATTGCTCTACACTAGGAGTTTTAACCCACGCGCACGACGGGGGTAAATTTGCCCGTCGTGCGCGCGGATGGAAATTGCTTTACAGATTACGTTTTCCCCCTCGCGCACGACGGGGGTAATTTGGCCCGTCGTGCGCATGGCTGTAAATTGCTCCACACTTGTGCGTTTGCCCGCACACGACGCGCACGACAGGGGTTATTTTGCCCGTCGTGCGCGCGGATGGAAATTGCCCGACACTTGTGCGTTTTAATCCCCGCAGACGACGCGCACGACGGGGGTAATTTTGCCCGTCGTGCGCTCGGATGGAAATTGCTCCACACTAGGCGTTTTAACCCACGCGCACGACGGGGGTAAGTTTGCCCGTCGTGCGCGCGGATGGAAATTGCTTTACAGATTGCGTTTTCCCCCTCGCGCACGATGGGGGTAATTTGGGCCGTCGTGCGCATGGCTGTAAATTGCTCCTCACTTGTGCGTTTGCCCGCACAGGACGCGCACGACGGGGGTAATTTTGCCCGTCGTGCGCGCGGATGTGAATTTCTTCACACTAGGCGTTTTATCCCGCGCGCACGCGGGGGTAAGTTTGCCCGTCGTGCGCGCGGATGGAAATTGCTTTACATATTGCGGTTTCCTCCTCGCGCACGACGGGGGTAATTTGGCCCGTCGTGCGCACGGCTGTAAATTAATATCCACTTGTGCGTTTGCCGGCACACGACACACACAACGGGGGTAATTTTACCCGTCGTGCCCGCGGATGGAAATTGCTCGACACTTTTGCGTTTTAACCCCCGCGGACGACGCGCACGACGGGGGTTATTTTGCCCGTCGTGCGCGCGGATGGAAATTGCTGCACACAGTAGGCGTTTTAACCCCCACGGACGACGGTGTTAATTTTTCCCGTCGTGCGCTCGGATGGAAATTGCTACACACTTGTCGTTTTAACCCCCACGCACGACGGGGTTAATTTTGTCCGTCGTGCGCTCGGATGGAAATTGCTCCACACTAGGCGTTTTAACCCACGCGCACGACGGGGTAAGTTTGCCCGTCGTGCGCGCGGATGGAAATTGCTTTACAGATTGCGTTTTTCCCCTCGCGCACGACGGATTAATTTGGCCCGTTGTGCGCACGGCTGTAAATTATTCCACACTTGTGTGTTTGCCCTCACAAGACGTGCACGACGGGGGTAATTTTGCCCGTCGTGCGCGCGGATGGAAATTGCTTGACACTTGTGCGTTTTAACCCCCGCGGACGACGCGCACGACGGGGGTTGTTTTGCCCGTCGTGCGTGCGGATGGAATTTGCTGCACACTTGTTCGTTTTAACCCCCGCGGACGACGGGGTTAATTATGTCCGTCGTGCGCTCGGATGGAAATTGCTCCACACTAGGCGTTTTAACCCATGCGGACGACGGGGTAAGTTTGCCCGTCGTGCGCGCGGATGGAAATTGCTTTACTGATTGCGTTTTCCCCCTCGCGCACGACGGGGGTAATTTGGCCCGTCGTGCGCCCGGCTGTAAACTGCTCCACACTTGTGCGTTTGCCCGTACACGACGCGCACGAAGGGGGTAATTTTGCCCGTCGTGCGCGCGGATGGAAATTGCTCGACACCTATGCGTTTTAACCCCCGCGGATGACGCGCACGACGGGGGTTATTTTGCCCGTCGTGCGCGCGGATGGAAATTGCTTCACACAGTAGGCGTTTTAACCCCGCGCACGACGGGGTTAATTTTGCCCGTCGTGCGCTCGGATGGAAATTGCTGCACACTAGGCATTTTAACTCACGCGCAAGACGGGGGTAAGTTTGCCTGTCGTGCGCGCGGATGTGAATTTCTTCACACTAGGCGTTTTAACCCCCGCGGACGACGGGGTTAATTTTGCTCGTCGTGCGATCGGATGAAAATTTCTGCACACTAGGCGTTTTAACCCACGCGCACGACGTGGGTAATGTTGTCCGTCGTGCGCGCGGATGTGAATTTCTTCACACTAGGCGTTTTAACCCCCGCGAACGACGGGGTTTATTTTGCACGTCGTGCGCACGGATGGAAATTTCTTTACACGTTGCGTTTTCCCCCTCGCGCACGACGGGGGTAATTTTTCCCGTCGTGCGCACGGTTGGTAACTTCTCAACACTTGTGCGTTTTAATCCCACGCCGCGCACGACGCATAGGCTGTAGCGCGTTGTTCGCGGGGAGTAATATACTCCGTTCTGGGTCGACGCGCACAACGGTGCCGTATAGTGTAAACTATTTCTTTGAAAAGGATATAAAGGGCGGGATGGTAATTGCACCAATAGTTCTAAAAAGTTGCTTTCATAGGGGTTATAATGGCGGGATGGTAATTGCCCCAAAAGTTCCGGGCGCGTAAGGGCCCGTTGGTAATTGCACCAAAAGTTCCTCATGTTCCGCTTTTAACAACAGCCGTGGGATCGGATCGGACGGTCAGGAGGGGTCGAGCGCAGGAATCCCATCTGAGCACGACCTCAGGCGCATTTTACCCATATATATATATATATATATATATATATATATAATTCTTAAGACAACCCTGAAATAAAATATTAGTCATATTAAGATCATATATAATGCATGCATTCGTTTCAAAAACAATTTCAATATCTTTATCGCATAATTGAGAAATGGATAAGAGATTGTGTTTCAAACCGTCAACGAGGAGCACGTTTTCGATGATTGGCTTAGTTGGATCACCAACTGTTCCAATGCCAATAACTTTACCTTTGTTGTTATCACCAAAAGTAACGGTGCCATCATCTTTGAATTGAACGGTTGATAGAAGTTTGATGTTCCTGGTCATGTGTTTAGAACATCCACTATCTAGTATCCATCTTTCTTTTATGGGTACTTGAAAGATAAACAATAAATATTGGTACCCTTTTATATAAGTCCTTAGGATTAGTCCTTAAGAAACCAAACCCAAGTGGAATTTGGTTTCTTTAAATAATTTGGAGAAAGAATAACATTTTTCATAAAGTTAGAAACATATATATCCTTGTCATATAAACAAATATCTTTGGGAACCCAAATATTATGCATAATTGTTTTATTAGAAGATTTAAGGAAATTTGTCTTCTTTGGAATATGAATAGTATCCTTTTTCATATTATTAGAAGAATCAATTTTCTTAGCATTAATAAATACATGCTTTTTCTTTTCTAAAACAACATTACCAAGAATATTGAATTTGGGAGTATTCTTATACCCCCAAACCTTGTCTATGATTAGCGTGATGTTGTATTCTAAGTAAATCATCAAGATTATTCTTTCCTTTATTAAACTTACAAATGTTAGAAGACATATCATCATATTTCAACTTTAGAGAATAAATGTATTTATCTAAAATGGAAATGCGTGAAATCATGATATGATTCTCAGATTTGAGAATCTCATTTTCATGCAACAATTTATCATTTTGAGAAGATAATGTTTCCTTCTCAATTTTTAGACTATCTAATGAAGAAGATGAAGAGGTTAGTTCTTGATGAGAAAGAACTAATGCCTTATGTTAAGAATTCAATCTCTTGAATCTCGTATATAATTTATTAAATGCATCAAATAGTTCTTCATTATCTAAACTACTTACCTCATTATCACTTTGTGCCATAAAACACATATGTGCATTCTCTTCATTAGATTGGTCGTTGACTTCTTCTTCTTCATCTGAAGATGAAGAGTCACATGTTGCTGCTAGTGCCTTCTTTTTCTTTTTGAACTTCTTATCCTTTCTGAAGTTGTTGAATGTACTTTCTTTTGGCTTAAGAAGTGGACAATCCTTTTTCATATGTCCTGGCCTGTTACATTGAAAACACAAAGAAGCATCAATAGATTTGGGCTTAAAACTTTTAAACTTACCTCTTCATAGAAACTTCTTAAAGTTTTTTGTAATTAGTGCCATGTCTTCATCGGCTATGTCTGAATCATCGGTGTCTGATGAAGCGACGAAGGCAAGAGTTTTCTTCTTTGTATCTGCTTGTTCTTTGCGATCTTGCAGTTGTACTTCGTAGGCCATAAGGTTACTAACCAAGCTTTCAACGGTGAGAGTTAACAAGTCATTGGCTTCTTCTATGGCTGTAGTCTTCTTCTCCCATTCTGACGTTAAGGCACGAAGAATCTTTCTTACTTGTTCTGTTTGAGAATAGGTTTTGCCAAGAGCAATTAAGGAGTTGACAATGTCGGTGAAACGAGTGGTCATTTCTCCAATTGATTCATTCTCCTTCATTCTGAATAACTCAAACCTGTGAACAAGAACAGAGATTTTAGTTTCCTTAACTTTACTAGTTCCTTCATGTGTTACCTGGAGTGTATACCAGATGTCATATGCTGTTTTGGCCTGGTAGACACGGTTGAACTCATTCTTGTCCATAGCACAAAAGAGTGCATTCATTGCTTTTGAGTTGTGGGTTGCAACAGATTTGTCAGTATCGGTCCATTGGGCAAATGGAGTTGTAGGCTTCTCGTATTTAGTTTCCAACATATTCCAAAGTTCATAGTGATGCTTTGAAGATAGATCATCATCCTTGTCTTCCAATAGGAGTAGTTGGAACCATTAAATAGCGGAGGCCTTGTAGTAGATTGCCTTTCTGGAAATTATGATGAAGACGTTGAAGTGTTCGTCGGATAGGTATAGGCCATCTTAACCTTGCTCTAATACCAAATGTAGGATCTCCTGGTGACGTGCGTTTATATTTCATATATTTGCGCACGTTTTATTCCGTGTTTTTCCGTTATTTACCGACGTCTTATATTCGTTTTCTCGTGTTTTCTTGTTTTCTTTCACTTTTCCGTGTTTTTCGTATTTTGCAGGAGTTTACTGGCATATGGGACATAAAACGATGATATCATGAGTCCCCGGAGCAACGGGAGGAGTCACGCGTGATCCAGGGGGTCAAACGACGAAGATTGCAACTTTTAGCCCCTTACCCGACTGGTTGGTCACTTCCAACCCATCGGGTGATGCACGCATGCACCACCCGGACACAAGTTGGAGCAGCCAAGAAGTCACCCGGTCGGTTCAGTGACCGGTTCAAACGCCCCAACTCTCTGGAATTTTGACGCTGAATGCCAACCGATCGGGTGACTTTCACCCGATCGGTTCACCTGTAGCCGATTCTCCGAAGCCACGACACAGAGAGATCAACCGACCGGTTCACCCGGCAGCACGAAGATCCAACCGATCAGCTCATGCCTCAACCGACCGTGCCGTGGTGACCGGGTGGAATCCTATTCTGTGCTGCCGAAGAAACGAAGCAGGTCACCCGATCGGGTGACTTTTCACCCGATCGGGTGATTTCGTATTCCTTTAAATAGAACCCATATGTTTTCCAGAAACGGGAGTTGTTATTTTTTTGCTGTTTTTTCTCTCTCTTGACGGCTGTAATTTTTCAGATATTTGTAAGTCTTCCGATCTTTGTCAAACTTTAATATATTGTTATTAGCATTGCTCTTACTGCTTTTCAATCGCCCGATCATGTTTCTAACGGTCGATTTTACTTTAGATCACTTTTTACTAAATATGTGTGAGTAGTCCTGATCACTCCTTATTTTACACCCTTTTTCCGCATATTTGCATGCCATTTAGATCGCCCAAATCAGGTTTTTCACGATATATCGACGATATTGCGATGCTTTTCACGATTTGTTGTTTTTGTCGCATTTCAGGTGATTTGGCGCGATTTGGAGTGATCCCGAGATGCCCTTACTCTAGACGGCCACCAACGACCTCCCCAAGGGGTATTTTGCTGTTGGAGAGGAGCGGAAGAAGAACGGACGTCGCAGGAGCGACGAGGAGGGCAGATTGGGCATTTTTTGTGTCCCACTCGGCCGAGTGGAGGAGCCACTCGGCCGACCAGCGAGACACTGCTCGGCCGACCAGAACAGACACAATTTACATGTGCACTCGGCCGAGCACCGAAGACCACATCGGCCGAGTGAAGACATCACGTCCGCCCGAGTGGCGCCCAGACGAAGCCCCTCCAAAACATCCAAGTTACTGTTTTTCGGCTGCCTGAACTTCAGAAGACCCACTCGGCCGAGTGGTAAATCCCGTCCGCCCGAGTGCAGTGAAGCCATCGACCGAGTGACGACAACTCACTCGGCCGAGCCGCCCCCGAAGAAGAGACCCCTGAAGGCCCCGACTTACTGGAAAATTACAGGGTTTCTCACTCGGCCGAGCGACTTTTGTCACTCGGCCGAGTGCGATGCGCTGCTTGTAGCGAAAACTGCGGAAAACAGGCTGTGCAGGGGTATTTTGGTCACGATTTTTGGACGATCGGCCGAGTGGCTATTTAAACCCTGTTTTTACCCTAGTTTTAGAGCCTCCCTCTTAGATTTTTTGCAGCTTTTTAGATTAGTTTTTTTAGCTTTGTTCTTGTGATTGGAAAGGAGAAAAAGATTGGAATTTTGTTGGATTCAATTGAAGAACTCCATTGGTTTGCATCTCTTTTCCTTAAAAATTCTATTTTTATTGTTTATATCAATATTGTGATGAATTCTATTGCTTATTTCAACGACTATTTTTGTGATCTCGCTATGATTTGTGAGTAGTCTCCACGTCTTTGGGCGTGGGGATGAACCCCTACAAGCCCATCTTCATATTTGTGATGAATTGGTAGAAATTGTGCTAGAATTGTTATTAGGGATTAGATTGGGATCAATTTACTACGGATGGCTAGGTATTCATATCAATTGGGATTTGCAAGAGATTGGATCCCAATTTGATAGGAAACCCTAGAAATCCGAATTGGGTTGGAGTCGGATTTTCGAAGTATCGGTTTGCAAGAGATTGGACCGATACTAGGATTCCCGGTTGCAATTCCATGCCGATACTCGTTTGCAAGAGATTGGACGGGTAGGAACTATCCCAATCTAGGTCGTGGACCGAGTTTGCAAGAGATTGGGCTCGGTGCGCGATTGGACGATGATGTTGATCCTAATGCTAGCTTTCCTAGGCTATGGTTTGCAAGAGATTGGACCCAAACCTAGGATAGCTATAGACCGGCAACAGCGAGAGAGCGTGAGCTTGGTTCTACATTCAGTTGCAACTAGTTCATCCAAATTCTCAATCTAGCAATCTTGAAACCGACGAACCACATTTATGAGATACGGTGAGTAGCGGGGATTCCCCATTCCATAGACGTTCTTTATTTGATTTGATATTTCCGCATTTTTGTCTGACGATTGTGACAGGATCGCCGAAGGCAAATTTCTCTCTTAAATAGCCAGGTTGGTTTGAACAAGCACGGTCACTCGTCCTCCCTGTGTTCGATATCCCGCTCGCTGCTACACCGTGCACTTGCGGTAAAACTACAACCGTTCTCTGGGTGTATACTCGGGACCGATCAAGTTTTTGGCGCCGTTGCCGGGGAGGCATTTTGACGGTGTTCGTCATCGACCACCCGGTTACTTCTTCTTTCTCTCTCTCTTTACTTTCTTCTGTTCACGCATTCTCCCTGTATTTTGCATAAGGACTTTGCAGGAAGAATGGAGGATGCAATGTCAACAATAGGACTCAGTCAGGAAGATTATGACTCCTTCACAGACCTCCTTAAGGAGCTTGTCGACGAGGTCCACGCTACCGGAGCTTTCGCTATCGATGTCAAGGACCCCGACGAACAGCTATTTGCTAGTTTCGTGATGGACCAGATCTCCCCGGAGGGGACTATCGGGGGCAATATCAGAGTTGACGTGATCGACGACAAATTATATTTCGAAGAAGGTGGAACAAGTGTCGAGGATCACTATACTTCGGAAGGATCTTCAGAGCAAGCCAACGTTCAGGGAGTTACACCCCATGACACTTACTCTTGCTTCTATGAATCGTCTGATGTGTTTCTTGATTCCAGGAACGAACCGGAGCCGAATGAAAACTCTGACGATGCTAGCACGGAATCGGAGCATGCCTATTTTGATGCATTGTCCTCGCTAAGTAGTGAGTCTGACTCTCCACAGGAGAGCGCGCCACCTGAGCACGAGCTAGACCCGGACGACAAGGAAGAAGCCGAACTCATGCAAGCTGATGAAGTAGAAGGAGCGGAGCCTCTTCAGGTAGAACTTAAACAATTACCTCCGAATCTAAGGTACGCCTTTTTGGGTAACAAATTAACTTTCCCGGTGATAGTAAACTCCCACCTCACGCCAGACCAACTTGAAAAAATCCTAGACGTTCTTAGGAGCCACAAAGATGTCTTGGGATACACTATCTCCGATCTAAAAGGGTAAGCCCTGGGCTTTGCACGCATAGGATCCATTTGGAGGATACCGACGCCACCTCCATAGAGCCTCAAAGGCGGTTAAACCCGAACATGAAGGAGGTGGTTAAAAAGGAAATCCTAAAATTGCTAGAAGCCGGTATAATCTATCCTATTTCAGACAGTAGGTGGGTTAGCCCCGTTCATGTCGTCCCCAAGAAAGGGGGGATGACTGTCGTAAAAAATGAAAAAGGTGAGCCCATATCTACGCGCACCGTCACGGGATGGCGAATGTGCATTGACTATAGGAAACTCAATAAAGCTACCCGAAAGGACCATTACCCGTTGCCCTTCATTGATCAAATGCTTGAACGACTTGCGAAACATAAATACTTTTGCTATCTAGATGGGTATTCGGGATTCTTCCAAATCCCTTTGCATGAAGATGACCAAGAGAAGACAACTTTCACTTGTCCCTATGACACCTATGCCTACCGCAGGATGCCGTTTGGCCTTTGTAATGCTCCCGCTACGTTTCAGAGGTGTATGACGTCCATATTCTCCGATTACATTGAAAATATTATGGAAGTTTTTATGGATGACTTCTCGGTTTATGGAAGTGAGTTTGACTCTTGTTTGGAAAATCTTACTAAAGTCCTAAAAAGGTGCCAACAAAACAATCTCACTCTCAATTGGGAGAAGTGTCACTTCATGGTTACAGAAGGTATAGTTCTCGGACATCTTGTCTCCTCGAGAGGAATTGAGGTAGATAAAGCAAAGATTGAGGTAATCGAGAAACTCCCTCCTCCTATTAATGTCAAGGGCATTAGAGGCTTCCTTGGTCACGCGGGGTTTTACCGCCGCTTCATAAAGGATTTCGCCTCGATTGCCCGACCACTTACTTCTTTGCTCGCTAAAGATATTCCTTTTGTTTTTTCAGGTGAATGCTTACAAGCCTTCAACGCCTTGAAAGAAGCACTAGTCTCCGCGCCCATCATACAACCGCCGGATTGGAGCCTTCCTTTTGAGCTAATGTGTGATGCTAGCGACCAAGCCATTGGAGCGGTATTGGGACAAAGAAAAGATAAGAAGCTTCATGCGATATACTATGCGAGCAAGACATTGGATGACGCGCAGAAAAACTACACAACTACCGAGAAAGAGCTTCTGGCGGTCGTCTATTCCATAGAGAAGTTTCGCTCTTACCTCCTGGGGTCCAAGGTTATTGTCCACACCGACCATGCGGCATTGAAGTATCTTTTAAACAAGAAGGAGGCCAAGCCTCGGTTGATTAGGTGGATACTCTTGTTGCAAGAATTCGACTTAGAGATCAGAGACAAGAAGGGTACGGACAATGTCGTGGCGGATCATTTATCTAGGCTCATTCGCGACAAGGAGGACGAAAGTTTGCCTATCAACGACACATTCGTGGATGAGAGGCTATATGCCATAAGGACCGGAGAAGTTCCTTGGTACGCGGACTTCGTCAACTACTTGGCTTGTGGAATCAAACCGCATGGGATGTCTACGCAACAAAAGAGGAGATTTCTGCATGAGGTCCGTAGCTATTTTTGGGAAGATCCCTACCTTTTCAAGATATGCAAAGATAGTGTCATTCGTAGGTGTGTTTCTAAAGAGGAGGCGACATCGATCATTTTGCATTGCCACGGTCTACCATGCGGAGGACATCATGCCGCCTCTAAAACCACCGCTAAGATTTTGCAGAGCGGGTTCTTCTGGCCGACAATGTTTAAAGACACCCACAACTTTGTGAAGGGGTGCGATAGATGCCAACGGACCGGGAATATCTCCAAGCGCAATGAAATGCCAATGAGGCCCATCCAAGAAATTGAGCTTTTTGATTGTTGGGGAGTAGACTTCATGGGACCATTTCCATCGAGCAATGGCAACAAATACATCCTATTGGCCGTCGACTATGTCTCCAAATGGGTGGAAGCAATCGCCACCCCTACTAATGATGCAAGGGTCGTCTCCAAGTTCTTCAAGAAAAATATCTTCCCGCGCTTCGGAGTGCCTCGTACCTTGATAAGCGACGGGGGAAGCCACTTCATAGAGAACAAGTTTGAAGCCATGCTAAAGAAGTACGGAGTAAACCATAGAGTTGGCATGGCTTATCACCCCCAGACAAGCGGCCAAGTGGAAGTCTCAAATAGAGAGATCAAGCAAATTCTCGAGAAAACCGTGGATCGATCTAGAAAGGATTGGTCAATGAAGCTAAACGATGCTCTATGGGCATATCGCACGGCCTTTCGCACTCCCATCGGTACCACACCGTTCCGACTAGTTTATGGGAAGGCTTGCCACTTGCCGGTAGAGTTGGAGCACCGCGCATATTGGGCCATCAAGACCTTTAACTACGACTACAAGAGTGCGGCGGTGAGGCGACTCTTGGACATCAACGAGCTTGATGAAATAAGGAGAGACGCCTATGAGAGCTCGAGAATTTACAAGGAAAGGACCAAGATTCTCCACGATGCCCGCATAACCGTCACGGACTTCAAAGTAGGAGACAAAGTCTTGCTCTATAATTCCCGGCTCCGACTATTTCCCGGTAAGTTGAGGTCACGTTGGTCCGGACCTTTCACCATCAAGCATATACAACCGGGAGGAGCTTTCGAGTTGGAGATCAAGGACGGCTCCACGTTCAAAGTAAATGGTCAGAGGCTCAAACACTATTCCGAGGGAGTCCCGACGGGGGAAACCAATAGAATATATTTGCTTAAGGGACGGCCGGATGATCTCTCATACCTCCTTGATGAGGTGATAGAGGAGGCGATCCCCCACTCAATTGGCGCTCTTTTTGATGAAGATTTAGAGGAAGGCCCGAATTTAGGCCAAGATGAGAAGATAGACGATTCCCCCAACCTCTCCGCCGAAGACGATGAAGGCGACGCTGACGTCGCAAGGATTCGAGAGCTCTGCAAGCTCTCGAAATTAAAGTCTCCAAAGAAAGCTCCTCCGGTACGGAAATCGGCATCACCGGTGAAGCCGTTGACCGGAGCAAATGATAGCTTGGGGGAGCCTCCCCCCAACACTATTCGAGATGGGAGACCACCGAGGGAGAACACGACGCCGCCACGTCCCAATCAGAGCGTTCTCCCCGGAAAGTTTGATGGGTGCATCTCATATGCACCAAACATCCCGCATTGATTGAAAATTATAGGGGGTCGAGCTCACGACCTTAAACGAGTGCTTGTCGGGAGGCAACCCGACGGTTTTTGCTTTATTTTCACTTTTTCTTTATTTTCGTTTTAGAAATTTTTAGTGTTTTGAGTCGTTCGCCCCCAAAAATTTTGTGATAACGGGTCATATTTTTCTTGACAGGAGAGGAGATAGGTAGATCCATCATGGGGAGGATGAACGAGACGACGAGGAGCGCCCCAAGAAGGCGCTCGACGCTTAGGAGGAAGATGGAATCGACTGGAGGAAGAAAGACGGAGTTTAGAGCCCAAACGAAGACAAACAGCAGAACACAAGGCTCACTCGGCCGAGCATACTAGTCACTCGGCCGAGTACACAAGTTCGTCCGGCCGAGCCGCTCACGAACGAGGGAAGTCTGATGTACCCATCTCTCTGTTTATTTTCCTGTTTCCAATATAACTGCTACTCGGCCGAGTATATATATTCACTCGGCTGAGTGAAACGGATACCCTCCTAGGGCGAGTCATGCCGAGTAGCTTGAGTCACTCGGCCGAATGGACTTACTCCACTCGGCCGAGGCTGGCAAAGCCACTCGGCCGAAGCGATAGCGGGGAGGAAATTTTCATTGGCCTCACTCGGCCGAGTGACCATGTCACTCGGCCGAGTCGTAACTTTTTTATATAAAGCGCGAGGGGGGGGGCACATTTTTCGAAACGCAAAACCCCCAAACACCCGCGCCCCTTCAGCTCCCTCGCCCGACCCTCGCTCGCTCGCGCCCCCACTCGCCCGACCGCCGCTGCCACGCCGCCGCTCGGCCCGCCACCGCCGGCCGAGCACCCACGTCGCCTCGCCCGAGTCGCCGCCGGCGGCCGTGCCTCCGGTCACCTCCGGTACCCCTATTTCGCCTATTTTCGCCTCTTTTTGTGTATTTTTCGAGGATCCGTGTATTAATCGAACCCCTAACCCAAATCAATTCCTATATCTATCTATTATACCCCTAATACTCCATACATTTTTAATATTACCCGCTGATATCGCCGTTTCATGCGCAGGTTGCTTTTTGGAGCTTAGGGGAGCCCAGGGGAGCTTCTACGGGCTGATCCGGACTTCGCGGAGGCATTGACTTCGCACGCTTCCACTGCTTAGCACTCGCGGCGTGTCGGGGTACACTCTTTCCACTCTTTTACATGCACCGCACTTTTTTCACTTTTCGGCGCGCTCGGGACCTATATGCCGCCCCGGACACGGCCGCGGTCGAAGAGAGCTTCCGCCAAGCGGAAGCGGTCGGATGATGTCGGCCCCTCCCACGAGTTGGAGGACTCTCCTCCACCGTCCCCCACACACCCCGCACACCCAGCACAGCCTGCAGGCCCCGCACACCCCGCACAGCATGCAGTGCACTCACAGCCCGCACAGCCTCTCCCTGCCGACCCACAGCCACCACCACCGGCTCCACTGGTCGGGCCGCTCGGGATTACGTTCCGAGACGACGCACACCGCGCCGTCTTCGAGCGTATCTCCCAGCGCTCGATCGTACCCTCCAGGTTTGCACACCTCGCTGACCTAGGACGCCTGGGGGTACTAGAGGGGATGCTCACGTTGTACGACAACGTGGGCTGGCGAGATTTTCTGCAGGTGTCGGCGGATACTTTTACCCGCCTGACACTTGAGGTTTTGAGTTCGATCGCCCAGACCGACGAGGGATGCTCATTCCGGTTCATGGATCGAGAGTGCCAGGTCACTCTCGATATGATGAGAGCGTTCTTCTCGTGGCCCGCTGTCCCCGGTGCCGATCGCGGTTACGGCCCCACCCATATCCCCCCACCTTCCTTCGACTCCGGTGCCTTCTGGGCCCGGATTACGGGTCTCCACGCCGCCTTTGACCCTAGTAGGGCCAAGGCCTCGGCCATTGTCCACCCCTGCCTCCGCATTGCCCAGCGCCTTATGGCGACGACCTTTTTGGCCAGATATGAGCCGGGCACGATGTCTACGCCAGAGCTCTACATGCTCTACGCGATGACACGTCCCAGAGCTCTATCTAGGGATGGCGATGAGCTGGTCCCCGCCGTCGTGATCGATATCGCGGCTTGGTTTTTGGACCGCATCATCGTATCGGTGGGCGCTCGCTCACCGATATGCTGCGGCGGCCTGATCACCTTGCTTGCTCTTATGACCGGCGAGGACTTCCCCGATGACTTGTGACGCGTCCCGGGCCCCACTTCTCTGTCGATAGATGTTATGGCCCGGATGAAGATGCTTCGTCCGCACGGTGAGCGTCACTGGGTCTGGTTGCACGGCCCTTTTGGTGCCGATTACATGATTCTCCCGAGCCCTGCTCAGACTCTGATTGCACCGGCCCACGTTGACTGGCTCCCTGCGATGGATGTTCTCATCCCTGCTGCTTACGTGCTCGAGGCCGAGGAGGCCGAGCAGGCCCACGCTGCCCCTGTAGACCCTGTTGCACACCCTGCCGAGCCAGCTGCCGAGCCTGTTGACCCAGTGGCCCCTCAGCCCATACCTGATGTTTCCGCTGCTCCTGACACTTCTGTCCCCACTTCTGTCAGTGTCACGAGCACCTCAGCTGAGCCCACTTCCACCACCACTTCTGAGGCTGTCACCACCACTCCCACCACCACCACTGGCCCTCTGTCCGTCGAGCCACTTTGCTCCGCACTCCCCGAGCGCCCGCCGACCTTTGTTGAGAGTGGAGAGCCCTCGTTTGCCGCGGTCGTGGAGACCATGGCTAGCATGATCTCCGCTGGGGTTGCGCCTTTTGGTCCACACACTTCCGCCCCAGCGGTAGTTACCTCTGTCTCCACCCCTGCTGTATTTTCTGAGAGCGTCGTGGCGTCTGTCCACACTTCTGTGCCATCGACCTCTCTGGCCGCCTCGCTGCCATTTTTGCACTCTTCTTTCGCTGCCGCTGCCTCCACTTCCCACCAGCCGGCGCCCCGGCCTCACACTGAGGCCAGGCCCACATTCGTAGGCGCATCACCTTTTGTCCCTTTCCACGCTGAGCCCGTCACATACGCGACCCATGTACGCCAGCCCAGACCTGCCCAGCCCCGCCAGGTGCGTCCCTCTGCACCACCTCCCCCTGACACTGTACTTCAGAGCATTCGTGCTCTAGAGGGGGCGGTGAGTGGCCTCCTTAGGACTCTGTCCGCCACCGTCTCTGCGATGGTTGGCCGCTTCGAGCTGATCCCCCAGATACATTACTGCCTCACCCAGGTTCTGGAGCGTCTCCCGCGCGTACCCCCACCCACCCAGCAGGTTCCCGCCCACACTTTCACACACACCCGACCTGCTACCACTCCCACACCCACCCCCGCTCAGCAGCCTGTCCAGCCAGCACCACCCACATGACCTCCGCCTCAGGACGGAGACGGTGCATCACCACCTTCTTAGGCACCCTTGATGCCATCGATTCCTTTTGCTGTTGTGCTGCCCGTTTCTGCTGGGTCCTGTTGCGCTTTTTGTCCACCCCCCCTCCCCTCACTTATTTTGGGATTCTCTTTTTGATCACATCTTTTTATATCTTTTTGGGAGAGAGGGAGAGTTTTGGTGCCACTTATATATCTGTATCACTCCTATCTGTGCATGCATCATGTCCGCATCATATTTTCATTTCTTTATTTTTCTTTTTATTTTTTATTCTTCATTTTTCCATGCATGCATCCTCATCATCCCCTCACATTTCTTGTCTCTCGGTGTGCCACACTTTGCACATTGAGGACACTGTGTCATTTAGCTTGGGGGAGTGAGTTCTCACGTTCTTTTTCGATTTGCCACCTTTATTTTTAGTTTTTCACACCGTTTTTCACTTTTGCACTCATTTTCATTATTTTTTCTCTTATTTTACCATGCATCACGTTTGTCTTATTTTTCTGTGTGCCGCATTGCATAGTTTCTATTTTCCCTTTATCTTTATTTCTTTTTCATCTCATGCTAGAGATGACTTTTCTGTGATGATGATGACGTTGGATTTAGCTTACTCTATATGCATGCTATATTTGTCATGTCTTAGGCTTTATTTCTGATATCATATGCTATGACTTGCCTTGCATTTAGAGATAGTGACCCACACTTTTGCCACAAGAAAATGGATGAAATTTTATTATTAGCTGAGTCTAAATATTCATATGTATGCTATCACAGAAAACACACCAAGATTCACGCATTGAATGCCTATATCTGGAGTACTGATTTCTTTTCCTATATCACTTCTATATGCATGAATTGTACACTTCACTTCAGGATGATTGAATGATGTTAGCTATGATAAACCTGGATTAGTTAGCTTTTTTGTGATCGAAACTGAGTAGATTAGATTACCCTGCTGAAGTTGTCGTGCATGTCTTATAGAGTGAACCGAGAGTTATACCTATTTCTTTCTCCACAAATCTTGAACATCATTTCTCTACTTTTAAAATCATTGGTGAATCTCCCCTTAGTGATTCTATTATATGGCATTTCCCCCGCTATTAATTCCTAGCTCCAAATCTATTATTCTCTAAAAAAAGAATAAAAGAGAGAAGAATATTCTTGTATATCATTATCTATCTTTGAGTTGGGATCATTGTGTATATATTCTCTAAAAAAAGAAAAGAAAAAAAAAGAGGGAAAATCCTCAATAAAAGATCCCATCTCACTTTCTTCCTCTCTTCTTTCTTCTTATTACATTTGGAGCTATATAAAAATGGGGATGTAAATATTTTTTATGCCACCACGCTTATAGATAAGCTTGGGGGAGGGGATCCATTGATGTGTGAGAGAGTGACTACTAGACATTGCACGACAACCTAGGCTAAGTAATATTCTATACTCGGTGAGATTATTTCCAGCTTTACGAAATCCAGAAATCTAAGCCTAGCGTTCATTTCATGAAATCCATACTTTTCTATTCTCTCTGTTCTATAGTGTGATACTCTTATACTCCTGATAGAAAGCGTTCAATTGAAAAGTGTGTGATCTGTGATTTGTATACCGCTTTAAACGATTCAGACTATGTTAATTTTAAAATTATTCCGTTTTTCATGATTATATCGTTGTTCGTGGGTTTTTTATTTCTATTTGCACTATTATACTATGATATCAAAATAAAATCCTTTGACATGAGTTTTTCATTCGGTGCATGCTATATGAGTAAGTGAAACCCCCGTCCTGAGAAAATGATCTAGCATCCTACCTCTTCGCTTCTTTCTCTCTTCTTCATTTTCATTTCGTTTTCCATTCTTCTCCGTTTTTCATTTTCCATTTTTTCGTTTTTCGCCGTTTTCGTTTTCCAAATCCACCGGGTTCGCCTTTTACTTATCTTCCTCGAGGACGAGTAAGAGGCAAGCTTGGGGGGATTTTGATCACTCCTTATTTTACACCCTTTTTCCGCATATTTGCATGCCATTTAGATCGCCCAAATCATGTTTTTCATGATATATCGACGATATTGCGATGCTTTTCACGATTTGTTGTTTTTGTCGCATTTCAGGTGATTTGGCACGATTTGGAGTGATCCCGAGATGCGCTTACTCTAGACGGCCACCAACGACCTCCCCAAGGGGTATTTTGCTGTTGGAGAGGAGCGGAAGAAGAACGGACGTCGCAGGAGCGACGAGGAGGCCAAAATAAGCAGATTGGGCATTTTTTTGTGTCCCACTCGGCCGAGTGGAGGAGCCACTCGGCCGACCAGCGAGACACTGCTCGGCCGACCAGAACAGACACAATTTACATGTGCACTCGGCCGAGCACCGAAGACCACATCGGCCGAGTGTATACATCACGTCCGCCCGAGTGGCGCCCAGACGAAGCCCCTCCAAAACATCCAAGTTACTGTTTTTCGGCTGCCTGAACTTCAGAAGACCCACTCGGCCGAGTGGTAAATCCCGTCCGCCCGAGTGCAGTGAAGCCATCGGCCGAGTGACGACAACTCACTCGGCCGAGCCGCCCCCGAAGTAGAGACCCCTGAAGGCCCCGACTTACTGGAAAATTACAGGGTTTCTCACTCGGCCGAGCGACTTTTGTCACTCGGCCGAGTGCGATGCGCTGCCTGTAGCGAAAACTGCGGAAAACAGGCTGTGCAGGGGTATTTTGGTCACGATTTTTGGACGATTTTGAGGGCTATTTAAACCCTGTTTTTACCCTAGTTTTAGAGCCTCCCTCTTAGATTTTTTGCAGCTTTTTAGATTAGTTTTTTTAGCTTTGTTCTTGTGATTGGAAAGGAGAAAAAGATTGGAATTTTGTTGGATTCAATTGAAGAACTCCATTGGTTTGCATCTCTTTTCCTTAAAAATTCTATTTTTATTGTTTATATCAATATTGTGATGAATTCTATTGCTTATTTCAACGACTATTTTTGTGATCTCGCTATGATTTGTGAGTAGTCTCCACGTCTTTGGGCGTGGGGATGAACCCCTACAAGCCCATCTTCATATTTGTGATGAATTGGTAGAAATTGTGCTAGAATTGTTATTAGGGATTAGATTGGGATCAATTTACTACGGATGGCTAGGTATTCATATCAATTGGGATTTGCAAGAGATTGGATCCCAATTTGATAGGAAACCCTAGAAATCCGAATTGGGTTGGAGTCGGATTTTCGAAGTATCGGTTTGCAAGAGATTGGACCGATACTAGGATTCCCGGTTGCAATTCCATGCCGATACTCGTTTGCAAGAGATTGGACGGGTAGGAACTATCCCAATCTAGGTCGTGGACCGAGTTTGCAAGAGATTGGGCTCGGTGCGCGATTGGACGATGATGTTGATCCTAATGCTAGCTTTCCTAGGCTATGGTTTGCAAGAGATTGGACCCAAACCTAGGATAGCTATAGACCGGCAACAGCGCGAGAGCGTGAGCTTGGTTCTACATTCAGTTGCAACTAGTTCATCCAAATTCTCAATCTAGCAATCTTGAAACCGACGAACCACATTTATGAGATACGGTGAGTAGCGGGGATTCCCCATTCCCTAGACGTTCTTTATTTGATTTGATATTTCCGCATTTTTGTCTGACGATTGTGACAGGATCACCGAAGGAAAATTTCTCTCTTAAATAGCCAGGTTGATTTGAACAAGCACGGTCACTCGTCCTCCTTGTGTTCGATATCCCGCTCGCTGCTACACCGTGCACTTGCGGTAAAACTACAACCGTTCTCTGGGTGTATACTCGGGACCGATCAAGTCCCAAATCTGGGATTTTGGTGGAAACCCCTTCGTGGGCTCTTCCCGATGCGTCCATAGGACTAGGAAATCGATAGGGATTAGGAATCTAACGGTTACGCGGGGTGTTTTATTGTCATCGGCGGGAAAAAGACCGCCTTTGACCGTTGGGCCAAGGGGGAATAAACTTGGCGGTTGACTCCCTAGCCATAGCTCACGCCCTTAGCGTAGACGTCGAATCCTAGCGCGCAGGAGCGGCAGGATGAGACGTTGGAAGTTATCGTTGCGAACTTAGTGCTCTCGGAGTCGGTCAGTGTTAATGGACACGGGAGTGCCCACTGACTGAACCCAGGAAGTCCGGCGTATCATCCTGGGCACCGACCGGAATATCGGGCCCATGGGACGCTGGTACCACTCTTAGAGGCAACGTCTCACCATTAGACCCTAATTCCGATCGTTGTCCTACCCGTAGGCCGTATCGGCGAGAGTCACTCGATAGGGTGGAAACCAAAGTCCCGGGTTTTTCCTTTATATTGTTTATCCCTTGCATTCCATTTACTGTAACAACCATTTATCCGATTCAGGCTAGCTCGCCCATGGGGTGAATTTGATCCTCCTTGACACAAGCACATCCACGCATCCCTGAGTTCGACCCCCAAGCCACACTACAACACCGTGCGCTTGCGGTTACAAATATTTAAATCTCACGCCCCCAATCATATTATTGCACACATCAAACACGCATAAGCGGGGGACGTCAAGCTTTATGGCGCCGTTGCCGGGGAGGCAACGTGCTTATTATTTTAGGATTTCATGAACCCTTGTGTCTAGCTCTCATCCCTACCTCGCGATAATTTTGGCATTCTCCTTTTTCCTTTTTATTTTCTTATTTTTATTTTTATTTTTATCTTATCTGTTTATTTCCCACTTTTCGCTTCACGGGTGTTTGTTGTTTTTCATGCGCAGGAGTTCAAGAAGTCTCGACGACTTGATTCTCGTTGATCCAGAGATAAACGCCACCCTAAGGCGTTTGGCCGTCGAGAAGCAAAGAAGAGAGGATCCTGAAGCAATGGGAGAGAACACCCTACCTCACAAGTCCCTGCTGGAGTACTCGATGCCATCCATCGAGTCCACCTCTGCCATCTGTCCTCCTGCTATTACGGCCCAGAGCTTCGAGCTTAAGCCATCTTTGGTGACGTGGATCTAGCAGGATCAATTTTCGGGTGCACCTATGGAGAGCCCCATTGAACATTTGGACTCCTTCTTGGAGAAATGTGACACCTTCCAGATAAACGGTGTCACAACTGAGGCGATCCGTCTGAAGCTATTCACTTCTCTCTGCGAGATAAGGCCAAGCTGTGGCTTAGGGGGAAGGACCCGAATACATTCAACACCTGGGAGAAGCTCTCAAATGCTTTCCTGACGAAGTTCTTTTCTCTGGGGAAGACCATGAAGCTGAGGAGTGAGATCTCCTCCTTCTCCCAGGCCAGCCACGAGTCTCTGCACGAAGCCTGGACCAGATACAAGGAGATGCAGCGAAGATGTCCCCACCATGAGCTCCCCAAGTGGCAAATCATAAATCTGTTCTATTATGGGTTGCGGGACGATTTGAAATCTTCCATGGACGCCGCGGTTAGAGGGTCCTTTATGTCAAGAAGCGAAGAAGATGCCGGACAGATTCTGGAAAATATGGCATCTAACAATGAGCGGTGGTGTGACGAGAGAGCCACACCTAGATCTGGGGGCATCCACAAAGTCGAGGACGTCGACAAATTATCCAGCAATTTTGACTTGCTGTCGACCCAGATCTCCGCATTGATGGTAGGCGCCGGTGGCGCCGGTACACAACAGATTGCTGCGGTGGAATCCGAAGTTTTTGGAGAATTCGACGGTGGTGACATCTCACAACCATTGGATCAGGCGAGCACATTATTTTACAATCCTACGGGGAATGCGCCTTTTCCACCACGAACCAACTCCAACCCGGCCTACTCTCCAAACAACCGAAATCATCCCAACCTTAGCTACCAGGCGCCTTATCAACAGCCGACTCAGCAACAACAACAGATATATCAGCTGGCTAGGCCTCAACAGCAGTTTCAATAGCAGCAATTTCAGCAGCAACAACCTCCACAACAATATCAGCATTATGCTCCAAGGAATCAGCAGCCCATCCAGCAGCAACATGTCCAGCAGAGGGCCATCTCTCCGGTTGAGTCCCTCTTGACTCAATACATCACCAACCAGAAGAAGATAAATCTGAAGCTGGAGATGGGACAGAGAGTCCTCACTGATCAGGTAACCCAGCTGGGGTTACAAGTGGCGAACCTTCAGAGACCGTAGAATCTATTACTGCCACAGCCTGAAGTGATCCCGAGGGGGGTAAATCGGACCTTGGCACTCACGCATGAGCATGAGAACATGTCCGCCATCGTATTGAGGAGCGGAACGCAAATACCCACGAGAGTGCCCCCCCAAAGGACCGGAAGCACCGTTGGTCGTGGAACGACCAATTGAGAAATCGAATGACGACAGTGCTTCGTCGCCAAAGCCTACTACTCCGGAGGGAGTCCGTGGAGAGGAGAAGAAAAAGGATGAGGAAGGGAACCTGAGAGTGTTCAAGCCCATTGTGCCTTTTCCACAACGGCTTGCCCAAGCCAAGATTGATGAGAAGTATGGCAAATTTTTTGCCATAGTGAAAGATCTGAGCTTACAAATCCCCTTCCTCGAAGCTATCGAGACGATCCCCTCCTACACCAAATTTCTGAAGGACTTGGTGACACGAGGATCGAGAAAAGAGAAGGTCGTTCTGACGGCAGAATGTAGTGCCCTTATCCAGCGAGCAAATCCTCCTAAGCTTAAGGACCCGGGAGCTTCTCTATCCATTGTGCGACCGGAGAGGTAAAAATACATCGTGCGCTCGTCGATCTTGGAGCGAGCGTCAGTTTGATGCCATTTTCGCTGTATAAGAGGATATGAATGGGCGAATTGGAGCCCACTGGAATGACCCTACAGCTTGCAGACCGTTCAGTTAAGTATCCAGTGGGTGTTGTTGATGACCTTCCTGTCAATGTCAAAGGGGTGCTTGTGCCTGTGGACTTCGTTGTCATGGATATGCCTGAGGATGCACACACCCCCATCATTCTTGGACGGCCTTTCATGACCACTTCCGGCGTATTAATCGACGTGAAGAATGGGAAACTTTCCCTAAACGTCGACACCAAGAAAGTGGAGTTTGAACTGGGGTTGTCGATGAAGCACCCCGATCCTCCGGAAGATCCTAGTATTAATGTGCTGGAGTTGGAAGAAGAGAGAGCTGTGGAGGCGAGCTCCTGGGAAATTCTCTCGAGAAACCCCCCGACCACTCGGGAGATCTTGGAGAGCAAGTTGGCTCGCCAAAGAAAGAAGTTGCTGATGAAGCGTTCGCTTGACACACGATCCCTCCCGGATTTCCAATGGCTCCTCCTACGAGGAGAAAAGGCAAAGATCCCATGGGGCTCACCGGGGATGAGATCCGGATCCTTAAGCGAGTGGCGGTGGACGCCAACACGAAAGAGAAGCCCCCGGACCCCGTCAACAAAGGGAGGGTAGTCGAGCAAGCTTTCTTGTCGCCACCGGCTACACCAAAACCTACCAGCTGTGAAAATGAAGCGATGCCAGACTTTGGGCATCACCCGTATCGCCCACCTTGAACATCATCAACGGGCGTCGAGCTAACGACATTAAACAAATGCGCTTCATGGGAGGCAACCCATGCTCTAACCCTTTGTTTCCATTTTAGGACTATTTTTAACTTTATTTTGTCTATTTTTAATAAATATATCCAGCCGCAAGAACTTCCGTTGAGGGACTTAGGCTATTTGTGCACTTTTGCAGAAAACAAGGCCCCAACCAATCGGTTGATAACTCACCTGATCGGTTGGGATGTATCAGCTGACGGCCGTATCAGTCACTCAACGAACCGATCGGGTGAAGCCGGCCGAGACCGGGTGACAGACTGTGTGAACTGGGCTGAATTCTCAGGAATTTTTGGGAAATGATCAACCGATCGGTTGATACGCAGAGTGATCGGGTGACAGACCGGGTGAGCTGTACCAAACTTTCGGAAAAATTTGTGGAGCGGCCAACCGATCGGGTGAGTTATCACCCGACCGGTTCGCCTGTAGCGTTTCTTCAGCTGAAAATCTAGACCTAAAAGTCAACCGATCAGGTGACAACTCACCCGATCGGTTCGACTTAAACCCTATAAATAAACCCCCGCCCGACCATTCATTTCCTCGCCCGATCTCGCCATTTCCGCCGTCGTTTCGTCTTCCCCGACTTCCCAACGGCCGAAAAACCTCTCCCACGACCTCCACTCCCCTTCTAGCCTCTCCATCACCCTACCCCTCCCATCTCTCCATCGTTCTCTCTCCCTCACTTTCCCCCATTTCGATTTCTCAAACCCTAATCCCCCATTTTCGGATTTTTCGCTGAAGAGAAGTGCCGCGGCTCCACACTCCGTCCGATTGCACGGCATTGGGGTCAATTTCAAGCAAGGAACTCCAAACTCTGCTGGGTAACCTCGCTCCATTGCTAAAGTTTAATTTTTACCCTAGAATATCATCTTGCTTGATTGTTGTGTGTGTGTGCTTTTATCATATACTTCACTCATTTGCATCACACTCACGCACCCACTATGGCCCGGGATCGTGATAAGGGGAAGGGTATCATGCGGGAAGAGGAACCGTCTCAAAAGAGACGAAAACAAACACGTCCTCCTCCCAATACACCACGTGCACTATCACTAGCCCCTCCCCCACCTGTTATCCCCCCTGAGGACCCAATGATGGGCCCGCATGGGTATCAATTTAGGAACCAAGAGGACAAAGACTTCTACCATAGACTTGATGCCCGGGGGCATCTATCGACCAAGTTTGCCCACACACAATCACTTGTCGATTTCGGTGTATTCACCGAGGTCGAGACCCTCTTTGCAAACTTAGGTTGGGTGGCCTTCCTCAACACTCATGCCATATCTTACCCGTCCCTCATACTTGAATTTCTTTCCTCACTCGTTTGTGAGTCGGGGTCGACCGTCATTTTCTGGGTGCGTAACAGAACCATCTGCACTCACCTGAACACGATCAATGATATATTTGGTTTCCTTATTCTTGGGGACGATGCTATCCGACACTACGGATACCCCCCGGAATTTGACGTCGATAACTTTTGGTTCCGCCTCACCATACTCCCTCGCTATCCCCAAGGCAAGGCCAAGGCCTCCTCTATCATCCATCCTATATTCCGTCTGGCCCATCGGATCATATCCTTCGCATTTTTCCCAAGGGATGAGTCAGGCACCGTGACCATCCCTGATCTTTTCATTCTATGGGCCATGACTTTCCATTTCGTTCGAGACGATGATGGGATTAGCTTTAGGGCCCCCACTGTCCCCGTCCATGCCAGCGACTGGCTTATTTATAAGCTCCTAGAGATTAGTCGGGCCAGCAAGGGCAAGATTTGCTGTGGGGGAATAATCACTGTCATCGCTTCTTATCCCCAATTTAATATCAACATCCCCCGAGGTCTTCCAGTCGCCGCAGGACCCTCACATCTAGATCTTGATGTCCTGCGGCATATTCATATGATTAAGCCCCGTCCTGATCGTCGTTTTGATTTCAACTATGGCCACCCCCCTCGCCCCTACACCATTCTCCCCAACCCGGCTCGCATGACTGTTGTTGTAGTGGCGGATTGGACTTTTCCGCCCGATCCCGAGTTTCTTGCGGGGTTGCGCCTTCCTTTCTTTCCCTCGGACGCACGCAGACCACCTTCCCCTGCCGCCCACTTAGGCGAGCAGGATATTCCTGCGTCCCGGGGAGATATCGGGGCTGGCCTAAGTCACACCACCCGTGCTCCTGGCCCTATCAATGCAGAGGATCTTTCTGCGGCCATCTCTGACCTTGTGTCCAGTGCTGGCATGACCACCGCCACCTGCACTACTTCCACATTACTTCCCGGCACCACTTCTGCTTCACGTCAGTCCACTTCTTTTGGTCGTCGCCAGGCCTCAGCTCGCCTTGCTCTCGAGGCCGAGGTTGCTGCTCTCCGTGATCTTGCCAGGTCCTCTGTCCCCTCGGACCCATCACCATCCTCCTTTCTCACTCACCCACGTTTCGTCACACTTGAGAGGAACGTGGCCGCCATCCTCCGGCTTCTCACTCACCTCCACGGACCACCACCACCCACACCACACCCCTCACCACCACCTTCTCCACCTCGACGATCTTCACCTCCCCCATCACACTCTTCTCCTCCACCATCCCACCCATCCCCACATCCTTCACCCCCACCTAGGCGATCATCCCCCCCTCCCACATCTATTCCCATCCCCGTATCCACGACTCCTCTCACGACCACTTCTGTCGCCCCCACACCACCTCCTCTGTAACGGCCGCTTTCCGCCCGTTCGTATTTTCTGCGTGCACGTGCTTTATCGTGCACATATTTTATTTGGTTATTTCTGAGCTCCGGCATATGCGATGTAATATGCCGTTGCGATCGTTTTGGGATGTGGAATTTTATAGTAATTATTGGGAACGTCTTTTCACTACTCGTTTTCTCACGAAACGACTTTGAATGATATGGGCGTTTTAGTCATTTGACTCAAAATGCCGTTTCCAATTTTACGTAAATTCTTGGTAGGCGTTACGCACGATCGGGCTCCCTAGATCTGTGCGTCTCGTCTCCACGATCGCCCCGGTATTTTCGGATTATTTTTCTGACGCCCGGATTGCGAGTTATCGCCCGGAATAACCTCGACTGCCGATCTCCCCAAATCAGATTCGAAATTCGAATTGTTAGCCAAATATGGCTAAATATCTTATTTAAATCGTTTTAAAATCCTTCCTAAATTGTTTCCTATTTGTCCCTAGACTTACCCCTAAATTGTACACCCCCTTAACCCAATATTTCCCCCCTTTTTAACCTTAAACCTATAGTTATTTATCAACCCTTATTATTATATAATAACTCTAATCTTAACCCTAAAACCCTAACCCTAAGAATTTTTTTCCCCTCTCAGCCGCCGGCCTATATTTTCCCCCTCTCAAATTTCTCTCTCCCTCACGGCAACACCAAAACCCCCGATCCCCTTTTCTCTTCCCCCGCATCTCACCCTCTCGCACCATCGCCGGCGGTCATCGCGCCACCCCGTCTCCCTCTCGCTCTCTCTCTCTCTCCCTCGTGGCGAGACCTCCGCCTTTGCGGCCTCCCCTCGGCCTCGCGCCCTCCGGCGGTCCCCGCCGCAGCCGCCTTTGCCCTCGCGGCCTTCCCTCGCTCTCAGCCGTCGTCCCCGCTGCACAGCCCACCGCCCGAGCGCCGCCGCGATCCGTTCCATCGTGCCCCCGCCGCGATCCATCCGAGCGCCGCCGCCGCTCGCATCCTCGCTCGCAGCCTCCCCCACATCCACGGCCTCCCCCGACAGCCACCTGACCCCGGCTACCGCACAGTGACCCTGATCTCTGGCGACGGCATCGGTCCCCCAGTCACTGACGCCGTCAGTCAAGTCCTCAAGGCGATGCACGCCCCCATCGATTTCGAAGTCTTCGAGGGCCACGGCGACATGAACGCTGTCCCTGAGGAGGTGATCGAGAACAGGGTCTGCCTCAAGGGCGGACTCGCTACGCCGGTGGGTGGCGGGTTGAGCTCTCTCAACATGCAGCTGAGGAAGGAGCTCGATCTGTTCGCCTCGCTCGTCAATTGCTTCAATCTGCCCGGGTTTCCGACGAGACATGAGAACGTCGATGTCGTTTTGATCAGGGAGAATACCGAGGGGGAGTACTCGGGGTTGGAGCATGAGGTGTTCCCTGGAGCCGTCGAGAGCCTCAAGGGAATTTGCTAGGTTATAACGAAGTTCTGTTCTGAGCGCATAGAAAAATATGCTTTTGTATATGCATATCTCAACGACCGGAAGAAAGTCACTGCAGTTCGCAAAGCCAACATTGTGAAGCTTGCAGATGGTTTATTCTTGGAATCTTGTTGTGAAATTTCAACCAATTACCCTGGGATTGAGTACAATGAGATCATAGTGGACAACTGTTGCTTGCAGCTTGTATCAAAGCCAGAGCAGTTTGATGTGATGAGGTAGTTACGCTTTCCGTTTGACCACGTGAACACTAAAGATCAGTGACAGGATGTTCCGGAAATTAGAGTTGCGATGCGATCCGTTGTTTCAGATCCGACGTCAAAGCTTACACGTGACCGTCGAACCAGACGGACTACCGCGGACGCGACGACTGGACGAGACGCCCCGGACAGACGACACACTCGCCATCACAGGCAAGTGTACCCACTTGCGTTTTTGACAGCTTCTTGGTCTTAAATTGTTAGAACTGCTAGACAGTGAGTGTATAGAGCTGGACGTGAAATGATAGCGTCCGGGTCGCCCTGACGACTTAGACTTGACGACGAAGTCTAAGCCCGACAAACAACAACTTTGACACCGTAGGATTATCTTGTGCGTGCGTGCGTGTGGACACCCTAGAATAACATCTCCCGTATACTGGTCGTGTCATGTCACTGTTACAAAAAAAGCCTTCGGGCGTTTCAGATGCTTCCCGAGCGGAAGTGATCTTCGTGATACAAAAAGCCTTCGGGCGTTTCAGATGCTTCCCGAGCGGAAGTGATCTCCGTGATACAAAAAGCCTTCAGGCGTTTCAGATGCTCTCCTTGCGGGAGTGATCTCCGTGATACAAAAAGCCTTCGGGCGTTTCAGATGCTCTCCCTGCGGGAGTGATCTCCGTGATACAAAAATCCTGCGGGCGTTTCAGGTGCTTCCCTAGCGGAAGTGATCTCTGTACTTCTCGTCCTGAGTTTCTGGGTTTGGGGTAGGGTTGAGCATGCACACGGGGAGAGGGTCTAATCCCCCTCAACCCGTAAGGTGTGAACCCTTCGTGTCTCACGTGTCCTGTCCTGTCCGTTTCGTCGTGTCTAGTTCCGTCTTGTCCTGACACCTTTAGGATAGTCCCGTAGTCGGTAGCACACGCTACGACTACTGCTTGCTACGCTTTTACTTTCCTGCTACGTTACTTCTTTTACTACTCTGTTGTAACCTCAGCATGCTAATCAACCAGTAACCCGTCTGTTATAACCCCAGCATGCTAATCAACCAGTAAATCATTGTCTAATAGTTGGTGCACTTGCAGTAGAGTCTAACCCTTCTTGTAGACTTTACCTGACGTACAGTTCCTTTTCTCTTGGGTGCTGTACGTCAGGTGTTCAGCCAGAGTTCGTGGACGAGGCAGACTCACTGGAGCATGAGGAGCCGAGGACGTCGACCCAGAGCACGTGCCTGACGAGGACCAGACCTTGAGGACTTTTTAGTCGTCACTTTCAGAGGTTACTGCTTTTAGTTGCTTTTAAATAGTTTGATGACATGCTTAGGCTTCTTTTTAGACTTTGTACTCGCGGGATGTTATATCTTTAATTTAATGAATGCCTTTTCCTTTCTGTACTTCCTATTGTTCCGAATTTTATTAATGCAAGAACCTGAAAGTTTTTATAAATGGTACCCCCTACAGACGCTTATTGGGTCGGAGCTTCACAGCTCCGGCCTACGCGGGCCTTAGTCACGCTTCGCCTTCGTATTTTTGGGAAGCGGGGCGTGACAGGTTTTAGTGGTGGCCCATGCAGGTCTTGCAAAAGTTCGGAATAATAAGAGTACCGCATTGATTTAATATCCAGTTTGACATGTACAAGTCTGAATTAGGTTTTTCCCAGTCTTACATAGTAGGAAGACTTAGGTAGACGTCTCAATTTGATAGTCAGACGCCTTGGTTTAGAATTAGTCATCCTTGTCTTAGGATACCCGAGTAGCCCTCACTTGGCTCTGGCCGTGTTAGATTTCTAGAGCCTTCTTTTAATCGTTCGCTCGGGTCCATCGACTTCGGGCCCAGCAGAACTAACCTTGATTCTCTTAGGAACCTTCCCATTAGAACCTGGTTACAGTCTAGCTCATTAGGAAATCTTAGTGCCGAGCTCTCCTGATCTTTAGACGACCCGATAATTAGAATCCCTGACTTCTAGCGTCTTCCTGATCATTACCCTTTCGTGTTATCGACCGTAGAGTTCCATCTTAGCTTCATGAATCATATCCTAAGTGAATCCATCATGCGATCATTTTCCTTTCTACCGATTCACGTGATCGTTTCTGACGAGTATCGTTGATCCTTCGAGTCTTTTCCTTTGCCAACTCTGCTTCCTCTAAAGGTATTTTCGAAATTCCTTATTAAGTCCTTCGCTCAGCTTAATTTCTTTGAAACCCTCTTTGTCGTAAATTTTTTTTGTTACTATCTCGTGCTTATTTTCAAAACGATATCTCTCATATTTTCAGTTTTAAAATCTTGTTAACATTCTGACAATTCAACTTATACTTTTTCTGGACTACAAGATCTATTTCTAATCACTTACTGTACATACTTTTTAAAATATTTTCTAAACTAGAGGGAACTCCAATTATTTTATTATTATTATTATATCAGTTCTATGTTCTTAGTGACCACATTTCAAAATCTTTGTGTAAACTTATTTTCATTTGCAAAACAATCGTTTCTCACCCTACTCATCCTTCCTTCGTCTTACTTTTTCCAAAATTTTAATTTGCTACATCTGCCCACTTTTAAGTATATATCTATATTATAAAAGAGGGATGTTATCAAGAGAAATTGGACAAGAGATATTGGACAAGAGAAATTGGATAAGAGATATCTATATTATAAAAGATGGATGTTATCAAGAGAAATTGGACAAGAGTTATTGGACAAGAGAAATTGGATAAGAGATATCTATATTATAAAAGATGGATGTTATCAAGAGAAATCTATATTATAAAAGAGGGATGTTATCAAGAGATATTGGATAAGAGATATTGGACAAGAGAAATTGGATAAGAGATATCTATATTATAAAAGAGGGATGTTATCAAGAGAAATTGGATAAGAGATATTGGACAAGAGAAATTGGTTAAGAGATATCTATATTATAAAATAGGGATGTTATCAAGAGAAATTGGATAAGAGATATTGGACAAGATAAATTGGATAAGAGATATCTATTATACATTTGACAGCGATTTTCGAATCCTAGGGCTGACTAGGACAAGCTGACTAGGACAAACTGTTTGATAAAAGACGGCCAGGATTTGATCTTGAGTAATCAAGGGTTGAGATTGACGATAGTAAACAGTTTTGGATAAAAAAATTAGTGTTATGATTGAATTCTCGGTTAAAACTTAAAACAAATCCTTGCCGTTCAATTGAGAACAAATTAACGTCTAGATTTGCCTGAAAACAACTCCCACGGATTGCCCATACTAGCAGCTGGTTCCCAAGTAAAAGATAAAATGAGACAACTGGTTCCAAGAAAAAGATGCTTCGATTTCAACAACAAAAAAGCTCACACACACAACAAAGACAGCTGGTTCCCACGTCTTCCCCGAGTTGAGGGGTTTTAACTCAAGCAAATGCTTCATCCCGTTTGCAAAAATGGAAATCACGGGTTTCTGCTGAGGAATGATCAAGGGGACGGAATGTAAGTGCAAGTGAAATTGCAAAATGATTTTCGTGGGAAGGATAGTGCCACGTCTTTCAAAAGGAGAGTGCAAGTGAAATGGTTCCCACGTCTTTCAAAATTGCATCTCAAGCAAATGCTCTACAATGGAAGGAGAGTGCCA
Source organism: Scilla litardierei (assembly GCA_030789695.1). Classification (NCBI taxonomy): domain Eukaryota; kingdom Viridiplantae; phylum Streptophyta; class Magnoliopsida; order Asparagales; family Asparagaceae; genus Scilla; species Scilla litardierei. The sequence continues at coordinate 101,630,415 of CM061130.1, read as the reverse complement.
GCATGTTCGAAATCCCGTTTGCAAAAATGGAAGGAGAATTTCGTGTTCAAAGATTTCCGGGGGGAGAGTGCCAGCATGATCGAATCTCCAACCACCTGTACCTTTCCATGGGCCGATGATCAAAAGCTTCAACCACAAGCATGATCAAAAGCTTCAATTTAAAGTTTTGATCTTTTTAAATTCTCTTTTCAAAATCCTGAGCCCTCAAGCTTCAGACCCCCATTGTGAAGACGGGCGACAGCGATGTTGTGAAAGACAGCTGCTTTGAGGCCGACAACGATGTTGAAGTGGATGGCCCCGAGCCAACGTATGCGGGTGGCGGTGGTGCGGAGATATTCCGTATATGTGAAGACGGTGGGGCCGTCGCCGGTGTCGGTGATGGACGCGGGCCGACAGTCGACGTTGAGCTCGCCCATTTGGACTCTTCGAGTGAAAACAGGTCTTTTCTCTGATTTTTTTTTGGGATTTACGCAAAAAAAACATGTGAAAAAATACTTAATATGTGAATTGATGATAGGTTTGATGATAGGTTTGATTTCTTATGTTCGAAGGAGGCTCCCTGTGTTTAACCTTGAAGGTTTTGGATTTTGGTGCGGGGCCTGGTTCGGCGCTATGGTGAGATTTTTGATGTGATTATGTTCATGTTTCAAGGATTTAGTTGGATTGTTAATTTGTGTTTTTGAGGGTTGTTATGTGTTGAGTGTTTTGCAGGGCAATGAGGGAGGTGTGGCCACCTTCTTTGCAGCAGGTTAATTTAGTGGAGCCTTCAAAAGAGATGCAGAGAGCTGCTCAGAGCCTTTTACGAGGTAAATCATCAGTGTAAGATAATTGCGGTTTGTTTTCCAGTATCAGTCATTATATGCAATTTGATTATGACAATATTTCCCATATGAACTTATGCATCTGATTGGTTTCCTCCCTAAAAGGAATCTATTTGTCACAGAGGATTGCACGGATGTGAGGCTCCCGATTGAAGACTGGAATTATGCGGCCGCTAGCGCCGGATGTGAGGCTCTCGATCGGCGCCGACAGGCTTCGGTCCATCGGACGACGATATCAACGCTGCTGTTATTTATTTTTGTTACTCCTCCATAAATTTTATTTTGTAATTCTGCAATTTACATTTATTTAATTTGCATATATTCTGCCCTATTATTGTTGCCATCATACACTAGCATTTCGAGGATTGTACACAAAATACTGATAAAAAAATAACACGAAGGTCGAGAATTGCCAGTGTTTTTCTTTGAGACTTTTGCATCCCATGGAATGAGCAAAAAATCAGAAACGAAAGTAATTGAGAACAAAAAATTAAGTGTGCGGTTAAGGGTGATAGAAAAAAAAATGAGAAAAGCAGAAGACTGAGAACAACAACGCGTGTGTGCGGTTAAGGGTGATTGGAAAAAAAAATGAGAAAAGCAAAAAATGAGAACAAAAACGTATGTTCGGTTACGGTTGATGGGAAAAAAATTGCGTCGTGCACAAAAATTCGGTTACATCAAGTAACGTGAGATGTACAAAAATTAAAATTGAAAAACTTTTGTTTTTTTTGTTTTATTTATTTGGAAAAGCACAACATCTCTCATAGATACATCAACCAATTTTAATATTATTTTGACAACTACGGTTAAAAAACATTCTTGAGCCTTTCCCTCTCACACACACTCTCTCTCTTCAGAGAGAGTTCCTCTAAATGCCAACCCAAAATTCGAAGCAAAAATGCCTCTCTATCTCTCTCTCTCCTTCCAATGCTCGAGGCAAAAAACTCTGGATATCTCGCATTAAATTCCACTAGCATTATGTACACAGGTTTGTGAGAAATTTTCAAATCCACCAAAGTTTAATAAATTGTGGATTAAAATACATCTAATTGCTACTTTTAGTAAAATGTGGATTGAAATTAATAGGTCTCACAAATAATAAACAGACCTATTTTACACCGGATTCTAAAGTTGGTTTAATAGTGAATCACATACTTACTTTAACTATTAGACATATTAAGTGAATGCAACGTTTCGTAAACTGAAGTTTAATCACAGACCTATTTTTACAAACTTGAAGTTTAATAAGCATGTCCAAAGTATGTCTGTTTAATAAAGTGTGGGTTCAAATCCACAATTTTGCCACTTGCATTAAAGTCGATTGAAGTTTAATACACAGTGGATTCGAAAATTTTAATAAACATGAAAGTATTTAAATACAAGTGAATTAAAATGTGTGTTAGAGTTTATTAAAAATTTAATACAAGAAAATTTAATACAAGAAATTGGATTAGAGTGGGGATGAAAAAACGCTCTTAATCCACGGGCAGCGCTCCCAAGGTCAGCAAGTGGGAGCCTTAATGAGGGCAGAGCTAAACGATGGGGCATGCTATCATTAACCCTTGCCGTGGAAAATGACAAAATGAGGGCAGCGCTAATTTCTCGCATCGAAGGCATCCGCTTTTACGCTAATTTGTTGTTCAGCGTCGAATTTGTTGTTCTGTATCGAAGTTGCGTGTGCCGATTTTGTTGTTCCGCGTCGAAGACGCCCATGTCGCGAAATATTTTTACGCTAATTTTTTGGTTTAAATTTTGGCTTTGGAAATAATTTTTGGGAAACAAAGATTTCGCGGGGGAAAAATATTAAATGAACCGTGCCCGCGGGCACGGGTTATGACTAGTCTATATTATAAAAGAGGGATGTTATCAAGAGAACACACGCTTAATTGATATCGCTCAATTAAGAGGACACACGCTCAATTGATATAATTTCTTTCCAATCCTGTTTTAATGGTATTTTACAGTAAACGTTGGGCGGAAACATACAGATAGCAACACAATTCCCTAAGGTTAGATTTTCTTTGATATGGTTGTATATGAAAGATAACAAGCTACCTTTCTGAATGCCAAAAATAATGATCTCCCATTTGAAAAAAATTGTCTTAATTGGAGGAATAAAAATGCATTTGGGAGATGATTATCATGTCACCATTTCACCCGTGCACTGACTGTCCTCCTTGGTTTCGCACTCGGGAGATAACCTTCGCCGTGCCCTATGGGCACGGGTTATGACTAGTATATTAGTATATATATATATATATATATATATATATATATATATATATATATATATATATATATATAAAGGTATATGATACCATATTTTGCACAAAATCCTTCTTACATCGTTAAATCATTTTAGCAATATTTTTGTCCCGTCCATCCGACTATCTTCTTACCCTCGCCTCACCTGACTTCGTTCTTGCGATCTTGTTCGGGTCGCTTTTGGTTTCGGTCTCCTTCTTTTATGTAGACATCATCGCCTATAGTTGCCTATGTCATCCCTAGCTAGTAGTGGGCCTTTGGGTTTGTGATGTCGTCGTGATGTATATATAGGTAGAGTGTGTAGACCTGTATGAGTGTGTCATCTTTAGGATCCTGATAATTGCCTTTTGTGTATTGAATGTGTACTTAGTGTTAACCATGATATGATTGAAGTTGTCTGCATGACAGTATTCATACGTATATGAATAGGGTCATAGCAGGCAATTTCCTTAGACGTAGTTTTTCGCGATTATAGAATGGCTCATCTTTGACTGCATGTGATGGTATCAAAACTTTGTTTTTCTTTAAACCAACCCTTTAAAGTTTTTGAAATTAGCTCACAAGATCATAATTCAATTACCCTTCCTCATCCATTACCACGACTCCACACGTTTTTTTTTCAAATGTTTTAAAAATGTGTCACTGGTTTTAAGTTTCCCTTTCTCTTCTCTCTCTCTCCATTTAGAAATGTTATGTTATAGTTGTTATAGTTTTGGGACTAGCTATTAGTGTTGTAGGATTTTGTTTGCGGGTAGGCTCAGGGAGAGATGAGATTTGTTATAGCAATGATTAATTCATTTTTGGAACAACAGGATATTGTAATAGGTTTCTTTCGGATGAAAAGAATGAGCTGTCCAAGACTTATTTATAATACCGATGTGAGACGGACTCAATGGGAAATTCTGGTCGTATGAAATTATATGCGAGGAGGTGATAACTTATCAGACTTGAGACTTAGACGAGTGGTAGATAGGAGTAGCTACGGAGTATGGTAGGAGTTAGGGTGATCATAAGATTGAGTAGAGCTTTTATTAGCATCGAGACTTGATTGTTGAGTTGACGTGAGAAGACATTGGAAATAACATGACGTGTTGAGATAAATGGATGGTTAGGTAGTCGGATTTAATTTTGGTTGGGATTAGGATGAGATGTGATTCTGATAGTTCGATTATTTGGCGGATAAATTTATGGGAGATATGACAAGGAATGTAATAAGGACACGGCGATTGTTGATTTGTGAAAGGTGTTATAAGATAGACAAAATTTTTGTCTTGGATTGGTGATCGACTAGAACATTATTTTAGCGTTTGATTAATATTGGGAAGAGATTGAGAAATTTAAAGATGTTATTGAGCGATGATGTTTAGTGGAGAGGTATGGTATGAGAAGATGATTATTATTCTTTTATGAGAACCTGGGGTTGGAAATTTGAACAGCAGTGACGGGACTATAGTTAAGAGTTAGGATGTGAGATTAGTCGTGGCTTTATCCAGTGAAAAGAAGGATCATGATGGATTATTTGAGGAACGACGTTGAAGTTATATGATTAGAGATCATTGTGTGGAAGATGGGAGTTATCGGCTTAAGTATTTATGGATTTTATAATTAGTATTAGTATAAGTGATTCCGAGGACGGAATCATTTCTAAGGTGGGTAGAATGTAACGGCCGCTTTCCGACCGTTTATATTTTCTGCGTGCACGTGCTTTATCATGCACGTATTTTATTTGGTTATTTCTGAGCTCCGGCATATGCGATGTAATATGCCGTTGCGATCGTTTTGGGATGTTGAATTTTATAGTAATTATTGGGAACGTCTTTTCACTGCTCGTTTTCTCGCGAAACGACTTTGAATGATAGGGGCGTTTTTGTCATTTGACTCAAAACGTCGTTTCCAATTTTACGTAAATTCTTGGTAGGCGTTACGCACGATCATGCTCCATAGATCTGTGTGTCTCGTCTCCACGATCGCCCCGGTATTTTCGGATTATTTTTCTGACGCCCGGATTGCGAGTTATCACCCGGAATAACCTCGACCATTGATCTCCCCAAATCAGATTCGAAATTCGAATTGTTAGCCAAATCTGGCTAAATATCTTATTTAAATCGTTTTAAAATCCTTCCTAAACTGTTTCCTATTTGTCCCTAGACTTACCCCTAAATTGTACACCCCCTTAACCCAATATTTCCCCCCTTTTTAACCTTAAACCTATAGTTATTTATCAACCCTTATTATTATATAATAACTCTAATCTTAACCCTAAAACCCTAACCTAAGAATTTTTTTCCCCTCTCAGCCGCCGGCCTATATTTTTCCCCCTCTCAAATTTATCTCTCCCTCACGGCAACACCAAAACCCCCGATCCCCTTTTCTCTTCCCCCACATCTCCCCCTCTCGCACCGCCGCCGGCGGTCATCACGCCACCCAGTCTCCCTCTCGCTCGCTCTCTCTCTCCCTCGCGGCGAGACCGTCGCCTTTGCGGCCTCCCCTCGGCCTCGTGCCCTCCGGCGGTCCCCACCGTCGCGTCTCCGTCCACGGCGAAGCCCGCCGCAGCCGCCTTCGTCCTCGCGGCCTTCCCTCGCTCTCAGCCGCCGTCCCCGCTGCACAGCCCGCCGCCCGAGCGCTACCGCGACCCGCTCCATCGCGGCCCCACCGCGATCCATCTGAGCATCGTCGTCGCTCGCATCCTCGCTCGCAGCCTCCCTCGCATCCACAGCCTCCCCCGACTGCCACCTGACCACGGCTACCGCACAGTGACCCTGATATCTGGCGACGGCATCGGTCCCCTAGTCACTGACGCCGTCAGTCAAGTCCTCAAGGCGATGCACGCCCCCATCGATTTCGAAGTCTTCGAGGGCCACGGCGACATGAGCGATGTCCCTGAGGAGGTGATCGAGAACAGGGTCTGCCTTAAGGGCGGACTCGCTACACCGGTGGGTGTCGGGTTGAGCTCTCTCAACATGCAGCTGAGGAAGGAGCTCGATCTGTTCGCCTTGCTCGTCAATTACTTCAATCTGCCCGGGTTTCCGACGAGACATGAGAACGTCGATGTCGTTGTGATCAGGGAGAATACCGAAGGGGAGTACTCGGGGTTGGAGCATGAGGTGTTCCCTGGAGCCGTCGAGAGCCTCAAGGGAATTTGCTAGGTTATAACGAAGTTCTGTTCTGAGCGCATAGAAAAATATGCTTTTGTATATGCATATCTCAACGACCGGAAGAAAGTCACTGCAGTTCGCAAAGCCAACATTGTGAAGCTTGCAGATGGTTTGTTCTTGGAATCTTGTCGTGAAATTTCAACCAGTTACCCTGGGATTGAGTACAATGAGATCATAGTGGACAACTATTGCTTCCAGCTTGTATCAAAGCCAGAGCAGTTTGATGTGATGAGGCAGTTACGCTTTCCATTTGACCACGTGAACACTAAAGATCAGTGACGGGATGTTCCAGAAATTAGAGTTGCGACGCGATCCGTTGTTTCAGATCTGACGTCAAAGCTTACACGTGACCGTCGAACCAGACGGACTACCGCGGACGCGACGACTGGACGAGACGCCCCGGACAGACAACACACTCGCCATCACAGGCAAGTGTACCCACTTGCGTTTTTGACCGCGTCTTGGTCTTAAATTGTTAGAACTGTTAGACTGTGAGTGTATAGAGCCGGACGTGAAATGATAGCGTCCGGGTCGTGTCACGCCCCGCTTCCCAAAAATATGGAGGCGAAGCGTGAGAAGGTCCGCTCAGACTTGAAGCTGCAAAGCTGCAAGTCCGATAAGCGTCAATCAAATTTAAAACTGCAGGTCCTTGCAATGCGAGCGAAACAAGATAATAATAATTAAATGATACACAAGAATAATCTCAGAATATCCATAAATATAAATTCCAACATCGCAGAAAAGCCACCAGGCTGAAATAAAAGAGAGCCTAAAGGCCTAAACATGGCCAACAAAAGTACAGCGTACAAACAAAGGTGCTACGCACCAACAACTAACAACAGGCCTAAAACAAAATAAAGCTCAACAAAGACTCAAAGAATGGTCACCGGTGTCCACCAAAATCCTCCTGGGCAATCATGGACTCAGACTCAGCGTCAGCAACACATCACGTACTCAGCAACGGTCTCTGGCTCATGGTCTAACATGTGACACCCAAAAGAGCAAGGGGCACATGACAGCAAGTCTACAAGAGACTTGTGCAAGGAAACTGAAAGTACAAGTAAAAGCAACCTAAAAGTTCTAGCATGATGCAATGACATGGCAGTTAAAGTAATGAGTGCAACAGGTAAAGTAAAGCGAAGTAAAGTACGAGCATGGCATGACATTCACAAGACAAGTACAAGACAAGAAAAGTAAGCACCTCGTGCACAGAGATTCCGTCTTTTGGCTAGAGGGCTGATCAGGCCACTCCTAAGCTCAAGCGAACGTTTATCCCTACCCCTCCACGTGTGTCGAGCCAGGGCCTTACCCCCGAACGGGAATGCTCGCTTCTGGAACACGAGCCAGGAAGTGTTTTATCTTGCTGGTCTAGGGGTGCACCTAGCCAGTCAAGGGAGTACAAGTACAAGTATTGTAGCGTGTGCTACCAATGCGACATTCAATGCATGGATGACATGACATGACAAGTAGTAAGGCGTACAGGTAAGGAAAGTAAAGGTGACAGTTTAGTATGCATGAACAACAAGTTTAAGGGTTGGATCTAGCTTCGTAGTCAAGCTAGATCAATTAGGTGACGGATCTAGTTTCGTTGTCAAACTAGATCAAGTAGGCGTCTAGCCAGCTATCATTTCACTGACTAGTCTCTTTTACGCTAGGAACAAGGAAGTGGCCTAAAAACATGGCCCTACACAAGAGTTGGCAAGTTTCACTTGCCTGCAAGTATGACGTCTGAGCACACCGTCCAATGAGTCCAAAAATCACAATTATTCTACGTGCACAAGTCCACCGGCCTAAAGTCCATATTATTAATCTTGATTAGTGAATTTAAAACATTTGAAATACTTTAAAAATACTGATTTTAGTCTTGATTAGCATGCATTGGGTAGGGGGTCCTAGGGGTGTAAAGCGTTACCTCAACACGACGCGAAAGCTACACCGGCGTCGGGTAGCGACACCGGGGGTTGGAATAATAGAACGCGCTCCAAGTCTTGATTCCAATATAGTTTCCTCGCTGGAAAGTTCAAAGAATCAACCCTGGCGATGATTCCAGATTCCAAAGCTCGCACGTGCGACGACGGGCTACGACGTGCGATGACGTCGTACGCGGCAAGTCGTCGAAGAGAACACACCTAGGTGGGGCCCACAGTAGTCCTAGGGACCTTTGGGGGACCCACAATAACTCTGGAGAACTTGGGGGGCCCACGGTGGCAAGCGATGCGACGGGTACGGGGTTGCGACATTTGCTCTCGGTCGTACACAGCCAAATGCGGGGGCGGCCATCGATCGCTGCGGGAGAACGGGCATTGGTGCAGCGCTTGGTCGGTGCGGGCCTTGGTGCTCTCGGTCGGTGAGGAGGGAGGTGTCGGTCGTGCGCCTTGGATGCGGGGGAGCGGGTGCTGCAACGTTGCGAGCGTTGCAACGTTGCAGAGGCGGGCGATCCGCTCGGTCAAGCGCTAGCGGATGCGGGGGCGACAAGGCGGGCGCTGAGCGGGGGCTTGCAGCGGTGCGGAGATGCGAGCGGAGCGGGGAAGCCTCTCGGTCTGACCGAGAGGAATCCTTGGTCGAAGCGGGGAGCGGGGTGGCGAAAGTAGCGGGTGCGGGCTTGGCTAGGATGCGGAGCGGGCGTCCGGTCAGAGCGGGGGAACGGAGGCCGTTCTCTCGGTCTGGGCGGGGGAAGTTCGTCGCAACGTTGCGACGAATCGTTGCAACGTCCAATATGAGTTTTGGAAGAGGCTAGGGATAATTTCTTGCGAAAATAGGTCTTCCTAGGGGTTGTTTATATAGTGTAGATGGGTTGACTTGGTCTAGGGCTAAATCTAATAGGATTAGAAGTTTAAAATCATTTAAAATTTAAATCTCAACTTCTCCAACTTACCCAAGGATTTGACTTGGTCCAAATGAGCTGGAAATTGGCTCAAAAATTCTTTAAAACGTTTTAAACTCAAATAAATTTTATTTGGCCGAAAATAATTTAAAAATTAATTATTAAAAATAATATAAAACTTGTTAAAAATATAAAAGTGGTTAAATAAACTCCAAAAATTATAAAATAAATATCGTGGTGATCGTGATGACGAATGTGAGCTAACTAAGAAGACGGATCTCAAATTCGACGTCGGACGACGAAACTAAAAATAGAAACGTCTCCCGTCAAGAGTGAGAATCGTCACGTCTCATCGAGTAAGATTAAATTGTGGAAAAACGACTCGAGAAGTGTCGTTCCAAGATAGTGCCACTATTTAATACTCTCAGGGACGTTCACAATGGCATATCATACGAAATTGTTCACAAACAAACAAAGTCTAAAACAAACACGTGCACGGCCAAAAGCACGTGCACGAAAAACGTACAACGAAAAGTGGTCGTTACATCCTCCCCACCTTAGAATAAAGTCCGTCCTCGGACTTTCTAATATAGCTAGTCGCTCTAGTAACTACCCCAATCAAGTCATATAATAATTCAACCAGATATAGTCATCACAAGTGCTTATATATGCACTAGGTAGTCAAACATTAATACTACCAACACGTATATATATATTTATATATATATTCATGTACGTTATACATTTATACCTATTATAGTCAGACAGACTCATACACGTATTTCAATCATATATATAAGCATGCATCCCTTATATAACTACTACTCACCTAATCACAAAACAATATTTCAGGTACTCATATAAGGATAGTCTCACACTTAGCCAATACAATCATTGCTCTACCTATAGGTAGCTACCTATGCACAAACATCAAGGGTATACTACCCTCTAATAGTCATCCAATACCAAACATCTCACACATATAGTCACGCCATACCATTATTAATCAAGTTTTACTATATCTAATATATGTTTCACCACTACTATAATTTCACAATATATAGTCATTCAATGCATTCAAATATTTCACCATACATTCACATTACGTACGGTCCTATAACTGGATTTACGACACTCCACATATATCGTAGTCATCAAAACCTATAACTAAGCACATACTTACCCGTGCATGGTGCACACCCATACACGCTAACATTTCATTTACGCATACCATTCATACCATTATATTACTAGCGCATCTATGCTCCTAGTTTAGCTAGCACACAAGCAAGTCCTTAGTAAATAACTATACCACAAGACCAACACCCATAACTATATACTGGTGTAGCGACCCACAGTTATGTGCGTAACTTAACCAGGCACAAACACTTCTATCACTATACATACATCAAGCATTGCTATATTCAGCCTACAAACATACATTCAATATACTTAGAGTATACTCACTCAAGCTTGAGTGAGACTCAATACACATATCAGGATATTCTATATACGTAACACGACATTCATGCTTATACCAATACCACTCCCATATATATACATCTACTAATACAACCATATACATTCCATAAATCAATCACACTTAATATTTAGTCAGGTAACACCCACATAGTTCAATCTAATTATATACCATAATAATAACATTACAGACATCAGCACCCACATATTTATAATACCCTCCCTAGTACAAACATTCACCGTATAGTCACACATAAATAATGTATATATTCACACCATAGCCTACTACCTATAATTAGTATACTAACTCATTCACACATACATAATTAAGATGTGCAATAGTCGTGTATACCTCACGGTATGCACGCATGCAACATCCCGAAAAGCAAGCAATACAAATCAAAATTATACTCCTACTACCATATGTATATCACCCATATACTCAGGCAACAAAACATAACTACTTACGTCTAAACACAATACATACCCACATACGAGCACACACTCATACGTGCTAACATATAGATCACATAATAGACCTACCCTCTTAACCATACGTACTCTTATTATTATCACTACTAACATACACATAGCTTTACCAATCATTTATTTCAACCATTATAAGTATCTCTAACTACATACACAACTTAGATATTTCAACGCTAACTCTAACACACACCGGCATCCCTAGTATAGTATAGCTATCCACACAAAAATCTATAACTCCTAACCCACGACAACTTCATAATATCACGAATAACTCCGAGTATATATATATATATATATATATATATATATATATATATATATATATATATATATATATATATATCACATAATAGGCAAGCACCAATATACTATGGGAATTCTCAATCAAGCCCACGCACACAACTTAGGTACGTGCACCATGACAACCTCACAAGGGTCCAAGGGTCTACTAACAACTAAGAGTTGACTCAGACATTGAAGGACCCTAAGGCCTAAGTAATAAAGAGAGGTCAAGAGCGTGACGAGGGAAGGATCAATAAGCACGAGTTCAGATAGGACGAATACAAGGAGACAGCTTGGTTAGACGAAACATTGGCTCAATGGTGATGTTTAGGTTGAGGGAAAAGGGAGATGTAGTGATGCTTATATAGGAGGGGAAAAAGAAAATAGGGTAAATAGCATGAGCTAAAATACGCAAAATTGAAAACTGTTGTACTTCAAAAAATTGGAATTCCTCATCTGTATAAAATATTTGAAGATCGATAAAGCGAGTTGAAATAAGTTTGAGTCGAATATTCATAATAAGAGAAAATGTTTTATTGGTTTATATAAAATCAATGTAAAAGGAAGTAAAATCATTTACACGAATATTAAGGACATGGTTTAGAAAATTTTATACGTCAGCAATTTAATATAATGTTGTCAAAAGTTTTTTTTTGAAAGTCAAAGAATGAAGTCAAGTAACGGAAGAATTTAAACTCATGTTAAATGCTTTCAAAACTTTAGGCTATGGAAAATTTAAAATGATCAATTTGAAACTACTTGTAGAGAACCAGGGTTTGCCAGAAATGAGAAACTGATTTACATAAAGTTCTTAATATACGAGCACAACAAGTCTGGCACGGATACAAAAATAGTTGAAATTCAATTTGGTTTAGAAATTTTTCTAAAAGCGTGTATGGTGAGCGGAAAGAAAGTAATAGTAACTTAGCATAAGAATTATCAAGATCGAATAGCGAATCTTTAAAATCAAATCAGGGAGGGTCTAAAGCAGGAAGAGGTCATGAAAATAGTAATTTTGCAAAAATCTGAAGGAGCGAAAACGACGAGCAAAGACCAACTTGCTGAAAGCTGAAATTCCATGTGACTTGAAAGTATATTAAAGTAACCACGACGTATCATTCGTATAACACAAATAAGAAGAAAATTACTAATCGAATTGGGCAAGGCAAAAGTACTGTCCAGAATAAAATTAATATATGAGGGGACAACACATTTACCTAAGTACAAAAACATAGGATGGGAAAATATTATAAACTAGTATTCAAAAATTTCGACAAACGTTTTAAAAATTTTAAATCAATGAAGGAGTATGAAGTATAAGTATATTAAAATTTTGAGCAAAATTAAACTTAGTGGAAGGGAAGAAAAAATATTTTCAGAAAGGTTCAAGATTTGCAATGGAGATGTTTGAAAATTGACGACGATCGTCATGAGGCGATCTCGTGAATCGAGGCAAGGAAATTTGGTCGGGTGATCAGAACATACATACGCCTAGGATATGATTCTGGAGGATCTACGGGGAAGCTCCTACGGTTGACCAACTAAAGATTTGGAACTAGGCACTAAGACTTCTAAAGGTTAGACGGTAAAGGAAAGCGTTCAGCTTGGTCCGAAATCGATGAACCCAAAAGCGAACGACCGAAGGAAAATCGAGAAGTCTAATATGGTCAGGGTTAGGCAAGGACCACTAGGGTAACTCCTACGGCGATCAATTGCTGACAGGGAGCCTAACTATCAATCAGGGGCCTCTAACTAGCAAGCACAGACGTCTAACTAAGTCTTCTTACCACCTAGTGTCGTAAGAAAACGACTAGACTCAGGGCTTATGACTCGGATGTTGCAATTTATTTAATGGACATTCCGTTATTATCGTTGTTTCATTAATTCGCAATTGCAAGACTGGACCTGCATGGGCTACCAACAAAACCTGTCACGCCCCGCTTCCCAAAAATATGGAGGCGAAGCGTGAGAAGGTCCGCTCAGACTTGAAGCTGCAAAGCTGCAAGTCCGATAAGCGTCAATCAAATTTAAAACTGCAGGTCCTTGCAATGCGAGCGAAACAAGATAATAATAATTAAATGAGACACAAGAATAATCTCAGAATATCCATAAATATAAATTCCAACATCGCAGAAAAGCCACCAGGCTGAAATAAAAGAGAGCCTAAAGGCCTAAACATGGCCAACAAAAGTACAGCGTACAAACAAAGGTGCTACGCACCAACAACTAACAACAGGCCTAAAACAAAATAAAGCTCAACAAAGACTCAAAGAATGGTCACCGGTGTCCACCAAAATCCTCCTGGGCAATCATGGACTCAGACTCAGCGTCAGCAACACATCACGTACTCAGCAACGGTCTCTGGCTCAGGGTCTAACATGTGACACCCAAAAGAGCAAGGGGCACATGTCAGCAAGTCTACAAGAGACTTGTGCAAGGAAACTGAAAATACAAGTAAAAGCAACCTAAAAGTTCTAGCATGATGCAATGACATGGCAGTTAAAGTAATGAGTGCAACAGGTAAAGTAAAGCGAAGTAAAGTACGAGCATGGCATGACATTCACAAGACAAGTACAAGACAAGAAAAGTAAGCACCTCGTGCACAGAGATTCCGTCTTTTGGCTAGAGGGCTGATCAGGCCACTCCTAAGCTCAAGCGAACGTTTATCCCTACCCCTCCACGTGTGTCGAGCCAGGGCCTTACCCCCGAACGGGAATGCTCGCTTCTGGAACATGAGCCAGGAAGTGTTTTATCTTGCTGGTCTAGGGGTGCACCTAGCCAGTCAAGGGAGTACAAGTACAAGTATTGTAGCGTGTGCTACCAATGCGACATTCAATGCATGGGTGACATGACATGACAAGTAGTAAGGCGTACAGGTAAGGAAAGTAAACGTGACAGTTTAGTATGCATGAACAACAAGTTTAAGGGTTGGATCTAGCTTCGTTGTCAAGCTAGATCAATTAGGTGACGGATCTAGTTTCGTTGTCAAACTAGATCAAGTAGGCGTCTAGCCAGCTATCATTTCACTGACTAGTCTCTTTTACGCTAGGGACAAGGAAGTGGCCTAAAAACATGGCCCTACACAAGAGTTGGCAAGTTTCACTTGCCTGCAAGTACGACGTCTGAGCACACCGTCCAATGAGTCCAAAAATCACAATTATTCTACATGCACAAGTCCACCGGCCTAAAGTTCATATTATTAATCTTGATTAGTGAATTTAAAACATTTGAAATACTTTAAAAATACTGATTTTAGTCTTGATTAGCATGCATTGGGTTGGGGGTCCTAGGGGTGCAAAGCGTTACCTCAACACGACTCGAATACTACACCGGCGTCGGGTAGCGACACTGGGGGTTGGAATAATAGAACGCGCTCCAAGTCTTGATTCCAATATAGTTTCCTCGCTGGAAAGTTCAGAGCATCAACCCGGGTGACGATTCCAGATTCCAAAGCTCGCACGTGCGACGACGTGCTACGACGTGCGACGACGTTGTACGCGGCAAGTCGTCGAAGAGAACACACCTAGGTGGGGCCCACAGTAGTCCTAGGGACCTTTGGGGGACCCACAATAACTCTGGAGAACTTGGGGGGCCCACTGCGGCAAGCGATGCGACGGGTGTGGGGTTGCGACGTTTACTCTCGGTCGTACACAGCCAAATGCGGGGGCGGCCATCGGTCGCTGCGGGAGAACGGGCATTGGTGCAGCGCTTGGTCGGTGCGGGCCTTGGTGCTCTCGGTCGGTGAGGAGGGAGGGGTCGGTCGTGCGCCTTGGATGCGGGGGAGCGGGCGCTGCAACGTTGCGAGCGTTGCAACGTTGCGGAGGCGGGCGATCCGCTCGGTCAAGCGCCAGCGGATGCGGGGCGACAAGGCGAGCGCTGAGCGGGGGCTTGCAGCGGTGTGGAGATGCGAGCGGAGCGGGGAAGCCTCTCGGTCTGACCGAGAGGAATCCTCGGTCGGAGCGGGGAGCGGGGGGTGGCGACAGCAGCGGGTGCGGGCTTGGCTTGAATGCGGAGCGGGCGACCGGTCAGAGCGGGGGAACGGAGGCCGTTCTCTTGGTCTGGGCGGGGGAAGTTCGTCGCAACGTTGCGACGAATCGTCGCAACGTCCAATATGATTTTTGGAAGAGGCTAGGGCTAATTTCTTGCGAAAATAGGTCTTCCTAGGGGTTGTTTATATAGTGTAGATGGGTTGACTTGGTCTAGGGCTAAATCTAATAGGATTAGAAGTTTAAAATCATTTAAAATTTAAATCTCAACTTCTCCAACTCACCCAAGGATTTGACTTGGTCCAAATGAGCTGGAAATTGGCTCAAAAATTCTTTAAAACGTTTTAACCTCAAATAAATTTTATTTGGCCGAAAATAATTTAAAAATTAATTATTAAAAATAATATAAAACTTGTTAAAAATATAAAAGTGGTCAAATAAACTCCAAAAATTATCAAATAAATATCGTGGTGATCGTGATGACGAATGTGAGCTAACTAAGAAGACGGATCTCAAATTCGACGTCGGACGACGAAACTAAAAATAGAAACGTCTCCCGTCAAGAGTGAGAATCGTCACGTCTCATCGAGTAAGATTAAATTGTGGAAAAACGACTCGAGAAGTGTCGTTCCAAGATAGTGCCACTATTTAATACTCTCAGGGACGTTCACAACGGCATATCACACGAAAGTGTTCACAAACAAACAAAGTCTAAAACAAACACGTGCACGGCCAAAAGCACGTGCACGAAAAACGTACAACGAAAAGTGGTCGTTACAGGTCGCCCTGACGACTTAGACTTGACGACGAAGTCTAAGCCCGACAAACAACAACTTTGACACCGTAGGATTATCTTGTGCGTGCGTACGTGTGGACACCCTAGAATAACATCTCCCGTACACTGGTTGTGTCATGTCACTGTTACAAAAAAAGCCTTCGTGCGCTTCAGATGCTTCCCGAGCGGAAGTGATCTCCGTGATACAAAAAGCCTTCGGGCGTTTCAGATGCTTTCTGAGCGGAAGTGATCTCCGTGATACAAAAAGCCTTCGGGCGTTTCAGATGCTCTCCTTGCGGGAGTGATCTCCGTGATACAAAAAGCCTTCGGGCGTTTCAGATGCTCTCCTTGCGGGAGTGATCTCCGTGATACAAAAAGCCTGCGGGCGTTTCAGGTGCTTCCCTAGCGGAAGTGATCTCTGTACTTCTCGTCCTGAGTTTCTGGGTTTGGGGTAGGGTTGAGCGTGCACACGGGGAGAGGGTCTAATCCCACTCAACCCGTAAGGCGTGAACCCTTCATGTCTCACGTGTCGTTGATCACTCCTTATTTTACACTTTTTTCCCGCATGTTTGCATGCCATTTAGATCGCCCAAATCATGTTTTTCACGATATATCGACGATATTGCGATGCTTTTCACGATTTGTTGTTTTTGTCGCATTTCAGGTGATTTGGCGTGATTTGGAGTGATCTCGACATACGCCTACTCCAGACGGTCACCGACGACCTCCCCGAGGGGTATTTTGCTGTTGGAGAGGATCAGAAGAAGAACGGACGTCGCAGGAGCGACGAGGAGGCCAAAATAAGCAGATTGGGCATGTTTTGTGTCCCACTCGGCCGAGTGGAGGAGCCACTTGGCCGACCAGCGAGACACCGCTCGGCCGACCAGTTCAGACACGATTTCTATGTGCACTCGGCCGAGCGACGGAGACCACATCGGCCGAGTGACGAGACCCCGTCCGCCCGAGTGGCGCCCAGACGAAGCCCTTCAATAATCCCTAAGTTACTGTTTTCGGCTGCCTGAGCTTCAGAAGACCCACTCGGCCGAGTGGCTTATCCCGTCCGCCCGTGTCACGACCCGCTTCCCTAAAATGGAGGCGAGTACGTGAAAGGTCCGCACGAGAGTGGAGCTGTGAAGCCCCAAACCCGATAAGCGTCCACAATACAAAAACAGGTCCCTGTAACCACAACAGAATAGCAATAATAACACAAGGAGAGACTGAAATAAAATTCCACATCTCACAAATTTGTCCAACACCAACAAGAGTCCAACATCCAGAAAAGCCACCAGGCTAAAAGAAAAGAGTCTAAAGGCCCAGAACAAGGCCAACAAAAGAAACGACAACAACAAAGCAAAGTATAGGTGCCACGCACCGATAACAAAACAACTGTCTAATAAAAGTAAAACACAACGAGGACACTAGGACTGGTCCCCAGTGTCCACGTCCTCCCCTTCAAACACAAGCACGGGCTCGACGTCTGCAAACACCTCGTCCCCAACAAGTAACTCAGGCTCAGGCTCTAACATGTGTCACCCAAAAGAGAAAGGGGCACATGTCAGCAAGTCGAACGACTTGTGCAAGGAAACGGGAAATAATGGTAAACTAGCAACCTAGCAGTTAAAACATGGTGCATGGCAAGTAAAGTACGGTGGTAACAAGTAAGGTAAAGTATAGTACAAGTGGCAAGGGGTTGTTGTGACATGTAATGTCAAGTAACAAGTACAAGTACAAGGGATCACTCAACGAGTGCCCTATTGCCCGCAGGCTGTGTTCAGGTATCAAGTACAAGGGATCACTCAACGAGTGCCCTATTGCCCGCAGGCTGTGATGAGCTCGTCTTCTGGAACACGAGCCAGAAAGTGTATTTGATAAGTATGGCGTAGGGGTGCACCTAGCCAGAACAAGTAGCACTAGTATGTAGCGATGCTACGCAATCATGATGAGTATTCAAGCATGCAATGACATGAGCAGATAATTCGCATACCGTTAATTTAAATTAAACGTGACAGGCGAAATGCAATGACATGAACATATTCGCGTACCGTTAATTAAATTAAACATGGCAGTTAAAATGCAATAGCAGTTAAGGATGCATGGATGACATGAACAGTTATTTTCGCGTACCGTTAAGGAAAGTAAACGTGACATACAAGCATGATGAAAGTGACGGACCAAGCTTCGTTGTCAAGCTAGGTCAATGGCGTCTAAACGGCTATCCTTTCACCGTCTAGTCTCTTTTACGCTAAAGCAAGGTAAATGGCCTAAGACATGGCCTAAATCAAGAGATGCAAGTTTCACTTGCCTAGCACCGGGGATGGCGACTACTTCGTCACACGGATGCCAATCTATGGGGAAATCACTGATAGGGGGAACAACCATCAAACAACATGAAATTTATTAGGGTTTCATAAAAATACCAATAGGCTATGAAAACATAGAGGAATCGATTTCTTACCAAGAGGAGACGGAAGGAACACTCCGGGGAACCCTAGGATCAGATCTGGAAAAGATTGGAGAAGTTTGGGGAAACTAGGGTTTTAGGGGATTTGGGGATTTGATGGGTTTTGATGGAGATTTGGGGAAGATGAGGGGTGGAATGAGTGAATGGATGGATTGGATGATGGATTTAGGGCTTGGAATGGAGAAATGGAGCTTGGAGGAAGATGGGGGCTCAATGGGGGAGAAACTAGGGCTTAGGGTCGTGTTGGAGAAGATGAAGTCGTTTGGGAGGGGTATTTATAGGCTAGGCTGGCGGCTGCCCAGAAATTAGGGTTTTAACACAGACTAGTTGGTCAAAGAACAACCACTGACCGACTAGTTTGGCAACTAGTCGGTCGGTCGTCCAACGCAGACCGACTAAGTGCAAACAGTAACTCCTGAACGAAAATAGGATTCTAGAGTTAGTCGGTCCATGAACAAGTACTGACCGACTAGTTTAGCATCTAGTCGGTCGATGAACGTTCTTAGACCGACTAAGAGTAAACAGTAACTGATACAAAAATAAGATGATGAGTTAGTCGGTTCAAGAAGCATTGCTGACCGACTAGTTTGCAACCTAGTCGGTCAACCAACGTTCTTAGACCGACTAACGATAAACAGTAACTCCTGAGAAATTTAGAAAGCTAACTAGTCGGTCCAAGAAGGATTGCCGACCGACTGGATCGTCATCTAGTCGGTCGGTGGCCCTTCTTACACCGGCTAATGAGCACAGAAAAGTACCTATACGGAGCGCGGGGCCCCGGGATCGATTCCTAAGACTCCTAGGCTTGATCTAACAGTTAGATATGACCGTTATGAAGTCCGTCACGAGTGACATACTTCGAAATCGACAATCCTAAGGAAGAAGCGAGAAAAATACGACGAATCGATCGAAAATGAAATCTACGGAGACGAAAACCACACAAGAGGAGAAAATCCACCAAAACACATATTATAATATATAAAATCCAGATGCATGAAAAGCAGTCGTTACATCCTCCCCAACTTAAGAAAAAATTCCGTCCTCGGAATTTCCAAAAATTCACGAGTCCGGAAACAAAAGTGGGAAACGCTCCCGCATCTCATCCTCATTCTCCCAAGTAGACTCTCCAGGTGAACCGTGTCGCCACATCACCCTCACAAGATTGACAACCTTGTTCCGAAGCGATTTCTGACGCCTGTCCAGAATCTGCACTGGATACTGGTCATACGTCATATCGGGGCGAACGGTAATCTCCGAAAAATCTACCGCATGAGACGGATCGCTAATGTATCGACGAAGCTGCGACACATGGAAAACATTGTGAACTCCTTCCAAAGATGGCGGCAAGGCCAAGCGATAAGCTACCTCGCCAACCCTCTCCAAAATGTCAAACGGTCCAATGTATCGCGGGCTCAACTTTCCACGCTTCCCGAAACGAATCACACCACGATTCGGGGAAATCTTCAAGAACACATGGTCGCCCGGCTGAAACTCCAAGGGACGACGTTTAGCATCCGCCCAATGCTTAAAACGGTCCTGAGCAATCCTCAACCTCTCCCGAATATTCCTGACGATATCCACAGCCTCCACGATCATCTCAGGTCCCAACAACTCCCGATCACCAACGTCATCCCAACTCAATGGCGATCGACATTTCCTCCCATAAAGAGCGGCGAAAGGCGCCATGCCAATACTCGCCTGGAAGCTGTTGTTGTAGGAAAACTCTACCAGATGTAGATGGTCCTCCCACGAACCCTTGAAATCCAACATGCACGCCCTCAGCGTGTCTTCCAAAATCTGGATCGTCCTCTCGGACTGGCCATCCGTCTGTGGATGGTACGCCGTGCTGAAACTCAGACGCGTACCCAAACTCTTCTGCAAACTCTGCCAGAACTGAGATGTGAACCTCGTGTCTCTGTCAGACACGATACTCATGGGGACTCCATGAAGTCGCACAACTTCCTGCACGATTCACGTTACATCACTATCCAAACTAGGAAAAGGAAATAAAACAGAGAGTAAAAGAATTTTACCTCCATATATCTCCTCGCTAGCGCCTCAGTGGACTGTCCTACTCGGAACGGAATAAAGTGCGCAGATTTGGTCAATCGATCTACGATCACCCAAATCGCGTCATTCTGCTTCGGACTCCGAGGTAGTCCAGTCACGAAATCCATAGTGATGTGCTGCCACTTCCACTCCGGAATCGGAAGCGGTTGTAGCAACCCGGCCGTACGCTGATGCTCCGCCTTCACTTGCTGGCAAACCAAGCACTTGGCTACACTCCGAGCCACGCTCCTCTTCATACCATGCCACCAATAATTCAGACGAAGATCCTGGTACATCTTGGTGCCACCAGGATGCACAGAATACGGCGAACTGTGTGCCTCCACCATCAGCTCCTCTCTGATATCCCCAGCAGGCACACACAACCTGGCTCCAAACCTCAGCGAGCCATCCTCATGAATCAAAAAGTCAGTCCGCAGACCGGCTTCCACCTGCTCCCGAATCCTCACCAGCTTCGGATCCTCAGCCTGGCCAGCCTTAATCCGATCCACGATCGTCGACTGTACCTGCATGTACATCAACGACGAAGCCTCTCCAGGAAGAACAATCTCCACACCAGACTCGTAAAAATCATGCTGCAATCTCCACTGCGAGGTCAAAATCATCACCGCTGGAAGCCTACTCAACGCATCCGGAACCACATTCACCTTGCCAGGGTGAAACTGCAAATCAATATCATAATCCGCCATAAGCTCCAACCACCGACGCTGTCGCATGTTGAGCTCCTTCTGAGTGAAAATGTACTTCAAGCTTTTGTGATCGGTGAAAATCTTCACTTTCTCACTCAGCAGGAAGTGCCTCCAAATCTTAAGAGCAAACACAACGGCAGCCAACTCCAAATCATGCGTCGGATAATTCTTCTCATGAACCTTAAGCTGACGAGACGCATACGCCACAACATGCCCGTGCTGATGCAACACACAACCTAGACCCTTGCCAGAAGCATCGCAAAAGATCTCAAATCCACCGCTGCGATCAGGCACAACCAGAATAGGGGCAGTCGTCAACCTCTCCTTCAGAACACCAAAAGCACCCTCACAATCACCCGACCAAACAAAAGCAACATCCTTCCGCGTCAACCTGGTCATCGGCTCAGCAATACGGGAAAAGTCCTTAATGAATCGCCGATAATAACCAGCAAGTCCAAGAAAACTCCGGATCTCAGACGCTGACGACGGAACAGGCCACTCCCCTGATGGCCCGAATCTTCTCGGGATCCACTGAGATACCATCTCCAGTCACCACATGCCCGAGAAAAGCAACTCTATCCAGCCAAAACTCGCACTTCGAAAACTTAGCATACAAACGATGCTTCCTCAAAATCTCCAACACCGTCCTTAAGTGCGAGGCATGCTCTTCCTCCGACTTCGAATAGATCAGGATGTCGTCAATAAAGATAACGACAAAATTATCCAAAAAGTCGTAGAAAATCAGGTTCATCAGATTCATGAAGACTGCGGGCGCGTTAGTTACGCCAAAAGGCATAACCACGAACTCATAGTGTCCATACTTCGTCCTGAACGCTGTCTTCGGAACATCTCCCTTCTTCACCTTCAACTGATGATAACCACTCCTCAAATCCAATTTAGAAAACACCCTCGAACCTCCAAGCTGATCAAAAATATCATCGATGCGAGGCAACGGGTATTTATTCTTAATTGTTACCGCATTCAACTCCCGATAGTCCACGCACATGCGACGCGAACCATCCTTCTTCTTAACCAACAACACCGGTGCTCCCCACGGAGACACGCTAGGATTAATATAACCCTTCTGCAAAAGCTCATCCAACTGCTTCCGCAACTCTTCCAACTCTGCAGGTGCCATACGATACGGCGCCTTCGAAATCGGCTGCGCACCTGGAACAAGATCGATAGAAAATTCCAGAGCCCGATCAGGCGGCAACCCAGACATCTCCTCGGGGAAGACGTCGCCAAAATCACGCACCACAGCTGGCCACTCCAGCTCCATCTGCATAGCCACAGCCTCCACCGGCCTGGCCCGAAATCTGACAGGACCAAGCGAACTGCTACCACGACTGAACTCAAACACTGGATGTCCGGGAATCTCGAACACCACCTTCTTCCTCCTGCAGTCGATCGTAGCATAGAAGCTCGCCAGCCAATCCATCCCAAGAACTGCATCATAGTTGATGATGTCGTGGACAATGAAATCAGCAAAAAGCTCATGTCCACAGACCACCAACGAGCAAGAATTACAACCACGATGCACCGAGACCACACCATTCCCTGTGACGATGTTCCAACTCTTTGGAAGAGGGGACGTCGACAAGGAATGCCTCTCCACGAAGCTCCGAGAAATAATGCACATCGATGCACCAGAGTCAAAGAGGACTCGTGCAGGAAATGTGCACACCAAAATCACACCTAATCAATCAATTAACAATCAAACCCTATTCTAGCAAACAACCATGTTCAAGCAAACAACACAATTAAACAATCAAAACCAGCTCGGAAAATGACAGCTAGATTGAGGATTACCTGCGATAACCTCATCCACAGCCTCGCTCTCCGCAGCGGTCATCAGAAAGGCCTGCCCTCTCGGCGGAACAGCCTGCCGAAAGGCCTGTCTCTGTGGAACAAGGGGCGCCCCACGTCCAACGGGCACAGGAGCTCGCTGCTGCAACGGCTGTGCTGCAATAGGAGCCCGCCAAGGCTGTCTCGACTTCGGACACTCCCGGATGGTGTGGGCAGGATCTCCGCAGACAATGCACTGTCCTAGAAACCTCCTACACTGATCCCTGAGGTGTCCAGTCTTGCCACAGAAATGGCAAGTCTTCAGGATAGGCCCTCCTGGCCTCTTGAACTGCACAGGATGACTAGGCTTGAAACCAGGCCTAACCACCGCCCTGGCCTGCTCCATAGGCCTCTTCCCTGCTCCGGAAACATGTCCCTTCCTCTGATTCAAATTCAACTCCTGCCGCCTCGCAGCAATCAGAACCTTCTGATATGTCTCCAAGTCAGAAGAGGTCACAAAGCTCTGAAGCTCCAAGGCAAGTCCCTGGAGAAATCGCTGAGCTTTCTCATCGGCATCCTGCACCATCTTAGGTGCAAACCGACTGAGCCTCGTGAACTCCTGGTGGTACTGATCCACCGACAAGCTCCCCTGCTTCAGATCTATAAAGCGCTGCAGCATCACCTGCCGAGCAGCCTTCGGGAAGAACTCTCCATCGAATCTGGACTTGAAGGTAGCCCAGACGATCGGTTCCACCAGCATCTTCTCTTCAGCATCCCACCAATTCCTGGCGTTATCCTTGAGCTGCCTCTTCGCCAAATCAACCCATCCAGCCGGGGTGATCTTGGCCATCTTCAGATTGTCCTCGACGTTCCGAATCCACTCATCGGTAGCTAGAGGACCCTCAGAACCATCAAAATATGCGGGACCCAGCTCCCGAAATTGCTTCGCTCCAGGCTCAGAGCGAGGGGCATCGGGAAGAGCCCGGGCAGCTCGAGCAGGTGGAGCATTCTGGACTTGCAAAAGCACGCCCTGCTGCACTTGCATCATCTGGATCATCATCCGCATCATCTCACCGCTGGTGGGTTCCCGCTCAGGCTCCTCATCATGAGGGAGCGCACCACTGCCCCCACCACAGGTGAAACGCCTTCCTGCCATCTAATGACACGGAGAACAAATCAGATTAGACTCATAGCTTATGACTCGGACGTCGAACTTAATTTATTGGACATTCTAATATTATTATCGCTATTCCAAAAATCACAGTTACAGAAAGACCTGCATGGGCCACCACTAAAACCTGTCACGACCCGCTTCCCTAAAATGGAGGCGAGTACGTGAAAGGTCCGCACGAGAGTGGAGCTGTGAAGCCCCAAACCCGATAAGCGTCCACAATACAAAAACAGGTCCTTGTAACCACAACAGAATAGCAATAATAACACAAGGAGAGACTGAAATAAAATTCCACATCTCACAAATTTGTCCAACACCAACAAGAGTCCAACATCCAGAAAAGCCACCAGGCTAAAAGAAAAGAGTCTAAAGGCCCAGAACAAGGCCAACAAAAGAAACGACAACAACAAAGCAAAGAATAGGTGCCACGCACCGATAACAAAACAACTGTCTAATAAAAGTAAAACACAACGAGGACACTAGGACTGGTCCCCAGTGTCCACGGCCTCCCCGTCAAACACAAGCACGGGCTCGACGTCTGCAAACACCTCGTCCCCAACAAGTAACTCAGGCTCAGGCTCTAACATGTGTCACCCAAAAGAGAAAGGGGCACATGTCAGCAAGTCGAACGACTTGTGCAAGGAAACGGGAAATAATGGTAAACTAGCAACCTAGCAGTTAAAACATGGTGCATGGCAAGTAAAGTACGGTGGTAACAAGTAAGGTAAAGTATAGTACAAGTGGCAAGGGGTTGTTGTGACATGTAATGTCAAGTAACAAGTACAAGTACAAGGGATCACTCAACGAGTGCCCTATTGCCCGCAGGCTGTGTTCAGGTATCAAGTACAAGGGATCACTCAACGAGTGCCCTATTGCCCGCAGGCTGTGATGAGCTCGTCTTCTGGAACACGAGCCAGAAAGTGTATTTGATAAGTATGGCGTAGGGGTGCACCTAGCCGGAACAAGTAGCACTAGTATGTAGCGATGCTACGCAATCATGATGAGTATTCAAGCATGCAATGACATGAGCAGATAATTCGCATACCGTTAATTTAAATTAAACGTGACAGGTGAAATACAATGACATGAACATATTCGCGTACCGTTAATTAAATTAAACATGGCAGTTAAAATGCAATAGCAGTTAAGGATGCATGGATGACATGAACAGTTATTTTCGCGTACCGTTAAGGAAAGTAAACATGACATACAAGCATGATGAAAGTGACGGACCAAGCTTCGTTGTCAAGCTAGGTCAATGGCGTCTAAACGGCTATCCTTTCACCGTCTAGTCTCTTTTACGCTAAAGCAAGGTAAATGGCCTAAGACATGGCCTAAATCAAGAGATGCAAGTTTCACTTGCCTAGCACCGGGGATGGCGACTACTTCGTCACACGGATGCCAATCTATGGGGAAATCACTGATAGGGGGAACAACCATCAAACAACATGAAATTTATTAGGGTTTCATAAAAATACCAATAGGCTATGAAAACATAGAGGAATCGATTTCTTACCAAGAGGAGACGGAAGGAACACTCCGGGGAACCCTAGGATCAGATCTGGAAAAGATTGGAGAAGTTTGGGGAAACTAGGGTTTTAGGGGATTTGGGGATTTGATGGGTTTTGATGGAGATTTGGGGAAGATGAGGGGTGGAATGAGTGAATGGATGGATTGGATGATGGATTTAGGGCTTGGAATGGAGAAATGGAGCTTGGAGGAAGATGGGGGCTCAATGGGGGAGAAACTAGGGCTTAGGGTCGTGTTGGAGAAGATGAAGTCGTTTGGGAGGGGTATTTATAGGCTAGGCTGGCGGCTGCCCAGAAATTAGGGTTTTAACACAGACTAGTCGGTCAAAGAACAACCACTGACCGACTAGTTTGGCAACTAGTCGGTCGGTCGTCCAACGCAGACCGACTAAGTGCAAACAGTAACTCCTGAACGAAAATAGGATTCTAGAGTTAGTCGGTCCATGAACAAGTACTGACCGACTAGTTTAGCATCTAGTCGGTCGATGAACGTTCTTAGACCGACTAAGAGTAAACAGTAACTGATACAAAAATAAGATGATGAGTTAGTCGGTTCAAGAAGCATTGCTGACCGACTAGTTTGCAACCTAGTCGGTCAACCAACGTTCTTAGACCGACTAACGATAAACAGTAACTCCTGAGAAATTTAGAAAGCTAACTAGTCGGTCCAAGAAGGATTGCCGACCGACTGGATCGTCATCTAGTCGGTCGGTGGCCCTTCTTACACCGGCTAATGAGCACAGAAAAGTACCGATACGGAGCGCGGGGCCCCGGGATCGATTCCTAAGACTCCTAGGCTTGATCTAACAGTTAGATATGACCGTTATGAAGTCCGTCACGAGTGACATACTTCGAAATCGACAATCCTAAGGAAGAAGCGAGAAAAATACGACGAATCGATCGAAAATGAAATCTACGGAGACGAAAACCACACAAGAGGAGAAAATCCACCAAAACACATATTATAATATATAAAATCCAGATGCATGAAAAGCAGTCGTTACAGCCCGAGTACCATGAAGCCGTCGGCCGAGTGACGACAACTCACTCGGCCGAGCCGCCCCCGAAATGAAGACCCCCTGAAGATCGATACTTACTGGAAAATTACAGGGTTTTCACTCGGCCGAGCGACTTTTGTCACTCGGCTGAGTGCGACGCGCTGCCTGTAGCGAAAATTGCGGAAAACAGGCTGCGCAGGGGTATTTTGGTCACAGTTTTTGGACGATTTTGGGGGCTATTTAACCCTTGTTTTTACCCTAGATTTGAGAGCTTCTTCTTAGATTTTTTGCAGCTTTTTAGATTAACTTTTTAGCTTTATTTTGGAGATTGGAGAAGAGACAAATTTTGATTTTTGTTGGATTAATTGAAGAACTCCATTGGTTTGCATCTCTTTTCCCTAAAAATTCTATTTTTATTGCATATCTCAATATTGTGATGAATTCTATTGCTTATTTCATTGATTATTTTTGTGATCTTGCTATGAATTGCGAGTAGTTGCCACGTCTTGGGGCGTGGGGATGAACCCTACGAGCCCAATTTCATATTTGTGATGAATTAGTAGAAATTTTGCTAGAATTGTTACTAGGGATTAGATTGTGATTGATTTACTACGGATGGCTAGGAATTCACATCGATTAGGATTTGCAAGAGATTGGATCCCAATTCGATAGGAAACCCTAGAAATCCGAATTGGGTTGGAATCGAATTTCCGTAGTATCGGTTTGGAAAAGATTGGACCGATACTAGGGTTTCCGATTTCAATTCCGCACCAATACCCGTTTGCAAGAGATTGGACGGGTAGGAACTATCCCAATCTAGGTCGTGAGCCGGGTTTGCAAGAGATTGGACTCGGTGCGCGATTGGACGATGATGTTGATCCTAATGCTAGCTTCCCTAGGCTAGGGTTTGCAAGAGATTGGACCCGAGCCTAGGATAGCTATAGACCGGCAACAGCGCGAGAGCGTGAGCTTGGTTCTACATTCAGTTGCAACTAGTTCATCCAAAATCTTATTCTAGCGATTTTGATACCGATGAACGACATTCATGAAATACGGTGAGTAGCGGGAATTCACCATTCCCTAGACGTTCTTTATTTGATTTGATATTTTCGCACTTTGTCTGACGATTGTGACAGGATCGCCAAAGGCAAATTTCTCTCTTCTTAAATAGCCAGGTTGATTGGAGCAAGCACGGTCATTCGTCCTCCCTGTGTTCGATAACCCGCTCGCTGCTACACCGTGCACTTGCGGTAAAACTACAACCGTTCTTTTGGTTTACGTCCCGGAGCGATCAAGTTTTTGGCGCCGTTGCCGGGGAGGCGATTACGTTTGATCTTACCACCCTAGCTATTCCTTTTTTTATTTTATTATTATTTCCATTTCTTTATCTTTACCTAACCCTTCCACGGTACTAATCATTTCCTTGAAACTCTGTTTTCCCTGTGCATGTACACGCGATCTACGGCGGACCCTGAAGCTATATTATTTGATCCCGAGATCGAACGTACCGCGCGGAGACTTAGAGCGGAAAGGAGACAAAATCCGGAAGGGAGGTTTATGACCAACCCGGAAACTGCGGACCAATTAGCGGCAAGGATGGCGAGGATAATTTCTATTCGAGATAGGCTTCGGCCTAAGACCTCTTCTACGACCTCATCCATTGACGTGCCGGAGTTGGCGGCTGACAAGAACTTCGAGCTAAAGACTGGACTAGTGGTTCTGATGCAGCAGGATCCATTTCATGGGAATGCCCATGAAAACCCTCACTACCACATCCAATTATTCTTGTCGAAGTGCGCCACTTTTCAGATGCCGGGGGTCTCAATCGATGCCATCAGACTGCGTCTCTTCCCCTTCACGCTAAAGGACAAGGCGCTCTATTGGTTGAGGACGCAGGCTGACGGAGTTTTCACCTCTTGGGACGAGTTGGCGAGTGCATTTATTGACAAGTTCTATCCGCCATCCAAGACGGTGAAGATCCGGAGCGCTCTCATGTCCTTCAAGCAAGGACCACAGGAGACGCTCTATGAGGCTTGGGAGCGTTTTAAGGATTTGCAGCATCAATGCCCGCACCACAGCATAGAAGATTGGGAGCTAGTTCATAGCTTCTACAACGGTCTCCAACCGGGGACCAAACAAATTATTGATGCCGCGGCGAATGGTGCTATCTTGTCAAAGACTCCCGAGGAAGCTACGGCCCTAATTGAGGAGATGGCCTCAAACAACCAACAATGGGGCGATGAGCGAGGACTCTCCACGTCCTCCTTGAAGCCGACTAGTATCTATGAGGCGAAGGCCGTAGCAGAGCTTACAAGCAAGTTTGATTCTCTCCACAAGGTAGTGGAGAGATTGGAGAAGTTTATCACGGAGCCCCAAGGAGCCCCTTCTACCTCCGCTCCAACGAACCAAATGTGTGATTGGCAAGACCAATCTCAAGCCATGTACTCGGGAGGAGAGCAAGGAGAAGGATCCTTGGAGCAAGTACAATATGTCGCGGGGAACCAAGGATATTGTGCCAATCCGGCCGCAAGAAATCATCCCGGATTCTCCTACGCCAACAATGAAGGAGCTTTGAACCCGCCCCAAGCACCACCTCAACAAGCCCGACCACCACCACCCCAACAACAAAACTATCCGCCGAGGGGGCCTCCACAACAAAATTTCCAACCGAAGCAACAAGTTCCACCATATAGGCCGCCCGGATACAACCAAGGGTGGAGGAATCAAAATCAAAACCCTCCACAAGCTCAACAACGATCCGACTTCGAAGCTAGAGTGGAGGCGTTTATGGTCGAGCAAAATAAGGTCAATGCTACCTTGAAGGCGGGGCAAGACTCCCTTAATACCGTTGTGGCTCAAATATCGGAGCAATTGGCGTTGCTCAATCGGAACACTCAACGATTGCCGGCGCAACCCGAGCAAAACCCACGGAGCAACACCGGCCACATCAATGCCGTAGTTGCCGTTACTACTAGAGGCAGGAAGGATACCTCCCCCGCTATGATTCCTATCGAGGAGCCCGTGGAGGAAAGCTTGGATCCAATTGAGCCGGTAGTTGAAGATGATAAGGAGAAAGAGCCACAAGAAAAGGAGAAATCTAGAGCGGAACAATTGATTGAGGAAAGGCGCTTCATGCCACCGGTCCCATTTCCCCAAAGGCTTGCTAGAGCGAAAATGGAGAAAAGGCTAGCAAAGTTTCTCGAGTATCTTAGAGGAGTTAGCCTCAACATTCCCTTCCTCGACGCCATCGTGGAGATCCCCACATACGCTAAATTCTTAAAGGACTTGATTTCGGGGAGAAAGAGGAAGGAAAAGATCATGCTAGCCGAAGAGGGCTCTTGGTTCACCAAGAGAGAGAAGGAGCCGGCCAAATTTAAAGACCCGGGGAGTTTTCGGATTCCTTGCACTTTGGGCGGCGTCCCTCTTCAAAAGGCGTTGGTAGATCTTGGGGCTAGTGTGAGCCTCATGCCTCTCTCCATGTTCTTAAGGCTAAACACCGGGACGAAGTTGAAACCTACCGACATGCGGATACAATTGGCCGATGGGCGAATAACAAGGCCGGTAGGGATCACCGAAGACATCCCGCTACAAGTCCCGGGAGGAATATGCTTGCCATGTGACTTCGTTATCATGGACGTTAAGGAGGAGGGAGATACTTCATTGATACTTGGACGCCCGTTCCTCGCCACCGCCGGAGTGATTGTCGACGTGCGAGAAGGTACCCTAACTTTGAATGTCGGCAACATCGAGGTGGAGCTTCACATTCCTAAGGCTATGAAACACATGCCTTACCACGAGGAACTTGACTACATGGACCTCCTTGATGAGGTAATTGAAGAGGCGATCCCCCACTCGACTGGCGCTCTTTTCGATGAGGATTTTGAGGAAGGCCCGGATTTAGGCCAACAAGAGAAGATAGACGATTCCCCCGAACTCTCCGCTGAAAATGACGAAGGCGACGCTGATGTCGCAAGGATTCGAGAGCTCTGCAAGCTCTCGAAATCAAAGTCTCCAAAGAAAGCTCCGCCGATACGGAAATCGACGTCACCGGTGAAGCCGTTGACTGGAGCAAACGCTAGCTTGGGGGAGCCTCCCCCCAACACTATTCGAGACCAGAGACCACCAAGGGAGAACACGCCACCGCAACTTCCGAATCCAAGCGTTCTCCCCGGAAAGTTTGATGGGTGCATCTCATATGCACCAAACATCCCGCATTAATTGAAAATCATAGGGGGTCGAGCTCACGACCTTAAACGAGCGCTTGTCGGGAGGCAACCCGACGGTTATTGCTTTATTTTTACTTTTCTTTATTTTTGTTTTAGAAATTTTTAGTGTTTTGAGTCGTTCGCCCAAAAACTTTGTGATAACGGGTCCTATTTTTCTTGACAGGAGAGGAGATAGGTAAATCCATCATGAGGAGGATGAGCGAGATGACGAGGAGCACCCCAGGAAGACGCTCGATGCTTAGGAGTAAGATGAAATCGACTGGAGGAAGAAAGACGGAGTTTAGAGCCCAAACGAAGACAAACAGCAGAAAATAAGGCTCACTCGGCCGAGTATACTAGTCACTCGGCCGAGTACACAAGTTCGTCCGGCCGAGCCGCTCACGAACGAGGGAAGTCTGCTGTACCCAACTCTCTGTTTATTTTCTTGATTTCAGTATAACTGCTACTCGGTCGAGTATATATTTTCACTCGGCCGAGTAAAACGGATACACTCCTAGGGCGAGTCTTGCCAAGTAGCTTGAGCCACTTGGCCGAATGGACTTACTCCACTCGGCCGAGGCTGGCAAGGCCACTCGGCCGATGCGTAAGCGGGGAGGAATTTTCTATTGACCGTACTCGGCCGAGTGGCCAAGTCACTCGGCCGAGTCGTAACTTTTGCTATATAAGAGGTCAAGGGGGGGGCACGTTTTTCGAAACGCTAAATTCCAATCGCCCGCTCGCACCCCCGACCTTTCAGCTTCCCTCGCCCGCTCGCACCCCCTACTCTCCCGACCGCCGTTGCCACGCCGCCGCTCGGCCAGCACCGCCAGCCGACCACTCGCCTCGCCTCGCCCGAGTCGTCGCCGGCGGCCTTGTCTCCGGCCACCACCGGTATCGCCTTTTCAGCCTATTTTTTCCTCTTTTCGTGTGTTTTTCGAGGATCCATGTATTAAACGAACCCCAAACCCTAATCAACTTCTATATCTATCTATTATACCCCTAATGCTCCATACATTTTGAATATTACCCGCTGATATCTCCGTTTCATGTGTAGGTTGATTTTGGGAGCTTAGGGGAGCTCAGGGGAGCTTCTACGGACTGATTTGGGCTTTGCGGAGGCGCTGACTTCGCACGCTTCCATTGCTGAGCACTCGCGGCGTGTCTGGGTATACTCCTTCCACTCTTTTACACACACCGCACTTTTTACACTTTTCGGAGCGCAATCGGGGCCGATATGCCGCCCCGGACACGGCCGCGGTCGAAGAGAGCTTCCGCCAAGCGGAAGCGGTCGGATGATGCCGGCCCCTCCCACGAGTTGGAGGACTCTCCTCCATCGTCTCCCACACACCCCATCCACCCAACACAGCCTGCAGGCCCCGCACACCCCGCACAGCCTGCAACGCCCACACAGCCCGCACAGCCCGCACAGCCACTCCCCGCCGCACAGCCACCACCTCCGGCTCCACTAGTCAGGCCGATCGGGATTACTTTCCGAGACGACACACACCGCGCCGTCTTCGAGCGTATCTCCCAGCGCTCGATCGTACCCTCCAGGTTTGCACACCTCGCTGACCTAGGACGCCTGGGGGTACTAGAGGGGATGCTCACGTTGTACGACAACGTGGGCTGGCGAGATTTCTTCCAGGTGTCGGTGGACACGTTCACCCGCCCGACACTTGAGATTCTTAGTTCGATCGCCCGGACCGACGAGGGATGCTCGTTCCGGTTCATGGATCGGGAGTGCCAGGTCACTCTCGATATGATGAGAGTGTTTTTCTCGTGGCCCGCTGTCCCCGGTGCCGATCGCGGTTACGGCCCCACCCATATCCCCCCACCTTCCTTCGACGCCGGTGCCTTCTGGGCCCGGATTACGGGTCTTCACGCTGCCTTTGACCCTAGTAGGGCCAAGGCCTCGGCCATTGCCCATCACTACCTCCGCATTGCTCAGCGCCTTATGGCGACGACATTTTTGGCCAGATATAAGCCGGGCACGATGTCTACGCCGGAGCTCTACATGCTCTACGCGATGAAACGTCCCAGAGCTCTATCTAGGGATGGCGATGAGTTGGTCCCCGTCGTCGTGATTGATGTCGCGGCTTGGTTTTTGGACCGCATCATTGTATCGATGGGCGCTCGCTCACCGATATGCTGCGGCGGCCTGATCACCTTGCTTGCACTTATGACCAGCGAGGACTTCCCTGACGACTTGCGACGAGTACCGGGCCCCACTTCTTTGTCGATCGATGTTATGGCCCGGATGAAGATGCTTCGTCCGCACGGTGAGCGTCACTGGGTCTGGTTGCACGGCCCCTACGGGGCCGATTACATGATTCTTCCGAGCCCAGCTCGGACTCAGATTGCACCAGCCCATGTCGACTGGCTCCCTGCGATGGATATCCTCATCCCAGCTGCTTACGTGCTTGAGGCCGAGGAGGCCAAGCAGGCCCACGCTGCCCACGCTGCCCCCGCAGACCCTGTCGCACCTGCCGAGCCTGCCGCCCCTGTTGACCCTGTGGTACCTCAGCCTATCCCTGATGTTTCTGCCGCTCCTGACACCTCTGTCGGTGTCGGGAGTACCCCAGCTGAGCCCACTTCCACCACCTCCACCACTTCCGAGGCTGTCACCACCACTCCCACCACCACCACTGGCCCTCTGTCCGTCGAGCCTCTTTGCTCTGCACTCCCCGAGCGCCCACCGACCTTTGTTGAGAGTGGAGAGCCCTCATTTGCCGCGGTCGTGGAGACCATGGCAAGCATGATCTCCGCCGGGGTTGCGCCTTTTGGTCCACACACTTCCACCCCAGCGGTAGTCACCTCTGTCTCCACCCCTGCTGTATTCTCCGAGAGTGTCGTGGCGTCTGTCCACACTTCTGTGCCACTGACCTCTCTGGCCGCCTCGCTGCCACTTTTGCATTCTTCTTTCGCTGCTGCTGCCTCTACTTCCCACCAGCCGGTGCCCCGGCCTCACACCGAGGCCAGGCCCACATTTGCGAGCGCAGCACCTTTTGTACCCTTCCCCGCTGAGCCTGTCACATACGCGACTCGAGTACGCCAGCCACGCCCTGCACAGCCCCGACCGGTGCGTCCCTCTGCACCACCTCCCCCTGACACTGTACTTCAGAGCATTCGTGCTCTAGAGGGGGCGGTGAGTGGCCTCAGAGGCGACCTTAGGACCATGTCCTCCACCGTCTCTGCGATGGCTAACCGCTTTGACCTGATCCCCCAGATTCACTACTGTCTTACTCAGGTCCTGGAGCGTCTCCCGCGCGTACCCCCACCCACCCAGCAGGTTCCCGCCCACACTTCCACACACACTCGACCTGCTACCACTTCCACACCCACACCCGCTCAGCGGCCTGTCCAGCCACCACCACCACTTCCGCCTCAGGACGGAGACGGTGCAGCACCACCTTCCTAGGCACCCTTGATGCCATCGATTCCTTTTGTCGTTGTGCTACCCGTTTCTGCTGGGTCCTGTTGCACTTTTGACCACCCCCCTCCCCTCACTTATTTTGGGATTCTCATGACGACCATATATTTATATATCTTTTCTGGGAGAGAGGGAGAGTTTTTGGTGACACTCTTATATATCTATATCACTCCTATCTGTGCATGCATCATGTCCGCATCATATTTTTATTTCTTTATCTTTCTTTTTATTTTCATTTTTCTTTTCATCATGCATGCATCCTCACCTTCCCCTCACTTTACTTGTCTCTCGGTGTGCCCCACTTTGCACATTGAGGACACTGTGCCATTTAGCTTGGGGGAATGAGTTCTCACGTTCTTTTTCGATTTGCCACCTTTATTTTTAGTTTTTCACACCATTTTTCGCTTTTGCACTTATTTTTCATCATTTTTCCTTTTATTTTGCCATGCATCACGTTTTTCTTATTTTTCTGTGTGCCGCATTGTAAATAGTTCTATTTTCCATTTATCTTTATTTCTTTCTTTTTCATCTCATGCTAGAGATGACTTTTCTGTGATGATGATGACGTGGAGTTAGCTTATTATATATGCATGCTATATTTGTCATGTCTTAAATTTTATTTCTGATATCATATGTTATGCCTTGCCTTGCATCTAGAGATAGTAACCCACACTTTTTCCACATGAAAATGGATGAAATTTTACTATTAGCTGAGTCTGAATATTCATATGTATGCTATCACAGAAAACACACCAAGATTCACGCATTGAATGCCTATGTCTGGAGTACTGATTTCTTTTGCTATATCACTTCTATATGCATGAACTGTACACTTCACTTCAGGATGATTGAATGATGTTAGCTATGATAAATTTGGATTAGTTAGCTTTTTTGTGATCGAAACTGAGTAGATTAGATTACCCTGCTGAAGTTGTCGTGCATGTCTTATAGAGTGAACCGAGTGATAAATTTATTTCTTTCTCCACAAATCTTGGACATCATTTCTCTACTTTTAAAATCATTGGTGAATCTCCCCTTAGCGATTCTATTATATGGCATTTCCCCCGCTATTAATTCCTAGCTTCAAATTTCTTATTCGAAAAAAAAAGAAAAAAAAAGAAGAGAAAATATTCTTGTATATCATTATCTCTCTTAGAGTTGGGATCGTTGTGTATATATGCTTCTGCAAAAAAAAAGAAAGAAAAAAAAAGAGAGAAAAGAGGAAAAATCCTCAATAAAAGATCCCATCTCACTTTCTTTCTTTCTATCATTGCTTTTGGAGCTTTATAGGAATGGGGATGTAAATATTTTTTTTATGCCATCACGCTTATGGATAAGCTTGGGGGAGGGGATCCATTGATGTGAGAGAGAGTGACTACTTGACGTTGCACGACAACCTAGGCTAAGTAATATTCTATACTCGGTGAGATTATTTTTAGCTTTACGACATCCATAAATCTAAGCCTAGCATTCATTTCATGAAATCCATACTTTTCTATTCTCTCTATTCTATAGTGTGATACTCTTATACTCCTGATAGAAAGCATTCAATTGAAAAGTGTGTGATCTGTGATTTGTATACCGCTTTAAATGATTCAGACGATGTTAATTATAAGATTATTCCGTTTTTCATGATTATATTATTGTTCGTGGGTCTTCTATTTCTATTTGCACTATTATACTATGATATCAAAATAAAATTCTTTGACATGTGTTTTTCATTCAGTGCATGCTATATGAGTAAGCGGAACCCACGTCCTGAGGAATGATCTAGCAGCTTACCTCTTCGCTTCTTTCTTTCTTCTTTATTTTCATTTCTTTCTTCTCCATTTTTCATTTTTCATTTTTTCCGCCGTTTTCGTTTTCCGAATCCACCGGGTTCGCCTTTTGCTTATCTTCCTCGATGACGAGTAAGAGGCAAGCTTGGGGGATTTTGATCACTCCTTATTTTACACTTTTTTCCCGCATGTTTGCATGCCATTTAGGTCGTCCAAATCATGTTTTTCACGATATATCGACGATATTGCGATGCTTTTCACGATTTGTTGTTTTTGTCGCATTTCAGGTGATTTGGCGCGATTTGGAGTGATCTCGAGATACGCCTACTCCAGACGGTCACCGACGACCTCCCCGAGGGGTATTTTGCTGTTGGAGAGGATCGGAAGAAGAACGGACGTCGCAGGAGCGACGAGGAGGCCAAAATAAGCAGATTGGGCATGTTTTGTGTCCCACTCGGCCGAGTGGAGGAGCCACTCGGCCGACCAGCGAGACACCGCTCGGCCGACCAGTTCAGACACGATTTCTATGTGCACTCGGCCGAGCGACGGAGACCACATCGGCCGAGTGACGAGACCCCGTCCGCCCGAGTGGCGCCCAGACGAAGCCCTTCAATAATCCCCAAGTTACTGTTTTTCGGCTGCCTGAGCTTCAGAAGACCCACTCGGCCGAGTGGCTTATCCCGTCCGACCGAGTACCATGAAGCCGTCGGCCGAGTGACGACAACTCACTCGGCCGAGCCGCCCCCGAAATAAAGACCCCTGAAGATCGATACTTACTGGAAAATTACAGGGTTTTCACTCGGCCGAGCGACTTTTGTCACTCGGCCGAGTGCGACGCGCTGCCTGTAGCGAAAATTGCGGAAAACAGGCTGCGCAGGGGTATTTTGGTCACAGTTTTTGGACGATTTTGGGGGCTATTTAACCCCTGTTTTTACCCTAGATTTGAGAGCTTCTTCTTAGATTTTTTGCAGCTTTTTAGATTAACTTTTTAGCTTTATTTTGGAGATTGGAGAAGAGACAAAGTTTGATTTTTGTTGGATTAATTGAAGAACTCCATTGGTTTGCATCTCTTTTCCCTAAAAATTCTATTTTTATTGCATATCTCAATATTGTGATGAATTCTATTGCTTATTTCATTGATTATTTTTATGATCTTGCTATGAATTGCGAGTAGTCGCCACGTCTTGGGGCGTGGGGATGAACCCTACGAGCCCAATTTCATATTTGTGATGAATTAGTAGAAATTTTGCTAGAATTGTTACTAGGGATTAGATTGTGATTGATTTACTACGGATGGCTAGGAATTCACATCGATTAGGATTTGCAAGAGATTGGATCCCAATTCGATAGGAAACCCAAGAAATCCGAATTGGGTTGGAATCGAATTTCCGTAGTATCGGTTTGCAAAAGATTGGACCGATACTAGGGTTTCCGATTTCAATTCCGCGCCAATACCCGTTTGCAAGAGATTGGACGGGTAGGAACTATCCCAATCTAGGTCGTGAGCCGAGTTTGCAAGAGATTGGACTCGGTGCGCGATTGGACGATGATGTTGATCCTAATGCTAGCTTCCCTAGGCTAGGGTTTGCAAGAGATTGGACCCGAGCCTAGGATAGCTATAGACCGGCAACAGCGCGAGAGCGTGAGCTTGGTTCTACATTCAGTTGCAACTAGTTCATCCAAAATCTTATTCTAGCGATTTTGATACCGATGAACGACATTCATGAAATACGGTGAGTAGCGGGAATTCCCCATTCCCTAGACGTTCTTTATTTGATTTGATATTTTCGCACTTTGTCTGACGATTGTGACAGGATCACCAAAGGCAAATTTCTCTCTTCTTAAATAGCCAGGTTGATTGGAGCCAGCACGGTCATTCGTCCTCCCTGTGTTCGATAACCCGCTCGCTGCTACACCGTGCACTTGCGGTAAAACTACAACCGTTCTTTTGGGTTACGTCCCGGAGCGATCAGTCGTGTCATGTCCGTCTCGTCGTGTCTAGTTCCGTCTTGTCCTGACACCTTTAGGATAGTCCCGTAGTCGGTAGCACATGCTATGACTACTGCTTGCTACGCTTTTACTTTCCTGCTACGTTACTTCTTTTGCTACTCTGTTGTAACCTCAGCATGCTAATCAACCAGTTACCCGTCTGTTATAACCCCAGCATGCTAATCAATAGGTATACCATTGTCTAATAGTTGGTGCACTTGCAGTAGAGTCTAACCCTTCTTGTAGACTTTACCTGACGTACAGTTCCTTTTCTCTTGGGTGCTGTACGTCAGGTGTTCAGCCAGAGTTTGTGGACGAGGCAGACTCACTGGAGCATGATGAGCCGAGGACGTCGACCCAGAGCACGTGCCTGACGAGGACCAGACCTTGAGGACTTTTTAGTCGTCACTTTCAGAGGTTACTGCTTTTAGTTGCTTTTAGATAGTTTGATGCCATGCTTAGGCTTCTTTTTAGACTTTGTACTCGCGGGATGTTATATCTTTAATTTAATGAATGCCTTTTCCTTTTTGTACTTCCTATTGTTCCGAATTTTATTAATACAAGAACCTGAAAGTTTTTATAAATGGTACCCCCTACAGACGCTTATTGGGTCGGAGCTTCACAGCTCCGGCCTAAGCGGGCCTTAGTCACGCTTCGCCTCCGTATTTTTTGGAAGCGGGGCGTGACTGTAGGAAGATATATGCCCATAAGGCAATTTATCTTGATTATACGTCTTGTTCATACCATATATGGTACGTATTATTCTAAGTACAAAACACTTGTATTAATATACTTAGATAATATCCATAGACTTAGAGTTAGGTCCTTACATATCTAGATGAGATCTCGATTATGAGTAAGTAAGAGACCGAACAGAAACGTAAGTCTAAAACGGTTCGTGATCGTAGATGTGTCGAGAACTGGATATCGACACATCGGATAGATCACTGTGTCTTCGTCTTACCTTCGGGTAATGATGATCTCATAGTCATTCGACTTGCTGAAGTCGGAGACGAGACACATGTGCTCATTAGAGAATGAGTTCACTGAACGACCAAGTTAGAGTTATTAAATGGTTAACTTTAATGATCTGTCTTTAATAACTCTAGGGTGTTGATAGGTTAGTTGATCCTTAAGACCTGAAGTCATCTGTATAAACCTGTGAACGGACGGTGTAGCTTAGACCCATGATCTAGCTTCGAGGACCAGTCCTGATGAAAGATCTTAGGTTGGGTTGCACCAGAAGCTCTCTAGGTAAGTAAGTGACTAAGATGGGATTCGTCACTTCCATTAAAGGGAAGTTAGTGTTATAGGCTCAGTACGGTCTTTATGTTAATCCTCGGCCGGGGTACGTTGCAAGTTGTACAACGTGTATACAATAAAGACCGCCGTATACTGACCAATGTTGTCTAATAGGGTTGACAGAAAACCATACCCTAGGCCAACATCAAACACAGTCTTGACGAAGGGATTTTAGCTAACGGAATTCATCACTGACACGGCCAATGCAAACCCTATGACACTTTTTGTCAAAGGGTCGATCACGTTATGATGACTCTGAAACAGGGACAACAGCTACTGCTCGTAGTGACCGTCGTCTAGGGGTTTCGAGCCCCAACCTGTAGTAAGGTCAGGCTGTAGGGTCTCACACCGAGTAGTACTCGTGTCTTAGTAATAGGAATATAGAATAGAGAGAAATGTCATTTGATGATATTCACAAGTTAAGTTGTGAAAGTTAGTCGCAATAGCAATAGGGACATAACGTTGCATTAGATGCTAACTTTAACTAAACGTGTTGTAAATTAGTTACGACGAATTTAGTAGGAACAAACTTGTTGGAAAGGGATACCTGGATGACGGGATCGTCCCGGTCTAAACACAGGTTCAAACCGTGTCCAAATCGGAGCTCAAACGAGCCCAGAAACGCAGAAAGAGTTCAAGGGGAAGTGGGTTAGACCCACCGGGCCAAGAGGCCCATGTGCAAGGGCAAAACGGGCACGGCCCGCTGCAGCAGCGGGCATGGCCCGCTGTGTGCAGCGGGCGCCCGCTGCATTAGCGGGCGTGGCCCGCTGCACAGCGGGCCAGTGCCCGCTGATGCAGCGGGCACGGCCCGCTGCACGCGGCGGGCCCGCGCCCGCTGCAGCAGCGGGCGGGCGGCCCGCCCTTGCCCCCTTGGGCGGGCGCGCCCGCTAAGTCTAGCGGGCGCGCCCGCAACTTAAGTCAAATTAGGGTTTTTGTAAACCCTAATGACGGCTACGAATTTTGTGTAAATTGCTAAACTTTGAGCAATTGTTTGAGGGGTCAAACGAAGTCGAAATTCGTCACCGTCAGTTCCTACGCGTTCACCATTCCAAGCTTTTCTGATTGATAGCTTGTTTGGTGTCTGAAGTTTAGTATGTGAGGAGAATTAATTCGTTAAAGTTTGACTTTGTGAAAGGCTAACTTTAAAGTTGAAATTAAGCCAAATGACTTAATTTGTTTTTCTCTTCATGGGGATTGTCCCACATTGCCCGAAACGAGAAGTTGAGTGCTCACTCCCTATATAAATAGGGGTGCACTCTCCTCGTTAAAAAACACACCAGTCAACGATCGGGTAGCTCCAAATTATTGAGCAAGCTCGGTCCGCGACTAAATCTCTCTCTCTACTTTCCTATTCTCCGGAGTAGTCCTAGCACGACTACGAAGGGGGGTTGGATCTGATCCGGACGTCTAAGACGCGGGTTTCTTCTCAAGTGAAACTTTCTACCGCGTATGATCGGCTCGGAGGCGAAAGCGGCTCGGGCGGATCGGTGCGAGGGTGCGAGGCGGCTCAGGGAGATCGGGTCAACGCGGCTCGGCTACGACGAGCTTCTCAAGACGGTGCGGTACATCTTGCCTGCTCCAGGGCCAAGATTCCGGGTATGTGGTTAAGCGTTTTAGCGTAATTTTAATTAGTCGCTTAGTGTAGATCCTTCTTGGAGTGGTCAGACCCACTCCAAGTCGGCATAGATCGGGCTGGGTTCTGGCTCCCCAGAGCCTAGCTAAATTGTTTAGCTAGTCTAGAAATTTTGATTTCTGTTTTTCCGCTGCGCTTTTGTGCCTCCGTGGTCCGTCCGACTTAGGACGGATACGGATCCGAGCTCTGGGGGTCCGCCAAAACCCCAACAGTGGTATCAGAGCCACGGTTATGCTATAGATCTACTATAGCGACTTTTTAAATAGTTAAAAATGCTTAGCTTTCATATGCAAAACTTTTTTTTTATGTTAAATTA
Source organism: Scilla litardierei (assembly GCA_030789695.1). Lineage (NCBI taxonomy): Eukaryota > Viridiplantae > Streptophyta > Magnoliopsida > Asparagales > Asparagaceae > Scilla > Scilla litardierei. Next base: position 101,588,983 of record CM061130.1, on the reverse strand, counting down.
GTTTTGAAAATATTTTGTGTTGCAAAAAATTTTTTTTTGCAACACTGATATTTATTTTAATTTTGGAGCAAAATTAATTTTATGCGATAAATCTAAAAAGGTAGTTTCCTTTATTATAAATACTTTATAAAATTTTTATGAGCCATTAAAAATTTTAAAAGGGTATTTAATGTTTATGTAATCTTTAGAAAAATTTTATTTTTGAAATTTAAGAATTTTTCTTTAGTTACATAAAGTTAGAAATCTTTAAACCTTACTTGAATGCTTCTAAAAAAGGATTTCTAAAAGATTTTAAAAGAGTTTTAAAATTGTTTAAATATGTTAATAGTAGAAATAATTTTATTTCATGAGATGTTATATAAAATTAATTTCTTTTACTACATAGATGTTTCTAAAATTTTTTATGTGATATTTTAATTTTAGAAATGAGGTTAAAATTTTTAAGGCCTAAGTTTAAAATTATTAGATAATTTTGTACGACTTAGTTTTATGCGATAAAATTTTATGAAGGCCTTAAAATTTTAAACTTTAATTTTAAGTGTTAAAATTTAGATTTGCATGTTTGTATTATATAGATAATTTTAAAAACTTGCAAATATCTATAATATGTCACTAAAAATGAAACTTTCTTTTATGCGGATAAAATTAGTTGCTTCATTTCATGTTGTATAATGTATACACAAACCTTGTTAGGTTAGCCATTAAAACATGATAGTGACATGCTACGTTTGATAAAACAAAACAACATTCGAACCTAATACCTGATTAGGATAGTCCCTTTGTTTGTAAATCATTTCATTAAAATGTTTAAATAATGATTTTCATAAGAGACAAAAATGTTGAATTGTTTCATTAAAATCCTAATAAGATTGGGGTAGTAAGTTGAACGTAGAACCTTATAGTTGATAAGGACTTAATAAAAGATGTTCAACAAATCTGAAAAATTTTGAATTTTAGGATCCACTAGTTGATAAGGATTAACTAGTTGTTTTTATTAAAAGCCATTTAGTTGTTTGGAAAACATAAGATTGATGACAACTCCTTCAATGGATCATGATGTCGGTCAATGTGCTTGGCTAAAGTTTTTGGACCAACCTAGCTAGACTGGGTAACAAGTGGTCCTGGCTTAGTCAATTCCCTGGCCGCGTCCGCTGGACCGTAAGGAGTCGATTCATGACTATGTAAGTCCATCGACTATACCTAAGTCAATACGATAATAATCTTGTTCAAGATAAATCGTAGCCCTCCTTGTTTTAGGAGTTGGCAACTTTAAGAAACATGTTCCGGTTGTTGAGCTACACTCAAGCCGTGACATGTCAATCTTATAGAAACCGATTTCTTGATTGACATCTTAACCTGACTAAAACCGTTGTCTCATCCCTCGAGCTTCGGCGTAAGTCTAACCAAGAATGTAGTCTAAGACCTGACCCAAACCGGCGCGTCGTGCATACACCGAGCAAAGGGGCAAGTCAGGCTAGACACGAAAACAAGGGTCCGACTAGGCTAGCCATTGTGATCCGGTTGAGCACACTCATGATCACAAATGACTAGGGGTAAAAATCGATAGGGAATCATAGTAAATATGATTGACGACGAGTTCGTCTACCGACTGCAGAGTCGGACAACTTGTTGAGATACACTCAAGGTTGTCAGACTCAGGGTAGTCGGATCCCTCTCTCACAAATATTATTTTATAATAAATTGTTTATTATTATGGCTTTAAATAAATTTAGTGGGAGAATATAGTTTTATTAAAACCATTAAAACTATACTACGAACATTTACTAACTATAGTATCTATAAAATACAGAATGGATTCGGGACTTAGATACATGGTTGAGAAGAACGTGCTGGATGGAACGAACTACAAAGACTGGCTTAGGAACATCAAGTTGGTCCTTTCCCTAGCCGGAATAGGATACGTACTGTTCGAGGACGCTCCAGATAAGCCGGATGAAGATTCGACCCACGAGGAAAAGGAAGCCTACAAATTGTACCAGAGGGATGCAGAGAAGGCCAGGTGCCTTACTCTGGCTTCGATGACCAACGAGTTGCAGAGGAAGCATGAACATATGGATGTTCAAAGCATGCTCCTCAACGCACAAGAGTTGTATGGCAAGCGATCAAGAGCTGCCAAGTTCGAGGCCACTAGCAACCTCTGGGGCACCAAGATGGGGACGGAACCCGTACAAGATCATGTTATCAAAATGATCGGGTACGTGGAGGACGCCGCCCAGTTAGGATTTGTCCTGGACAATGAGATGTCCACGGACATTATCCTAAAGTCTTTGACTCCCGATTTTACGCCTTTTATAACTGGCTTTATAATGAACAGCCTTGAGACGGATCTTCCGGGTCTCCTCAATATGCTCCGGCAGTTTGAGGAGATTCATAAGAAGCCGGCTGCACTGGTTGTTGGCTCTGCCACTTCCGACCAGCCGAAAGGCAAAGGAAAGAAGAGGCAGGTCCCACAACCTGCGAAGGCTAAGAATGGGAAGAAGAAGAACAAAGGGGCCCCGTCGAAATCTGAGTGCTTCCATTGCCACAAGATTGGCCACTGGAAGAGGAACTGCAAGATCTATCTTGCAGAGAAGAAGAAGGGGCATACTGATGCCCCTACCTCAGGTACAAATTAAAATTCAATTAAATACAATTATTTCCATTCATATAGTATGAGAAACTTATAGACATCTGTGTACTGTATACAGGTGGCTGATAAGAACTGGAGATTGGAGAAGTACGGAGATCGGTCGGCAATTAAAGCAACAGTTGCTGCTGGGACCGCTCAAAGACTTCTGGAGACGCTGATCGTGATGGAGATGATATTTTTCTTATTTGAATAAAATGTATCATCTTTAAGGATCGAAAACAATGAATGAGTGCTTTGCACTCAAGGTTTATTTTTTATAAACAAATTAAGGTTCCTTTTATGAACCCGTTGTTTTGGAATGGATGTCTCATTTGTTACAATTGAAATTGAATTGGCTCAAATTCTGTGGATGTGGCTTTTCTGTGATGGTTGCGTATATTTTCGAATAATGGTGTATTGCTTCGATAATATTGATTTTGGAGCTGACTAAAAGCTAGAAGTCAATCAGTAGTTAAGTGAAGGTTCCAGGGGACGTATAAATTGTGTGCGATCACAATAATACGCACATCAAGATTAATTCTTGATCATCTGCATTTAGTTATTAAAAGAGTTAATACTAAATGTGGTTAAAGGAATTTGTACAGTGTAGAACGTTTTGATTGAACGAGTCAATGTCAAGATTCCTTAAAACGATCTTGACTTGACTCATTCGTCAAACCGAATCTGACACTTGTACATTCCATCTAAGGCACTTACCAAAAGGTTATTTTTGCACATAAATCTAAATATGATTTAGTTATTATGTTGAAGTAATTTAACCAGGTAATTCTCAAAGTCAGTGGGAGCAAGTAAGTATACTTAGTTCCGGTTTTTCCGGACTAAGTAAAAAGGATTTTTCACTTTAATGAATCTTCTATATAAATCATTAAGTCAAAATTGTTTTGATTTAATCACATATATATAGAGACTTAGGGTGTCAAATATGTACTTGACATATTGACACAGTAAAGTGGAGTGAGCTAGAACTGACTTACGGAAATGTTAGACCCCACATCTAAATAGTATAAGCTAACTGTTAGCTATACAAAGTTAGGAAAATTGATCCAGATCATTTTTCCAAAGGATCAACCCTGTGTGATCAAGAGATGTAATTTCAATCCATTAAAATTCGTTGTAGATGCTTATTAGTAGAACCATTCTTAGGTTTGCCATATCAAATGTCAAAGTGACTGATATGCTATAACGGCATGAGATACCGAGATAAATAGCCTAAGTGCAAGTGGGAGATGTAGGAAGATATATGCCCATAAGGCAATTTATCTTGATTATACGTCTTGTTCATACCATATATGGTACGTATTATTCTAAGTACAAAACACTTGTATTAATATACTTAGATAATATCCATAGACTTAGAGTTAGGTCCTTACATATCTAGATGAGATCTCGATTATGAGTAAGTAAGAGACCGAACAGAAACGTAAGTCTAAAACGGTTCGTGATCGTAGATGTGTCGAGAACTGGATATCGACACATCGGATAGATCACTGTGTCTTCGTCTTACCTTCGGGTAATGATGATCTCATAGTCATTCGACTTGCTGAAGTCGGAGACGAGACACATGTGCTCATTAGAGAATGAGTTCACTGAACGACCAAGTTAGAGTTATTAAATGGTTAACTTTAATGATCTGTCTTTAATAACTCTAGGGTGTTGATAGGTTAGTTGATCCTTAAGACCTGAAGTCATCTGTATAAACCTGTGAACGGACGGTGTAGCTTAGACCCATGATCTAGCTTCGAGGACCAGTCCTGATGAAAGATCTTAGGTTGGGTTGCACCAGAAGCTCTCTAGGTAAGTAAGTGACTAAGATGGGATTCGTCACTTCCATTAAAGGGAAGTTAGTGTTATAGGCTCAGTACGGTCTTTATGTTAATCCTCGGCCGGGGTACGTTGCAAGTTGTACAACGTGTATACAATAAAGACCGCCGTATACTGACCAATGTTGTCTAATAGGGTTGACAGAAAACCATACCCTAGGCCAACATCAAACACAGTCTTGACGAAGGGATTTTAGCTAACGGAATTCATCACTGACACGGCCAATGCAAACCCTATGACACTTTTTGTCAAAGGGTCGATCACGTTATGATGACTCTGAAACAGGGACGACAGCTACTGCTCGTAGTGACCGTCGTCTAGGGGTTTCGAGCCCCAACCTGTAGTAAGGTCAGGCTGTAGGGTCTCACACCGAGTAGTACTCGTGTCTTAGTAATAGGAATATAGAATAGAGAGAAATGTCATTTGATGATATTCACAAGTTAAGTTGTGAAAGTTAGTCGCAATAGCAATAGGGACATAACGTTGCATTAGATGCTAACTTTAACTAAACGTGTTGTAAATTAGTTACGACGAATTTAGTAGGAACAAACTTGTTGGAAAGGGATACCTGGATGACGGGATCGTCCCGGTCTAAACACAGGTTCAAACCGTGTCCAAATCGGAGCTCAAACGAGCCCAGAAACGCAGAAAGAGTTCAAGGGGAAGTGGGTTAGACCCACCGGGCCAAGAGGCCCATGTGCAAGGGCAAAACGGGCGCGGCCCGCTGCAGCAGCGGGCATGGCCCGCTGTGTGCAGCGGGCGCCCGCTGCATTAGCGGGCGTGGCCCGCTGCACAGCGGGCCCGTGCCCGCTGATGCAGCGGGCACGGCCCGCTGCACGCGGCGGGCACGGCCCGCTGCAGCAGCGGGCGCCCGCCCGCTGCAGCAGCGGGCGGGCGGCCCGCCCTTGCCCCCTTGGGCGGGCGCGCCCGCTAAGTCTAGCGGGCGCGCCCGCAACTTAAGTCAAATTAGGGTTTTTGTAAACCCTAATGACGACTACGAATTTTGTGTAAATTGCTAAACTTTGAGCAATTGTTTGAGGGGTCAAACGAAGTCGAAATTCGTCACCGTCAGTTCCTACGCGTTCACCATTCCAAGCTTTTCTGATTGATAGCTTGTTTGGTGTCTGAAGTTTAGTATGTGAGGAGAATTAATTCGTTAAAGTTTGACTTTGTGAAAGGCTAACTTTAAAGTTGAAATTAAGCCAAATGACTTAATTTGTTTTTCTCTTCATGGGGATTGTCCCACATTGCCCGCAACGAGAAGTTGAGTGCTCACTCCCTATATAAATAGGGGTGCACTCTCCTCGTTAAAAAACACACCAGTCAACGATCGGGTAGCTCCAAATTATTGAGCAAGCTCGGTCCGCGACTAAATCTCTCTCTCTACTTTCCTATTCTCCGGAGTAGTCCTAGCACGACTACGAAGGGGGTTTGGATCTGATCCGGACGTCTAAGACGCGGGTTTCTTCTCAAGTGAAACTTTCTACCACGTGTGATCGGCTCGGAGGCGAAAGCGGCTCGGGCGGATCGGTGCGAGGGTGCGAGGCGGCTCAGGGAGATCGGGTCAACGCGGCTCGGCTACGACGAGCTTCTCAAGACGGTGCGGTACATCTTGCCTGCTCCAGGGCCAAGATTCCGGGTATGTGGTTAAGCGTTTTAGCGTAATTTTAATTAGTCGCTTAGTGTAGATCCTTCTTGGAGTGGTCAGACCCACTCCAAGTCGGCATAGATCGGGCTGGGTTCTGGCTCCCCAGAGCCTAGCTAAATTGTTTAGCTAGTCTAGAAATTTTGATTTCTGTTTTTCCGCTGCGCTTTTGTGCCTCCGTGGTCCGTCCGACTTAGGACGGATACGGATCCGAGCTCTGGGGGTCCGCCAAAACCCCAACAGTGACATCCTCCCTCCTCTGCCGTCACTGCCTATGTGCACCGCAAGAAATTGTAGGTGAGCTCCAGATCTCTACCACCGCCACCCACTACCGTCACCATCACACCTTCTCCCCCCATTTCTATCCCTTTTACCACCGCCTTGATCACCGTACTTCCACCACCACCCACCTCCACCGACACTTCACCCATCATTCACACCCCGACTGCACCTATTCCTCCACCTCATTCCCCACTTCTCCGCACACCCCCTGCCTCCCCCGACCACCCATCCACACCCTCTTCCGAGGAGAGCGAGGACTCCCCATCTCTTGCTTTTTGATTTCATTTTGTTTTTTGACCTCCCCCTTGCATATCTCTGCATTGTCACGATCACATCATCTTGCTAGCACTGTCACGTCTAGCTTGGGGGAAGTCAAATTTTTTGGGTGTGCTGTCGTGTTTTGTTTTTCTTTGTGTGTTTGTTTATTTGTCGTGTCGTGTGATTTTCTTTCTTTCATTTATTTTTCCTTTTCTGTTTTTATGTCGTGTGGTGTGCTTTTTATTTTTATTTCTTATTTTCAGTTTAGTTTGTATGATTTTTTATCTTTCGTGTGTTTTTGTGTCTGTGCGTATTCCCCCCATATCCATTGCCCTCTCGTATTTAATTCTACTGCATTGAGGGCAATGCAAGTTTCAGCTTGGGGGAGTCGCACTTCGTGCGTCATTTTTGTCGTTTTTCTTCGTTTTGAGTCGTTTTTCTTTTCCTTTTTCTTTTCTTCTTTTTATCTCTTTCTCCTAGAGATGAACCCTATGATGAATTGCCACAAAATCACACACACCTAGCATGGCATCGATAATCACATTCACTAGCCCTAGGATATCGAGTCCTCTTGCATTTCATGCATCGTGGGTCCACTTAGCTTTTTGTGAGTCGTGCGTCGTGCCTAGCTGTGTGGTGTGCTTCTACTTTGTGATTTTACTTTATATACCTTTCCAGGAATGACCCCTAGATTATCATGCTTCGATTTGAATATGCGGTATTTGCTTCTACTGTCTGCTTCTTCTGCATGATATATATATATATATACCAACTCTGCGCATCAGGTGTTTGCTAAATTGCCTGTTAGGCCGGAGGCTTCTATTCGCATCAATCCTGAAGCAGGGAAGAGATCTTGGGTTGATATATGCTCCACGCGACGTAAATATGCGGATCCCCTTGTTATGTCGCTAGTCCCACCTGCGGTCTGTGAGGATGGAATTACCAAAGTTATGGTACCTTCCTCCCTCCTTGTGGCAGGTGCTGCACGATGGAAAAATTCTCTGGTTGGATATGTTTTAGGAGATATTCCTTACTATGGGCAGATCAAAGCTTGGACTGAACGTCTCTGGAAGATTAAAGGAGGGCTTCAAATCTTTAGCAAGGAAAACGGCTTCTTTTATTTTCGTTTTGAAAAAGGCGAAGACTGTGAGGCTATCCTTCATGGTGGTCCATGGCTCTTTGATGGGCATCTCGTTGTTCTTCAGCGTTGGAGTCCTTCTATTAAACATGATCGTGATTTCCTAACTGCCGTCCCGGTATGGATCCAACTACACAATTTACCTCTTTCTATGTGGACTTTGGATATCTTGAATATTGTAGCTAGTGGAGTTGGGACCCCAATTTGCCTTGATCGTGCAACGGCAAATTTAGATCGTATAATGTATGCAAGATGTCTTGTAGAGGTCAATGCAAAAAAGCCGCTGGCTAAAATCTTATTGGTGGAAGTGGAAGATGGAACCTCCCTATCAGTTGATATTAAATACGAGGGTGAGCCCCCAAGATGCAATGTCTGCTCCAGCTTCGGGCATGTGGAAAAACAATGTTCCGTTAAATTGGCTAATTTTGAGCACCCTTCAATCCAATTGAAGTTGAACGTTACTGTTGGCGGATCTGAAGCAAGGGAGATAGTGGGGGACAGTAGTGGTAATGGGGCTCCTCCTGGGTGCAGCAGTGACCCTGTACTTGAGGAAGCTTATGAAGAAGGAGAAATTGAAGCTAACCCGCCATTTTGCAATGTTACTGAGCCAGCTGTCGGTAAACTAGTGGAAGCTGCGCCACCATCTTGCAATGTTACTGCGCCTTCCTCTCCGGATATTCCAATCAGCAGCAAGCTGATTTCTGTTTGCAATTCCGGTATCAAATTCGGGTGATAAGGAAGTCAGGCCTATCTTGTTCATGAATGCGGGGCCAACTGGGGAGTGCAGCAATAATTCAACTACTTCTGTACCCTTACAGGATGCTGATGTAGGGGTTGGAAATAACCCAGGGTCTGTGGTTAAAAATTTGGAAAAAGGCAGCGCATGACCTTCTTTGCTCCTTGATGCGGAGCCGGAAGAAGATGTATCTCCTGTTCTTGAGGATGTGGCTTATGATAACCCTGCTTGGATTGAAGATATATCTCTTCTGAAAACTTTGGCCACCAACAGTAAACCAAGTACCTCTTCTGTGAAGCACCCTTCCACCTCTGCTACCCGTAGGAGCTCCCGGATAGCTGGCACCTCCGGAGCTCCCCCCCACCTGAATTAATGTCTGTGTTCATCTGGAACACTAGGGGTCTTAATAACTCGGCTAGGCGAGGGGACCTCAAGCATAAAATAATTAAGCTCCGTCCTACCATTGTGTGTTTATTAGAAACTAAGGTAGAGAGTTGTCATGCGGGAAGGATTGCTAAATGCTTCCCTAAGTCTTGGATTAGTCTGGACAACAGATACTATCACGCGGGTGGTCGTATTATTATCTTTGTTGATGACAAAACTTGGAGTTGCAATCTTATCTCAGCTTCTGCTCAGCATATCTCCATGACCCTTGCTAATAATGCCGGCTTCATCATGGCCATGACTATAGTTTATGCCTTTAACCTACCTACACAACGCCAGGCCCTTTGGAGGGGTATTGTTCATGATGCTACTTTATTAAATAAATTACCTTGGTTAATGGGAGGGGACTTCAACTGTGTGAGGTATTCTAATGAGAAGGTGGGTGGCCGTTCTTTGGACACCAAATCCCTGGATGAATTTAACAAATGTCTTGGGACCTGTGGGCTCATGGATTTAAAGAGTGTTGGCCATCATTTCAGCTGGAGCAACATGAGGATTGGTTTGGGTCGCATTTGCGCTAGATTGGACAGGGCCCTTTGCAATATTAATTGGGTCCGGCTCCTACCGCTCTCTTACTTTGAGTATTCCAACTCTGGGACTAGCGATCACTCTCCAATGATTATTTTTCTCCACCATAAGGTACGCTCTTATCCCAAGCCTTTTAAATTTTATAACGCTTGGTGTTCGTACTTGGGTTACCGGGATACAGTACAAAAATGCTGGGCTTTGGATAGTAGCATGGACGCATGTCCAAATTTTTTCCAGAATCTTGGACTTTGGCCTATGCTTAAACTTGTGAATAAGCTGAAGTCACTCAAAGACCAGCTCAGGAATTTTGCGGCTGCTCACAGGAGCAATTCGGATGTTCTAACCTGCAGAAAGACCCTAAATGCAATTCAATCGGACTGTGAATTCCATTATAGTCCAGAGCTACAAAACCTGGCGCATGCTGCCACTCTAAAACTTTCTTCTGCTCTTGATGTCGAGGAAAAAGATCTTAGGCAAAAGAGCCGTCAGGACTGGCTCCAACTTGGTGACAGAAACTCAAAGTTTTTTACAGCGCTTTGAAATCAAGGAATTGTTATAACCATCTAGGCCATCTAGTTAATTCTGATGGGAGCAAGAATTTGGATACTGAACGGCTAAGAGAAGAGGCTACTACATTTTTCGAGAAGCTATACACACAGGACCATTATTGGAATGTTTTCCCAAATTTAATTCCTAAGCGCAAGTTAACTCCTGAAGCTGCTATCTGGTTGAATAGGGATGTCGCCGCTGCTGAGATTAAAGAAGCAGTTTTTCAGATTGGTAAAGATAAAGCCCCAGGTCCTGACGGGTTCAATGCATTCTTTTATCAGCATGATTGGGACATCATTGGCATAGATGTAACTCTAGCCGTGTCTTCCTTCTTCAGATCGGGAAATATGCTCCGCCAAATTAACCACACTTTCCTCACTTTAGTTCCCAAAAATTCGAAGGCCTCGGAGTTGGGGGATTACAGACCTATTGCTTGCTGCAATGTAATCTATAAGATCATAAGTAAAATTCTTTGCAACAGGCTAAAGATGGTAATTAATGATCTGATCTCATCAAACCAGTCTGCTTTCCTTAAAGGGCGCCTGCTCTCTGATTGTACCCTCCTAGCCCATGAGCAGATTCGTGACTTCAGCAACCCCATGGGTTCCCGTGCTTGCCTTAAATTGGACCTTCGCAAAGCGTTTGACAGTATTAATAGACAATTTGTCCTTTTCATCCTTCATCAAATGGGATTCCATGGCAAATTTCTAACCTGGATTTCTGAATGTATTTCAACACCATCTTTCTCTGTCTTGGTAGAAGGCTCTCCTGCAGGATATTTTTTGTCCAACAGAGGTTTGAGGCAAGGTGACCCACTCTCCCCCTATCTTTTTGTCCTTGTTATGGAAGCTTTCTCTCTGCTTATGGCCAGAGCTGAAGCTTCACGCTCTATTCATCCCATGAGAAGATCAGGAGCAATTTCTCATCTCCTATTTGCAGACGATCTTCTGGTTTTTTGTCGTGCCAATCAACACTCTTTTAAGGGCCTTGCTACCTTGTTAGACACCTTCATGCATCTTACTGGGCTTCAGGTTAATTGGGATAAAAGCTCGGCCATCTTTAGCAAAGGTACTCGTGATCCTGCCATCCTTGCTTCTAGCCTTGGCATTAAGAAGGTTTCCTCTTTTTCTATCTACCTGGGTTTGCCGTTATCTTCCAACTATCCTAAAGCATCCATGTATGCTCGATTAGTTGACAAGTGCAAGAAAAGGCTTCAAGGATGGTCCTCGTCACTGCTTTCTATATCTGGCAGGATTGAGTTGGTTCGGACTGTTATCTATGGCATGGTGGCTTTCTGGATGTTTGTTTTCCGTATTCCAACATCAGTTTTGCGAACTATTACCTCTGCTTGCAGGAGGTTCATATGGGGGAAACAACACTCCTGGGCCTGGAGGGATTTATGTAAGCCTAAGGAAGAGGGAGGTGTTGGGCTGAGACTGCTTTCTGATCTTAACGTGGCTTCAGGAGTTCGGCTAACTTGGAGACTTTTATCTTCTGATGGGCCTTGGGCACAGTATATGAGAAGGCGGTACATCTCTGATCATCAAGGCTTATTTAGTGCAGCTTCTATTCCTACATGTTCGGGCACTTGGAAATTCCTGCTGCGTAATCGACACTTTTCTCATAAGCTCATCAAGCGGGTAGTTCGGGATGGAGCCTCTACATCTTTCTGGCACGACAATTGGTTGCCATGTGGTCCCCTTGCTCTCCTTCATAGTGTTCCCCCTGGTGCCGATCTGCGGTTGGTTAATTATTATTGGTCTTCTGATGGTTGGTCTGATGACCCCCACATCCGGGCCCTCCTCCCCTTAATTCATCCCTTCCGTCTCACCCCGGGAGCTGACACTTGGGAATGGATCCTTGGGGAAAATTGTTCCTTTCGCGAGGCATGGAACGGCTCCCATTCCAGAGGTACCTTATTTACCTATTACGATATTGTCTGGCATAAATATCATGTTCCAAAATGGTCCCTTACCCTACTACGTGCGTTTCACGGTAAACTCATAACTCGGGATATCCTTCACAAATGGGGAGCCACCACCAGCCAGAATTGTGTTTTATGTGATGATGGGTCTTTAGAGAGTATTACCCACCTGTTTTTTGAATGCAACTATACTCGTTATATTATTTACAGGAGCCTCCTTAAGCTGGGAATTACTACATCAGCTCCTTCCTCCCTTGCTGGGATTGGAGACCTTTTCCTCTCCCTTTATAATAAAAAGGATCGTGTGGGTATTCTTGCAAAAACCGCTCTTGCATCCATGGTTTGGCACATTTGGTAGCAGCGAAACTGTAGAATCTTTGAAGGGAAAGGTGTGGGTAGAACCGCCGTATTTGAGGCTATTGAGGCAGATGTTCAAATTGCTCTTCGGGAGATTGACCGTGATCACCATTCAGCTTCGATTCCTTTCGCTAATTGGGGCTTCACGCCAGTGTGATTTTGCCTTATTTCTCTTGTATTATACGTTGTATATATTGACCATAGGAGTGGCTAGGATGGACTAGTTAGTGGTGGGTGACGGCGCTTGTGCCCTATCCCCACTCTATCTTACCCCATTTTGGTACTTCTAGTGGATGTTTTTGTATTGCTTTCGTCCTTTTTAATAAAGATATACTTTTACTCGTCAATATATATATATATATATATATATATATATATATATATATATATATATATATATATATATATATATATATATCGTACACTTCATTTCGCATGTGTCGGGATTCCATAATTAAGGACTAGGATAACCCATTTAGCACATGCTCTAATTAGCGAGAATAGTTTCCTTTGCCCAAGTGTTTAGATTCCGATTTCTTTTTTGTTTTACTTGGTGCAAATCCCCTCATCTTGTACCGTTCTCCCACTTGGGGGAGTACACATGTGTATAGCCAAAAACCCCCAAAAAAATCCAAAAAAGGAGAAAAGAAAAGAAAAACCCAAAAAGAAAAAAGAAAAATAAATTGTATAGCCAAAAAAAGCCAAAAAAAAATACTTATATCCAAAACCCAAAAAAATTCCCGTGTGAATATTTTCCCCACTTGCCGAGAATAAAGGGAAGGCGAGAATTTGCATCGAGTGTTCTACTCCACATCATCTCAACCCCCGTCGTTTTTGAAAACACTTGGCTTATGAACTTTTTAGCTATTATCTAGGCTATAGTGTGGTGATTTCCTTAACCCTAGTTGTGGAGTCCCTGACGCATAATATGTTTCGATTCTCTCTCCGTTCCCATGCATGCTTGAACTATATATTCACCGGTTTATTCAATTCGAATCGATATGTGGGTCATTTCCTGGATTTGTGTATATCGAGCTTTATCGCACATCGTAGATAGTGACACCGTCTGCTAGCACATGACCACACTTACTCGCGCTTCACCGCGTGGGCCCGTGGCATTTGTCTGGACTCGTATTCCTTGGTTTAGTGATGTGATTTGGCGTTTGCTTGCTTAGCGTGTCGTTTTTGATTTTGTTGGCCCTGACGGGCGATCTAGGATATAGAGTTTTCTTTTTCTCTCTTTCTCTCTATTTTCTCTCTCCGAGCTCCTACTCTCACTCGTCTTCCTCGAGGACGAGGAAGAGTTCAGCTTGGGGGATTTTGACGTGCGTTTATATTTCATATATTTGCGCACGTTTTCTTCCGTGTTTTTCCGTTATTTACCGCCGTCTTATATTCGTTTTCTCGTGTTTTCTTGTTTTCTTTCACTTTTCCGTGTTTTTCGTATTTTGCAGGAGTTTACTGGCATAGGGGACATAAAACGACGATATCATGAGTCCCCGGAGCAACGGGAGGAGTCACGCGTGATCCAGGGGGTCAAACGACGAAGATCGCATCTTTCAGCCCCTCACCCGACCGGTTGGTCACTTCCAACCGATCGGGTGATGCACGCGTGCACCACCCGGACACAAGTTGGAGCGGCCAAGAAGTCACCCGGTCGGTTCAGTGACCGGTTCAAACGCCCCAACTCTCTGGAATTCTGATGCTGAATGCCAACCGATTGGGTGACTTTCACCCGATCGGTTCACCAGTAGCCGATTCTCCGAAGCCACGACACGGAGAGATCAACCGACCGGTTCACCCGGCGGCACGAAGATCCAACCGATCAGCTCATGCCTCAACCGACCGTGCCATGGTGACCGGGTGGAATCCTATTCTGCGCTGCTGAAGAAACGAAGAAGGTCACCCGATCGGGTGACTTTTCACCCGATCGGGTGATTTCGTATTCTATAAATAGAACCCATAGGTTTTCCAGAAACGGGAGTTGTTATTTTTTGCTGTTTTTTCTCTCTCTTGACGGCTGTAATTTTTCAGATATTTGTAAGTCTTCCGATCTTTGTCAAACTTTAATATATTGTTATTAGCATTGCTCTTACTGCTTTTCAATCGCCTGATCATGTTTCTAACGGTCGATTTTACTTTAGATCGCTTTTTACTAAATATGTGTGAGTAGTTCCCAAATCTGGGATTTTGGTGGAAACCCCTTCGTGGGCTCTTCCCGATGCGTCCATAGGACTTGGAAATCGATAGGGATTAGGAATCTAACGGTTACGCGGGGTGTTTTATTGTCATCGACGGGAAAAAGATCGCCTTTGACCGTTGGGCCAAGGGGGAATAAACTTGGCGGTTGACTCCCTAGCCATAGCTCGCGCCCTTAGCGTAGACGTCGAATCCTAGCGCACGGGAGCGGCATGATGAGACGTTGGGAGTTATCGTTGTGAACTTAGTGCTCCCGGAGTCGGTCAGTGTTAATGGACACGGGAGTGCCCACTGACTGAACCCGGGAAGTCCGGCGTATCATCCTGGGCACCGACCGGAATATCGGGCCCATGGGACGCTGGTACCACTCTTAGAGACAACGTCTCACCATTAGACCCTAATTCCAATCGTTGTCCTACCCGTAGGCCGTATCGACGAGAGTCGCTCGATAGGGTGGAAACCAAAGTCCCGGGTTTTTCCTTTATATTGTTTATCCCTTGCATTCCATTTACTGTGACAACCATTTATCCGATTCGGGCTAGCTCACACATGGGGTGAATTTGATCCTCCTTGACACAAGCACATCCACGCCTCCCTGAGTTCGACCCCCAAGCCACACTACAACACCGTGCGCTTGCGGTTACAAATATTTAAATCTCACGCCCCCAATCATATTATTGCACACATCAAACACGCATAAGCGGGGGACGTCACCTGGCACACCAAATACACTAGAGGTGGGGTGAATAGTGTAAATCATGACAATATTGCAAAATTAAAAGTTAATAAAAATTGCAATAAGAATGCGGAAATAAAAGATCACAATCCAGAATATTCCAAACGCAAACACATAGATTTTTATCCTGGTTCGGATCCTTGTGATCCTACGTCCAGTCCTCTACCCGTAGAGATTTTAATCCACTAAAACACTTGCTCCCTGCAAGTAATCAACATACAAAGATGCCAATACTTTCCGTGTTGCAAACTTGTACAATCTCTTCAACAAGAGATTCACCAAATAAAGTAAAGAAATAGTATGAAACAATATCACTTATAGCCTTGATAATATCGAAATTATGGCGCAAGGTTAGTCATGAAATCTCCAAGGTTCAAGATATAATTTGTGGTAGAACATTCTTGGAAATTGGACTTCCTATAGGGACAGAATTTCTGCAGAGGTTTCCCTATGGAAATCTGAAAATCACACACTTTTTATAGAAAGAAAGAAACCTTAAGAAAAGAGAAAGTGATAGAATTTTTGTGTTTTTAGTCAGGGGTCTGGGGGGTCTATTTATAGTCCAAAAAGTTGGTTTTCAAACGTTGGACAACTGCCTAAATTATCAAAAAATTCTAAGCCGTTTTTCCAAAAATTAGTAGACGAGTAAAAAGTATTAGTTGACTAACTAGTCTGCTAGACCAAAAATGGCTGTTGAAGTGTTCTTTAAAGGAGAACGGAGATAAACTTCCAAAAACTGCCAAAAACGGCTAGGAACTGCCAATATGAACGTTGGAGGTAGTTTATAACTGCCATTAAATAATTAGAAAATTATTTAATATAAATCAGTTATAATAACTGACGTTATAACTATTTGAAAACCTGTATAGTAGACCACGAAAACTTAATAGGCGACTAGAAACAAAATTTTGAGAAAATTTCAGAAATTGATCTTTATGATTGGAAAATATATTTTGACCAAAAATTATTTTGTTTTTCTTCATAAAATAAGAAAAACTGTATTAGTCGACTAGGGGAAAGTGCTGGTCTGCTAATTTTCTGAAGTTTGGATTTTGAGGCTGAGTCCTAAAGAACTAAGATAGAGTATTATCAAGGCTTTAACAATCTAAACTTTTGCAAGAATAAAAATTAAAATTACATCATCTTTCTTAAGATATAAGAATTCATTGCTTAAGCGTCAACGTGCATTTTGATGCTTTTTCTTGCAACGTAACTTTGACGACTATCATATGTGAAGAGTTTGAGCTTGATAATCTGCATCCAAAGAGTTAGTATACACACATATATAAAAAATGATTGTATCATCAAATACTTTATGGGAAGAAAACTTTTATGTTTCCAACAGAAAGATGGTTAAGATTTAATCTTGGCAAATCAATTGTTGAGATGCGAGTTTATGAAAATTTTGGGAAAGAAAGGAGAAATAAATCTTCATTTAATTTTGTGAAATTCGAGATCTTTGAAATTAAGAGGTCTTGAAAGTTGAACAGCCATGAATGAATTATATGTTGCCTATTCGAATCATCCTTATCTATCTGGGCATTTGACTTCATCGAGAAGAAAATAATAAACTCACAAATGTGATAACAGAATGTTGTAATTAATACACTCACACTGGGCCCTGCATGACGTCATTATTAGGGCGCCCATGCCGAAAGCGCGAAGGTGCGCGCCTTCGGCGCCTGCTAAATTTTTTACGCTAATTTGTTGTTCCGCGCCGAAGGCGCCCTTACTGATAACTATTTTTACGCTGTTGTGAATAGATATTACTGAGTTGGTTAGAATCACGACTTATCTTATGGATAAGACCGTATCTATTGTATCTTATCTCTGTACGCTCCTCCTCCTGCTATAAATAAAGAGCTGCGGGTTCCTCCCCACATGATGATTCATAACACGTTATTAGCACGAGACTCTAAATAGAAAATTTCCACAAATACCGATCGTTGTGAAAGCGAAGGAAAAGCGACAGATCCACGTGTGCGACATCATTACCTCAAACAAGCATCGTCATCCATGCATATGCTTCGTTCAACCATCACTAGATCTGGAGGACAGATCTAGAGGTATTTCTCGCTAAAAATGTAATTTTTTATCATACGTATGATAGTTTTTGGTATAGATCTCGCAAGATCGGAGTGGAAATAGGGCTAATCGCATAAATCGACGATTTTTATCATCTAAAAATCATGTTTTTAACATGTTTTAAATCTGAAATAAAATAAAAATAATGTTTTATCCCCCCCATGGCTTCACTGTCGGCATCCCTCCGCCCCGAAGGCGGAACCCCCCATCCACCCTCGGTGTTTTCTGTCGCCGTATACCCCCTGCTACGGAGGGGGGTCGCTGTCCCAAACCCCTTGCCCTCGGAGGGGGAGTACCTCTGTCCCACCACCACCCCTGCCTCCCGATGTGGGGGCTGATGCACATCACCCCCCTGCTTTCTTGGCGGCAGGGGGTGAAGGATCCCGTCACGAGGACGTTGTAGGATCAAATGAGAGGAGAGACTTACGTTAGCGTACGCTGCGCCGTAGTCTCTGAACTTTGCCCTCGGATTCGCCACAACGGTCAGTACTTCATCACAGAGGATTGAAGCAGCATTTCCACCGTCTAAATCTAACTTTAGGAGAAGAACTTGATGGAAGGGAGAAGAGGAAAAAGATTGCCTTATGCAAACTTATGGCATGAATGATTAGCCTAAAATGCCTTACCCTTGGGTCCTATTTATAGGATTTAGGGGTAGTTATTGTAGGAAATAACTAAATATAAGCTTATTAGCTTATATTAACACCCTTGCTTATCCTCTTCTTCATGCACGTATCAAGTGCCTTTATGCACTTATAATGTGACTTTTTCTATTTATCGAGTGGTCCTTTTCACACATGAAAAGGTTCCCTTCGCCCATGCTTTCATGCACGTGACATCTGAGGTCCGTAGACCCTCATACATCCCCTCATGGGTGTATACATGTCGTCCATATCCAACATCTCCCACTCACACTTGAGGGGATTGTAAGGAAATAGTTCTTCTGTTTATCATACTGAGAAATAGACCGGGTGACCGTCATGCGCATAGAGTCTGCTGTTGTGAACTTGTTAGAGATACACAACACTCCTTGAGGTGCAAAGTTGAGTAGATCAACGCATGCTTTACCCTAGATCATTTCCTCACATTTCTTATACTTTATATTCAACAATTGAATCCCATCTGGATTACAATTGGCTGGCCAGCTTTGAATCTCTAAAGTACAAATGTGAATATGAAATTAATCTTCCTCTTCTTGCGATCCTTTTGATCTTGACTTGACTCGCTTTTCTAACATGCCCCGCTGGACCGAATTGATCATAGTCCATAAGCAACATGCTAAGATAGTGATCACCCAGTCAAATCTAAAGGAACCAATTGGAGTCCATAAGGGTAAGAAATTCAAGACCCATGTGGTCTTTGGGTCTCACATAATAGTAAACACAACTACTATTCTAACCTAATGGTCAAATGCATACGTAGTATGAATACGTATTACAACATCACTCCTTTCCCAGTGAGCGTATGTCTTAATGATGTTGTAAGGATGATGGTCAGACACCACAATATCTGACTTTGAGTCCCTTTTACTACTCATTGATCTCCTGGACCCACATCCCGCATAAGGCAGACAAGAAAACATTCTCTTAGATCTTTTGTAAGCATCCATATGATGCAGATCTCTCATACGACCATTTTGTTTAAGTCATGACTCTAAAACATCCGTCTGATGATTTTGACTTTAAACAGGTCTCATCTTTATCTTTATCCGTCTGATAGAATAAAGGCGGTTGCTCATGTGAGAGAGCCAACCTCAATCTGTCCGACATACTGAAAATTATAGCTGAGATTAAAAGAAATGTACACAAACATTTTCAAGAAACTCATATGCAATGTCGAAAAAGAAATTATTCTTTTATTAAATTTGATCTTTCATAGACATGGGAATACATTGATACAACTCAGTTCTTTCGCAATCCTTGAGATGATAAGTGTTTGTAAAACACATCTCTGGGTATTGCCTTCGTAAGCGGATCTGCTATCATCTCGTGCGTAGATATGTACCTAATGTCTACCTCCTTGTTCTTATCATAGTCTTTTGCAAATTTGTAGCGGATATCATTGTGTTTTGTCTTACAATGGAATTTTGGATCTTTGACATAGGCTATAGATGCTTTACTGTCACTGTATATTGGTACAGCACCTGAGTCACTTGCATCAATTAGCTTGTCTAAGAATCTCCTAAGCCAAACAGCTTCTTGGACCGCCATGCTAAATGCTACAAATTCGGCTTACATAGTTGAAAGTGCGATGCAGGATTGATTTTTGCTACTCCAGGATATTGCACCAGATCTGAGTAGAAAAACATGTCCTGAGGTCGATCGTCGCTCATCGAGATCACCTGCCCAATCAGCATCAGTGTAGCCTTCGAGCCTCAAGGCATTTCCTTGATAGCATAAAGCATAGTCCGCAGTCCCTTTAAGATACTGCATTATCCTCTTGACCGCTTTCCAGTGTGCTTGCCCTGGATTAGATTGGTAACGATTTACCATTCCAACGGCAAAACAGATGTCCGGTCTTGTACACATCATATCGTACATAAGACTACCAACTGCACTGGAATATGGAACTTTTTCCATAATTTCCTTTTCCTTTTGGTTCTTTGGACACATTTTAAGACATAAATTATCGCATTTGCTTATAGGAGTATCAATGGACTTACAGTCCTGCATATTAAAACGTTCTAGAACCTTCTTTATTTAAGTCTCTTGTGAAAGAGAAAGAAGTTTCTTCGAACGATTCCTTGAAATCTTAACTCCAAGGATATATGCGGCTTCTTCCGTGTCTTTCATCTCAAATACTGATGAAAGCCAAGCCTTGATATCCATTACAAAGCCCTTGTCATTTCCGGCTATTAAAATGTCATCTACATATAGAGACATAATAACATACTTGCTTTTGATCCTCTTGATATATACACAGTTATCTTCATCAATCATGGTAAAACCATTTGATAAGACAACTTCTTGAAATCGTATATACCATTGCCTCGAGGATTGTTTAAGACCATATATGGACTTACGAAGTTTACAAACCTTATGTTCGTTTCCTTCTTTTACAAACCCTGTTGGTTGTTCCATATAGATCTCCTCGTCCAATTTTCCATTGAGAAAGGCAGTCTTCACATCCATTTGATGTAATTCGAGGTCTAAGCAAGCTACCAAAGCCAGAATCAAGCGAATCGAGGTAAAACGAACAACAGGTGAGAAGGTCTTTTCGTAGTCTATTCCTTCCTGTTGCGTAAAACCTTTCGCGACAAGGCGAGCTTTATATCTGTCTATAGAGCCATCAGCCTTATGCTTGATCTTGAGAACCCATTTGTTCCCAATAGCTCTACGTCCTCTGGGTAAGTTAACCAAGTCCCAGACTCGGTTAATTTTCATGGATTCTAATTCCTCCTTCATCGCTTCCATCCATTTGTCTTTTGCAGGGCATGATACGGCCTATTTGAAAGTAGCAGGCTCGTCATCTTCTTGTAGTAAAGTCAAAAAGGTTTGTGGGAATTCATCCTCAAATCTTAGAGGAGTTAACCTTGTACGACTACTACGTCGTATTTGAGATTCTTCAAGTCCTTGTTGACTCGAATTTGGATCAATTCTAATATCACTCCCACTTGGAATGTGGTTAGAATTGCTCCCACTTGGATCATTATTCCCATATGGAATAGGATTCGCATCATTCGTATCATCCATTGGTGAAGGTTGAAACGTATTTTCGTCTTCACCAAGAATTCTCCCACTCGAATGAGGTAATCCTTCTTGATCATAAATCTCAAATAGAGATAAGTCCTGACTTATCTCGCCCTGTCTTGGAAACTCATTTTCCAAGAAAGTAACATCCCTCGACTCAAATTCAATCAGTCCTCCATTGTCTTCCTGACCAATGAAAACATAACCTTTGGAGTTTTTCGCGTATCGTATAAAGATACATTTCCTCCCCCTTGGCACAAGTTTGCCATACTTATGGGAGGAAATATGTGCGTAGGATGCACATCCCCAAGGTTTTAAAATGCTTAAGTCAGGAGATCTTTGGTTCCACAACTCATAAGGAGTGGAGCAAACTGATTTCGAGGGTACGCGGTTCAATATGAAAGCAGCCGTCAATAATGCATCACCCTAAAAGGTGATTGTCAAGTTAGCTTGCGCCATCATTGAACGGACCATTTCCTTTAAAGTCCTATTTCTCCTTTCAGCAACACCATTTTGTTGTGGAGTATAAGGCATAGTTATTTGATGAACTATGCCCTTATCATCATAAAGTTTCTTAAAACTTGCTGATTGATATTCACCGCCTCTATCGGTTCGCAAGACCTTAATCTTGCGATCTAATTGATTTTCCACTAAACTCATATAGTTTTTAAAGCAGGTTAATGCTTCACTTTTGTGGGATATCAAATAGATATGTCCGAATCGGGTGAAGTCATCAATAAAAGTGATGAAGTAGGACTTTCCGCATCGTGTCTTGACATTCATCGGACCACATATGTCCGAATGGATGAGCTGTAATGGAACTTCGGCTCTTGTGCCGGTTCCAAACGGCTTGCGACAAGATTTCCCTACAAGGCAATGTTCGCAAGTCGACATTTCGACCTTTGAAACATTGGATAGAAGGCCACGTTTGGCAAGTCTATCCATACGTGTTGGTCCAATGTGACCAAGCCTTGCGTGCCAACAAATTACATCAGATTCACAAACCGAGGAATTTGTAACAAGGAAATTTTCATTAACATTAGAGGAATCGTACATATTATTTAATACAATGAATCCCTTAAAAACATACACAGAACCAATTAAAAAATTATTACAAGATAGGACCACATTACAATTATGAAAGAACCAACTATAACCAAGACCTATTAATACAACCACAGATATAATATTCCTTCGAATATCTGGAGCGAAGAGGACATCATGAAGTAAGATAATGCGGCTGTTGTCCAAGACGAGCTTGCATGTCCCAACGCCTTTCACTTCAACACGTGTGTTGTTTCCTACATATATCCACTTCGTTCCTTGGGGTATCCGGTGATACTCCACGAAGGACCGTCTGTCCCTTGCTATGTGGTCGGTGGCACCTGAATCAATTATCCAAAATGGATTAGATTCTACAAGAAATATTATAAGTAACTAGTATTATTATAAGTTACCTTGTCACCTCCATCTGTACAAGAACGGGCATAGTGACCTAACTTGTTGCACTTGAAGCACTTGATCCTCTTCAAGTCTTTCTTCTTGTGCCATTTCTTGTTCCCACCCTTCTGTTAGGGTTTCTTGGTAGACGCTGGTTGCCTTTTATGTTCATGATCATACTTCGAGCGATTTTTACGTTTCTTTCCCCCGTGCGAGGAACTAGTAACCATATGCACTTCTGCACTTGGCTTGGCGGCCGCAAGCCGCTCTTCCTCTAACTCGAGGTGCTTAGAAACATTGCTGAAATTCTTGATGCTCTCATTATGAGTGAGATGCATCTTCATTTGTTCCCATTCGATTGGTAGGGAACGTATGACCGCTTGGATTTGTTGCTCATCCGTGAGCACATGACCTGTATCCTTTAACTCTGAAATAAGATTCGCCATGTGTCGCAGATGCATTCCCATGGAATGATTTGGACGCTTTTTGTACGAATCGAATTTTATAGTTAAAGAGCGAAGTTTGGTCACCGAGGTGCCACCAAACTTCTCCTCCAGCTTGGATCATATGTCCATAGCTAGGTCATGTTCTCGGAAGATTCGCATTATGTCGTCTGCCATACTTGACAGCAACGTAATGCGAGCAATTTTGTTCTTCTGAGACCAAGCATCAAAGGCTTCCTTATCTCTTCTGTGTTGGGCCGTAGTGCCTAACTCAGGTTCAATCATTATGTTCGTTAGAGTTTCGAGCACTTCTTGCTCCTCTAGAACATATTGTCTCTTTATGGACCACAGTTTGTAATTATCGCCGTTGATTTTTTCACCTTTGTTCAACTCAGCAACGATGTTCTTAGTAGCGGAAGACATTTTAGCTTTAAAATGCTGCAAAAGACATAAAAACAAGTTCGATCAAAAACATTGCATAAAATTTTATATTTGATAAGTTACTTTCGAAAAATATTGAAGGTGTTGCCCTAGAATCGGAAAGGTCATTACGATGCCAATCACCATCTAGAACAACTTTCAATATTTTCCCATCACTTTATCAAACAATAGTACTCTTATAGTACTTGCAGCGGAAAAGCGTTTTTGAAAAAAACGTATTTTGAAAACGTATTTTGCAAACGTATTTTGCAGCGGGAGGTAGTGGCATGTCCCGGCCATCGCCGGTGTCGAGCCGTGGCCGTGCCAAGGCCAAATTCCCCCTCCCGTAGGGATCCCGCGGCCGGCCATGCAGGCCCCCCTCCTTTGGGGTCGAGGCCACGGCCAGGGCGCCTCTGCCCTGGCCGGCCGGCTGGCCGGCCTTGTTCCTGGCTGATGCAATGGCCGGCTGGCCGGCCTTGGCCCTGGCTGATGCCATGGCCGGCCTCTGCCCCCTGGCAGAGGCCCTGGCCGGCCAGGGCGCCTCTGCCCTGGCCGGCCGGTCGGCCCTGGCCGATGACAGGGCCGGCCAGGGCCGCACTGGCCCTGGCAGAGGCCAGGGCGCCTGGCCCTAGCCTCTGCCAGGGCCGACCCTGGCCCTCTGGCCCTGGCCGAGGCCAGGGCGCCTCTGCCCTGGCCCGGCAAGAGCCGGCCTTGGCCCAGGCCGATGCAAGGGCCGGCCATGGCACTGGCAGAGGCCAGGGCGCCTGGCCCTGGCCGAGGCCAGGGCCGGCCAGAGCCGCCCGGGCCCGGGCCCTGGCAGGGGCCAGGGCGCCTCTGCCCTAGCCTCTGCCAGGGCCGGCCCTGGCCCTGGCTGGGGCCAGGGCGCCTCTACCCTGGTCTCTGCCAGGGCCGGCCAGGGCCTGGCCCTGGCTGGGGCTAGGGCGCCTCTGCCCTGGTCTCTGCCAGGGCCGGCCAGGGCCTGGCCCTGGCCGAGGCCCTGGCCGGCCGACCGGCCTCCTTGGAGGCCGGCCGCACACCCCCCCTTTGCGGGGTGGTTTAGGTTGTTCTTAGCCGAAGCCAACCCCATTCCCAATGGGGAGGGGGGTGTATAGCCTTCATGACCCGTATGGCCATGGTGATCATGCACCAAAGAGTTCTTCTTCTCCGATGAGAAGTTTTGTAACCACCATCTTCTCCGATGAGACACCCGTTCATTGAGAAAGTGGTTATTCCTTAATGGTCGTGTGCCAAAAAAAATTAACACACCTTCAAGACCGCAAACTTCACGCTCTACATGAAGAGAGTTCACATTCTCTATTGAATGGAGACTCAGCATCCATGATGAGTGCGAGTTTGGCGAGATGAACGGTCAGTTCTTCCCATCACGGAGAGTTCTTGCCATATCCATAATGGCAAAAGACCCTACGTAAAAAGAATAACTTGTACGTTCTCTCCGTCACGATGCGCTCCTACCATATCCATAATGGAAGGAAACTCATTCGTGAAAGAGACAACGTCTTATTCATCGGTGAGACCGGAGCGAACCCGTATGGCTTTGATACCAATGAAGGATCCCGACACGAGGACGTTGTAGGATCAAATGAGAGGAGAGACTTACGTTAGCGTACGCTGCGCCGTAGTCTCTGAACTTTGCCCTCGGATTCGCCATAACGGTCAGTACTTCGTCACAGAGGATTGAAGCAGCGTTTCCACCGTCTAAATCTAACTTTAGGAGAAGAACTTGATGGAAGGGAGAAGAGGAAAAATATTTGCTTATGCAAACTTATGGCATGAATGATTAGCCTAAAATGACTTACCCTTGGGTCCTATTTATAGGCTTTAGGGGTAGTTATTGTAGGAAATAACTAAATATAAGCTTATTAGCTTATATTAACACCCTTGCTTATCCTCTTCTTCATGCACTTATCAAGTGCCTTTATGCACTTATAATGTGACTTTTTCCACTTATCGAGTGGTCCTTTTCACACATGAAAAGGTTCCCTTCGCACATGCTTTCATGCACGCGACATCTGAGGTCCGTAGACCCTCATACATCCCCTCATGGGTGTATACATGTCGTCCATATCCAACAAGGGGTCTGCTGCAAACTCCCCCTCCCTCCCTGCCTTGCTGGGGGCATCCTCACGTCCCCACCACGGTGGGGCATCACTATTCCCCCCCTCCGACGGCTCTGTGGAGGGGCAGCGACGGTAAGCCCTAGCCACCGCCGCCCCTCATTTCCTCTCGCTGGGGTAGCGGGCTGCAAGCCCACTATTAAAAAAGCAAGAAAACAATGCACTGCGGGCCTGAACACGTAGCCAAACTGTGGGCCTCGGCCCCACAGTACAAATGTTTTTCTAAAAAGGGGGGAATAAATGGGACTACATGCCTGAAGCCTGCAGTGTGACTGCGGGCTTCAGGCCCGCAGGCCGATATTCTAGAAAAAAAACAGATCAGAATTAAAGGGGGAGGGGCTAAAAATAAGATTAAAAAGTCTTTTGGGGGGCTAAAAATTACAGAAAAATCATGATAAAATATGGGACTGAAATGGGACATAAAGGGGACATTTGGGAATTTTTGGGGGTCTCTTGGGGATAAATAAAAAGGAAAACTCCTTCCTTTTCATGAAGAACATGTCAATTTGGGCTCTTTTAAAACTCGTTTGAATAATCTCAACTAGCACCTTTTTTTGCATTATATGATGCCTTTTTAGGATCATAATTATATGCTCTGCATCACTTTTAATGGCTTATTCTGTGGATAAACTGATATTGTGTTGTGTAATATTAACTTAATAATTAGAAAGATCCCGCAACCGCACTGTCGTTAGTCACCTAACCTAACGGTGTGTGACATTACCCAGTGGTCCAATAATTATTAAGTATTCAAATTGTTTATTCTTCTGTGAATATGATGAATGTGATGCATGTGATGAAA
The DNA here is from genome assembly GCA_030789695.1 of Scilla litardierei. Taxonomy (NCBI): domain Eukaryota; kingdom Viridiplantae; phylum Streptophyta; class Magnoliopsida; order Asparagales; family Asparagaceae; genus Scilla; species Scilla litardierei. The sequence continues at coordinate 101,562,702 of CM061130.1, read as the reverse complement.
ATGGCTGCTGTAAATGTCTGTTGAAAAAGTTTTAATGGGCACAAATTTTTGCATGGATGGCTAATTGTGGTTTTGGATCGGCTGTTTAAGTCCCACATTTTACTTTTCCTACATTTTTCTTTTCTTTTTGAGAGAAATTGTAGTGAGAAAATTATGTAATGAACAAGACTGACGACTACTTTCCATGGAGACGGAGGCCACACTTGAAGCTGAAGATTTTATAAATGGGACCCACAGGGTTTCCAAAGTTGTAATCTCTTTTTTTTCTTTCATTTGTGTAATATGGACTGTAATATGGACTTTGGACTCAATTTTTTATGTGGGACTGGCTGATCCACACAATTAGCTCTTCATTCAAAAATTGCATCCGCATGAAAATGTTTATTGTATAAAGTATTAATTCATGCAAATTTGTGCTCCGCTAGATAAAATGGCAAAAATCGCAAGTGTCGATTTCGAAGTGCTGGATGCATCACGAAGAAATTATCTGAGCTGGCAGCTCGATGTGAAATTTCACCTGCGGACTAAGTCCCTCATTTCTGCTGTGACTAAAAATGAAAATGTACGCGATATAGAAAAGGCGAAAGCCATCATCTATATTCGTCACCACATGGACACGACCCTAAATGCTTAATACATTACAGTCGAAGATCCACTTGAGCTGTAGACTGCCCTTGAGGATAGATATAAACATCAGAAAGATGTTATACTACCAAGGGCACGATATGAGTGGGAGAACATGAGACTGCAGGACTTCAAGTCCATAGCTGAGTACAACTCAGCTCTTTTTAGCATCACCTCATGCCTGAAGTGTGGTGAAAAGTCTCATAAGATCGCATGCTAGAAAAGACGTACACGTCTTTCCATGAGAAAGATGTGATACCTATGCAGCAATACCATGAACGCAAATTCACCAAGTATTCTGAGCTGCTGTCATGTTTACTCATGGCTGAACAAACTAGAGAGCTTCTCCTCGCCACTCACAACGTGCGCCGCTCTGGCACTGCCCCTACCAAAAGCTCACAATGCATCTTCTTTTTCCAAAAAGAATAGGGACAACAAAATAAAAGAAAGACCACAGAAAGGGAGATAAAACAAAAGGGCCAGATGCCAAGTCCAGCAGTGAAGAAATGAAGGGATACAGAAGTTCACCTGGCGTAGAATTGATAACAATAGAAATGATACACCCCCACCCAAGAGGGAATGGGAAGACCAGTGACATAGCTGTGGCATGAAAGGCCACTGGTCTAGAGTGTGTCGAACTACGCAGCATCTCCAGGAACTGTATAAAGAAATAAGAAAAAGAAAGCTGAAACAAACTTGGTGATCACAAATGCTCCAGTCAAGTTCACAACCGACGACTTCGAAAGTGATGACCTGCTAGATTAGCCATTTATCTTTGTATTTATTTCAGAACAATTTATGTCATGAGAGCAATTTGATTTAATGAATTTTTTTTGAATGAAAATGTTTTTCTGGAAACGTGCTAATATGATTCATCTTTTAATAGATGAACTGCTGACGCGTGTTCATATTTCATATTTTGTACACGATTTTCATCGTTTTTTCATATGCATTTCATCTCATTCCATGTTGGATATATCACATTTTGGTTCATATTGACTATTGGGTGTAATGTTTGTATTTCAGGCAAATGTCAGTATTTCGGTGTCTTCTGGGATCAAACTTGCATGTCGGGACCAAGGCGCGCTTATACGGCGAAGATCCGATGGCCAAAGACAAGGATTTGATGATTTGGAGCTTCAATTGATCGGGTGGACAGACCCACGCGATCGGTTCGTGCACATGTATCCGACCCGAGGAGAAGCAATGAAGAGCAGACCCCACCCAATCGGTTCAGTGATCGGGTGGTCATGACAGTGCTAGAGAGCTTTCCAACCGATCGGTTCGTCCCCCTGGGTCATCTTGGGGAAGAACCCACCCGATCGGTTGACACTTCAACTGATCGGGTGGCCTTTTCTTCCCCGTTCGTGTAATGCTGCTCATTCATTGAAGATCTGCTATCATTTCATTGGGATTTTGGGTGATCTCTTATTTTTCTAGTGTCTGCATCATCGTTAGCTTTCCAACGATAGGTCACATGCCCAAATCCGATTTTTCTACATTTTTCTGGAATTTTCTGAGCGCAGCTGGGTGTTGAAATTGGAAGCTGTTTAGATTTGCACTTCAACCGATCGGTTGGAAGTCCAACCGATCGGTTCTGATCACTTTCAGAAGTTGTGCATCTCTATTTGCTTCCACTCGATCGGTTGAACTCCCAACCGATCGGGTGGCCCTGTTTTAGCAGTTTTAGTGGGTTCTTGGACCCGAACTGTTAGGGTTTTGTGGGGGCTTATAAATATAAGAGTGTGCACGACTTGTCGGGGGTTCCTCCCTATTTTTAAAGTGTTTTTCAGGCTCTTTCATGTGAGCTTTAGGTTAGGTTAGATTAGGTTTCTATTGGAATAAATCTTGTAATGGATTGATGGGTTCAAATGCAAGATAAGTATTTCTTTCTCTTATTTCCATTGTTTTGTGTTTTTTTCATTTTGCTTGATGATGAATGTTTGTTTGGATTTATTGATTGCTATCATTTTCTTCATCATTGAGTTGTTCTTGATGAACCCTAATATGGGTTAGAGTAAGATTGATGCTTGGAATTTTACATTTGACTTGATTGCATGGCAAGTGTTTGATGAAATGTGTCAATGTGGATTTCTAGCAATCTGAGTCTAATTCATATGGCAACACACTAGATGTGTTAGGGATTGGGGTCCGGATGCTTGTCCCATGTCAAGATCCGCTTTGATGTATTGCTAGAAATCACATTCGACCTATTTGGCCATTAGGGTTACGCGGGGATGTTTTATTTTCATTAGTGGGAGAAAGACCGCCTCTGACCGTCGGGCCAAGGGGAAATAAAACTGGCGTTTGATCCCCTATCCACAGCTCACACCCCTAGCGTTGAAATCGAGTCCTCGCGCGTGGGAACGGCTTGGATGAAATGTTGCGAGTTATCATTGTGGCCTTAATTCTCCCGGTTGCGGTCGGTGTTAATGGACATGGGAATGCCCACCGTCTGAAACCGGGTAGACCTGGCGTATCATCCTGGGCATCAATCGGAATATCGGGCCCATGGGGCACTAGGTACCACCTTTTGGGGCAATGTCTCACCCTGGGTCAAGTCGAATACCAAATGTCACGAGTGCTCTAGCCCGTGTTAGCGGGGATTCATTTCTTGTCTTTTTCATCTTTCTTTTATTTCTACACTTCCACTCATTTAATCCACATAGCTATCACACAACCTAGGCGAGGCTAGTATCCATTCAAGCCATCCACCTCCCTGAGTTCGATATACCTGCACCCTACACTAACCGTGCACTTGCGGTAAAACGACACCGCGCCCAAACCGTAAACGGGGCGTCGGTCAATTTTTTGGCGCCGTTGCCGAGGAGGCGTTCGGTTTGATATTAGATTGGCTTGGGTTCGTTAGACTACGCATAAAAACATAAAAAACAAATACAATAACCGAGAAAATTTTTTCCCACCATTATATTATCTTTTTGTTATTCTCTTGTACTATTGACCCTCCTCTCTAGTTTTCTTATTTTTGTTGTCCAGGTATCTTTGATATTACCATGTGGAGACCTAATTTCGATGCTCAGATGGGAGAATATTATTTTGATTAGAGTGCTCAGATGGGATAGTACTACCTTGATGAGAGTGCTCAGACGATCGATGAGATGCTTGCACATCAGATTGAAATGCAAGCCAGAATTGAAAGGGGTGATTTTTTGTTGGAATCGGTGAAAAGTGACCTTGAAACCAATGCGCTCATGCCTATGGCTGTAATGATTTCCAAGGATATCAATTCTGCTTCTTCATCTTATGGGCAAGAATCATCGCCCGTCATATTACCAGAGCCACCATATGCCATCGTCGATCCCGCAGCCTACAATACAGCTATTGCATATGAAGGTTGGATGGACGAAGGGTCAGTGGGGGAAGCGAAAATTGAATCATATGTGCCACCAGAGGAGGACACATTTCGGAGCATATTAGTGGGCCTCTTGGAGTCAGTGAGGTTCACCAATTCAGTCAGCGTCACGGTAGGCGATGCGTTTGAGCTACGCTTTGTAGATTTTGTTATGAAACGTGTTTCGGCTGCAGGAACAATTGGTGGAGACGTCTGTCTCAGTTTTGATTTTTTGGGGAGTAGACTACTTTTTGGATTGCTTGCTGGCATTATCCCCCACTTTATCGTCCCCACAAGTTAACACACATGAGCAGCCGACATCGCCATTCCATAGAGATCCCGCATTGATAGTTCTTGAGGAGGTCTCACACACGGAGCCAGAGCTTATCGATGAGGAGGTCGTGCATCGAGACGGGGACACAGCCATTCATGAGGATCCCGAGCACTTCACTCCTCTATTAGAGCTTCCGCAGACACCTCATTCTTCTACTGACGCCGAGGAGACTATAGAGCTTATGCATACCGACGAGGAGGATATACGTGAGGACGAGGATGCCACGACCACATGCGCGTGGTCCTCTCCACATCCACCTCCACAGCCATCTCTGTTGCAGCTTCTTCCTTGGTCTGTGGTCAAGCACGATGATGTCATTCAGGACATCGTGCAAATGGTGGAGCATGAGCATATCATCGAGGAGAATGTGCATGAGGGCTTGGATACGATGGTCCACTTCATGGAGTCCGAGTCACATCTACCTCTACCGTCACTCTCCACTTCTTCTGCGGCTGAGCATCTACTTGAGCATATTGCCCCTATTCAGGGAGATTTTCATACTCACTCTCACTCCACATTTAAGTCTCGCTTTTCACGTCCTATTTCTTTAGACTTATATGTTTTTGACACACCATATCTCTCACAGGACACATGATCAACTTCCCCTGAGGTATGCTGCGGTGTGTCACCACCTGGAGATCCACTTCTCTTGGAGAGCGAGGATTTGGTCGTCACAAGTACCGAGGATAGCAACCCATTCTCAGGGAGTATTCGTCACCCCTTTATTATTTGTCCATCTTATGTTGACGATTATCTCTGGGATACATTTATTTTGGGAAATAATTTCTTGCCATGGACTAATGCACCTCGTCCTTTGCAGATCATAGGTGGACACCTACTAAGGATGCTTGGAGGTGCATTGCTTGGATCCATTGGCGCACGTGGCACAGCGCTTCTGACGGAGCCACATCAGGAGCAGTTAGAGCAGCTACCTGTCCCACTCGAGATTCTGGATCCGCCTATGCTCAGGTGTATCCTAATCTAGTAGTGTAGAAATTTACAGCTTTCTAGTCTAGATTAGAATAATCTCGTCTCCTCTCATTAGCGAGGGGAGCGTATCTAAGGGTTTGCTTTGGCATTATAATAACCCATCATGTCGTGCCCTTCTATCATTTCACCGCCATCACCCTATCCTTGTTCTTTTGGCACTTTTCTTGGTCCCGTTGTCATTTTCTCCATGAGACCACTACCACCTCCAAAGGGTGGTGATGACTGTTTTGCCTATTATTCATGTTGGATATTGGACTCCCCGGATTTGGTTTTGGATGATGAACAAACATAAATATATCGTGAACTAACAATTTGTGAGCGCAGTTATGGAGATCGTCGCCAAATTCACATGAACATCCAAAGCGACGTCTCAAGACTTCTCAAAGCACGTGATCATATGCCTAAAGCTTCGTTGAAGCTTTTGGACCATTTTAGAAGTCATGAAGATTCGGATCGCAGCTTTCGAAGACGGTTCGTCAAGTTTTATTTATTGTCTTTTAGCTTCGTTCCATAGAATGTTAAGCCTTGAGTAGGTCTTACGTTTTAATCTTCATAACGCTCCTATCTTAGAGCTAGGAACTAGTAAGAAGTCCATACGAACTTTCCCGAAGCTTCGCGCTTCGATTCGCGACTTCTTGTGCATGTTAGTTGGTTCAAGAAGAAGAACCAACCGACTAGATGGTGATCTAGTCGGTCGGCAATGCTTCTTGGACCGACTAGTTTGCCTCCTTCAATTCTAGCTCAGTTACTATTTACAGTTAGTCGGTCAAAGAAGTTTCACCGACCGACTAGTTTGTGAACTAGTCGGTCAGTATTTCTTCTTGGACCAACTAGTTGAGCTTCTACTGTACATGCCTATTTACTGTTTATCGTTAGTCGGTCAAAGCACATTTGGCGACCGACTAGTATATGAACTAGTCGGTCAACATTTATTCTTGGACCGACTAATTCAATTTGTACTCAGACTATTTGTTTTATCTCTTAGTCGGTCTAAGTTGAGTCACCGACCGACTAGTTGTGAAACTAGTCGGTCAGCAACCCTTCTTTGACCGACTAGTTCCTTAAGTCTGAACTTCGACCTATTCCCTGTTCACCACTTATTCGGTTCATGTTGATTGACCGACCGACTAGTTGATGAACTAGTCGGTCAGTGGTTGTTCTTTGACCGACTAGTTTGGTTCAGAATAGAGCCGTTGGAGCATTAATTGAAACGTTTTTCTCTCTCTCTTTCCTCTAACCTATAAATACTTGGTGTGCTGCATTCATTGCACTCAAGGCTGATAGTAAGAGAAGTTTAGAGATCAAAGAGAAATCATTCCATCTCATTAAAGCTCATTCATTTCCTTTCAAGAATCTCTCCCTCACTCTTATTTCAAAAGAGAGATTCATTGATTGTGAGCCTTCCAAGACAAGTGCTTGATCCTAGGTCACCATCAACCTCATAGCTCTCCATAGCTGATCTACATCTTGGAGCTAGGGTTTGGTGCCTCTTCATCTTCCCCAAAATCCGTTTTGCCCTAAATCGTAAGTTTACTTAAGGCATAGGTATTTTGTGGTAAGAACTTTCATTTCAATTTACTTTGTTATTGTAAGTGATTCACTCTCGGTTGTGAGAGTGTGTTTGTGATCCCGGGTTGTGGGAGTCACAATTTCATTTGTGTATGATTTGACTTGTGAAGGTTTTTCACAAGTAATTCATAGTGGAAATCTTGAGTTAGGGTTTCTAACTCAAGTATCCGGAAGTGATCCGGGTGGTTGGGACGTAGGATCCCCAGAAACAAGTCGGGGAGACTTGGGTGGATCCGAACCCAGTAATATTGCTTGTTTGCGACTGTCTTATTTGTTGTCGATTATTTACTATTCCGCATTTCCGCATTAATTGGTAGAGTTTGCAAGGTAATTAGGAATTAGCCTCTTAATTATTTTAAAGTACTAGTCACCCCCCATCTAGTACTTGTGCAGTAGCTTAGCAGGGCATTACATTTGGTATCAGAGCCAAGTCTATAGCTATGTCTGCCAACGACAATAAGACCGTTCGTCCACCTTCCGACTATAGCACCTTCAAGAATCGTGAAGGAGCGTCTTCAGTAATGGAAGGACACTCCTCAACGAGGCCTCCCTTCTTCAACGGTACCAACTACGGGTACTGGAAATGCCGGATAGAAACTTTTCTCCGGAGTGCTTCACTATGGAGGACCACAATGAAGGAGTACGTCGAGCCCGCCGAAGAAGATTTCGAGAAGTGGACTCCCGCGGAGGTCGCCACGGAGGTAAGCAATGCCAAGGCAATGAACGCATTGCAATGTGCCTTGGAGCCCGAGGATTTCAACAAGATATGCATATGTAAGAGTGCATATCAAATATGGAACTCCCTCCTCATATTGCATGAAGGGACAAGTAGGGTAAGAGACTCTAAACTCGTTGTAGTTAATAAAGATTACGAGTTATTTCATATGCTACAGGGTGAGAAGATGAAGGAGTACTATGTTCGCTTCGTCGACATCACAAACGAGTTGGAGGCTCTCGGTAAGACCTACACCTAAAAGGAGAAAGTCTCAAAGATTATCGATGGACTTCCTTCTTGTTGGGAGAAACGGACCTTCTCCATCGAGGAAGGTAATGACATGAAAACTTATACCGTTGTTCAACTAATGGGTACCTTAATGTCATACGAGGTACGTAAAGATAGCAAGTTGAAGTTGCAGGACAAGATGAAGTCCTACCTAAAGCAAGACGAGCCAAAGAAGAAGGCTATTGCTTTCAAGGCCGCTCCATCCACATCCACATCGACCGATGATGAAAACTCGGAAGACGAGTTGGACTTGGAGTCCATGGCACTCATGGCAAAGAAGTTCAACCGGTTCTTTCGGAAAGGTAACTTCAAAAACAAGTCGAAGTTTAATTCTTCTAACGCCTCCTCTTCTTTGTGCTTTAAATGCAACAAGCCAGGACACATGAAAGCAGAGTGTCCTCTAAACAAGCAAAAGGAGAAGTGGAAGGCGCCAAAGTTCGACAAGTCCAAGAAGTACAAGAAAGGGTACAAAAAGGGGCTTGTCGGGGCAACCTTCACCGACTCCGAGGATTCCTCTAGTGGAGAGTCGGACGATGAGCAAGTGGAGCAAGCACACATGTGCTTCATGGCAAGAGAGGAGCAAGATAAAGATTCATCTTCCGATGATAGCGACAACGAAGGCGATGAGGTAACCATGGATGACCTTAGAAATGCTAATGATCAATTATGGTCTAAATACACTAAATTAGTAAATAGGTATACTAAAGTAAAAGATGATTTAGCTAGCATCCAAACCTCGCCTAAAACTATCATCACTAACAACGACACCGTTGTTGAAGAGTTGAAGAATGAGATTGTTAATCTCAAGACTCAACTTGAACATGTTAGCATTGAGGATCCGGAAGAACACAAGATAGCGTATTTGACTTCTCAAAACTCGACTTTGAGTATTGAGAATGAAAATCTCAAATCTCGTGTTTATGTGCTCACATCGCAAGTATCAACTTTGGATGCTTCTATGCGTTCTCTCACCGAGAAATATGAGAACACATTAGGCCGAATTAATAAATTCAATAAGGGTAAGGACCATTTGGATAAAATCCTAAATGACTTACTCCCGGCCAATCACCATATTGGCTTGGGGTATACGATGGGAAATTCATCCAAAGCGGCCACTACCTTTGTTAGGCCAACTTCCGATGCCTCAACAAGTGGGAGCAAATACTCTATTGGTAGTTCATCTACCAATGGTGCTTCCACCTCGTACACACCGTCTTTTGGAAAGAAACCCACTTTGGGTGGACCTCCAAGGAAGGGCCATGCTTACATGTACACGAATACCATGCCACGTAGGAACACACGTCCTACTCCACCGGCTCGCATATATGATGATTTTTTGCTACACGTTCACGGGCGCGTGCACACCATGTGAGAGACCCTCACGCACGTGTTCCCCCACATGCATATGTTCACCCACATCATCGTATGAATAATTATCCACATGCACCATTTCATCATGTTCCTTATGCCTATCCACGTCATGCATCACGTAGAAATCAACAACGCATGCATGCTCCCAATAGCATTAGGGCTCCCAAAATTTTCAAGATTTGGAGCCCAAAGGACACAAGCATCGATGAAAAACAAATCTACATGAATGATTATTTTATGAATGTAGTGGATAATGAAATTATGTGGGGAAGTCTAAGTCCAATTGGACTTGGTTTTCAAAGGTCTAATCTTTTGGACCCAATGACCTTGGGTACCATGATACGATATTTTCTATCTTTAGGTACTCAAGAAAAAGAAACGGAGCAACAAATTTAAATTTAGCTCCAAGAGGAATTGGATACTCAATAGCGAGTGTTCAAAACACATGACGGGTGACGCTCAATTGCTCTCCGGAGTGGTGCCCATTGCAAATGGGAACCGTGTCGTCTTTGGAGGCAACGAGAGCGGAACCATCATAGGTGTTGGTAAAGTGGGTAATCCTTCTAAACCTCTTATAAATGATGTTTACCTTGTTAAAGGATTAAACCATAATCTCATTTCAATAAGCCAACTTTGTGACAAAGGTTACAAAGTTAGCTTTGCGAAAGGAATGTGCCATATTTTAAGAAAAGATAATAATGAATTATTGTTTTTCGACACATGCCATAAGGATAGATACATCCTAGATCTTCCAAGATCACATGAACAATGTCTCATTGCCAACACAAGTGAACAACACTTATGGCATCGACGTTTTGGTCATGTGAACTTTGGAACACTATTTAAAATTTCCAAGTTAAATTCTATTAGAGGCTTCCCTAAGCTTGTCTTTCAAAAGAAAAGCTTTTGTGACTCGTGTCAACGAGACAAGCTTCCAAAATCGTCTTTTAAACCTAAGAAAAGCATTTCTTCTAAGCGGCCACTAGAGCTATTACATCTAGATTTATTTGGGCCAACTAGAGTTACTTCATTAGGAAATGCACGATATGGACTTGTCATCGTTGATGACTTTTCTAAGTTTACTTGGGTATTTTCATTATGTAATAAAAATGATGCCTTTGAAAACTTCACAATTTTTGTTAAGAAAGTTCAAAATCTCATTGGAACCACCATTGTCACTATTCGTAGTGATCATGGAGAGGAATTTGAGAATGAGTCTTTTGAGACATTTTGTGATAAGTTGGTATTATACACACCTTTTCATTCCCTCGCGTACCTCCTCAAAATGGTGTTGTTGAGAGAAAGAATAGGATGCTAGTGGAGTGTGCTCGCACTATGCTTGATGATAGCCAACTTGGCCATCAATTTTGGGCGGAAGCGGTACACACCGCTTGCTATGTGTTTAATAGAATATTTTTGAGGCCCGACACTAAACAAACTTGTTATGAATTGTTGTTTGGTAGGTTGCCTCAAGTTAAACATTTTCGTGTTTTTGGTTCAAAATGTTTTATTAAAAACACGTATGGTAGTTTGGACAAATTCGATCCAAGATCCGATGAGGGGATTTTTGTTGGATATTCCTCACGTAGCAAAGCCTACCGGATATACAACAAACGAACCTCAAAGATCAAGGAATCGCTTCATGTTTCATTTAATGAAGGATTTGTTCCAACTAGAATTACTAATGATGATGACTCCATGGATGTCTTATGTGATTCAATTGGTAATTCTAACTCTATTGATTCTATTGATACTAACCCGACTAATGAAGTTGTTGAGAATGTTCCTAGTGATCAAGGAATTCCCAAACGGCTTCATACCGTTCGTGACCATCCTCATGAGCAAGTCATTGGCAATATCCATGATAGTGTCAAGACGGGATCGCAAGTCAACCACTTCGCTCATTGTGCATTTGCCTCCTCGATAGAGCCAAAGAATGTTAATGAAGCATGCGAAGATAGCGCTTGGATCCTTGCCATGGAAGAGGAACTCATTCAATTCGAGAGGAATGAGGTTTGGGAGCTTGTTCCATTGCCATCGAAGAACCACACCGTCATAGGGACAAAGTGGATCTTCAAGAACAAGACCGACGAAAACCAAGTCGTCGTCCAGAACAAAGCTCGGTAAGTAGCTCAAGGCTATCGACAAGAGGAAGGTATCGATTTCGAAGAATCCTTTGCTCCGGTAGCTAGATTAGAATCAATTAGATTATTGTTATCTTTTGCATGCCATAAGGATTTTAAATTATTTCAAATGGATGTTAAAAGTGCGTTTTTAAACGGAGATGTTGTTGAGGAAGTTTATGTTTCTCAACCTCCGGGTTTTATAAATGAAAAATTTCCAAATCATGTTTTCAAACTTAAGAAAGCACTTTACGGTCTGAGACAAGCTCCTCGAGCTTGGTATGTCCGTTTAAAGAATTTTCTTTTGGATTTAGGTTTTAAAATGGGAGAAGTTGATTCCATATTATTTGTTAAGTATTCGAATAATGATATAATTTTAGTTCAAATTTATGTTGATGATATCATTTTCGGTGCTACTAACTTTGCTTTTTGCGAAGAGTTTTCTAATGTGATGAAGGATCAATTTGAGATGAGCCACATGGGTGAGCTCAAGTATTTCTTAGGTCTCCAAATTCGCCAAATGAACGATGCAATCTTCATCCACCAAACGAAGTATACGGTGGAGTTGCTAAAGCGATTTGGAATGGAGAATGCCTCCGGGAAAAAGACTCCAATGAGCACGACTACACATCTTGATAAAGATGCGGGCGGAAAAGATGTAGACATTCGTCTATATCGAGGTATGATAGGTAGTTTACTATATCTTACCGCAAGTAGGCCCGATATTATGTTTGACGTATGTGTATGTGCTCGTTATCAGTCTCAACCTAAGGAGTCACACTTAGTAGCGGTAAAACGTATTTTCCGTTATTTAAGTTACACACTTGATTTTGGATTACTTTATCCAAAATCTAGCACGTATGAGTTAATCTCATATAGTGACGTAGATTATGCGGGATGCAAATCCGACAGGAAAAGTACTAGTGGCACTTGCCATTTTATAGGAAATTCTCTTGTCTCTTGGTTTTCCAAGAAGCAGAATTTCGTATCACTTTCAACCACCGAGGCGGAATATATTGTCGCCGGTGCCGCGTGTGTTCAAGTTCTTTGGATGAGACACACTCTTAAAGACTTTGGTATAAACTGTGATACTTGCCCTATCATGGTGGACAACCAAAGTGCAATATGTCTCTCCAAGAACCCGGTACACCATTCCCGTTCGAAACACATAGATGTCCGAAACCATTTCTTAGATGATCATGTTGCTAAAAAGGACATCATTTTAGTGTACGTTGAAACCCAGAAGCAAATCGCCGATATTTTCACGAAACCACTAAAGGAAGACTCCTTTGTGCGGTTACGTCGAGAATTGGGGATTATGGGTGAATCCGAGATATAGGATTCATTTTTATTCAATAATCTTGCATGATATTCAAGTTCATTATATTTGCACTTGCTTGATTTATTGGAATTTTCTGGATTTTTGTTGAATTTTCGGGATTTATGCTCGATTTGTGCGTAAACGTCAAATTTCAGATTTTCGATGTTTAATGGGGTAGTATAATGATTAATGAGAGTATTTCGATGTTTCGTCCAAGTGCGATTAGGAGAGAAATCAAAATTTCAAAATTTTCAATTTTTGGACTCTCTTAGTCGGTCCAAGTTCATTGGCCGACCGACTAGATTTAGTTCTAGTCGGTCGGTGAATGAGCTTAGACCGACTAACTCATGCCTTAAATTTTGGCTTCAGTTACTGTTTGTAACTAGTCGGTTCAAGCTCATTGACCGACCGACTAGATCGTGATCTAGTCGGTCAGTGCTTGAACTGTGATCGACTAATTGTAACCGGGACTGTCTTGTCTTTTCGCATTCCGATCGACCTATATCTCATTTTAACCGACTATCTCTCACTCTAATCGATCAAAAACCTCTCTCTCAGCCAAAAACCACCGAGTCTCTTCGTCTTCTCCGTCGATCCGACCGTTTTCTGACCATTTCTCCGGCCGATCTCCCCTAGGGTTTGTTCTAACTCCCTCTCCTAGTTATCTAGGGTTAGATTTTTAGCTCCTAGGCTTAGGGTTTGTATCTATTTCAGCTAGGGTTTCATTTCAGCTAGGGCTTGATCTCTAGGGTTCTAGAACTAAATTCCTTGTGTTGATTCGTGCGTGTTGTGTCGCGCTTATGGCACATACACGTATTTTGATCCGTCCTACGAGCCCATTACCTATGACCGTAGAGCCATCCCCTATGTATCCCAATCAACCCTCGCAACCTAAACGCCGATCGAAGACTACCCAACCTTCGTCGTCTTCGCCTCCTCTCAAGAAGAAGAGGACGACGACCGCCAAGCCCAGAGCCCAATCTCAGCCCAAGCCTAAACCCAAGCCTACGAAGGAAACTGTGTCTCCCTCCTCTTTCCATACACCTTCGGATTCCGACACGGAGTACAGACCCGAGACCGAGACCCATAGGGATCCCTCACCTCCTCCTAGGCAACCTGTGTCTAGCTCCCGACCCCGTACTTCCTCTCGTTAGCCTAAGGGAAAGGCTCCGATGCCGGTTGGCGGTGTCGATATCTCGTTGTGTCGCGATGACCCTATGTGTCTCGCGGCTTACAACCGTATCGAACACTGCCCACTGCTTCTGGAGCATTTCATTCAGTTTTCAGACTTCCCAGGCCTCGCAGATCTTCTGTCGTCTTCGGGTCTTATAGATTACCTTCGATATGACCCTAAGGCGAATCCTCATCCCTACCCTCGCCTAGTGAAACTTTTCTACGCCAATAGGATCCGGGGTCAGTACGACGAGACCCACTCGATTGAGACTACTGTCTTGGGGACTCTGATAGTCCTCACGGCAGAAATCTTAGGCGAGTTGATCGGTTGCTCGTCATCTGGCCTCCTCCCTTCAGATATTTCCATCGATGACATCTCTTCCCTCGATCAGGTCATCCTTTCTGAGATCTTCCATGAGATTCCTCCCGCCATGATTGGCGTACCCTCGAAGTCGTTCAAGCCCAATGGATGGGTCCTTAACCTGATTCTGAATTCATGCTTACTTCCTAAGTACGGCTCCTCTTCTTTGTCTTCCCAGCCATTCCTGAAGTTGATTTACGCCATCTTCATGGGGAGCGAGATTAACTGGGCTCGGATCATACTCGATAAGATGGATTCTTTCGAGTGTATCCAGAAGTCCACGAAGTCTGCGCATATCCCCTATCCGTGCTTGTTGACTCCTGTTTTTCGACACTTCTATGTCACTTTGCCTCGTGACGATGAGCGTCCTCTCGGTCCCCCTCTGAATGCGACGGCCGTCAAGAAGTCTCTTGCGGCACTCCGTCACGTTCAGAGGACGACCCCCTTTGCTTCAGCATCTGCTTCTGCCTCAGCTGCTCCCTCTACCACTCTTGACAAGCTCGCACGTTCAGTGAGACAAATGGAGTCTCGTTATGCTCGGACTGAGGAGATACTTGCTCGTATCGCCTCCCGTTTGGGTATTGAGATCCCTTCGTCAGTCTCTGACGAGGAGGAGGTGGACGAGGAGGAGATTGAGGAGCTTGTACGTGTTTCTACTCGTGCCCCTGAGGGCACCTATGGTGCTGCTGCCTCTTCTGCTGGTGACCCCGAGAGTACTCCTGTTGCCACCGTTCTTACGGTAGATACTACGACTGGTGCTCCCGAGGCCACTACTGTTGCTGCTCCAGAGATTTCCACTCCCGTCGCTCCAGTGGACACTTCAGCTGATCCAGTGACCACCTCCACTCCTGCAGAGCCTGCTGCTGCTGCAGATCCTTCCACTGACTCCTAAGCTTCTCTGAGGACTCTCCCGATGCACTTTAGATGATAGATTTTATTGTGAGAGAGTTTGGGTAGGATAGAGTGTGGTTCTGGATATTTTTGTCATTTTGATGTATCTTCATGTTTTTTGATGATATTTTGGATATTTTGATGTAGTGTGATACTCGGATGTCCGGTGTGACATATGTTATATGTTGTGATATTTTGATGTATTTTGTGCCCCGATTGTTGGATCAATGTTATGTATGTCGGCGATGTATCATTTTGATGTACTCATGCTTCATTTATATATATACATCGATGTTGACTTTTACATTATGTTGTGCACATTTTATATTTTATATGTCTCTGATGTTTTGATTTCGTCGCTCGACGATAAAAACTTGGTTAAATAGAATTCATTTTATGAAAACATAGAATTGTTTTCCATGCACTAAATTAACCAAGAATGTTGATATTGGAGAGTATATTCCATAACTCAATTCGTAAAATTAATTTGAGTTTTGATGTTTTTATTTATCGAATTTCGACTTTGGTCTCATTGACACGCTTTGAAATAATTCGTATTTTCCTTTGGTGTCATTTGGACCATGGTCGTATTCTACGACTCCCGTGCTTACATTTGAAGACATTGTTGTTGTCGTTGATCTCCTCCCACACTTTTTGCTAATGCCAAAGGGGGAGAGATATAATAATGACATGGCTAAATGATAATTTAAAGCATTATTCCAAGAATCTAATTTGATGTGTTAGATTCAGGGGGAGTTAAGATATATAAATGGAATTTCAACTCCTAAATTTCAATATTTGATTCTCATTTTATATACTTCACTCGTCTGCTTGATGCGTATTATTATTGTTTAATTTGGAATTAACGTGTCATCAATGCAGGGGGAGTAAGTAAATTACATTTGAATCATTATTTTTTATTATTATTTATGTTGGTTTGTCATCACCAAAAAGGGGGAGAATGTTGGATATTGGACTCCCCGGATTTGGTTTTGGATGATGAACAAACATAAATATATCGTGAACTAACAATTTGTGAGCGCAGTTATGGAGATCGTCGCCAAATTCACATGAACATCCAAAGCGACGTCTCAAGACTTCTCAAAGCACGTGATCGTATGCCTAAAGCTTCGTTGAAGCTTTTGGACCATTTTAGAAGTCATGAAGATTCGGATCGAAGCTTTCGAAGACGGTTCGTCAAGTTTTATTTATTGTCTTTTAGCTTCGTTCCATAGAATGTTAAGCCTTGAGTAGGTCTTACGTTTTAATCTTCATAACGCTCCTATCTTAGAGCTAGGAACTAGTAAGAAGTCCATACGAACTTTACCAAAGCTTCGCGCTTCGATTCGCGACTTCTTATGCATGTTAGTTGGTTCAAGAAGAAGAACCAACCGACTAGATGGTGATCTAGTCGGTCGGCAATGCTTCTTGGACCGACTAGTTTGCATCCTTCAATTTTAGCTCAGTTACTGTTAACAGTTAGTCGGTCAAAGAAGGTTCACCAACTGACTAGTTTGTGAACTAGTCGGTCAGTATTTCTTCTTGGACCGACTAGTTGAGCTTCTACTGTACATGCCTAGTTACTGTTTATCGTTAGTCGGTCAAAGCACGTTTGGCGACCGACTAGTTGATGAACTAGTCGGTCAACATTTTTTCTTGGACCGACTAATTCAATTTGTACTCAGACTATTTGTTTTATCTCTTAGTCGGTCTGAGTTGAGTCACCGACCGACTAGTTGTGAAACTAGTCGGTCAGCAACTCTTCTTTGATCGACTAGTTCCTTAAGTCTGAACTTCGACCTATTCCCTGTTCATCACTTAGTCGGTTCATGTTGATTGACCGACCGACTAGTTGATGAACTAGTCGGTCAGTGGTTGTTCTTTGACCGACTAGTTTGGTTCAGAATAGAGCCGTTGGAGCATTAATTGAAACGTTTCTCTCTCTCTCTCTCTCTCTCTCTCTCTTCTTTCCTCTAACCTATAAATACTTGGTGTGCTGCATTCATTGCACTCAAGGCTGATATTAAGAGAAGTTTAGAGATCAAAGAGAAATCATTCCATCTCATTAAAGCTCATTCATTTCCTTTCAAGAATCTCTCCATCACTCTTATTTCAAAAGAGAGCTTCATTGATTGTGAGCCTTCCAAGCCAAGTGCTTGATCCTAGGTCACCATCAACCTCATAGCTCTCCATAGCTGATCTACATCTTGGAGCTAGGGTTTGGTGCCTCTTCATCTTCCCCAAAATCCGTTTTGCCCTAAATCGTAAGTTTACTCAAGGCATAGGTATTTTGTGGTAAGAACTTTCATTTCAATTTACTTTGTTATTGTAAGTGATTCACTCTCAGTTGTGAGAGTGTGTTTGTGATCCCGGGTTATGGGAGTCACAATTTCATTTGTGTATGATTTGACTTGTGAAGGTTTTTCACAAGTAGTTTATAGTGGAAATCTTGAGTTAGGGTTTCTAACTCAAGTATCCGGAAGTGATCCGGGTGGTTGGGACGTAGGATCACCGGAAACAAGTCGGGGAGACTTGGGTGGATCCGAACCCAGTAATATTGCTTGTTTGCGACTGTCTTATTTGTTGTCGATTATTTACTATTCTGCATTTCCGCATTAATTGGTAGAGTTTGCAAGGTAATTAGGAATTAGCCTCTTAATTATTTTAAAGTACTATTCACCCCCCATCTAGTACTTGTGCAGTAGCTTAGCAGGGCATTACATTTGGTATCAGAGCCAAGTCTATAGCTATGTCTGCCAACGACAATAAGACCGTTCGTCCACCTTCCGACTATAGCACCTTCAAGAATCGTGAAGGAGCGTCTTCGGTAATGGAAGGACACTCCTCAACGAGGCCTCCCTTCTTCAACGGTACCAACTACGGGTACTGGAAATGCCGGATAGAAACTTTTCTCCGGAGTGCTTCACTATGGAGGACCACAATGAAGGAGTACGTCGAGCCCGCCGAAGAAGATTTCGAGAAGTGGAATCCCGTGGAGGTCGCCACGGAGGTAAGCAATGCCAAGGCAATGAACGCATTGCAATGTGCCTTGGAGCCCGAGGATTTCAACAAGATATGCATATGTAAGAGTGCATATCAAATATGGAACTCCCTCCTCATATTGCATGAAGGGACAAGTAGGGTAAGAGACTCTAAACTCGTTGTAGTTAATAAAGATTACGAGTTATTTCATATGCTACAGGGTGAGAAGATGAAGGAGTACTATGTTCGCTTCGTCGACATCACAAACTAGTTTGCCTCCTTCAATTCTAGCTCAGTTACTATTTACAGTTAGTCGGTCAAAGAAGTTTCACCGACCGACTAGTTTGTGAACTAGTCGGTCAGTATTTCTTCTTGGACCAACTAGTTGAGCTTCTACTGTACATGCCTAGTTACTGTTTATCGTTAGTCGGTCAAAGCACATTTGGCGACCGACTAGTATATGAACTAGTCGGTCAACATTTGTTCTTGGACCGACTAATTCAATTTGTACTCAGACTATTTGTTTTATCTCTTAGTCGGTCTGAGTTGAGTCACCGACCGACTAGTTGTGAAACTAGTCGGTCAGCAACTCTTCTTTGACCGACTAGTTCCTTAAGTCTGAACTTCGACCTATTCCCTGTTCACCACTTATTCGGTTCATGTTGATTGACCGACCGACTAGTTGATGAACTAGTCGGTCAGTGGTTGTTCTTTGACCGACTAGTTTGGTTCAGAATAGAGCCGTTGGAGCATTAATTGAAACATTTTTCTCTCTCTCTTTCCTCTAACCTATAAATACTTGGTGTGCTGCATTCATTGCACTCAAGGCTGATAGTAAGAGAAGTTTAGAGATCAAAGAGAAATCATTCCATCTCATTAAAGCTCATTCATTTCCTTTCAAGAATCTCTCCCTCACTCTTATTTCAAAAGAGAGATTCATTGATTGTGAGCCTTCCAAGACAAGTGCTTGATCCTAGGTCACCATCAACCTCATAGCTCTCCATAGCTGATCTACATCTTGGAGCTAGGGTTTGGTGCCTCTTCATCTTCCCCAAAATCCGTTTTGCCCTAAATCGTAAGTTTACTTAAGGCATAGGTATTTTGTGGTAAGAACTTTCATTTCAATTTACTTTGTTATTGTAAGTGATTCACTCTCGGTTGTGAGAGTGTGTTTGTGATCCCGGGTTGTGGGAGTCACAATTTCATTTGTGTATGATTTGACTTGTGAAGGTTTTTCACAAGTAGTTCATAGTGGAAATCTTGAGTTAGGGTTTCTAACTCAAGTATCCGGAAGTGATCCGGGTGGTTGGGACGTAGGATCACCTGGAACAAGTCGGGGAGACTTGGGTGGATCCGAACCCAGTAATATTGCTTGTTTGCGACTGTCTTATTTGTTGTCGATTATTTACTAATCCGCATTTCCGCATTAATTGGTAGAGTTTGCAAGGTAATTAGGAATTAGCCTCTTAATTATTTTAAAGTACTATTCACCCCCCTCTAGTACTTGTGCAGTAGCTTAGCAGGGCATTACAGTTCACTCTCCCCTTTATCTTTTATGCCACGTATCGGATTTTCATATCTTTTGGAGATAGCTTATATTAGCTTGGGGGAGAGTATCACCCATAGTCATTTTTGTTATTTTTGATGCATTTCCCCTCCCATTTTATCGTTGCCCTCTCATGAGTGATCTTATTGCATTGAGGGCAATGCAAGCTTTAGCTTGGGGGAGTTGCATTTCATGCATGTTTCCTTTATTTTCTTTCATTTTCACCTTTTTCATGCTTTTTCATGCATCAAAAAATTTTCTTTTCATTTTTATGCATCATTCCCATCATGTATTTTTCTTTCGCCCTTTCATTCTTGCCTCTTTCTAGAGATGAACCCTCAATGATATTTTGCTACTCATGCTTCACTTTTCGCATTTGAACACATTTTTCTATCACGCTATTTCTTTGATTATTCAATGCTCATATTTGCCATCTTTTGGGTTTATTTGAAATATGTCGAGATTGTTGGTTGTGATTGTGTTTAAGGCATGCTTCTAGCTATATATCATATTTTAATATGCCACTCTATTTGTAGTTCCTAGATTTTCACGCTTCATTTCCAAGAAACGGTTATTTTAACATCCTACCTCCGTGCTTCTAACTCTTGCATGAAATACTATATGTGTACTCTTATCGCATGTGTTAGCTACCTTTCAACGGGATTAGGATAACCACACCTTTGTTCCGTGCTTTAATTCATGGAGGATTTTCTTGCCATGCTTGGATTTCTCAAAAATTCTCTTTTGTTTTACTTTGTACATTCCCCCTCGTCGTGCATCGTTCTCCCATTTGGAGGAGTGCACACTTTTGTACATATTTTTGTATAATGGTCCTTCGGGGTTCTTCGTAATCCGACGCCCTAAAGCCATCTGGTTTGGGATGCGTTGGCCGCCCTTGCATTCTATTGTGATTCCGCAAGTTTGCAAGACAAAAATATTAAAATCAAAAACAATAAAAACTACCCAAAAACCAAAAATATGTATATATGCCACATTCTCCCCTTTTCCCTCGCTCTCCACATCTCCTATATTTGAGAGCACCAATGTATATAGGGAAGGCGAGAGTTTGTACAAAGTGATCTTTCCACATCTTCTCCATCTCCTTTTGAAAATACAAGCAAGGCAAGAAAGTGTTTCAAAAATCAAAAACGACAAGTGTGTGTGGTGATTCCTTATATCCTAGAGATTGATAGTTATTCACATGATTCATATCTATTCTTGCTTACTTCTTCATGCATGTATGGGTATCTTGTATTCACCGTTTGGAAATTTGATACGAATTTTGAGCTTCCTTATATATTGGGCATATTATCTACTATAACATGATATGATAGCTATGCCTTTGCCAATGTCACGCTTCTATCTCTTTTGTGCTCTATTGATATGAACCCATGATGCTATATTATGAGATTGAATTCTTGATTTAGATTGTGATATGCTTTTCCCTTGTGCTTAATTGTGTTGGAGATTACATTTGTGGTTTGGAGAGGGTGATCTAGGATTCTTCGCTTTCCTTTCTTGCTCTCGCACCCGAACTTCATTCCAACTCGCCTTCCTCGGGACGAGGAAGAATTTAGCTTGGGGGCTTGACGCATGTTCATATTTCATATTTTCTACACGCTTTTCATGGTGTTTTCATATGCATTTCATCTCATTCCATTTTGTATATATCACATTTTGGTTCATGTTGACTATTGGGTGTATTGTTTGTATTTCAGGCAAATGTCAGCATTTCGGTGTCTTCTGGGATCAACCTTGCATGTCGGGACCAATGCACACTTATACGGTGAAGATCTGATGGCCAAAGACGAGGATTTGATGATGTGGAGCTTCAACCGATCGGGTGGACAGACCCACCCGATCGGTTTGTGCACATGTATCTGACCCAAGGAGTAGCAATGAAGAGCAGACCCCACCCGATCGGTTCAGTGATCGGGTGGTCATGACAGTGCTCTCTGTTTTTGAGAGAGCTTCCCAACCAATTGGTTCGTCCCACCGGGTCATCTTGGGGAAGAACCCACCCGATCGGTTGACACTTCAACCGATCGGGTGGCCTTTTCTTCCCCTTTCGTGTACTGCTGCTCATTCATTGAAAATCTGCTATCATTCCAGTGGAAGTTTGGGTGGTCTCTTATTTTTCTAGCGTCGGCATCGTCGTTGGATTTCCAACGATAGGTCGCATGCCCAAATTCGATTTTTGTACATTTTTCTGGAATTTTCTGAGCGCAGCTGGGTGCTGAAATTGGGAGCTGTCTGGATTTGCACTTCAACCGATCGGTTGGAAGTCCAACCGATCGGTTCTGATCATTTTCAGAAGTTTTGCATCTCTGTTTGCTTCCACCCGATCGGTTGAACTCCCAACCGATCGGGTGGCCCTGTTTTAGCAGTTTTAGTGGGTTCTCAGACCTGAACTGTTAGGGTTTTGTGGGGGCTTATAAATATAAGAGTGTGCACGACTTGTAGGGGGTTCCTCCCTATTTTTCCAGTGTTTTTCAGCCCCTTTCATGTGAGCTTTAGGTTAGGTTAGATTAGGTTTCTATTGGAATAAATCTTGTAATGGATTGATGGGTTCAAATGCAAGATAAGTATTTCTTTCTCTTATTTCCATTGTTTTGTGTTATTTTCATTTTGCTTGATGATGAATGTTTGTTTGGATTTATTGATTTCTATCATGTTCTTCATCATTGAGTTGTTCTTGATGAACCCTAATATGGGTTAGAGTAGGATTGATGCTTGGAATTTTACCTTTGACTTGATTGCATGGCAAGTGTTTGATGAAATGTATCAATGGGGATTTCTAGCAATCTTAGTCCAATTCGTATGGTAACACACTAGATGTGTTGGGGGTTGGGGTCCGGATGCTTGTCCTGTCAAGATCCGCTTTGATGTGTTGCTAGAAATCACATTCGACCTATTTTGCCATTAGGGTTACGCTGGGGTGTTTTATTGTCATTGGTGGGAAAAAGACCGCCTCTGACCATTGGACCAAGGGGAAATAAAACTGGCGTTTGATCCCCTAGCCATAGCTCACACCCCTAGCATTGACATCAAGTCCTCGCGCGTGGGAACGGCTTGGACGAAATGTTGCAAGTTATCATTGTGGTCTTAATGCTCCCGGTTGCGGTCGGTGTTAATGGACATGGGAATGCCCACCATCCTAAACCGGGTAGACCTGGTGTATCATCCTGGGCATCGACCAGAATATCGGGCCCATGGGGCACTAGGCACCACCTTTTGGGGCAATGTCTCACCCTGGGTCAAGTCGAATGCCAAGTGTCATGAGTGCTCTAGCCCGTATTAGTGGGGATTCATTTCTTGTCTTTTTCATTTATTTCTTTTATTTCTACATTTCCACTCATATAATCTACGTAGCTCTCACACAACCTAGGCGAGGCTAGTACCCGTTCAAGCCATCCACCTCCCTGAGTTCGATATACCAGCACCCTACACTAACCGTGCACTTGCGGTAAAACGACACAGCGCCCAAACCGTAAACGGGGCGCCGGTCAACTACTCTCAGGACTGATTAGTTGACAATGAACACATACATCCTTCAATACAAAGTCCAATATCATGGCCATATTGAAGGTTTTGGGAACGCAACGCTGTTGCTCCCAAATGAAACAGAAATAGAAATAAAGGATGCACTATTCTCTCCGAATTCCAATAGAAACTTTCTAAGTTTCAAGGATATCCGTTTAAACAGATTCAATTTGTAAAAGCAAATGTAAATGAACAAGAATTAATGTATGTAACGTCTCAAGAAAAATGAGTAAAATCCATACTTGAACATTTTGAGACCCTTTCATCAGGCATCTACCATACAAAGATTCGAAGAGATGAAGCTAATTTGACGGAGCACCTAAAGTGCCTGATGATCACTCCGTATTTTACACCTTTTTTCCGCATGTTTGCATGCCATTTAGATCGCTCAAATCATGTTTTTCACGATTTATCGACGATATTGCGATACTTTTCACGATTTGTTGTTTTTGTCGTATTTCAGGAGATTTGGAGCGATTTGGAGTGATTCCGAGATACACCTACTCCGGAGTGTCACCGACGACTTCCCCGAGGGGTATTTTGCTATAGGAGAGGAGCGGAAGAAGAAAGAACGTCGTAGGAGCGACGAGGAGGCAAAAATACGCAATTTGGGCATCTTCAGCAGCTCACTCAGCCGAGTGAAGGAGTCACTCGGCCGACCGACGAGACCCCGCTCGGCCGGCCAGATCGGACACGCTCCAAGCGTGCACTCGGCCGAGCATCAGAAGCCGCATCGGCCGAGTGACGTATCCCGTCCGCCCGAGTGGCACTCAGACGACACCCATCAAAAACTCCCGACTTACTGTTTTTCGTCAGTCTGAGCATCAGAAGACCCACTCGGCCGAGTGGCAATTGCCGACCGCCCGAGTGAAGATAAGCCCATCGGCCGAGTGACGACAACTCCCTCGGCCGAGTGACCCCCGAAGTGAAGACCCCCAAGACCCCAGACTTACTAGAAATTCTCAGGGTCTCTCACTCGGCCGAGCGACTTTTGTCACTCGGCCGAGTGAGCAGCGCTGCCTGTAGCGGAAATCACGATTTTGGAGCTACGCAGGGGCAGTTTGGTCACGAATTTTTGGGCAGTTTTGGGGGGTATTTAACCCCAGATTCTAACCTAGTTTAGAAGGCATTTCAATTGCTTTTGGCAGCCTTTTTAGATTAGACTTTTTAGAGTTTTATTCTTGTGATTGGAGAGGAGAGAAAAGTGTTATTTTGTTGGATTCTTGGAAAGCTACATTGGTTTGTCTCCCTCTTCATTAAAAATCTTATTTTTATTGCTATTTTGAATATTGCCATGAATTTTATTGCTATTTCAATTGATTATTCTTCCATTTGTGATATGATTTGTGAGTAGTCTTAACGTCTTAGGGCGTGTGGATGAACCCTACGAGCACAATTTCCGATTTGTGATGATTTGGTAGAACTATTGCTAGAATTGCTATTATGGTTAGTTTGGGATTGATATAACACGGATAGCTAGGTGTTCATACCGATTGGGATTTGGAAGAGATTGGATCCGAATTCGATAGGAAACCCTAGAAATCCGAATTGGGTTGGAATTGAGTTCCCGAAGTATCGGTTTGCAAGAGATTGGACCGATACTAGGATTCTCGGTTGCAATTCTATACCAATACCCGTTTGCAAGAGATTGGACGGGTAGGAACTATCCCAACCTAGGTCGTAGCCCGAGTTTGCACGAGAGTGTGCTCGGGATGCGATTGAACGATGACGTTGATCCTAATGCTAGCTCACCTAGGCTAGGGTTTGCAAGAGATTGGGCCCGAGCCTAGGTTTGCTATAGACCGGCAACAGCGCGAGAGCGTGAGCTAGGTTTTACATTCAGTTGCAACTAGTTCATCCGACATTCTACCCTAGCAATTGTGAAACCGATGAATCACAATGACGAGATACGGTGAGTAGCGGGGATTCCCTATTCCCTAGGCGTCTTTATTTGATTTTATATCTCTTTACATTATTTGACGATTGTGACAACATCGCCGAAAGGCAAATTCCTACTTTTCTGTCCCTATAGCTAGGTTGTTCGGAGAAGGCACTGTCATACGTCCTCCCTGTGTTAGATACTCGCTCGCCGCTACACCGTGCGCTTGTGATAAAACTACACTGTCGCTCTTTAGGGTGTACGCCCGGGCGCGATCAAGTTTTTGGCGCCGTTGCCGGGGATTTATCTCCGTGCATTTGTGCCATACTAGGTTGTGCTCTAGGGTTGCATTTTGGAGCGATCAAGTTTTTGGCGCCGTTGCCGGGGAGGCGATTGTGTTTGATCCTACCACCCTAGCTATTTCTTTCTTTTTATTTTATTTCTTCATTTTTTTATCTAACCCTTCCATTGTGCTAATCACTTCTTTGAAACTTTGTTTTCTCGTGCATGTACACGAGATCCACAGCGGACCCCATAGATATATTGTTTGATCCTGAGATCGAGCGTACATTGTGGAGAATCAGGGCGGAGAAGAGACCCGATACGGAAGGGAGGTTTATGAACGTTCGGGAGACGCCTGAAGAGTTAGCGGCAAGAATGGCGAGGATTATTTCCATTCGAGATAGGCTCCGGCCTAAGACTTCCTCCACAACCTCGTCCATAGCCATGCCGGAGTTGGCGGCCGACAAGAATTTTGAGTTGAAGACCGGACTTGTGGTTCTGATGCAGCAGGATCCATTTCATGGGAACGCCCATGAAAATCCCCACTACCACATCCAGCTCTTCCTATCAAAGTGCGCCACCTTCTAGATGCTGGGCGTCACCCTAGATGCCATCAGACTGCGCCTCTTCCCCTTCACACTAAAGGATAAAGCTCTTTATTGGTTGAGGACGCAAGCTGAAGGAGTCTTTACCACATGGGATGAGTTGGCGAGCGCGTTTATTAACAAGTTCTATCCGCCCTCCAAGACGGTAAAGATTAGGAGTGCTCTCATGTCCTTCAAGCAAGGACCTCAAGAGACACTCTACGAGGCATGGGAGCGCTTCAAAGACCTGCAGCATCAGTGCCCCCACCATAGCACTGAAGATTGGGAGCTCGTCCATAGCTTCTACAATGGTCTCCAACCGGGGACCAAGCAGATTATTGATGCCGTGGCAAATGGGGCCATCCTATCGAAGACTCCCGACGAAGCTACGGCCTTAATTGAGGAGATGGCCTCGAACAATCAACAATGGGGCGACGAGCGAGGACACTCTTCGTCCTCCTTGAAGCCATCTAGCATCTACGAGGCCAAGGCCGTGGCGGAGCTGACCAACAAGTTCGATTCTCTCCACAAGGTGGTGGAGAGACTGGAGAAATATATCACGGAGCCCCAAGGAGCCCCTTCCACATCCACACCAACAAGTCAAATGTGCGATTGGCAAGACCAATCCCAAGCTATGTATTTGGGAGGAGAACAAGGAGAGGGATCTTTGGAGCAAGTTCAATACGTCGCGGGGAACCAAGGATATTGGGCCAATCCTACCGCTAGAAACCATTCCGGTTTCTCCTATGCAAACAATGATGGAGCATTGAACCCCCCGCAACAACCACCTTACCATGCTCGACCACCACCACAACAACAACAACATTATCCACCGAGTGGGCCTCCGCAAAAAAATTTCCCACCAAAGCAACAAGTGGGGCCCTATAGGCCGCCCGGATACAATCAAGGGTGGAGAATTCCAACCCCTCCACAAGCTCAACAACGTTCCGACTTTGAAGCTAGAGTGGAGGAGTTTATGGTCGATCAGAAGAAGACTAATGCTTCCTTGAAGGCGAGCCAAGATTCCCTTGCAACCGTTGTAGGACAAATCTCGGAGCAACTTGCGTTGCTAAATCGAAATAGTCAACAGTTGCCGGCTCAACCCGAGCAAAATCCACGGGGCACCACCGGGCATATCAACGCCGTGGTTGTAGTTACTACGAGAGGCGGGAAGGACACCACCCCCGTCATGATTCCTACCGAGGAGCCCGTGGTGGAGAGAGTAGAGCCAAGTGAACCGGTCATTGAAGTTGAGAGAGAGAAAGAGCCGCAAGGGGAAGAAAAGTCAAGAGCGGAGTAGTTGATTGAAGAGAGGCGTTTCATGCCACCGATCCCATTCCCTCAGAGGCTTGCTAGAGCAAAGATGGGCAAGCGACTAGCCAAGTTTCTCGAGTATTTGAGGGAGGTAAGCCTCAATATCCCCTTCATCGACGCTATTGTGGAAATCCCGACATACGCCAAGTTCCTAAAAGATTTGATTACGGGAAGAAAGAGGAAGGAGAAAATCATGCTCGCTGAGGAGGGGTCTTGGTTCACCAAGAGAGACAAGGAGCCCGCCAAATTCAAAGACCCGGGGAGTTTCCGAATTCCTTGTACCTTAGGCGGCGTCCCTCTACAAAAGGCGTTAGTGGACTTAGGGGCTAGTGTTAGCCTCATGCCTCTCTCTATGTTCCGAAGACTAAACACCGGCACAGAATTGAAGCCTACCGACATGCGGATACAACTAGCAGATGGTCGGATCACAAGGCCGGTAGGGATCGCAGAGGATATCCCGTTACAAGTCCCGGGAGGCATATGTTTGCCATTAAACTTTGTGATCATGGATGTCAAGGAGGAGGGCGATACGTCGCTAATACTTGGACGCCCGTTCCTCACCACCGCCGGTGTCATTGTCGACGTACGTGAAGGGACTCTAACATTGAACGTCGGCAACATCGAGGTGGAGCTTCATATACCCAAGGCAATGAAACACATGCCTTACCATGAGGAGCTGGACTATATGGACCTCCTTGAAGAGGTCATTGAGGAGGCGATCCCCCATTCCATTGGCGCAATATTCGAGGAAGACTTTGAGGAAGGGCCGGACTTAGGCCAAGAAGAAAAGATGAATGACTCCCCCGATCTCTTCATGGAAATTGATGAAGGCGACACTGATGTCGCAAGAATATGAGAGCTCTGCAAGCTCTCAAAGATGAAGTCTCCGAAGAAAGCTCCGATGATACGGAAATCGGTGTCACCGGTGAAGCCGAGGACCGGAGCAAGCACTAGCTTGGGGGAGCCACCCCCCAACACTACCCGAGACGAAAGATCACCGAGGAAGAACACGCCGCCACAACATCCGAATCCGAGCGTTCTTCCCGATAAATTCGACGGGTGCATCTCATATGCACCCAATATCCCGCATTAAATTGAATATCCAAGGGGGTCGAGCTCAAGACCTTAAACGAGCGTTTGTCGGGAGGTAACCTGACGGTTATCGCTTTATTTTTACTTTGTTCTTTATTTTTTTAGAACTTATTAAGTGTTTTGAGTCGTTTGCCTTAAAAATTCGTGATAACGGGTCCTATTTTTCCTTGACAGGAGAGGAGAAAGGGATATCTCTTATTAGGAGGATGAACAAGGCGACATAGAGCACTCCAGGAATGCGCTCGACGCTTAGGAGGAGGAAGAAATCAACTGGAGCAAGAAAAACAGAGATTAGAGCCCAAACGGAGCCAAACAGCAGAAAACAGGGTTCACTCGGCCGAGTACACTAGCCACTCGGCCGAGCACATAAGTTCGTCCGCCCGAGCGACACACCAACGAGGGAAGTCTGATGTACCCAACTCTCTGTTTCTTTTCTTGATTTCAGTATAATTGCCACTCGGCCGAGTATATATCTTCACTCGGCCGAGTGAAACTGATACACTCCTAGGGCGAAAACTACCGAGTAGCTTGTGCCACTCGGCCGAATGGACTTTTTCCACTCGGCCGATGGTGGCAAAGCCACTCGGCCGAGTCGTAAGCGGGGAGGAAATTTCAAAAATATTTCTGTTACGATCACTCGGCCGAGTGACACTTTCACTTGGCTGAGTCGTAACTTTTCCTATATAAAGGGCAGCGGGTCGGCGCGGAATTCGAAGCATCACTTTTTCGTTTTCACGCCCGAGCCCGCGCCCGATCAGCCCCCTACGCCCGCTGCGACTCGCTGCCACTTGCCCGACCGCACTCGCCGCCGCCGTGCTCGCCCGACCACGCCGGCCGACGCAACCGCACCTCCGCCCGAGTCGCCGCCGGCGATCTCACCGCCGGCCGAGCTCCGGTAGCCCCTTTTCGCCATATTTTCTCCTTTTTCTTGTATTTTTCGACGATCCATGTGCAAATCGAACCCCTACACCAAATTAACTTCAAAATCTATCTATTATACCCCTAACCCCCCATACATTTTGAATATTACTCGCTGATATCTTCGTTTGATGTGCAGGCTATATTGGGGAGCTTAGGGGAGCCTAAGGGAGCTTCCGGGGAGCGTTTTTGGCTTTGTGGAGGCGACGTCTTCACACGCATCCACTATTTTGCTCTCGCAGCGTGTTACGGTATACTCGTTCCACTTACTTTCGCACGCCGCGTTTTTCCTATTTTTGGTGAGCACCCGGGGCCCACATGCCGCCACGGACATGGCCACGCACCATGAGAGCTTCCGCCAAGCGGAAGCGGCCGGATGAGGCCGGCCCCTCTCACGAGATGGAGGACTCTCCTCCGCCTACACCACCTCACCCCGCACACCCACAGCCTGCAGACCCTGTTCACCTCACACAGCCACAGCCTGCAGTCCCCGTTCACCCCGCACAGCCACTCCCTGCCGATCCACTGCCACCACCGGCTCCACTTGTCGGGCCGCTGGGGATTACGTTCCGAGACGACGCACACTACGTCGTCTTCGAGCGCATAACCCAACGCTCGATTGTACCCTCCAGGTTCGCACACCTTGCAGACCTAGGACGCCTGGGGGTACTTGAGGGGATGCTCACGTTGTATGACAACGTGGGCTGGCGAGATTTTTTCCAAGTGTCGGCGGACACCTTCATCCGTCCGACACTTGAGGGGCTTAGTTCTATTGCCCAGACCGACGAGGGATGCTCGTTCAGGTTTATGGACCGGGAGTGCTAAGTCACTCTCGGTATGATGAGAGCATTCTTTTCGTGGCCCGATATCCCCGGGGCCGACCGTGGTTACGCACCCACTCACATTCCCCCACCTTCCTTCCATTCCCACGCTTTCTGGGCCCGGATCACGGGTTTACCAGCTGCCTTTGACCCTAGTAGGGCCAAGGCCTCAGCCATCGTCCACCCCTGCCTCCGTATAGCTCAGCGCCTTATGGCGACTACCTTTTTGGCGAGGTATGAGCCTGGGACGATGTCCACGCCAGAGCTTTATATGCTCTATGCGATGACGCGTCCCAGAGTTCTAGCTAGGGAGAGTGACGAGTTGGTCCCCGCCGTCGTGATTGATATCGCGAGCTGGTTTTTGGACCGCATCATCGTATCGGTGGGCGCTCGCTCACCGATATGTTGCTGCGGTCTGATCACCCTGCTCACCCTGATGACCGGCGAGGACCTACCGGCTGATTTACGTCGTTCTCCGGGCCCCACTTCACTGTCTATAGACGTCATGGCCCGGATGAAGATGCTTCGTCCGCACGGCCAGCGACACTGGGTTTGGTTGCACGGTCCCTACGGTGCTGACTACATGATCCTTCCGAGCCCAGCTCGGACACAGATAGCACCAGCACAGGTGGACTGGCTTCCGGCGATGGATCTCCTGATCCCCGCCGCCTACGTACTTGAGGCCGAGGAGGCTGAGCAGGCTGAGCAGGCCCACGCTGCACACGCTGCACCCGTTGACCCCGTGGCCCCTCAGCAGCCTGATATTTCTGCTGCTCCCGACACCTCTGTCCACACTTCTGCCGGTGTCGGGAGTACACTCGCTGAGACCACCTCCACTACCTCCACGCCCACCACCACTCCCACCACAGCTGGCCCTCTGTCCGTTGAGCCCCTTTGCTCCGCACTACCCGAGCGCCCACCTACTTTTGTTGAGAGCGGAGAGCCTTCTTTCGCTGCCGTCGTGGAGACCATGGTCTGTATGATCTCCGCTGGGATTTCACCTTTTGGACCCCACACTGCCTCCCCAGCGGTTGTCACTTCTGTCTCCACCGCAGCCGTACATTCTGAGAGTGTCGTGACGTCTGTTCCCACATCTGTGTCACTGACCTCTTTTGCCGCCTCGTCGCCACTTTTATATTCCACTTCCGCTGCTGCTACTTCCACCTCACACCAGCCTGCGACCCAGCCTCGCCCTGAGGCTAGGCCCCCACTTGTGAGCACAGCACCCTTCCTCCACATGCCTGCTGAGCCCATCCACTACACCACCCGAGTCCGCCAGCCCGTCCTGCACAGCACAGACACGTGCGTCCCTCTGCACCACCTCCCCCCGACACTGTACTTCAGAGCATTCGTGCTCTTGAGGGGGCGGTGAGTGCCCTCAGAGGTGACCTCAGGACCATGTCTGCCACCGTCACTGCTATGGCCAGCCGCTTCGACCTACTTCCGGGCATTCACTATTGCCTCACTCAGATTCTCGAGCGGCTTCCTTGCGTACCGACCCTACCCACACCCACCCAGCAGGTACCCACCCCCACTCCTACACCCACCCAGCCTGCTTCTACACCCATACCCACACCCACCCAGCAGACTGTTCCCCAGCACCCACCACCACCACCTCCACCTCCGCCTCAGGACGGAGACGGCGCAGCACCACCCTCTTAGGCACCCTTGATGCCATTGATCTTTTTTTCCGTTATGCTGCCCGTCTCTGCTCGGTCCTGATGATTTTTGCCCACCCCCCCCCCCCCCCT
Source organism: Scilla litardierei (assembly GCA_030789695.1). Lineage (NCBI taxonomy): Eukaryota > Viridiplantae > Streptophyta > Magnoliopsida > Asparagales > Asparagaceae > Scilla > Scilla litardierei. Next base: position 101,530,878 of record CM061130.1, on the reverse strand, counting down.
CACTGTTTTGGGTCCACATTTTGATCATATCTTTCTATATCATTTTTGGGAGAGAGGGAGCGACTTTTTGGTGTGACACTCTTATATCTGCATGCATCATGTCCGCATCATATTTTCATTTTGTTATTTTTATTTCTTTTTCATCATGCATGCATCCTCACCTGCCCCACACATTACACGTCTCTCGGTGTGCCACACTTCGCACATTGAGGACACTGTGCACTTTAGCTTGGGGGAGTGAGTTCTCACGTTCTTTTCGATTTACCACCTTTATTTTTAGTTTTTTCACGCCATTTTCCGCATTTGCACTCATTTTCATCACTTTTTCTTTTTTTACCATGCATCACGTTTTTCTTATTTTCTTTGTGTGCTGCATTGTAATTAGTTTTATTTTCCCTTTTTATCTTTACTTCTTTCATCTCATGCTAGAGATGATTTTTCTGTGATGATGATGACGTGGAGTTAGCTTTCTATATATGCATGCTATATTTGTCATGTCTTAGCTTTTATTTTTGATATCATATGCTTTGATTTGCCTTGCATTTAGAGATAGTAACCCACACTTTTTCCGTGTGAAAATGGATGAAATTCTATTATTAGCTGAGTCTAAATTTTCATATGTATGCTATCGTAGAAAACACACCAAGATTCACGCATTGGATGCTTATATCTGGAGTACCGTTTTCTTTTCCTATATCACTTCTATTTGCATGATTTGTACACTTCACTTCAGGATGATTGAATGATGTTAGCTATGATAAATCTGGATTAGTTTTGCTTTTTTGTGATCGAAACTGAGTAGATTAGATTACCCTGCTGAAGTTGTCATGCACGTCTTATAGAGTGAACTGAGAGACATATTTATTTCTTTCTCCACATATCTTGAACATTAATTCTCTATTTTAAAATCATTGGTGAATCTCCCCTTAGCGATTCTAATATTTGGCATTTCCCCCGTTATTAAATTCCTAGCTCCAAATTTCCCAAAACCAAAAAGAAAAAGAAAAATTCTTGTATATCCTTTTCTCTCTTTTGATTTGGGATCATTTGTGTATAAATGCTATTATAAAAAAAAGAAAAAAGAAAAGAAAAGAAAAAGATTTGAGAGAAAGAAAAGAAAAGAGAAAAGAATCTCAATAAACGATCCCATCTCATATACCCTCTCTTTCTTCCCTCTTTTTGTTTTTATTTTTATTTTCTTTTGCATTTGGAGCTTCAGAAGAAATGGGGAATGTAAGTATAGTTTTGTATTTGCCACCACGCTTATAGATAAGCTTGGGGGAGAGAATCCAATGATGTGTGAGAGAGTGACTACTTGACGGTGCATGACAACCTAGGCTAAGTAATATTATATACTCTGTGAGATTGTTTTAGCTTCACGAAATCTAGAAATCTATGCCTAGCACTCATTTCATGAAATCCATGCTTTTCTATTATTTCTATTCTATTGCGTGATATTCTTATACTCCTCATAGAAAGCATTCAATTGAAAAGTGTGTGATATGCGATATTGTATACCGCTTTAAATGATTCAGACGATGTTAATCTTAGAATTATTCCATTTTTCATGCTATATCAATATTCTTGGGTTTTCTATCTCTATTTGCACCATTATACTATGATATCGAAATAAAAGTCTTTGACATGTGTTTTACATTCGGTGCATGCTATATGAGTAAGCAAAACCCATGTCCTGAGAAAAATGATCTAGCAGCTTTCCTCTTCGCTATCTTCTTTCTTCTTCGTTTTTCGCTTTCCGTTTTTCCATCTCTTTCATTTTCTGAATCCACCGGGTTCGCCTTTTACTTATCTTCCTCGAGGACGAGTAAGAGGTAAGCTTGGGGGATTTTGATCACTCCGTATTTTACACCTTTTTTTCCGCATGTTTGCATGCCATTTAGATCGCTCAAATCATGTTTTTCACGATTTATCGACGATATTGCGATACTTTTCACGATTTGTTGTTTTTATCGTATTTCAGGAGATTTGGAGCGATTTGGAGTGATTCCGAGATACACCTACTCCGGAGTGTCACCGACGACTTCCCCGAGGGGTATTTTGCTATTGGAGAGGAGCGGAAGAAGAAAGAACATCGTAGGAGCGACGAGGAGGAAAAAATACGCAATTTGGGCATCTTCAGCAGCTCACTCGGTCGAGTGAAGGAGTCACTCGGCCGACCGACGAGACCCCGCTCGGCCGGCCAGATCGGACACGCTCCAAGCGTGCACTCGGCCGAGCATCAGAAGCCGCATCGACCGAGTGACGTATCCCGTCCGCCCGAGTGGCACTCAGACGACACCCATCAAAAACTCCCGACTTACTGTTTTTCGTCAGTCTGAGCATCAGAAGACCCACTCGGCTGAGTGGCAATTGCCGACCACCCGAGTGAAGATAAGCCCATCGGCCGAGTGACGACAACTCCCTCGGCCGAGTGACCCCCGAAGTGAAGACCCCCAAGACCCCAGACTTACTGGAAATTCTCAGGGTCTCTCACTCGGCCGAGCGACTTTTATCACTCGGCCGAGTGAGCAGCGCTGCCTGTAGCGGAAATCACGATTTTGGAGCTACGCAGGGGCAGTTTGGTCACGAATTTTTGGGCAGTTTTGGGGGGTATTTAACCCCAGATTCTAACCTAGTTTAGAAGGCTTTTCAATTGCTTTTGGCAGCCTTTTTAGATTAGACTTTTTAGAGTTTTATTCTTGTGATTGGAGAGGAGAGAAAAGTGTTATTTTGTTGGATTCTTGGAAAGCTACATTGGTTTGTCTCCCTCTTCATTAAAAATCTTATTTTTATTGCTATTTTGAATATTGCCATGAATTCTATTGCTATTTCAATTGATTATTCTTCCATTTGTGATATGATTTGTGAGTAGTCTTAACGTCTTAGGGCGTGGGGATGAACCCTACGAGCACAATTTCCGATTTGTGATGATTTGGTAGAACTATTGCTAGAATTGCTATTATGGTTAGTTTGGGATTGATATAACACGGATAGCTAGGTGTTCATACCGATTGGGATTTGCAAGAGATTGGATCCCAATTCGATAGGAAACCCTAGAAATCCGAATTGGGTTGGAATTGAGTTCCCGAAGTATCGGTTTGCAAGAGATTGGACCGATACTAGGATTCTCGGTTGCAATTCTATACCAATACCCGTTTGCAAGAGATTGGACGGGTAGGAACTATCCCAACCTAGGTCGTAGCCCGAGTTTGCACGAGAGTGGGCTCGGGATGCGATTGAACGATGACGTTGATCCTAATGCTAGCTCACCTAGGCTAGGGTTTGCAAGAGATTGGGCCCGAGCCTAGGTTTGCTATAGACCGGCAACAGCACGAGAGCGTGAGCTTGGTTTTACATTCAGTTGCAACTAGTTCATCCGACATTCTACCCTAGCAATTGTGAAACCGATGAATCACAATGACGAGACACGGTGAGTAGCGGGGATTCCATATTCCCTAGGCGTCTTTATTTGATTTTATATCTCTTTACATTATTTGACGATTGTGACAACATCACCGAAAGGCCAATTCCTACTTTTCTGTCCCTATAGCCAGGTTGTTCGGAGAAGGCACTGTCATACGTCCTCCCTGTGTTCGATACCCGCTCGCCGCTACACCGTGCGCTTGCGGTAAAACTACACAGTCGCTCTTTAGGGTGTACGCCCGGGCGCGATCACCCGACACCAGCTAAGTTTTTACTTTGGCATGATAGACTTGGCCGCCCTGAACCTGTGATGATGCACTGTATCTTATCTAGATCCCATAGGCATAACTTGAAGAAGTAGAAGATTCTTCAGAAGGGAGAATTCCCTCGCATCCCTTGCTATAAGGGAAAACAAATTACAAGGCCATATCTACTAAAAGTCGACAAAGAATCTCCACGCTTTCTCGAAAGAATATAAGGATATAGATATGGATAAATCCACACCCCTAATGGGCTATTTCGGTACATTATGGTACTGATTAATGCATTCTCAAAATATTCGTATGTGTGTCTACTATCGATCCGTAACCTAGCTTTTACAAAGCTATTGGCACAAATAATAAAATTGCGGGTGCATTTTCTAAACAAGCAAATAAAGAATATATGTGTAGATAATGCTGGGGAATTTACCTCCCAGTCATTTAAGAGTACTGCCAAGCAACGGGAATTGAAAATGAACATCCAGTGCCGCATGTTCATACCCAAAACGGGTTGGCAGAGTCACCGATAAAAAGACTCTAATGGATTGCACGTCCATTGTTAATGAAATCCCAGTTGACAGTGGATGCATGGGGACATGCAATTTTGCATGCTGCATCGTTAATGAAAATAAGACCCTCTGGAGGTTAGAGTCTCTCTCCAATGCAACTTGCATATGGAATGCCACCGAACACTTCTCACTTGAGAATCTTCGGTTGCAGAGTTTAAATCCCCATTGCACCATCACAGAGGACAAAAATGGGTGCTCAATGTCACCTAGGTATCTATGTAGAGTTTTGACCCACCCTCCATTATAAGATACCTAGAACCCCAGATGGGTGACGCATTTAAGGCATGTCTTAAAGACTGTGATTTTGATGACACAAGTTTCCCCAAAATGGGCCCAGACACTGAGAAATCTGGTGCGAAGCAAATTATAATGTGGGACACAAAAACTTTGACTCACTATGATCCGGTAACAAAACAATGTGAAGATTAGATCCTGAAGATCCTCCACATACATAACAATGTTCACCAGTTACCAGACTCATTTACTGATAACCAGAAGATTATCAGATCACACATCCCTGCTGCATATACTCCAGCTAGGATTGACATCCCCGAGAATCGATGTAATCCACCAGCAGCAGAAGTGGTTGTTCCTCAGCAAAAAGGGGCAGACCACTAGGTTCCAAGGACATAAATCCAAGAAAGAAAAACAAAAGAAAGAAAAAAACTCCTGGAGACCTTGAGACAATACTACCATAGAACAATGAGCTCATGTCCACACCCTCACCCTTCCCGGAATCCACTACAGAGGAAATGCCGGGAAAAACTGAAATGAAAGTTAATGTTGTACGTACTGGGGAGGTGTTGGACAGAAAAAACATAATTTTCGACAATGTATTCATGTATCATATTGCCATATACATCGCAAAAGTGATGATATTTATAAAATATCGTTCCATACCCCGTTGCTAAAATGCAAACGTAGAGATTGGCCAAATATGGAACGAGGCAATAAAAGATGAGCTGGACTCACTTATGAAACGTGAAATGTTTGGACCGGAAGTCCAAACACCAAAAGTGTAATGCCCTACAAGCTACTGCACAAGTACTAGAGGGGGGGTGAATAGTACTTTAAAAATAACAAGGAGTATAATTCCTAATTATAGTGCAAACAACTACCAAATCAATTTGCGGAAGCTTAAATTGAATGCCAACAACAAAATTAACAATGCTAACAGAAGATGTTACTGGGTTCGGATCCACCCAAGTCTCCCCGACTTGTTCCCGGTGATCCTACATCCCAATCACCCGGATCCCCTCCGGATACTTAGGTTAGAAACCCTAACCCAAGATTTCCACTATGATATCTTGTGAAAAACCTTCACAAGATCAAATCATACATGCAATGGCAATAGTGAATCCCACAACCCGGGATCACAACCTTCTCTCACAACCGAGAGAATCAAAAAGCAATATAAACAAGTTTATAATGAAATAAACAATCTTACCACAAAATCCTATACCTTGAGTTTTCTTACCAAATAGGTGCAAGGAGGGATTTGAGGAAGATGAAGTCACCAAGACCTAGCACCAAAGAAATGACCAGCAATGGGTGCCTAGGAATGATTTGGAGACTTGAATCAAGCTAGAGCTTGAAGGGCTAACCAAGAACAAACTTCTCTCAAGATGGATTCTAGATCTAGAAAGTGAGAGAATGGATTTCTTGTGAGGAAGAGAGCTTTAGAAATGAGTGAGAATAGCTATCTCTTTCAATCTCAATGAATCTCTTAATGGCAGCTCTAACCTAGAAAGAAATGACCTAGGTTCGTATTTATAGGGTCCTATAAAAACGAGTTAGGTCAAATTCCAACGGTTAGAAATCTGAGGCAACTAGTCGGTCAAAGAACAACCACTGACCGACTAGTTCATCAACTAGTCGGTCAGTCAAACAACATGGACCGACTAAGTGAAGAACTGAGAAGAGATAGAAATTCAGACCTAGAAATCTAGTCGGTCCAAGAAGACTTTCTGACCGACTAGTTTCACAACTAGTCGGTCAGTCAGTGAACGTAGACCGACTAAGAGGCAAAAGCAAATAGTCTGAATATAAATTGACTTAGTCGGTCCAAGAACAAAATTTGACCGACTAGATTATCAACTAGTCGGTCACCAAACGTTCTTAGACCGACTAACGATAAACAGTAGCTTAGGAGAAATTTGGCATGTACAGTAAATCACAACTAGTCGGTCAAAGAAGCATCACTGACCGACTAGTTCACAAACTAGTCGGTCGGTGAGTCAACGTAGACCGACTAACTGTAAACAGTACTGAACAAGAAAAGATTAACTCAAACTAGTCGGTCCAAGAAGCTCTGCTGACCGACTAGATCACCATCTAGTCGGTCAGTACTTCTTCTTGTACCAACTAACATGCACAAACAAGTCCGAATCGAAGCGCGATGCTTCGAGGAAGTTAGAGTGGACTTGTACTAAGATCCTAGAGCTATGATATGAGCGATATGAAGATAGAATCGTAAGATATACTCAAGGCTTAACATTCTATAGATCGAAGCTAAAAGACTATAAATAAAACCTTAATGAACGGTCTTCGAGAGATTAATGAACGGTCTTCGAGAGCTTCGATCAATTCTTCATGACTTCCAAAAACGGTCCAAGAGCTTCAACGAAGCTTTAGGCAATGAATACGATCCTTGAGAAGTCTTGAGATGTCGCTTTGATTGTTCTCGTGAATTTGGCGACGATCTCCAATACTGCGCTCACAAATTGTTAGTTCATGAATTATTTATGTTTGCTCATCATCCAAAACCAAATCCGGGGAGTCCAATATTCAACATTCTCCCCCTTTTTGGTGATGACAAACCGACATAAATAATAATCAAAAATAATGATTCAAATGTAAAATACTTACTCCCCTGCATTGATGACACGTTAATTCCAAAATGAATATATATAAATTGCATCAATCAGACGAGTAAGATATATAACGAGAATCGATTTTTGAAATATCGGATTTTGAAAATCCTTATATATATCTGAACTCCCCCTTGAATCTAACACATCAAATTAGAATCTTGGAAATTGAGTTAAATTTTCATTTGCCCTATTTATTATCATTATCTCTCCCCCTTTGGCATTATCCCAAAAATGGGGGGCATACAACGACAACAACTAGGAAAAGGAAAATCCAAACATCGGGAGTCGAAGATATTGACGATGGACATAATTGACACCAAGGGAAAATAGATGAAATCAAATCAAGGTGTGTCAAATTGTCCATTATCAAAAAGCGATAATTAAAATCATCAAAAATACCAAATTTTTATTCATTTCTTGAATAAAGAAACATACTCTCCAATATTCAATATTCTTGGTTAAATTTGTGCATGGAAAACAATTCTATACAATTATAGAAATATAATCTATTTAACCAAGTTATCAAGCGTCGAGCGATGATTTCACATATCATATGCATTGAACGAATATTAAATGTGCACGACGAAGTAAAACAAAAAGAGCATCGATGTATATATATATATATGTGAATACCAAGAGTACATCCAAAACTCACATCGAGTACATTATATCAAGTGCAACATACCATCTATATAAACATCAAAATACAACAACATCATCAACACATCAACATCAACACCCAAAAAACATCAAAATACAACACCGACATCCATATAACCAAAATACATCAAAACAACCCCAACACTCCATCCTAACCCAAAATACTCTCAATAAGATGCATCATCCAAAGATCATAGGAGAGGCCTCGAAACAGACGGTCACGAGGAAGTGGCTGGATCTGCAGTTTCCGTGGGTCCAGTCGAAGGAGTGGACTCAGGCTCTGTAGGGAGGAAAGGCGTGTCAACAGACGGGATCGTCGGGGCAGGGGTGGAGACATCGACGACTGGCTCAACAGCAGGGGTCTCAACAGGAACAACAGCAGTCAAAACAGGAGCAGGCTCGACAGCAGGGGCAGCAGCAGCATCAGAAGTCTGATCCACTGGTGCAGAAGTCTCTGGAGCACCGGAAGAGGTGCCAGCTCCAGGAGCAGATGTGGTAGCGGCAGCAGCAGCAGTGGCCTCAGCGCCACGAGCAAGAGAGGTGACCAGCTCATCAATATCCTCATCGTCCATCTCCTCATCCTCAGACACAGGAGGAGGAAGCTGAACGCCCATCAAGCTAGCCATACGGCAAACTACCTCCTCGGTACGAGCCAACTGAGACTCGTGCCGACGAAGTAACCGAACAACATCATCGAGTGTGGTGGGAGGTCGAGAAGCAGCAGCTGCAGAAGGAGTAGTGCCCTGAGACGCAGAAGTAGTCGTCTGCTGCACGTGACGGAGTGCCGCAAGAGATTTCTTTACGGCCGTCGCGTTCAGAGGAGGACCAAGAGGACGCTCGTCGTCAGGAGGCAGAGGGACACGGAAATGACGGAAAACCAAGGTCAACAAACATGGATACGGGATATGCGCAGATTTAGTGGTCTTGCGTATACACTCGAAAGAGTCCATCTTATCGAGTATAATGCGAGCCCAATTAATCTCGCTACCCATAAACAGAGCGTAAATCAATTTCAGAAACGGCTGAGATGGAAGTGAAGAAGATCCATACTTGGGAAGAAGGCATGATTTTAAGATCAGGTTAATCACCCAAGAATTCGGCTTGAATGATTTCGAAGGGACGCCAATGAACGCGGGGGGATAACCTGGAAGATTTCACCTAGGGTAGGCTGATCGAGGGTGGAGATATCGTCAACAGAAATGTCAGACGGGAGGAGGCCACACGACGAGCAACCTATCAGCTCCCCCAAGATCTCTGCCGTGAGGACTATAGGAGTCCCCAAAACAGAAGTCTCAATGGAGTGAGACTCATCGTACTGACCTTGGACACGATTGGCATAGCATAATTTGACCAGGCGAGGATAGGGTCTAGGGTTCGCCTTAGGGTCGAATCGAAGGTAGTCCAATAGGCCACTATACGATAAAAGATCGGCAAGGCCAAGAAAATCAGAAAACTGAACGTAATGCTCCAACAGCAGTGGGCAGTGCTCTATACGGTTGTACGCTGCGAGACACTGAGGGTCGTCGCGGCACAACGATATATCCACACCGCCGACTGGCATAGGAGCTTTACCATTAGCCTTACGGGTCTTAGGAGGAGGTGGAGGAGGGGGTGGAGTAGGTGCCTTCTCGGGATGTTCAGGAGTGTATTCTTCCTCGGAATCATCCTCGGAATCACTACCTGAACTCTCACCGGGAGGAGTAGGAGCACGAAACTTTTTGGGTTTAGCTCAGGGCTTGGAAGATTGGCCGGTAGGTTTAGGCTTGGTAGTCCTCTTCCTCTTCAACGGTGTTGAAGACGAAGAGGGGGGACGTGTGGTCTTGGCCCTACGCTTAGGAGGGGTCGAAGCGGTCGGAGCATCAACGGTCATGGGGGATGCCCCAGAAGATGTAATCGGGATTCTCGTTCGTGCCATGATCGCGGCACAACGAGTACAAACAAGCGATGGGATAAGATCAAAGACCCTAACTACAAACCTTAGAACCTAAAACAATCAAGCCCTAAGAGAAAAACCGAAACCCTAGAACTTAGAAGTGAAAACAAGATCTAAATCAAACCATATGGATGAAAACTGAGATCTAGGAAGGGGGAAGATACCTAGGGGAGAGGTCGACGGCGACGGACGGCGGAGATGGCCGGAAAAGTGGCCGGAGTCGACGGGAAGATGAAGAGTCTCGATCGGGTTTATGGGGTTTTTCGGGCTGGAGAGAAGAAGTAAACCGACTAAATGAAGAAACAGCCGGTTTGAGAGAGATTAAGTCGGTCGAGAATGCGAAAAGACGCGTTTGCCCTAACGCACTTAGTCGGTCACAGTTCAAGCACTGACCGACTAGATTACGATCTAGTCAGTCGGTCAATGAGCTTAAACCGACTAAGACGAAACAGAGGCAAACAGAAAAATCTAGGGCTAGAGTTAGTCGGTCACAGTATAATCACTGACCGACTAGTTTTCAATCTAGTCGGTCGGTAAGAGTACTGAGACCGACTAAAAGAAGTCAAAGACAGGAGAAAGTTAAAGCTTGAACTAGTCGGTCTGAGTTCACTAGCTGACCGACTAGATGAGAATCTAGTCGGTTGGCTGATGAACTGAAACCGACTAGAAGAGTCCAAAAGTTGATAAATGAGTTCTCTTCATAAAAACACTTGGATGAAACATCTTAATTCTCTCATAAGTCATCTAAACTACCCCATTAAACGTCGAAATCTTAAATATGACATTCAAATAAGAATTCGAGCAAAAAAATTCAAACATATCACATAAAATCCCCAAAAATTCAATAAATCTAGCATGAACGAAATATCGCAAAATATAATAGCATGCAAGATAATTGAATGAAATATGAATCCTATATCTCGGATTCACCCATAATCCCCAATTCTCGACGCAACCGCACAAAGGAGTCCTCCTTTAGGGGTTTCGTGAAAATATCGGCGATTTGCTTTTGGGTTTCAACGTACACTAATATGATGTCCTTTTTAGCAACATGATCATCTAAAAAATGGTGTCGGACATCTATGTGTTTAGATCGGGAATGGTGCACCGGATTCTTTGAAAGACAAATAGCACTTTGGTTATCCACCATGATAGGGCTAGTATCACAATGAATACCAAAATCCTTCAGTGTGTGTCTCATCCAAAGAACCTGGGCACAAGCGGCACCGGCGGCAATGTATTCCGCCTCGGTGGTTGAAAGTGATACCGAATTTTGCTTCTTGGAAAACCAAGAGACAAGGTAATTTCCTAGAAAATGGCAAGTGCCACTAGTACTCTTTCTGTCGGATTTGCATCCCGCATAATCAGCGTCACTATATGAGACTAACTCATATGTGCTAGATTTCGGATAAAGTAATCCAAAATCTAAAGTGTAACTTAGATAGCGAAAAATACGTTTAACCGCTACTAAGTGAGAATCCTTAGGTTGAGACTGATAACGAGCACAAATACAAACGGCAAACATAATATCGGGCCTACTTGCGGTAAGATAAAGTAAACTACCTATCATACCTCGATATAGACGAATGTCTACATCTTTTCCGCCCGTATCTTTATCAAGATGCGTTGTAGTGCTCATAAGAGTCTTTTTCCCGGAGGGATTCTCCATTCCAAATCGCTTTAGCAACTCCATCGTGTATTTCGTTTGGTGGAGGAAGATTGCATCGTTCAATTGGCGAATTTGGAGACCTAAGAAATATTTGAGTTCGCCCATGTGGCTCATCTCAAATTGTTCCTTCATAACATTAGAAAACTCTTCGCAAAGAGTGAAGTTAGTAGCACCGAAAATGATATCATCAACATAAATTTGAACTAATAAAATATCATTATTCATATGCTTAACAAAAAGTGTAGAATCGGCTTCGCCCATTTTATAATTCAAATCCAAAAGAAAATTCTTTAGGCGATCATACCAAGCTCGAGGAGCTTGTCTCAAACCATAAAGAGCTTTCTTTAGTTTAAAAACATGATTTGGAAATTTTTCATTTATGAAGCCCGGAGGTTGAGAAACGTATACTTCCTCAACATCTCCGTTCAAAAATGCACTTTTAACATCCATTTGAAATAATTTAAAATTTTTATGGCATGCATAAGATAATAATAGTCTAATTGATTCTAATCTAGCTACCGGAGCGAAGGATTCTTCGAAATCGATACCTTCCTCTTGCCGATAGCCTTGAGCTACTAACCGAGCTTTGTTCCGGACGACGACTTGGTTTTCGTCGGTTTTGTTCTTGAAGATCCACTTTGTCCCTATGACGGTGTGGTTCTTCGATGGCAACGGAACAAGATCCCATACCTCATTCCTCTCGAATTGAATGAGTTCCTCCTCCATGGCAAGGATCCAAGCACTATCTTCGCACGCTTCAACTATATTCTTTGGCTCTATAGATGAGGCAAAGGCACAATTGGCGAAGTGGTGCACTTGCGATCTCGTCTTGACACTATCATGAATATTGCCAATGACTTGCTCATGGGGATTATCGCGAACGGTATGAAGCCGCTTGGGAATACCTTGATCACTAGGCACATTCTCAACAACTTCATTAGTCGGGTTAGTATCAATAGAATCAATTGAATCAATAGACTTAGAATTTTCAAACAAATCACATAAAACATCCATAGAATCATCATCATTTGAAATTCTAGAAGTACTAAAATTTTCATTAAAAGAGACATGAAGTGATTCCTCGATCGTAGAGGATCTTTTGTTGTATATCCGGTAGGCTTTGCTACGTGAGGAATACCCAACAAATATCCCCTCATCCGATCTTGGATCAAACTTGTCCAGATTATCATATGTGTTTTTAATGAAACATTTTGCGCCGAAAACACGAAAATGTTTAACTTGAAGCAATCTACCAAACAACAATTCATATCAAGTTTGTTTGGTGCCGGGCCTCAAAAGTATTCTATTAAACACATAGCAAGCGGTGTGTACCGCTTCCGCCCAAAATTGATAACCAAGTTGACTATCTTCGAGCATAGTGCGAGCACACTCCACAAGTGTTCTATTCTTCCTCTCAACAACACCATTTTGAGGAGGTGCGCGAGGGAAAGAAAACGTGTGAGTAATTCCAAGATCATCACAAAAATTTGAGAAAGACTCATTCTCAAATTCACCCCCATGATCACTACGAATAGTGACAATGGTGGTTCCGATGAGATTTTGTACTTTCTTCACAAATATTGTGAAGTTTTCAAAAGCTTCATTTTTATTACATAAGAAAAATACCCAAGTAAATCTAGAATAATCATCGACGATGACAAGTCCATATCTTGCATTTCCTAAGGAAGCAACTCTAGTTGGCCCAAATAAATCTAGATGTAATAGCTCTAGTGGCCGTTTAGTAGAAATGCTTTTCTTAGGTTTAAATGAATATTTAGGAAGCTTGCCACGTTGACAAGAATCACAAAAACTTTTCTTTTCAAAAACGAGCTTCGGAAAACCTTTAATGGAATTTAATTTTGAAAGCTTATAAAGTGTTCCAAAGTTCACATGTCCAAAGCGTCGATGCCATAAGTGTTGTTCACTTGTGTTGGCAACGAGACATTGTTCATATGACTTAGGAAGATCCAAAATATAAATATCTTTATGGCGTGTGCCGGAAAATAATAACTTATTATTATCATTTGAAATATGACACAATCCTTTCGCAAAGCTAACTTTGTAACCTTTGTCACAAAGTTGGCTTATTGAAATAAGATTATGATTTAAACCATTAACTAGATAAACATCACTAATTAAGGGTTTAGACGGGTTACCCACTTTACCAACACCGACGATGGTTCCGCTCTCGTTGCCTCCAAATACGACGCGATTTCCATTTGCAATGGAAACCACTCCGGAGAGCAATTGAGCGTCACCCGTCATGTGTTTGGAGCACCCGCTATCGAGTATCCAATTCTCTTTGGAGCTAAATTTAAATTTGTTGCTCCTTTTCTGTTTCTTTTCCTTGAGTACCTAAAGATAGAAAATTTCATATCATGGTACCCAAGGTCATTGGGTCCTCAAAGGTTAGACCTTTGGAAGCCAAGTCCAATTGGACTTAGACTTCCCCACATAATTTCTACTATGCACAACATCCGAAAAATAAGCATTCATATATACTTGTTTTTCATCCATGCTTGTGTCCTTTGGACTCCAAATAGTGAAAATCTTGGGAGCCCTCATCCTATTGGGTGCATGCATGTGACGTTGATTTCTACGTGATGCATGTTGTGGATAGGCATACGGAACATGATGGAATGGTGCACGACGAGAATTATTCATATGATGAGGTGGGTGAACATATGCATGTGTGGGAACACGTGCGTGAGGGTGTCTCACATGGTGTGCACGTGCCGGAGAATTTGTTGCATAAAAATCATCATATGTGTGAGACGGTGGAGTAGGACGTGTGTTCCTACGTGGCATGGTATTGGTGTACATATAAGCATGCCCCTTCTTTGGAGGTCCACCCAAAGTGGGTTTCTTTCCGAAAGAGGGTGTGGATGAGGTGAAAGCACCATTGGTAGATGAACTACCAATAGAGTGTTTGCTACCACTCGTAGAGTCACCGGAAGTTGGCCTAACAAAAGTAGTGGCCGCTTTGGATGGACATCCCATCGTATACCCCAAAACAATGTGGTGATTGGCCGGAAGTAAGTCACTTAGGATTTTATCCAAATGGTCCTTATCCTTATTGAATTTATTAATTCGGCCTAATGTGTTCTCATATTTCTCTTTGAGAGAACGCATAGAAGTATCCAAGTTTGATACTTGCGATGTGAGCACATAAACACGAGATTTAAGATTCTCATTCTCGATACTCAAAGTCGAGTTTTGAGAAGTCAAATCCGCTATCCTATGTTCTTCCGGATCTTCAATGCTAACATGTTCAAGTTTAGATTTGAGATTGACAATCTCATTTCTTAACTCTTCAACAACGGTGTCGTTGTTGGTGATGATAGTCTTAGGCGAGGTTTGAATGCTAGCTAGGTCATCTTTTACTTTAGTATATCTATTTACTAATTTAGTGTATTTGGACCATAGTTGAGAGTTAGCATTCCTAAGATCATCCATAGTTACCTCATCGCCTTCGTTGTCGCTATCATCGGAGGAGGAAGATCCTTGATCATGCTCCTCTCTTGCCATGAAGCACATGTGCGCTTGCTCCACTTTCTCATCGTCCGACTCTCCGCTTGAGGAATCCTCGGAGTCGGTGAATGTTGCTCCGACAAGCCCCTTTTTGTATCCCTTTTTATACTTCTTGGACTTGTCGAACTTCGGCGCCTTCCACTTCTCCTTTTGCTTGTTTTGAGGACAATCCGCTTTGATGTGTCCTGGCTTATTGCATTTAAAGCACAAAGGTGGAGAGGCGTTAGTAGAAGTAAATTTAGATTTTTGTTTGAAGTTACCCTTTCGGAAGAAGCGATTGAACTTCTTTGCCATGAGTGCAATGGATTCCATGTCCATTTCTTCTTCCGAGTCCTCATCATCGGTAGAGGTGGATGAAGCAGCCTTGAATGCAATCGCCTTTTTCTTAGGCACGTCTTGGTTCAAATAGGACTTCATCTTTTCTTGTAACTTCACCGTGCTATCTTTGCGTACCTCGTATGACATCAAAGTACCCATCAATTGAACTACGGTATACTTATTCATGTCATTACCTTCCTCGATGGCGAAGGTATGTTTCTCCCAAGAAGAAGGAAGTCCTTCGATAAGCTTCGAACACTTCTCCTTTTGGGTGTAAGTTTTGCCGAGAGCTTCCAACTCGTTCATTATGTCGACGAAGCGAGCATAATACTCCTTCATCGGATTTTCCCAACGATCGGGAATAGATTATGAAGATACATATTTCCCAGTTATGGATGCGATCACATTCCGATTCATATTAAGCTTAACATCAATGGAAGGTCTAGAAATGCAGCTCATGGACGTTGTGACTGCATATCTACATGGCAATATAGATAAAGATATGTATATGAAACTTCCAGATGGTTTCAAAATACCATCAGAAATAAAAGATAGACCTTGCAACGTCTATTCTGTTAAGCTTCAAAGATCATTATATGGTCTTAAGCAATCGGGAAAAATGTGGTATAACAGACTGAGTGATTTCCTTGTTCAACAAGATTCAGCAATAATGAAGTATGCCCGTCTATTTTCATTAAAATAACGGGAACAAGATTCGTATTAATAGCCGTCTTGTAGACGACTTAAACCTCATCGGATCTCCTGCAGAGATTGATGATATATCTGCAAGCCTCAAACTAACATTTGAAATGAAAGACCTAGGTAAGACTAAATTTTGTCTTAGCTTACAGATAGAACACCTTAGCAGAGGAATCCTGTTATACCAATCCACATACACAAGGAAATTACTAAAAAATTTCCATATGGATAAGTGCCATCCTCTAAGTACAGAAATGGTCGTTAGATCTTTGGATGTACATAAGGACCCTTTCCGGCCGCTGGAAGAGGGGGAGGAAACATTAGGTCCTAAAGTACTTTACCTTAGTGCCATTGGAGCACTACTATAACTGGCAAACTGCACGCGTCCTGACATAGCGTTCGTAGTCAACCTACTAACCAGATACAGTTCAGCATCCACAAAGCGCCAATGGAACGGAGTAAAGCTGCTTCTGCACTACCTCCAAGGGTCAGTGACCAGAGATTATACCTCCCGAAAGATGGATCTTCCACTTTGATTGGTTATGCAGATGCAGGTTACAGGTCTGATCCACACACCGAAAAATCACAGACTGGTTTTGTGTTTACCTTCGGTGGTACGTCCATCTCTTGGAAATCTGTGAAGCAGACCACCACAACAGTCTCATCTAGCCACTCAGAGCTCCTAGCGATCCATGAAGCTAGCAAAGAATGTGTTCGGTCATTCTTCACATTCTAGTGACGACCGGCCTGAAGACGGACGACCTTGAGCCAACCATATTATTTGAAGATAATGCAGCTTATATAGCTCAACTACAAGCTAGTTACATCAAGGGTGACAGGACGAAACACATCTCTCCCAAGTTCTTCTGGACGCATGAGCTACATGAGCAGAAGCAGATTGAAGTACGGCAGATTTAGTCTTGTAATAATTTAGCTGATCTGTTTACTAAGGCATTGCCTAGATGTACTTTTAGAAAGCTTGTAAAAGAAATAGGGATGCGACAGCTGGAATACCTACAAGCCTGAAGCTTGTACAGATCAGGGGGAGTCACTTGTGTATTGTATGCTTTTTCCTTAAGCTGTTGGTTTTTCCCACTGGGTTTTTGATTTGGGGTAAATATTGCATATTTAACGCCTCATTTAGCCCTATTTTGTGCACACAGGATGCGTATTTGGTCTCTAATTTGATCATATTTTTAATACCCTTAATTATTAGAACAAACTCTCATTCTATGCACAAAACAGCAATATATTTAAAAATTTTGCCATTTTGTATTTTTCGTACTAAGATCACGATCTCATGATTCCAACGACTATTTATTAGTATTTTTCTGAGATATGTGCTAATTACTATGAATTTTTGAATGCAGAATACCACTTAAATAAAGAAAATACGAATATACGGCCAAAAATACGCTCGTACATGTACAACTTCTGTCACGGGGCAGCCATCGGAGCCGCTCCCGCCTTATCCAAAGGCGCTTGCACGCGGGTGACGTGGCACATCCGTAGCCATTCGTTCCCGATCCAACGAACGAAGTTCGCCCCGATGATACGAAGCGGAGCAGCGCTCTCGGGGCCAAGTGGCAAGATCGTGGTGATCTCCTGCCTTATCTAATAGCCAAACAAAGCAGCGACGCTGCTGCTTTTTAATCGTTGGATGATGATCCAACGGCGTGGACCATCCCCACCTGAATTCGAAATCGAGGGGTGCTTTACATATGCCGCAAGCGACGTGGCCAGCTCTCATCCACACGATCGACGATCCACCAGACGAGAATCGAAGCCGCCTGATATACATACTCCACACGTCTACGTGGCGTGCTCCCGACCGCACGATCCAAGATCCGACGGCCTGGATTCACTCCGAGAGGGATTCAGATACGAAATCTTAGGGGCTACGTGGCTTCATCCTCAACGATGCATCATGATCCATTGGTCGCGAATTATCTCTGAGCTAGAGTCGAGAGCGGAGCGGATGCGAGCGCTGATCCCACCAGCTGGACACGCGTTACTCGTACAGCCGATCCCGCCTTGATCCGACGGTCGAGATTTGCTCCTATTAGGGTTGTAGGTTTTAAAGTGGATTTTAGATGGGTTTGAGCGAAACTTTCGCATCCGCAACCGACTTATTACCCTTATATACATAGGCGTATTTCTGAGAAAGGACAGACTTAACTAGGAGCGTATTCTGGCGTATTTGGGGCTCTAGGAGCCGTATTTGGCCGTGAAATTTGGAGGCCCTAGAGACAGAGGCCAGAGCTATCATCTGAAGGAGTTTGGGGTTCAATTGTAGAGATTTGGTGATAAAATTCTAAACTTTACTCTTGTATTTTGCGTATTTAACTCATATTTTGAGTATTGATGATGTATTTGTCTGTGAATATTGATTCTCTTCTCTCCATGCATAGCTAGTACCCTCATGTGCTGGTTGTGATGTAGTTAGACCTCTGTAATCTTTGATTTTAATATCTTTTCGCCCTAATTTGCACGTTATATCGCATATTTTGCTACTTTCTACACGTATTGTTCAAGTATTATCGTTGTTAGGTAATTGGATCGAATATGATCTTTGCGAACTTATTCATGGCGTGATCCTTGTAGACATTGCTGTGACCCTTGCGGGCACATAAGCTTATTTTCCTCATGAAACTAGTATCTTATTCGATACTTAAGTCACTTTTCGATGTTCGTTTATCGTTATATTCTCCAACGTTCTCATGCTCTTGTGGGGTGAAACATTGAGTTATAGAAAAGAAATTAATAATCATTGATTGCATAGACCCTAACAAAATACCAATCAACATATACTCTCCATATTGATACCCCAATATCACCTTCCCCGTAGTTATCGTAGGATTTCTTTTTCGTATTTAAAATCCTTACACGATTATCTCACCTTCGAAAGGTGGTTGTTTCTCGTTATATTAGTACTCTTTATAAACTAAAATTCGTGGTTTTGCAGGTCAGTTGTCCCGTGGATACGATACATGGACTCACCAGGATTATTACTTGTTCGATCTCATACACTTGGGAGTAGCGCTCACACATTTTGAGACGAGTCAAGTTTTTGGCGCCGTTGCTGGGGATAATGGTACTTGTGATCTACAATTTCAATTCGTATAGAGGAACATTCGGTGAGATCCTTCCATCTTATAGTTTAGGATTTTTTTGTTTTGTTATCTCTTTAAAAAAAATTCAAAAAGAATGGAGTATATGAAATTCTATTGCACAAACAATTGGTATGATACAGAGTATGATGTTGCACACAAGCATAGGATGTAGAAGCTCAAGATCGTTAATTTTAATCTGACCGATTGTGAAACTTTCTTTCAGTCGTAAAGGAGATTCACAGACATAGTATCGAGCTATCCGCAGCATGGGTATACAAATAAAGAGCTTATGGAGTCCTTTCTATTTGAACTGCGACCATAGCTGCAAGAATTTTTGGGAGTCATGACGTCGACAGAGGCATGGAAGTACATGGAGTCTTTACAAGAGAATGAACAAATCATGAAAGAGACTTTAGAGCGTGATTCAACGAAGCCCTCCTACCTTGATCAAGGAGAGCAAAGCATAGACATACCATTGCAACCCTTGAAAGAGGACGTTTATTTTCTCATTCAGACACATGAGGCTACATCCCATCAATTCCAAGAAAACTTCCTTGCTCGGAGTCGGCAAATTCAGCAATCCAGTGAAAATCTTACTCTGATTGCTACTTTCTTAGAAGAAAATATTTATTTTGAAATTCAATTTCAAGTGTCTAATATGAGTTCATCTTCTATTTCAGGTATATCGAGCGAGCCATGTCACGATGAAGGAACAAATCAGAACATTAACATGGCTGGAAGCGTATGCAAATGAGAGGACGAGCTAGCAATTTTGGATGAACAGGAGGAGGAGATAACAACAGACTTGAGTTTAGAGCTTATTACTATGAAGCTCGAACCACTCTTGCCCCCAGTTCTTTCCCAAAATCATTTATCCATCTACCCAGTGGCTTAGCATCAAACCGAGAGTAGTGCATATCTTTCAGGGAGTATTCATCAACATGCTTTAATTTATTTCACCGATTTTGACGACTACATTTGGAATATGTTTGTGGCAAAGAATTTTAGACTAAATTGGACTGACACAACTCATCTCTTGCAGGACATACATAATCACTTTATTGAGATGCTGGAAGTTACTTTGCTGGGATCCAGTTTAGCTAGTGGAGGAAGAATACTCGCAGAGGAGCGCAATGAGCAAATAGAACAACTTCCTCCACCATTAAAGATCCGCGATCCGCCATTTGACCACGGTGTCTTCTTTTCATTAGTGTAGATTTTTATATGCTTTTTAGGATGCTTGCTTTTAAATAAACTCGTACCCTCTTCGACATTGAGGACAATGTCCATCTTTAGTTGGGGGGAGTGTATGAGACCTTAGTTTTTTCAAATAAAGCGAGAGAAAATAATAAATCACAAATTCTCATCATTTAAAACTCCTTCACATACCACAAATACGGATGATTATGCATTGATTGAGTTCTAAAAAATTGTTTATGGCTTGAATTAATTATTTTTCCTTCATGGAATTACTTGTGAATATGCTATTTATGAAAACTTTCAATTGCCATGATTAATATCTCGAAATAGTTTGAATTCATTTCATGCATGATATTGTGATGTAAAAGCTTAAGTATACACGATTTATTAGAATAGTCTTCAAATTGAAGAGGAATTTGGCCTTTGTTATTAATGTTTATGTTCGATGAATGGGTATAGAGTTCCTTACGAAAAAATAAAAAATGAAAAAGGGTGAAAAAGAAAAAAATATGCATCGTTCCCTTGAGTTCATTAATTAGCCGGGTCTTCGTGCCTCAGGAAGCATTGGAGATTCGCGTCGAAAGATGGATGAATGGGGAGTGCAACCAAAAAAATAAGGAGAAAATAAAACTTAGATGATTCGAGTTATTAAGTTCGAGAGGCTCTTGTAAGCCTAATGTCCAAAGGTCGTCTAGCCTAGGAATCATTACCTGAAAGCTCGTTACATGGATCACTCTAAGTCATCAAAAAGGAAAAAAGAAAAAAGAAATGGTGAATAAACTAAGCAACTTCAATACCCGTGATTTGAACGATCTTTTTGAGAGGCCGATTCCTTGGAAATAAGAAAACTAGAATACAACGACGTGTTATACTTTCGCTTGCGCAAAATAATAAGCGCATGTTAATTATTCAAATTAAATTAGAGAAAATATCATGTGATTGATCTTATTCATAGATTTTTTATATGATGGTCAATATCATGTTGGAAACCGCATTATTGGGTCATGATATAAGTGATTGATAGAATTTATAATTTTATAGTGATTGATAGAATTTATAATTTTATTAATCATCCGATCTAATCACTCTTTTTGCTAGAGACTAGCAAATCGCTATTTGGGGGGTGTGATTTGGAGTAAATATTGCATATTTAACCCCGCATTTAGCCCTATTTTGTGCACACATGATGCGTATTTGGTCTCTAATTTGATCGTATTTTGAATACCCTTAATTATTACAACAAACTCTCATTCTATGCATAAAACAGTAATATATTGAGTATTTCTGCCATTTTTATATTTTTAGTACGAAGATCTCGATCTCACGATTTCAACGACTATTTATTTGTATTTTTCTGAGATCTGTACTAATTACTATGAATTTTTGAATGCAAAATACCACTTAAATGAAGAAAATACGAAAATACGGCCGAAAATACGCTCGTACACATACATCTTCTGCACGTGTTAGCCATCGGAGCCGCTCCCGCCTTATCCAAAGGCGCTTGCACGCGGGTGACGCGGCACATCTGTACCGTTCGATCCTGATTCAACGAGCGAAGTTCGCCCCGATGATACGAAGAGGAGCTGCGCTCTTTGGGCCACGTAGCGAGATCGTGGCGATCTCCTGCCTTATCTAACTTCCAAACAAAGCGGTGACACGGCTGCTTTTTAACCGTTGGATGATGATCCAACGGCGTGGACCATCCCCGCCTGAATTCGAAATCGAGGGGTGCTTTACATATGCCGCAACCGACGTGGCCAGCTCTCATCCACACGATTGATGATCCAACGGACGAGAATCAAATCCGCCCGATATACATACTCCACACGTCGACGTGGCGTGCTCCCGACTGCACAATCCAAGATATGACTGCCTGGATTCACTCTGAGAGGGATTCAGATACGAAATCGTAGCAGGCTATGTGGCTTCATCCTCACTGCTGTGTCATGATCCAACGGTCGTGATTATCTCCGAGCTAGAGTCGGAGAGCGGAGCTGATGCGGGCGCAAATCCGACCCGCTTGTTACCCGTCACTCGTACAGCCGATCCCGCCTTGATCCGACGGTCGAGATTTGCTCCTGTTAGGGTTGCGGGTTTTGAAGCTGATTTTAGATGGGTTTGAGCGAAACTTTCGCATCCACAACCGACTTATTACCCTATATATACACATGCATATTTTTGAGAAAGGACATACTTAACTAGGAGCATATTCTGGTGTATTTGGGGCTCTAGGAGTCGTATTTGGCCGTGAAATTTGGAGGCCCTGGAGACAGATGCCAGAGCTATCATCTAAAGGAGTTTAGGGTTCAATTGTAGAGATTTGGGGATAAAAGTCTAAACTTTACTCTTGTATTTTGCGTATTTAGCTCGTATTTTGAGTATTAATGATGTATTTGTCTATGAATATTGATTCTCTTCTCTCCATACGTGGCTAGTACCCTTATGTGCTGGTTGTGATGTAGTTAGACCTCTGTAATCTCTGATTTTAATATCTTTTCGTCCTAATTTGCACGTTATATCGCGTATTTTGTTAGTTTCTACACGTAATGTTCAAGTATTATAGTTGTTGGTGTACTTGGATCGAATATGATCTTTGCGGACGTATTCGTGGTGTGATCCTTATGGACATTGCTGTGACCCTTGTGGGAACATAAGCTTATTTTCCTCATGAAACCAGTATTTTATTCGATACTTAAAGCACTTTTCGATGTTCGTTTATCGTTATATTTTCTGACGTTCTCATGCCCTTGCGAGGTGAAACGTTGAGTCATATAAAAGATATTAATAATCATTGATTGCATAGACCCTAACAAAATCACAACCAACATATACTCTCCATATTGATACCCCAATATCACCTTCCCCGTAGTTATCATAGGATTTCTTTTTCGTATTTAACATCCTTACATGATTATCTCACCTTCTAAAGGTGGTTGGTTCTCGTCATATTAGTACTCTTTATGAACTGAAATTCGTGGTTTTACAGGTCAGTTGTCCCGTGGATACGATACCTGGACTCACTTGTTCGATCTCCTACACTTGGGAGTAGCGCTCACACATTTTGAGACGAGTCAGTTTTCCACAGCTAAGGTTTTAACGAGGCAAACACTGTAACTCTGGATCCAGCAGTAACCGTCCTATATTAGCGTATTGGATCCTGAAGAATTCAAATGTTAAAAATGGATGGATGAGGGGGAGTGTTATGAACGGGGGAGACCTTTGGTCTCCACCCACTAACATCCTCCATTACACCCACTACTAAGTGGGTGTCCCTTGAGTTCCTATAATTGTAACTCCTCTCATATGATCAATATATATGGCTATGGTATCAACCGTAAGTCTACTCATTCATATAATTCTAACAAATAATATTTTTTGGAGTAGTTAATAGTTAACTTAAGGTTTAAATATGACAATTAAATTTAAATTAACTTATGAAATTAAGTTTACTTTTATGCGTGGACTATCTACTTCTAAATTTCTACTTCTAAATTATCTACTTCTAACCCGCAATAAATTTCTACTTCTAAATTTCTCCATTCATTCAAATATAAAGAGTATCATGAAAACTACAACATCTTTTCGAATCCCTAATTGTTTCATCATTGGGCCGGCCCCCAAAGAGAAAAGAACATGTCCCCAACTAAGTGAAAGAGCCCACAAGGGAGAAGAGGCGGCCCATCAAACCCGTGAAGCCCACGTGAGAGATTAATCGGCTGCCTGGTCAAAGCCCATGCATAATCTGACTGTTGAGCTTCTGAAGCTTAAGGAGATGGTTAATTAATGACGGGATAAGTGGACATCGATTATGACTATCTTCCAAGGATGAATGTGCCGCCATAATGGGATACCATTATTCACCAACAGCGCTAAGAGGATGCATCCACTTATAAATAGAAGAAACCCCAACAGTACGAGGGACACTCGAGAGGTACTGCATACTAGGTACTCTTACAACACTTCTCTCTTACTTTCCACTTTAATATTTCTTCCTCCAAAAGCTCGGCGTAACTAGATCAAGTCGATCTCCCTTAGGTAGATCTTGATTGCATCGAGCCTACTTAGGTCCATACTAACTTAAGCATCGGCAGAGATTTGGGTCGGAACCCAGATCCGACCCCCTAACGAGTGTCTATGTTGCAGATCGTTTGACATACGACCTAGCGAGTAGGTCGAAGGATCGTCATTTACGACCCTGAGATAGGTCGAGCTCCAGCCCAATAGCTCGAGCCTCTTTCTCCACGACCCGGGTTCCATCCACAGCAGGTCCCATTCAACAACTGATGAGGATCCACCTCATCAGATGCATCCGAATCCGCCGACATTATTGTTGGCCGGAACACATCCATCAACAGTAATTTACAACCCAATTTTCATCCCAAGAAATAAAAAAAACTCAACTATTCCCAAATGCAAATTCCACACTACATGAAGATTCTGCAAACCATTTTCAACCAATCAAATGGCTTCTTAAACCGTGATATGCATGACAAGTCATCAAAAGTAAGTGTGCTGTCTGAGACTTATTATGCTAAGATGTCTAGCAAAGAAGAGGCAACTCCACCTTGGGAAAATATATAAGAATGAAATTATAAGTTTAATCTAGATTTTAGCATGCCAATGACTAGAATTCTGGTTAAACTAGTTCAATACTAATAGTCATTCTTAATTAATGTGATATTATTATTATTATTATCTTTACTACGATGACAAGCATCAATAACACATGTTGTCATTAATTAACTACAACTTGATAAACATCATATATTTTTTGAACTTGTGTAATATATATAAAGAGAAAAATGAGTATCAGGTGGCAAATGAGGAGATTTCCATAAGAATCGACCTTTTACCCCTCTAGCTAAGGGTGGCATGCTTGATCCCATCTCCCTTTTACCCTCCTTGCAAAATACCTTTAAATCAACATTGTTATCCCTGTAGCCACATGCAACTAAAGTGTTTACAGTTTAATATAGATTGTTACGCCTATTTGGCCGAGGCCCGAAAGACACGAGCCCAGAAACCCGACCACCAGTCAAGAGCCCATCTGCGCACTCAGGCCCACTCGATAAGGCCCTATAGGGGCCCCCTCCCCCCAAATGTCGATCCAACCCGGCCCCGGTAACACGCTGGTCACTCGCCCACTCCTGCGGTAACCGTTCCCTCGATCCCGTTACCACTTAATGACAGTGATGGGGAGGTGCTGGGATGGCGCAAGGAGCGACGACAGGGGGCGGATTGAGGGGGCACGATCGAGGGCGGACGAGCAACGTGGGTCAGGGGCAATCACGGCGGAGGTCT
Organism: Scilla litardierei; assembly: GCA_030789695.1. Taxonomy (NCBI): domain Eukaryota; kingdom Viridiplantae; phylum Streptophyta; class Magnoliopsida; order Asparagales; family Asparagaceae; genus Scilla; species Scilla litardierei. The sequence goes on along the minus strand of CM061130.1, from coordinate 101,505,326 downwards.
ATAAAGGGGCTAGGAGGACGACAGGAGAGGGGATCGCCTCTCAGGTATCTAGAACCTAAGGTACTCCATCAACGACCTAGTTCCCCCATTTTCATCTCCTTCCTCCCCCGCTCGCGCCGTGAGACGCCGTTCCGATCTCCTCACGAGTCGAACCGTCTCCGCCGGGCCTCCTCTTTCAGATCTCTGTCTGACTTAGGCATCGGAGGGGATTTGGCCGGAACCAAGGTCCAGCCGCCTGACGAGTGTTCTCGTCTACGCAGGAGGGCATCAGATCCACGGGCCGAGGCTTCCCCTCCGCCCCTCGCCGACCACACAACCAGCTGGACGATTGAGGCTTCCCCTCGTCGTCCGACCGCCGAGGCCGAGCGTCTTGACCCGGGCCGAGGCTACCCCTCGCCCTACCAACGGTCGAGGACCCCGATTCAATCCAGCCGACGCGCTCTACGTCATCTGCAGATCCGACTCGAGCCTCGACTGCACCAATTCGACTCGCCCGAGGGACCCAAACGGGCCCCTTGACCACGTTGACCGGGTTGTCCACGGTCAACGCTTTGTAGTGAGAAAACACTCTGAAACATCTGGCGCCGTCTGTGGGATCCGAAAACCGTCCCACGAAGAAGCAAACCACACCAGCAATGACACGAGCCAGCAATGGAAGGAAGCGCATGCCCCCCCCATCCCGGAGGAGGGGAATGGCGCATCCAACGGCAACCCCGAAGACACGCCCGCCGGCGATCACCCCGCCCCCTCAACCGAAGAGACCGGCGGCTCAGGACTGGCCACACAGGGACAGCTCCACGCCCTGGCTCAGGAGACCAACGCGAGCCTCCAGACGTTGGTCGCGACGGTACAGCAGCTCGTCGGCCCTGCGCCATCCAACGGAGGCACGTTGGGCGATAGCCATCGATGGGCGGTGGGTCCCCCGCTCTTGCGGTCCGCCGTGGTCGACGACCACGGGACCCAAAAACCGAACACGGATCGTCGGTTCACGCTGTCCGGCTCCCGTCAGGCGAGATCACGCGCCTCCTCCCCTTATCGTGAAAGGAGCCGAAGAGAAACCGAAGGGACGGAGGGCGAATCGATGACTGCATCATCTCGTCGGTCACGGTCGTCCCGCCGCAGGAGAAGCGAACGACACCACTCGAGAGACCGATCACGGCGGAGCAGGAGCTCCCGCCGGAGGAGTCGGGAGCGCCGGGTCAGCCCGACCCCCAGCGTGGCGAGGGCCGTGGAGCCAGCCCCACCGGCGCCTGTGCACCCTCCACCACCGAACGAGCCAGAGGCAGGCGACTGTCGAATCCCCGGGGGCATCCACGGAGACCGGTGCCCCCTATTACGGAGAATAACCGACGCACGGGTCCCCTCTCGATTCAGGATCCCGGCGCTGGGGAAGTACGACGGGATAGGGGACCCGGGAAACCACGTGATGGACTACGAGGGGGACATGTCCTTCCAAGGAGCTGACGATGACCTACTCTGCCGAGGCTTCTATTCTACTCTCAGGGGAGCGGCGAGGACCTGGTACCGCAGCATGCCCAGCCGCTCCATCGACAGCTTTGAGGAACTCACCCAGTTGTTCTGCAAGCAGTTCATGGCGGGGAGGCAGATCAAGCCTGATGCTGAACATCTGTTCAACATAGTGCAAGGCCCGGCCGAGCCGCTCCGGCAGTTCATGCGCCGCTTCAATGTGGAGAGGCTGAACGTGAACAGCCCTCCCGACCTGGTGGTCCAAACGGCCCTTAAGAAAGGGCTTCGCCACAGAGGCCTCAAGAAGTCCCTGCACAACGATCCCCCGAAGGACCTCCCTGGGATCATGGCGAGGGCCGAGCGCTTCATGTTGACCGAGGAGGCCTTGGCCGTGGATGCAGGAAAAGCCACTCGAGGGACCAAGCGCGGCGACAGCGGACGAGGTAGCCCCGAAGGATACCGGACCGAGAAGAGGCCGAGAAACAGGCAGCGCGGAGAAGGTACGAGAGACGCCACCCCAGACGCCGTCCTCGCCCAAGTGCAGAAGGAAGAACGCGCCGATCGCCCCCCACCGAGGGCAAAAAGAGGTGGGAAGAATAGGGAGAAATACTGCAAGTACCACAAGGACGACGGCCACGACACTGAAGACTGCTGGCATTTAAAGAAGGACATCGAGAAGCTGATGAGCCGAGGACACGCCAGGAGCTTAACCGACGAGCCAGCCCACGGAGAGGGGACCTCCATGCAGCCAAACAAGGGGAAGAAGATCAACACCGTCCAAGGGCCCCTCCGCATCATAGAGTGAGCTGGCGAGGTCTCTCCCCCCAGTCGCAGCCTAGTCCGAGGGGATTATCTAGGTTCACATCCCTCTGTCTAGCCTCATTTCCTTTTTCCTTTTTCTCCAAATGTACTAGTCCGACAGGACTCTTAAGAGTACAATCGCATTCCCTTTTATCTTCTCTTAATCTTCGATGGAATCAACGTTTCACTAAGGGTGCAAAAGAACGAAGACCTCTACTGGAGGGAAGGCGTTCATAGGTCTGGGGCAGTTCCCCCAGCCAGCGCGGACGCCGACCGGTCCTAAGCCGAGGAGCTTTGCCCTCGCCGACCGACCCTCGCGCTCATAAGTCTGGGGGCAACTCCCCCAGCCGGCGCGGACGCCGACCGGTCCTAAGCCGAGGAGCTTTACCCTCGCCGATCGACCCTTGCGCTCGTAAGTCTGGGGACAACTCCCCCAGCCGGCGCGGACGCCGACCGGTCCTAAGCCGAGGAGCTTTGCCCTCGCTGACCGACTCCTGCGCTCGTAAGTCTGGGGGCAACTCCCCCAGCCAGCGCGGACGCCGACCGGTCCTAAGCCGAGGAACTTCGCCCTCGCCGACCGACTCAATCGTTCTAAAGTTGAAGACAACTCCCCCCGCCAGCTCGGGCGTCAGCCGGTCCTAGGCCGAGGACGAAGCAGCAAAGCAAAATATACGAGAAGCTCGGGTAAGACAAATTTCGTTTATAACAGTATGTCTTATTTACAGGAAATCAAAGTGAAGAAACCTCTCTACAATTAATCCGCTCTCAACAGACAACAAAGCTCGTCACCTACAGAAACTAGGGCCACACCGGCGAAGCAAAACTTGTCGACTAAAGAACTCGAAGTTGCAGGCCTAAGCAAAATTCCATGCAACCAGCAATTGTTGGCTCTGGACCAGGGAGTCGCTGGCGAGGCCGAAGGAGAAAGCAGGGTCAGGGGTCCATTCCAAGTAGACTGGCCCAAAGCGAAGCGGATGCTAAAAAATTTGAGGATAAACGGCCAGGAGGAACGACCTAGGGAACCCGGGCTCGAGAGGACGCATCCTCGGGCACCTCCCCCTGCTCGGAGCGAGGGGGATCGACCGGCGGAGGGGCTTGCTGAACACGCTCCGCACATTCCCGGAAGGAAGACGGGACGACTTCGACGATCCAATGGGCGATGAGGTCTTCATACGTACCGAAGGCCTCCCTGAGAACCTCGAAGATCCACTTCCCCAGGGTCTCGACGACGCCCCTCTCCACCTCCTCTGCAAGCCGCGTCACCTGGCGCCGATCCGACAGTTCCCTCTGAAGCTCCTCCCTCTCCAGGCGGAACGACTCCGCCGCTTCCTCAGCCGACTGACGGACATCCTCCAGCTTTCCCTGGAGGTCACCCACTCGTCCCTCCAACTCGGCCACACGGAGCTTGAGACGCCGAGACTCCATCTGGGCCTCCGTCATAGCCACCTCCGCCGCCCCGGCCCGCTCCTGGGCCCTCATGGAGGACTCCTCCAGCTCCCTCAAGCGGACGGCTCGACACTGCAACTCCACAGCGAGCGCTGAACCCTGGAAAGACGAGACATGGGCTAAGAAGAGGATAAAGGGAAGGAGAGGATAGCAAGATAACCGAACCTGTTGAAGGATCCAGACCAAGGAATCCGACATCTTGTCGGCAGGGATCTTCTTGAGGAGTCTGCGGTCCCGGGGAGGGACGGAGACCTCGGCAATGTAGGAAGATATATGCCCATAAGGCAATTTATCTTGATTATACGTCTTGTTCATACCATATATGGTACGTATTATTCTAAGTACAAAACACTTGTATTAATATACTTAGATAATATCCATAGACTTAGAGTTAGGTCCTTACATATCTAGATGAGATCTCGATTATGAGTAAGTAAGAGACCGAACAGAAACGTAAGTCTAAAACGGTTCGTGATCATAGATGTGTCGAGAACTGGATATCGACACATCGGATAGATCACTGTGTCTTCGTCTTGCCTTCGGGTAATGATGATCTCATAGTCATTCGACTTGGCGAAGTCGGAGACGAGACACAGGTGCTCATTAGAGAATGAGTTCACTGAACGACCAAGTTAGAGTTATTAAATGGTTAAACTTTAATGATCTGTCTTTAATAACTCTAGGGTGATGATAGGTTAGTTGATCCTTAAGACCTGAAGTCAACTGTATAAACCTGTGAACGGACGGTGTAGCTTAGACCCATGATCTAGCTTCGAGGACCAGTCCTGATGAAAGATCTTAGGTTGGGTTGCACCTGAAGCTCTCAAGGTGAGTAAGTGACTAAGATGGGATTCGTCACTTCCATTAAAGGGAAGTTAGTGTTATAGGCTCAGTACGGTCTTTATGTTAATCCTCGGCCGGGGTACGTTGCAAGTAGTACAACGTGTATAAAATAAAGACCGCCGTATACTGACCAATGTTGTCTAATAGGGTTGACAGAAAACCATACCCTAGACCAACATCAAACACAGTCTTGACGAAGGGATTTTAGCTAACGGAATTCATCACTGACACTGACACAGCCAATGCAAACCCAATGATACTTTTGTCAAAGGGTCGATCACGTTATGATGACTCTGAAACAGGGACGACAGCTACTGCTCGTAGTGACCGTCGTCTAGGGGTTTCGAGCCCCAACCTGTAGTAAGGTCAGGCTGTAGGGTCTCACACCGAGTAGTACTCGTGTCTTAGTAATAGGAATATAGAATAGAGAGAAATGTCATTTGATGATATTCACAAGTTAAGTTGTGAAAGTTAGTCGCAATAGCAATAGGGACATAACGTTGCATTAGATGCTAACTTTAACTAAACGTGTTGTAAATTAGTTACGACGAATTTAGTAGGAACAAACTTGTTGGAAAGGGTTACCTGGATGACGGGATCGTCCCGGTCTAAACACAGGTTCAAACCGTGTCCAAATCGGAGCTCAAACGAGCCCAGAAACGCAGAAAGAGTTCAAGGGGAAGTGGGTTAGACCCACCGGGCCAAGAGGCCCATGTGCAAGGGCAAAACGGGCGCAGCCCGCTGCAGCAGCGGGCATGGCCCGCTGTGTGCAGCGGGCGGGCGCCCGCTGCATTAGCGGGCGTGGCCCGCTGCACAGCGGGCCAGCGCCCGCTGATGCAGCGGGCACGGCCCGCTGCACGCAGCGGGCCAGCGCCCGCTGCTTGCAGCGGGCGGGTGACCCGCCCTTGCCCCCCTTGGGCGGGCGCGCCCGCTAAGTCTAGCGGGCGCGCCCGCAACTTAAGTCAAATTAGGTTTTTTGAAAACCCAAATGACGGCTACGAATTTTGTGAGAATTGCTAAACTTTGAGCAATTGTTTGAGGGGTCAAACGAAGTCGAAATTCGTCACCGTCAGTTTCTACGCGTTCACCATTCCAAGCTTTTTTGATTGATAGCTTGTTTGGTGTCTGAAGTTTAGTATGTGAGGAGAATTAATTCGTTAAAGTTTGACTTTGTGAAAGGCTAACTTTAAAATTGAAATTAAGCCAAATGACTTAATTCAATTTTTCTCTTCATGTGGATTGTCCCACATTGCCCGCAACAAGAGGGTGAGTGCTCACTCCCTATATAAATAGGGGTGCACTCTCCTCGTTGAAAAATACACCAGTCAACGATCGGGTAGCTCCAAATTATTGAGCAAGCTCGGTCCGCGACTAAATCTCTCTCTCTACTTTCCTATTCTCCGGAGTAGTCCTAGCACGACTACGAAGGGGGTTTGGATCTGATCCGGACGTCTAAGACGCGGGTTTCTTCTCAAGTGAAACTTTCTACCGCGTGTGATCGGCTCGGAGGCGAAAGCGGCTCGGGCGGATCGGTGCGAGGGTGCGAGGCGGCTCAGGGAGATCGGGTCAACGCGGCTCGGCTACGACGAGCTTCTCAAGACGGTGCGGTACATCTTGCCTGCTCCAGGGCCAAGATTCCGGGTATGTGGTTAAGCGTTTTAGCGTAATTTTAATTAGTCGCTTAGTGTAGATCCTTCTTGGAGTGGTCAGACCCACTCCAAGTCGGCATAGATCGGGCTGGGTTCTGGCTCCCCAGAGCCTAGCTAAATTGTTTAGCTAGTCTAGAAATTTTGATTTCTGTTTTTCCGCTGCGCTTTTGTGCCTCCGTGGTCCGTCCGACTTAGGACGGATACGGATCCGAGCTCTGGGGGTCCGCCAAAACCCCAACAGGCAACCTGCTGGGCCAATGCTCGGTCGACAAACATCGAACTCCCAGGGACGACATCGAGGGAAGCCAAATTGCTCGCCAACAAGGCCCCGATCCCCGGTGATACGGGCGAGGACGCTGCGAGGGGGGTGGTTGACAAGGCTACCGAAGGATCCCCGGTGGTCGCCGCAGGAAGCGCAGAACCCGCCGGACTGGAGGGATCCGCGTCCTCCTTCCTCTTCTTTCCTCCGTGGGGCTCCGAGGGCGCCGGAGGGGAGCGCTTCCGCCTCGCACCATCCCCACCCTCGGGAACCTGAGGGGGCACGCCAAGGGCAGGAGGGACTGCACCGGACCCGTCATTACCCCCTGCCTCTTGGGCTGACGGGGCGGGTCCGGCCCTTGCGACGCCCCCGGTGAGGAGAACACCAGAAGAAGAGGCGGGAGACACGGCCACCACCTTGCCCACGGAGGGCTCGGCTCGGCGCACCTCCTCATCAATGGTCCGTCGAGGCGCCCTTCCGGAGGTACCGCCTCGGCTCTGAGCAGCTCCACGGCTGATCAGCTCATCGACGTCACGGACGAACTCGCGGCCAGCCATCCCTGCAAGGGAAACCAAAATCAGGATGAGTCATAGGGCGATTCAAGACTGAAAAGGCGACCTACCCGGAGACCACAAGACGGCCTTCAGGAGTAGGTCGTCCAACAAGGACCAGATGGACTTCGATTCCAAGGGGAGGGTCGACAGCAGCGTGGCGGCTGCCCGATCGACGTCTGAGAGAGCTAGCGGCGGGCGAGGCTGGACAGACCCTCCCCAACTTGTCAAAATCTGGGCATCCTCCAGGAAGACCACAAAGACGTAATCCGAACTCCAATCCCCCGACCAGCGGGGCAGCCCGATCAGGCATTCCCTCCTCGAGCGGGCTCGGAGCTGCAGCCATGACCCCGGGCCGACCGTTTGGATCTGGTAAAAATGGAAGAGAAGGGGGAGAGACGGCTCCAGACCGCGGGTACAGCAGAGCGTAGCGAAGCCCGTCAGTACCGCAATCGAGCAAGGGGTGAACTGGCAAAGCGGCACCATGAGATATTCCATGACCTGGATAAGGAAGGGATTGAGCGGGAAACGAAGACCCAGGCGAAACATTTCGACGTAGACGCCGACTTCATTGCTCCTCGGAAGGCAAATCCGCTCGTCGACGAATGGAACTCGGACATCGTACGGGAAGCAGAGATACCTTTCCCGGATCTCCGTGACCGCTGAAGGAATGGTCCTCGACGGCGTTCGGAGGACAACCGGGGGCACGTTAATACGCATGGCAGCCGACGCCACGTCATCACAGGCGTAGTCTGGGAATAGCTTCCCCTTCCCCTTATCTCGGAGGGGACGACTCCCGGAGGAGGAACCTGATCCCACTAGCCGAGGCCTGCCCCGCCTGGACTCTGGAGAATCCCTCGCCCCTTGGCCAGAACCGCCTATCCTAAGAGCAGCCATAATACGAGAGCGAGAAAGGAATTACCTTTTAACTAGTTTGGGGGAGACAAGGAAGCGAGGGCGACTGGAAACTCCGAGTTGTGGAAAGCCTAGAACAATGGGAAGAGCAAGAGAGAAGTGGAGATCAACGCAGCTGGGGATCTTATATACCGGACACAGGGACGAATTCGAAGCGCCTAACAAGAACGCTTGGCAGGCCTCGAAGAACCGGCGGCGTTTCGAAATCGGCGCCAAGGGAAGTCCAATCGATCCGCCTCATCATGACCTACATTTATGACCACGCCTCGATTAAAGCGCCACTCGGAACCCCAAGAGGCACAGCGGTCGAACCGAGCAAGCAAAGGCCGATCGACCCCACCCAGGGCGGCTCCCGGACCCCTCGGATTCTCAACTTAAGACGACCCCGCGAGCGGTGGGGATAAGCTCGCAGCTACACGTGGCAGCATCAGAGGACCGACAGCGCTTCGGAGCCCGCGCCTTAAGAGTATCGAGCGGGCCAACGCATGATGACGACTAATAAATGAGTCGGCATCGACTGGCGAGCCTGTCAAAGTCGGCGGGAGTCACATCGGCCGGGCCGAACTGGCCGAAGCCGATCAACCCGACCAATGGGGGCAATTGTTACGCCTATTTGGCCGAGGCCCGAAAGACACGAGCACAGAAACCCGACCACCAGTCAAGAGCCCATCTGCGCACTCAGGCCCACTCGATAAGGCCCTATAGGGGCCCCCCTCCCCCCAAATGTCGATCCAACCCGGCCCCGGTAACACGCTGGTCACTCGCCCACTCCTGCGGTAACCGTTCCCTCGATCCCGTTACCACTTAATGACAGTGATGGGGAGGTGCTGGGATGGCGCAAGGAGCGACGACGGGGGGCGGATTGAGGGGGCACGATCGAGGGCGGGCGAGCGACGTGGGTCAGGGGCAATCACGACGGAGGTCTATAAAGGGGCTAGGAGGACGACAGGAGAGGGGACCGCCTCTCAGGTATCTAGAACCTAAGGTACTCCATCAACGACCTAGTTCCCCCATTTTCATCTCCTTCCTCCCCCGCTCGCGCCGTGAGACGCCGTTCCGATCTCCTCACGAGTCGAACCGTCTCCGCCGGGCCTCCTCTTTCAGATCTCTGTCTGACTTAGGCATCGGAGGGGATTTGGCCGGAACCAAGGTCCGGCCCCCTGACGAGTGTTCTCGTCTACGCAGGAGGGCATCAGATCCACGGGCCGAGGCTTCCCCTCTGCCCCTCGTCGACCACACAACCAGCTGGACGATTGAGGCTTCCCCTCGTCGTCCGACCGCCGAGGCCGAGCGTCTTGACCCGGGCCGAGGCTACCCCTCGCCCTACCAACGGCCAAGGACCCCGATTCAATCCAACCGACACGCTCTACGTCGTCTGCAGATCCGACTCGAGCCTCGACTGCACCAATTCGACTCGCCCGAGGGACCCAAACGGGCCCCTTGACCACGTTGACCGGGTTGTCCACGGTCAACGCTTTGTAGTGAGAAAACACTCTGAAACATAGATTAAAAACTCATTGAAAGTTTACAGTTTTATATGGATATAAAGGTTTGCTTCCGGTACATTACACGTGCCAAAAAAATCAAGTGAAAAAGAATGTTAGCTGAAGGGGGGGAGAGAACCAGGCTTGTCATTTTTGTGTGGAAGGCGCAATTTAGCACCATCGGTCTAAATAAGATCTTCATTTTTTTAAAATAAATATTGCGGAGAACACCAACATTGGGAAAAACGACTCGTGAAGGCTAACAGAAAATGTAATGTTCCACCGAATTAAGATCATTGATTAGATTGAAAGAGAAGGCTGTTACGATGTGAACAATAATTCTATGTTGGTTGTGAGTATGGAAGGTCTTGGGTTTATAATAGGGTAGAAATCTCTATTGGTACGACCGTACGGGGCCTTTTAGGGGAAGGTCCAAGAGCAAAACCAATTGGGCCCAATTGGACAATATCACACACCAATATGGAGATTTGTCGGCCCGGCTACAAAAATTAACAAAGGCATCATGTTTTAACAATGCACGACAACCAAACAACCTACTTTTATATGTATGCACATGTACTACAAGTATGCAGTACCGTGACATATTGCCGACTAAATATTTTTGTTTTGGATTGTTGGGATGAAACAAAAGCAATATCTACGTCATATCGCCCCCTTCCCATCTGCACAAAGGATGGTGGAGCTCAAGGGCCGACAAGAAGCATCTTGTGTTGGGGGGCTTTTGGACCCGGCCGGGCCCGGCGGAGGAGCACCCCCAGCATGGCGCGGGGCGTGGCTCTGTCTTGTGCAGAAGCAGCTGACAATGGTGAGATTAAATGTTGGCTCTCTCTCTCGGCCGCCATGCATCATGGGCTGTCACGTGATTTGGATGTGTGAATGGATCCCCACATGTTGGTTCTTAGCAAAAATGGGCCATTGAAAAAGCTGTGTTAGATTTTTGGGGGCTTCTTGCTTATGTAAGTATGTACAGGACAAATGAACCACATGCTGCAGGGAGCAATCCTAGAACCGACAGGACCAGACTAGACCTTTGCCACAGTGCTGCTCTTGTATTTGCCACGGTGGAGTAGTTACCTAACATGCTGTTGGGGCATGGAGCACAGAATACATATGGCGCCTGTTGGGATAGTTGAGGTTTGTAACCTCGCTTAGGCATGGTTTATCAACATCATCCTAAATATTCCTCAAATGTAAAAAAAGAGCAATACGAAGGTCGGCTGGCTGAGGAGGAAACTAGCCCACACAACCTTATCTTTTCTGTGTTTTCTATGATCTTCCCAGTTTATTTTGATCTGCATGTTTTAAAAACCCAAAACACATGTTTTCAGGTTACACCAAATATTTTTACTCCTACTTCTAGTCGTTGCAAAAAGTCTGTTGGTAAGAAACCGTTACATTTGTGACTAGTGGATGAACACGCAACTCTTTTTGAATCACTTGAAGATTGATGGTTTGATATTTTAGAACATGCAGATCAAAATGAACGGAGTGGATTGAAGGAAAAAATATGTGGATGTGGTTTTGAATAACGAAATTTCCTCCTCTGGTAGCTAACTCACATTTTTTCAAAACATTACTTTAAACTTTCAAAGATAAAGAAAACACTCCTAAACAGTCCCCAAATGTGTAGAAGTTGGCTCTATTCGGCGCAAGAGAAGCATTGTTCGTACAAACGAGTTATCTTATGCAGAGATAACTCGACTGTGCTTGGGTTCGACCTATCTGACTCTGCACTAGTCAGATACGCGGATTCTGAGCATTTGGCCTTCTACAACGCAGTTGGTCGATCGGTCGTCAATTCGAGTCTAATGGTCGATCTCCTTGTGATGCATATGGATGAGTGTAGAATATACCTAGAGATAGAGATATGATAGGTATATGTGGGTGGATTAGCGTGCCTCCTTGTGTAGCTGTATATGGCATGTGAAGTTTTGAGCATTGACCTTGTTTTTTGTTGGGATGACCTTTAGAGTCTAGACCGGCCCAGCCTTTGGGTGGACCCTTAAACTAGAAAGTCCGATGACGGACTTGATTTTTAAGGTGGGTAGAATGTAATGGCCCTAGTGCTATTTATATGATTATGTATTTGTGTAGTGTATGTATGTTGGTATACGTGTGTAGTATGTATATACATACATGGTGTATATAGTAATATGTAATGTGGTGCATATGATAGTGCAGTATTATATTATTATTATTAGTATGATAATTGTTGTAATTAGAGATGATGGCATTGTTGTAATTAATTGGTTATGTGTATGTATAGTAGGAGTGTGTATGCATAGTAGTGGCACGATGGTTATTAGTTAGTGAGTGTATGGAAGGAGGTGTGTGCATATAATGGATGAGACATTATGTTGATGACTTACCATAAATGGAAATGGCAAATTAGTAAATAGTGGGGAGTCTTGGGGATGAGATAATTCCTTTTATGGCCATGTCATCGTTTTAAATAAAGGAAACATGTGTAGATATTTTCTAAGGGGTTTAATATTCTTTCTTTCCTTGTTTTCTAAGGAGTTTCATGAGGAAACAAAAAAAAGAAAAAAAGGAAAGAAAGGAAAGAATTAAAGGAAGAAGAAGGAGAAGGAAAAGGAAGGGGGTTTAAAAGGAAGGAGTTAGTAAAGGAGGAATTGAATGATAATTGAAGGTTTAAAGGAAGAAGAAATTAAAGAGGGAGAAGCTATTATGGTAGGATTCTCTCCTTAGCATAGAAATATTAATTTGAAGGATTTACTTGTTAATGTCTTGTTAAAATTGTCATTTTTATGGTAGGGTTCCAATTCCTTATAAGTATGTTAGGCAATTATCATCTCTAATGATAAAGTCATTAACTTTCTTAATGAATATGTATTTTCATGCCATGATCACAAGTGACATACCATAAAGTTTCCATTTTTAGTTGTTAATTGTGAATTTTATGCAATGATTTGCCTTGTTGTAAATATTGGGAACTTGTTATTATCTATTGTAGTTGTTGCACCAAAATGTAATCATTTGTGAAACCCTCCTCATGTTTATTATTAGCTCCTTTGTTAACTCCTTGTTATAGTTGTCATTTTTATGAGAGTTTGGGGTGTAATTGTGCTAAAGAACATATGTTTATTAGATATCTTAGGGTGATTTCATGAAACATGCATTTTTATGATTAGATCCTTAATTAAATCTATTGAAAGTTTCATTCTTGACATATTTCTTATTTATTTTCATAAAGCTAGCATTTTTTTTCATAAGATCCATTAGTGGGTTTCAAAAGATGACATTTTAAACTTAGAACTTGAGCCCTCACTTCAATGTTTACACTTTTAATTTAGTTCCTTACGTAACTTATCCAAAGATTACATTCGTAATGAAGATCCATAGGTTGTTACCAGCGGGCCACACGGTCTTTCTCAGGGAGTAATCCTTGAAGAGGACCCGGATGTCCCGTTCATCAACAGGGATGTCAGCCCCAGCTTATCCCTTGCTGCAATTTCCACGTTGATGAGGCTCCCCAGAGTGAGCATTAACGAGGTTGGATTCCCCTAACGGACTGGAAAGTCCGCCTCTTCAGGAAGGGATACGAATACATAATCTTCTTTCCAGTGCTTCTAAGAGGTCGGGAGTCCCAACACCAGACCTTTACCTCTCCGGGAGGTGATGTATAGCCAGGCACCCAACTTATGGTGGCTCAGACGGTAGAACTGGACAAAAAGCCCAAGGGTTGGCTCGATTCCCTTGAGCAAGCACAGCACGATGAACACCATGCACCAAGCACCCGATGGCGTTGTGGCAAAACTGGCACAGGGAGCCCATGGGCCTTGAAGAATACCGCCACGAAGGGGTGGAGCAGGAACCGCATCCCGAACTTGAAACTCTGTGCGTACACTCTGACCTCACAATTTTCGGGAAAATAGACCCTCTCGTCCCCTTGGGCGGCCCTGGCACGGTAAGGGGGGAGGATGTACTTGGAGCTGAGCCGCCCTATTGAGGTGGCGTACGTCTCTGACGGCCTCCCCATCACATCCCGAGGCACGCCAAAAGAATCACCCCCAGCTAGCTGAATCTCGGCCCCCACCCCAGGAGGCTGGACGGGCACAACCGTGGGCGCTGGATGCCCCGCCCCGAAGGCAGCAGAAGAAAACGACGAAGGACACATGCTGTAGCACCGACGAGGGTAAAGGTGAGGTGAGAAAACAAGGGATGAATGGATAGCACTAAAAGGAGAAAGCTTTCGCCCAAGAGGCAACTGCCCCATTTATACCACTCCCCAAATCCTCGGGCTCTGTTGCCAGCCGTTCACTCGCAAACACGTGTCGAAATCCTGCAAAGGACGGCTCATCGAATCCCGCACCTGAAGGGTGAGAGGATTCTCGGCATCCAGCGCCATGATGCCCTTCATTTAATGTGTCGCCTCGACTGACGCACCCATCCAATCCACACAAATGACATCCCTCAAACCCAACCGTCAAAATCCGAACGACCCGAGCGATGTGAGCAATTGATACGACCCTCCCAAAACGGGCTAAGACGGAATGGGCCGAGCCGACGATCCGAGCCTATGGGCCAGGACATGATCAGGCCCTGACCTAACGGCCCCACGAAGGCCTCGGGCCATGATGGCCCCAGACTGACGAGGAGGGAACCACTGACTCTTGTAGGTTGAGATAACCACAAACTGACGAGGAGGGAACCACTGACTCTTGGACGTAATGGGAACCACTGACTCTTGGGGGAGGGAACCGCTCCTCCAAATTGCGCCCACCTTCAAAATCATTCAATAGCCCCATTACGTCCACCTTCATGATCCATCAAAGGAGGATCAAAGCGGCGGGTACTGGGGGCAGGATGGAAGGAGGATGAGGAAGACGTGGGCGGTTCAGCCCCTCCAAAAGACCTGAAGATCGAAAGACAAAGGGACCGAATTTTGGATACTCTACACTCAGGTATTCTTCCTCCTACAACATTGTCTTCTACCTCACAATCCTCCTCCATAGTCCGGCCTGAGGATTCGTGTGTCGGTCTCTCTGTGAACCACACTCGATCCCACCGGACATCCTTCAGATCATATCTGACTTAGGCATCGGAGGGGACTTGGTCGGAACCAATGTCCGATCCCCTTGACGAGCTTTCTTGTCCACACAGGTCAAGGAGACTTCACCCCGCCGAAGCTACCCTTCGGCGCTCCATCCACCGGAGCCGAGCAATCCTGACCCTGAGCTCGTTCGCCTATCCACTCGAAGAGGCCGTCGCTCTCCCGAAGCTACCCTTCGGGATTCCGACGCACGAATGCGCGCATTCCCGACCGAGCGAACGCGCCGCTACCCGATCTCGGAGGACGCAAGTGTCTCACGCGACTACGTTGTCCTCCGACCATCGAGATTACCGAACTGTAGTGAGAAAACACACTGAAACAATACTGTATTGCTCAGTAATAGCAATTCAATGCCTTACTTACTGGCCTACAACCATGCACGGGATCAGTAGCCTGCCTCCAACGTCATTAAAAATCTACTAATCATTTAGGCTTCGTCTGATTTTACAATTGTAAAACTCGAGGCACGAAAAGTTACCACTAGCCATTCCTCACAGAAAACAACAGATTCACAATCTCCATTATTACTTGATTTCTCCTCTGTTTATTTTTTTGGGTTTGTAAAGCAGCACTCTCCCCAATGAGGATCCTGTGTGCTCAAATTGTGGGCAGACTTCCCCGTTGATGCCCACTCCTGTGGGGGGATCACCCCCCACCACCCCTTGCTTTCCTTGCCCGGTTGTTCCTCGGATCCGCGACAGGGTTGGCAACCGCCATCTGCGGTGGAGCCTCGGGCCGCATTCAATGCTTTCGCCCAATAAGAAACGCCCCGAACGGCGATGATCTCTCGGGAGTTAGGTCCACAGTAGCTTAGAGATCGGCTCTGCAGTCGACATAGAAAGAGATTGGATAAATTGGCTACAAGGAAGGAGTCGCATTAGCAATTGCATGTGGTAGGGTTCAACAACTGTCGAGGGGGGGAAGTTGGGTCGTCAATGGTGACTGCTACATGTTGGCAGGATTCAAGATCTGATGATGTCTCTATGTAGAATGTAGGACCCCCTGGCCCCGATGGGCAGGCCCCAGAGGGACAAGGCCGAGTTTGATGTTAGCATTCCATGCATGAGAGGTTTGACCATACGCTGCGGTCCCCGTCCTTGCAACTTTCTTCGCAGTCCGCCTTTGCGACGCTTACGGCCTGCAACGGAGCAACTTTCTTTGCAGTCCGCCTTTGCGACGCTTACGGCCTGCAACGGATAAAGCACGGGCTAATACAGAACACAGAAGCTGTCAGATGCAAATGTTCAAGATTTGTTGAGATATGTTAGAGAGAGACCTATCATTGCATCATGCTGGCAAGAGATCCCATCTGTTTGAGCACTAATAGACATGGTAGAATGACACGTGTCGACATACCAAAGTAACAAATTGACTAGGAAGGGGACCGTTTTTACTCTACGTCGGGTAACTCTATACGCACAACCACTTCTGATTTGCACACAGACCCACGGTTTTTTAAAAATTCACTTGTTTCACCTAACACGCGTCCTTGTCCTCAAACTATCCTTCTCTCAAACCCCCTCCCTCTCCTCCCCTCCCTCTTCCATCCACCCCAAGCACTACTAGCTGCTCCTGCTGCCTCCCGTCCACTCTCTTCTCCTCCTCCACATCTCATTCTCCTTCTCGTCAGAAGCGTTTGTAAATGGTTAATATTTTTTCGGTTAAAGAGGATGAATATTGTGAAGATTGCGAAGAAAGATGAAGAGAATGAAGAAGATAAAGATGATGAAGATAGAGATGGTGACGTCCGGAGTTGGTGGTTATGGTTCTTGGTTATTCTTAGGGTTAGTGAAATTGATAAAATTCTTGAACATAATGAATTTAATGAAATAGAAGAAGACAAAGAAGATGAAGATGAAGATGATGCGGAGGTGACGACAACATAAGGCAACATCGGCTGTGGCGGTGCGGGCTGGGAAGGGAAAGAAAGTTTTTGATGTGTGAAAAGTTTTTGATGTGAGAAGAAAGATGAAGAGAATGAAGAAGATAAAGATGATGAAGATAGAGATGGTGACGTCAGGAGTTGGTGGTTATGGTTCTTGGTTATTCTTAGGGTTAGTGAAATTGATAAAATTCTTGAACATAATGGATTTAATGAAATAGAAGAAGACAAAGAAGATGAAGATGAAGATGATGCGGAGGTGACGACAACATAAGGCAACATCGGCTGTGGCGGTGACAGGAGGCGACATGCGGGCTGGGAAGGGAAAGAAAGTTTTTGATGTGTGAAAAGTAAAAAATGGACTTCAATAATAATGAAAGTTTATTTTGAATGGTAAACTTGTTAATAAATCATTTGGGTAAATTGCTGGCCGTAGAGTATTTCCCCAGTATTTCACATTAATGTCAAGTGTGACCTTCTAGAAATCGCAACGAGTTAATGACTATTGTAACCTTTTGGAAATAGCAATGTAAACACTAATATTTAGATTTGCATGTGCAATAAAAGTACTTCTTATGTTTTTATAAAGAGATTGGATAATAGATGGCATATGATCAATTTTATCGTGGACAGATGATGTGGTGACAATCCATTGATGGAAAAAAAAGGTAAAGTATACCATATGTGTTTTTACTGTTCTCCAACCCTAAGATAAAACATTGAACATGCACCCAACAAGCAACAACTTCACATAGATTATTACCAGCCCCTTTCAAAAAAATTTCACCCGATTCATCTATTAATGTGACTCGCACCTTTCTCCTCTCACGTTAACTCTAGCTGGTTCTCTCTATTTATCTCCCTACATCTGATCGTACCCCTAATCTTTTTTTATTTCTTCTTCATTCTATCTATATGCCCTCTTGATCATCTCCTCTTATCTAAGTCGCACCATCGGCCCCTCTATGACCACAACCAACACCACCCATCTCCCTCTCTTATGCATGCTTTCCTTGCATCTAGGCACAACTATTCATTCTACAAAACATAATCATCTCTCTGCACACCTTATTGGATCAAAACCCCTAATCCTTTCGTCTATGAAAACCGCACACATGTTGCAAGTATATCAACTTCACTTTTATCCCATCCTTGTTTTTGTAATAAAAATAAAAATATGAACCTATATAGTTTTGTTTAATTTTGTTTGCCGATCTTTAATCTTTGTTTAAACCAAAATAAGTTGGGAAAACGGAATAGACGCATATGATAGATTTCAGCTTTAAAAGTATTTTTGTTTCTTTTATTTTTCTATTTAATTGTTTGGTGAGTTCCTTTTGTTTGAAATTTGTAGGCTAATTTTCGTCCTTCCATTGTGACCAAAGTCTCTAGACATGTTGGTAGTTTTCCTTACGTTTATCCTATCTTTCATCAAGAATTTGTTTCCCCTTGAGTTTATGATTGATTGTCATAAACTAGTGGGAAACTCTCGAGTCAGTCTAAAAATTAAAAAGAATTTTCAAAAAAATGTTATGCGTGTATTATGTTTGCCCATGTAAAGGCCCGTGTAGGGCCGTTCCTATCCTGTAGCAGATTAGGAGTTTATATCCTACATGAATACTGTATCCTACCATTGTATGAACTCTTTCCTTTTTCCTATAAATAAAGGCATGTGGTCTCCTACAGAAAGAACTTCACAAAACATTATCAGCACGATCTTCATATGAGAGAGTGCCCGGACGTTGCGAAAGCTTTGAAGGATGACGAAGGATTGCCTGTGCGTGGACGAGAAATCAAGATCCCACGTCCGTCTTCTTCGATCTTGAGGTTTACCTAAAAATCCAGCAATTTTTATTTATGATCATGATGTCTATGGTATAAAATACCCAAGATCAAACTCTAGGAAAAAAAATTAGGGCGAATGGAGGTGGCATCTGGCCGCTGACCCTAGGGCAGTGGCCACCGGTCACTAGCCCAACCCCCATGGGTAGTGGGTGGCGGCCTCTAGCCACAAACCCCAAGGGCCGCAGCCAAAACGTTCGTCGACCCTACGGCCAAATCAATCTAACAACAACAACAAAATTTGGATTACAGTTGGCCGGCCAGCGGTACCCTCGTCGCCGACACACCCCACACCCCACATCCCCAACCCCTTAGCCCCGCTGCTTCCCTTCCAACAGTGACATGCCACCGCTAAACGGTAGTGACAAACCCTAAATATGGTTTCAAAAAAAAAACCCCGTCGGTGGCCCCTAGCCGCCGGCACCCCGCTGGCTCCATATCGGCGGTGCCCACAGCAACACACACACCCCCCCCCCCCCCCCCCCCGCGGTGCGCTGCAGTAGCTAGAAGCGGCAGCCGCAACACCCCCACCCCTCCCCCAAACGGGCTCTAGCCCAAAAAACAAAAAAAAACATAAATTCCCATATGGACCGAAGCCCACAACTCTACTGCAGGCCTCGGCCCACAAAGAAATTCAAAAAAGGGTTAGTTTAGCTGCGGGCCAAAGCCTACAGCAACAACCTGCAGGCTTTGACCTGCGGGCCTTGACCTGCGGGCCAAAAAAGAAAGAAAAGAGGGGGGAGGGGCAGCCTAGCGGGCTGCAGCATGCAACCCTCCTACGGGCCTCAGCCCCTAAAAAGAAAAAAAAGAAAAAGGTGCACGGCCTAGCAAACTAAAGCCCGCAGCTTTGCTGCTGGCCTCAACCCCAAAAAACAAAAGAAAAGAAAAAAAGAAAAAAAAGAAAAAAAAGAAGAAAAAGAAAATTGGGGAGAATAAAGGGGGAAGTAAAAGAAAAAATAAGGGAAGGAAACAAGAAATTTTTTTTCGTACAAATCAATAATATATGGACATAGATCAGTTTTAAATTTTTTCTAAACTAGACCCTTTGATCATAATTTATTTTCCAGCATATTATTCATTGTGATGGCTGTTATAGGATCATATTAATATACTTCATATCACATACTATCTGACATGAATTATGGGATAATTTTATGCTTATTTTTGTAAGTATTCGCTTAATAATTATGAGGATCATGCGACCGTTTTACCGTTAATTACCTAACCTAACGGTGTATAACGTCATCCCTGTAGTTCAATTAATTATTAAGCATAAAATATTCAAATTTATATATCATGTGAATCTGTGATGTCTATGATATATGATTAAATGTGATGAAAATATTTCTGAGCACAAATTTGCATGAATGGCTATACTATGGTTTTGGATCGATCTTTTTAAGTCCCACATTTATTTTTCCAGCACTTTTCTTTTTCTTTTTGAGAGAAAATGTAGTGAGGAATATTATTTAATGCCCAACACTGATGGCTATTTTCATGGAGGTGGTGGACACCCCTGATGAAGAAGAATTTTTATGGGACCCATGTAGTTTCCAAAGTTATATATTCTTTTTCATTTATGTAAAATAGGAATGTATAATTTGGACTTTGGACATTATTCTTTTGTGGTGACTGGTCGATCCACACAATTACATTTTTCATTTTAAATTGTCTCTACATGATATAATTTTCAGTATTATTAATTCATGCAAATTATGCTTTTCTAGAAAAATGGAAAAAATCGCAAGTATTGATTTCGAAATTCTGGAAGCCTCTAGGAAGAACGACCTAAGTTGGCAGTTGGATATCAAATTTCATCCGCGAGAACAGTCCCTAAGTGTTACTATTACAAAAAATAGCTCTGCGACAAACATAGAACAAGCAAAAGCTATAATATATATTCATCGCCATGTGGACAAGACCTTAAAGGCTGAATACCTTACGGTCGAAGATCCACTAGAGCTGTGGATTGCCCTTGAGAATATGTATAAACATCAGAAAGATGTTATACTTCCAAGGGCCTGTATGAGTGGGAGAACATGAGACTACATGACTTTAAGTCCATAGAGTATAACTTAGCTCTGTTCAGCATCACCTCATGCTTAAAGCTGTGTGGTGAAAAGCCTAAGAAGAACGCATGCTAGAAAAGAATTACACGTCTTTATGAAAAAGATGCAATATTAATGCAGTTCACTAAGTATTCTAAGATGATGACATGCTTATTAATGGCTGAATAGAATAAAGATCTTCTCCTACCGCTCATAACATGCGCTCTCCTGGCACAGCCCCTCTCCCAGAAGCTTATAATACATCTTCTTCTAAACAAAAGAAAAAAAGAAAAGAGAAATTTCAAAGGAGGAACAAAATAAGAAGCAAGCCAGAGGACATAGCCACCAGAACAACAAAAATACAGGGAAGAGACGTTCACATGGCAGAGCAATGAAAATAATAATAATAATGAAGCACCCACATCGAAGAATGACTGGGAAGAACAGTGCCATCATTGTAGCATGACAGGCCACTAATCCAAAGTGTGCAGAACTCTGCAACACCTACAAGATTTGTACCAAGAAAGCTTGCTGAATAAATCTGAGTCAAATTTGGTGGCCAATTACTCCCAAGCTCCACCGCAGTTTACAGCTGCAGATTTTGAAAATGATGACTTGTTCGATTAAATGCATTTATCTTGATCAAATAAACATGGTCATGGAGAGCATTTTTCATAGCTATGTATGGTTTTATTTCAATTGAATGAATTAGTTATGTTTTGCTTACACTCTTATGCTCTTACACCCTAGATGGATTGCTCTCATGACTGGTTACCAAATTATAATTGTCAGGAGTAATTTTCACTACACGTTGTAGATTGCAATCAAGCAATCACTACAAGAAAACTAGGTGACCTCTTCAAGTAGGGTTGACAAGCTTTTAGTCCAAGCATCTCTAAGGTAGATGCTCTTTATTTCACCTGTAGGATCTCCCGTGGACTAGTGCTTTAGTCTTTACCCATTAACCTTGAATGACGCTCCGTCATTTCCTTCGATCTTAATAGCTCCTCCGGATGTATACGGTGTATGGTGAATGGCCCCAACCAACGGGATCTTAACTTTCCGGGGAAGAGTCAACGCCTAGAGTTGAATAATAAGACCTTATCTCCCACGTTGAAGCTCTTCACCGTAATGCGTCGTCATGGAAGATTTTGGTTCTCTTTGTATATTCTGGAGCTCTCATAGGCTTCTCTTCTAATTTCATCAAGTTCATTGACATCGAGGAGTCGCCGTACTCCTGCGCTCTTGTTGTCATAATTGAGAGTCTTGATATCCCAATAAGCACGGTGTTCCAACTCTACCGACAAGTGACATGCCTTCCCATATACTAGTCGGTACGAGGTGGTACCGATGGGGTTCTAAAAGCTATGAGGTATGCCCATAGTGCATCATTTAGTTCCATGGACCAATCTTTCCTAGACTTATCAACCGTCTTTTCCAGAATTTGCTTGATTTTCCTATTGAATACCTCCACTTGCCCACTTATTTGAGGATGATAGGCCAATCCAACTCTGTGATGTACCCAGTCCTTCTTTAGCATGGCTTCGAACTTGTTCTCTATGAAATGGCTCCCTCCATCACTTATTAATATCTAGGAACTCCAAAGACGGGGAATAAGTTTTGTTTGAAGAACTTGGCAACCACTCAGGTGTCATTGGTTGGGGTGGCAATAGTTCCACCCACTTCGAAACATAGTCGACGGCCACCAGTATGTATGTATTCCCCTTGCTGGATGGGAAGGGTCCCATGAAATTAACATCCCAAGAGTCAAAGAGCTCAATCTCTAAGATTGGCTTCATTGGCATCTCATTCCGTTTGGATATGTTTCCCGTCCTCTGACATTTGTCACACTTCTTGATGAACTCATGCGTATCCTTGAACATGGTAGGCCAATAGAATCCGCATTATTGCAATATCTTCGCAGTGGTCTTGGAAGCAGCTGTATGTCCTCCGCATGGCATATCGTGGCAATGTGAAATGATAGAGGTGGCTTCATCTTTCGAGATGCATCTTCGTATGATACCATCCTTGCATGTCTTGAAGAGGTATGGGTCTTCCCGAAAATAGCTCTGGGCCTCATGCATGAACTTTCTCCTTTGTTGCGTGGCTAACCCATGTGGCTTGATACCACAAGCCAAATAATTCACGAAGTCTGCAAACCAAGGTACTTCCAAGGGTCCCATAGCAAAAAGCTTCTCGTCAGCGAATGTGTCATCGATTGGTAAGCTTCCATCTTCTCCCTCACGAATTAGCCTTCATAAATGATCCACCACAAGATTATCCACCCCTTTTTTGTCTCTGATTTCCAAGTCAAATTCTTGTAGAAGAAGAACCCACTTTATGATCCTAGGCTTGGCCTCCTCCTTGTTCAGGAGGTATTTCAATGCGGCATGGTCTGTATGCACTATTACCTTTGATCCAAGAAGATAAGAGTGAAACTTTTCGATCGAGTAGACCACGGCTAAAAGCCGATTTTCAGCAGTGGTGTAGTTCCTTTGTGCTTCATCTAGGGTCTTTCTTGCATAATATATCACATGTAGCTTCTTGTCCTTTCTCTGTCCCAATACTGCTCCAACTACTTGGTCACTAGCATCACACATCAACTCAAAAGGAAGAGACCAATCTGGTGGCTGTATAATGGGAGCTGAAATAAGTGCCTCCTTCAGCATGTTAAAAGCCTGCAAGTAATCGTTAGGAAAAACAAAAGGTGCATCTTTAGCACGCAAGGTAGTAAGTGGACGGGCAATTTGAGTGAAATCCTTGATGAAGCGGTGGTAAAACCATGCATTACCAAGAAATCCTCTAATGCCATTCACATTGATGGGTGGAGGCAACTTATCTATAACTTCAATTTTAGCTCTGTCTATCTCAATTTCCCTTGACGAGACTAGATGCTCAAGAACTACCCCCTCAGTGACCATAAAATGGCACTTTTCCCAATTAAGAATCAGATTATTTTATTGGCATATTTTTAAAACTTTGATAGATTAGCCAAGCAAGAGTCAAATTCGGTCCCATAAATAGAAAAGTCATCCATGAAAACTTCCATGATATCTTCGATATAATCAGAGAAAATAGATGGCATGCACCTCTGAAAGATGGCAGGAGCATTACTAAGTCCAAAGTGCATTCTACGATATGCATAGGTGCCATATGGGCATGCGAAAGTGGTCTTTTCATGATCATCTTCATGGAAGGGAATCTGAAAGAATCCCGAATACACATCCAAATAGCAGAAATATTTATGCTTAGCAAGGCGCTCAAGCATATGGTCAATAAAGGGTAATGGGTAATGATCTTTCCAGGTGGCTTTGTTTAATTTTATGTACTCAATACACATGCACCAACCTGTTACCGTCCTGGTGGATATCAACTCACCCTTATCATTTTTTATTACCGTCAGCCCTCCCTTCTTCGGGACAACATGAACCGGGCTGACCCACCTACTGTCATAAATGGGATAGATAATGTCTGACTTAAGTAATCTACGGATCTCTTTTCCTAACACCTCCTTCATATTAGGGTTCAATCACCTTTGAGGCTCTATGGAGGTGCCGTCTGTGTTTTCTAAATGGATCTTCTGGTAGCACAACCTAGGACTAATCCCCTTCAGATCGGAGAAGTTGTAGCCAAGGACATCTCTATGGCTTCTTAGGAAATTTAAGAGGCTTTCAAGTTGGTTGGAGTCAAGACTAGCATTTACAATCACAAGGTAATTCAATTTGTCGCCCAAAAATGCATATTTCAGTTAGAAGGCAATTGTTTCAGTTCTACCTCAGGGGGCACTATACCCCCTGCTTCCCTTTCCTATGAAAGCATAGCATCCTCAGTTTCATCTTTGTTCATTTCCTCTTCAGAAGATAGGCTTTCGCGTGCAGACTCAAAATCGACAATTGGTGACAATGGAGGATCAAAGTATGCGCAAGGCGACTCCACTCCCGAATCAATGGGA
This sequence comes from Scilla litardierei, assembly GCA_030789695.1. Classification (NCBI taxonomy): domain Eukaryota; kingdom Viridiplantae; phylum Streptophyta; class Magnoliopsida; order Asparagales; family Asparagaceae; genus Scilla; species Scilla litardierei. The sequence goes on along the minus strand of CM061130.1, from coordinate 101,481,092 downwards.
CTACCGCATTCTTCTTGATCGCCCCTATCATCAAAATAGAAGTTAGTATATAACTGGGTGTCACAAGAAGAATCGTTAAGTATACTTCCATGAACATTGGCATCCCAAAGTTGTTTTTCATAAGCATTGTTCAGTTCTGCATACGCGTCTATGTCGTCATTCATCATAGGTCGAGGGATGTCATTCGCCTGAAAATGTAGCTCATTTCCCTCAACATACACTTTAATTCAGCCCTTGATCGTTCCTTCTGGGGAGATTTGGTCAATAACTTGGTAAATTGTTGTTCAAGCCGATCCCCCATGTTGATAGCAATTGGACCTGTGGACCAAACTTCATCCACTAATTCTCCAAGTAAGGACGTGTTTCATCATGCTGCAGATTAGGATTTGTCCAACTCATCGCGACTCCCAGATCAACGTGATCAAAACCAATAGAGCAGTCTGAACAGTAGCGTTAGTAACCAAGTAAAAATACAATACCATCGCCTCCCCGGCAACGGTGCCAAAAACTTGACCGGCTCTGGATGTATACCCAGAAACAATGTCATTGTACCACAAGCGCACGGTTAAGTGGTGAGTGGGTATCGAATCACGGGGAGGAACTATTGGTATTATATTGGTTACTTAGCGGAGATGGAACAATGGTGGAGGAATATATGGTGTCACAAGCGTATAAAATGTCCGTTGTAAATTCAATCAATAAAAATGTCTATGGCTAGGGAATCCCCACTATAGATCTTCAAGCATCAATATGAATATGAACTTTCATAGTACTACTCTTGATTTAGGGTGAAATTGTCGCAACCAAATTGGGAACCAACGCACGCTCTCGCGCTACACAAGTCTATAATAATCTAAACTAGAACCTCACTCTCTCGCAAGCCTAGTTCAAACTATTAGCATTAAGATCAATTATATAATTCAATTCCAACCAAGCTCGCTCTCGCGCAACATGAATTCGAATCTAGATCATGGTGGTTCGTACTCGTCTTACTGTTGTACAGACGAATATAATTATAGAAATATAATAAAGATGCTAACTTTAGTTGCTCTGGCACACCAACTCTAGGAAATCTCGATTATAGATCTAAATGGAATATCTAGGGCTTCCTATAGATCAAGATCCTCTCTCGAGCTCTCAAGATCTACGTAGAAATCCCTAGCTATCCATAGTAACGCAACCATAATCTAACCCTAATATAAGTTTAGTAACATGGGTATTCAGTAGATTTCACATATCAAACTGTAAATCCATAGTTCATCCCTTTTGCCCTAGAGCAAAGAGACTACTCACAATTCAATATGATCAAAGCAATAGAATTGGTAGATGCAATAGAAATCATCATAGGTAAGGAATCTAAACAGAAATTAATCATAAAAATTAGAAACAATAGGAGTTTAGACAAACCAATTGTATTCCAAGCTTCAATCCACAAAGAAAATTAAGAACTTTGCACTCCAATCCTTAAGCAACAGCAAAATAAAATAAAACTTCGCCTTAGAACTCTAGCCATCTCGTCCTCTCTTTGACTGCTTTCAAAACTACCTATTTATACTAACTCAAAAATCTCGAAAAAATTTGACCAAAATACCCTCAACCTGAAGCAAATCCTAATTCTCAGATCTGAGCCGACGACGCACTCGGCCGAGTGAAACTGTCACTCGGTCGAGTGGCATTTTCTGTAGAAAGTCTTCAAAAATCAGCATTCTGTCTTCTCTGGCCACTCGGTCGAGTGGTCGGCTCACTCGGTCGAGTGGTTTTCTCACTCGGTCGAGTGAGATCTCCTGCACTCTTCTTAATAAATGGTGTTCTGCCTCCAGCTTTTCTTCTCTCCACTCAGTCGAGTGGGCTTATCACACGGTCAAGTGAAAGTTTCACTCGGCCGAGTGCATTTGACATTCTTCTTTGGCTGGGGCTGGGGCGTATCGGCTTCACTCGGTCGAGTGGGCTATGCCACTCGGCCGAGTTTTCATCTTTTTTTCTTCTTCTCGCTTTTTTCCTTCTTCTATTATTCTCCTTTCGCTTCTTGACCTCTTCAAGCACTGTGAGCTCCTCGATATCATCATTGTTGATGCTCTGGCATGCGTATATATGCTCCTAGCTCCAAATTTCTCTCGATTGCTCCATATTTCCTGAAAATCCAACGAAACATAGAAATAATGAAATTCGTTGTGAAATCATCGCTTAAGCTTTAAATTTGTGATATGAGCAATCAATATGGCGTGGAAATATATAGAAATAAAGTGTAAAATAGGAGCATATCACAAGACCATGTGCTTCAAGAAGAGCTCCACTTCGATCGTTCGCGTCTACATCGACGCATTTTAGGAGGCTAAGGGACGACACGACCGTGTGCTTAGTCGACACGGTCGTGTGTGGACAAAAATCTCGTGCAGACATCGACACGGTTGAAGAATAAATGTGTGATACTACTGAAGGTTAAACGACCGTAACACGGTCTAGACACAACCATTTACTCCACAACACGACCGAGGAACGGTCGTTTGATTTATGACGCTGTCAATTTCTATGACGATAAAGCTAAAAACATACATGATTCTAAACTAAATCTTATTTAATTTAGTTAGATTCATGCCTCTGGTGGTCCTTCAGATGGTCTGGGGCACTTCTTCTCCTTGAAGACCTTCTGAAGTTAGCTTCTTCTCCTCCGATCAATGGTATAAGGCTTGGTGAACTTAGGGTTTGAGGTTGTTTTGGGTTCGGTGGAGGAACATAGCAGCAAGAGTGATTTTGCCTGAGCTCAGTGTGAGTGAAGGGAAGAGGAACGAGGATGCTCCCTTTTCTCTTTTTCTTTGATTTTTCCTCAAAATTTCCTTCTTTTTAATCTTTTGATTAGCCTCATCACCCCCTCCAAATCCTCCTAGCATGCAACATGTCCCCTTAGTATATGAGGGTTTCAGAGCTAATGCAACATGAAGCAAGCGGTGTTTCATTAGGAAATTTTTACGATTTAAGTTTTTCAATAAATAGAAATACTCCTCCTAAATACCCCATACTCCTTTTATACTAGTATTCCCACCATTTACTCCATTTAATTAAATCCATGTAATGATCATAAATTATTTAAAAATAATTCTATCACCGCAAAAATTTGGAAAATTTTTACAAAAATACCCAGAGATTTTATACACATGTATTCACCCAAAAATACATGTATATTAATATTAGGGTTATTACATCATAGCCTCCTTAAAATAAATTCGTCCTTGGAATTTCAAAAATAAGGAGAAAGGAACATTCTATACATCATCCATTATATATATATATACATACATCAAACGGATTATCTTAGTGTACAAACAATTGAGGGCACTTTTCTTTTATCTCATCCTCGAGTTCCCAGGTAGATTCTCAAGGAGACTCTCGGTGCCACATGACTCTCACAAGATTGATAGCCTTCTTCCTCGACATCTTCTGTCTTCTATCCAGGATGGCTACCGGCTGCTGATCGTATGTCAGATCTGGTCGTACTTCAACATGATTGGAATCTCCAACATACCTATTGAGTTGTGATATGTGAAACACGTTGTGCACACCTTCGAGAGATGGTGGTAGCGCAAGTCTATATGTAACTTCACCAACATGATCCATGACTTCAAATGGTCCAATATATCTAGGGCTCAACTTCCCACGTCTGCCAAAATATTGAATCAATCCTCACGTAAGTCATATCTTCAAAAATACTTGATCACATGGCTGAAACTACAAGCGTCGTCTCTTCGTATCTGTCCAATGTTTGTAGCTGTCTTGGGCTATGCAAAGGTTGTCCTTGACGATTCTCACCACATCTATGATCGGTCCATATTTTACACCTTTTTTCTGCATGTTTGCACGCCATTTCGATTGCTCATATTGCGATTTTCACGATTATTCGATGATTTTGCGTTACTTTTCACTATTTCTTGTTTTTGTCGGATTTCAGGAAATATGGAGCAATTGGGAGCAAAAATGAGCTTAAAGGACTTGCACGCGTAACGGAGCATCGTTCATGGTCTTATTGAGGAGTTACCAGCGCTAGAGGATGAGTGAAGAAGGACAGAATTTGATAGAATCGACGAGGAGACGAAAAGGAGAAGAAAAGATCTCAAGAGTACCCCACTCGGCCGAGCAGACTGCTCACTCGATTGAGTGAAGGACCGCACTCGCTCGAGTGAAACTGATACGCACCGAAGATTTGCCGTGTTCACTCGGCCGAGCAAGGAAGACCACTCAACCGAGTGAGAAAGCCCACTCGCCCGAGTGCTACAGAGATTCCGTCCAGAGAAGAGGCCAACTTACTGGAATTTAGAGAAGCCTCACTCGGCCGAGTGGCAAAGCCCACTCGACCGAGTGAAGAAGCCCACTCGCCCGACTGTTACAGGGTTTTTCTCCTGAGATCTAAGCAGACTCTCTGAAATTTTTGGAGAACCGCAAAAGACCCTACTCGGCTGAGTAGAGAAGCCCACTCGACCGAGTGAAGAATCCCACTCAGCCGAGTGATGCCGATGACACGAGCGCCTAGATTTTCAGAAAGCCTTCCATTATTTTTAACTCTGCTATCATTCATTGGTCAAAGTATTTTTCTAATATTTTTTATGGATAGTAGACTCATGACAGTTCTAACGCCACCAAGAACACGCCAATCGGAGGTCGGATGAAATCTGGAGAATTTCTGCAAGTTGATGCTGCAGTGCTGGAATTCGCGTATCAGTGTCACTCGGCCGAGTGACACTTTCACTCGGCCAAGTGAGCTTTCTACTCGGCCGAGTGACCAGTTTTTGACAGTTTCTGACAGAGTGCTGTTTTCTGGAGTTTCTACAGGAATTCTCACTCGGCCGAGTGAGCTTTCCACTCGGCCGAGTCGTTGCCAGCCCAGAACTTAAATTACACGCAGACTTGATTTCGGGTGCAGGTTTCAGAGGGGTTTTAGGGCTTTTTGCTAGGGTTTTTTGGGGGCTATATAAGAGGGTTGTAGCCATCATTACAAGGGAGTTCCATGATATTTTCTTAGTGATTATTTTAGAGGTTAGGCCATGCCCTAGGCCCCCTCTTGGATCTAAAAACTTGTAATTGGATTGAAGTTCTTAATCAAAGCTAAGTATCTTTGTTCTTATTATTTGAATCTTTGATTTGATATATATGCAAGCAATGTTTTTTATCGACTTCTCTATCATTATTGCTATGCTTGAGTAGATTCGTCGTTCTAGGGCAAAGGGATGAACCCTATGGTTCTAATTTCAGATTTGTGATGAATTAATCTCTTTGTTGCTAGAATTGCTAAAGGGGTCAGGTTGTGATTGATTTATCACAGATATCTAGGAATTTCCATCGATTTGGGGTTTGCAAGAGATTGGATTCCGATCGATGGGAAGGCCTAGATATTCGATTTAATTTTATAATCGAGATTCTCTAAACTTGGTTTGCAAGAGATTGGACAAAGCTAGGATTTTTATTATAAATCTATACTCATATTCGTTTGCAAGAGATTGGACGAATACGAACTATCACAACCTAGATCGTAACTCGAGTTTGCACGAGAGTGTGCTCGAGGTGCGATTGAACGATGATATCGATCTTCATGCTAGCCGCTTATGTTAGGGTTTGCACGAGAGTGGACCCTAATCTAGGTTGCTATAGACCGGCAATAGCACAAGAGCGTGAGCTTGGTTCTATATTCAGTTACGACTAGTTCACCTCAACACAAGTCTTGTAATATTGAGATTCACTATTTACAATAATGTATGACAATCCGTAGTGGGGATTCCCTAGCCCTAGACACTTTTATTATATTGTATTTGAATCGGTATTTGACCAACATCTCTATCACCGACACCAACATCCACCACCATGTCTATTATATCATTCCATAACCATCTCCACCAATAAAACATTCGTAGTCAAAACCAACCTAGGATAGATTGGAACCAACACCACCTCCTCGTGTTCGATACCCGCTCGCCACTTGACAGTGTGCTTGTGATAAAACTACAATCGTTCTCCGGGTGTATATCCGGACGTGATCAAGTTTTTGGCGTCGTTGCCGGGGAGGTGTTTCCTGTTGGGTGCCAATTTGTCACAATTAGGTTGATTAGACTACGGAAATTTTTTTTTAACAAAAGGGAATTTTTACCCCCGCCACCATTATTATCATTTCTAGATTCTTTTGTGCCACTGATATTTTTCTCCAGGTATTTATCTTTGTTGATCAGGTGCTATGGATTATACTATGTGGACCACAGATTTTGATCAGAGTGCTCAGATGGGAGAATACTATTATGATTAGAGTGCTCGGATGGGAGAATACTATTTTGATCAGAGTGCTCAGGCAGGATAATACTTTTTTGATGAGATGCATGCGCACCAAGTTGAAATACAAGCCAGGCTTGATAAGGGCGACCTTCAATTGGAATGGGTGAAGAGGGAACTTGAAATGAATGCGCTCATGCTTAAGGTAGTGGGGATTTCCAAAGACATCAGTTCTGCTTCTTCATATTATGGGCAAGAAGCATCGCCAGACATGCTACCAGAGCCAGAATGTGCCGTCGTCGATCCCACATCCTACGATACAGCTATTGCATATGAAGAGTGGATGGACAAAGAGACAGTGAAGGAAGCAGAAATTGAGTCATATGCGCAGCCAGAGGAGGACACACTTCAGAGATTATTGGAGGGCCTCTGGGAGTCAGTGAGGTTCGCCGGTTCAGAGAGCATTACAGCAGGTGATGCATTTGAGCTACGATTTGCAAATTTTGTTTTGAATCGTGTTTCAGCTACAGGAACAATTGAGGAGGACATCCATGTCAGTCTTGAGAGGGATAGATTATATTTTCGGATTGCTTACGGGCATTCCCCTCCACATGATACATCCCTACAAGTTGACACACCTGAGCAGCCAGCATCACCCTTCCAGAGAGAGCCTACATTGATAGTTGATGAGAAGGCAAAGGAGCACACTGTCGAGCCAGAGCATGCTTTTCAGGAGGCCTTACACACAGAGCCAGAGCTTATCATCGAGGAAGTCATGCATCAGGACGAGGACACAACCATTCATGAGGATCCCGAGCACTATCCTCCTCCATTAGAGCTCCCGCAGCCACCTCATCCTTCCATTGACGTTGAGGACTATCCCACAGAGCTTACTGCTCCCACTAAGGGAGATATTTTTACCCATCCCATCTCTGAATCATGTATTTCATTCGATATTTATTTTGATTCAGATATTTTTGACACGTCATACCTTTTACAGCACACGTACGATTTTGGACCGGAGGTATGCTTGGACCTGTCACAGTTTGACGAGCCTATCGAGGAGGTCCACACCTATGATCCAGATTTACTTGAGCAGCTGAGAGAGCACACCACGGAGATAGCTATCAAAGCACAAGAGGATATTGAATTATTTCTAGGGAATTATCGTCCACCACTATTTATTTCATATATTTCTATTGACGATCCTCTTTGGAATATTTTTATTATGAGGGTGAAATTTTTGCAGCGAACTGATGCATCTTATTCTCTACAGGGTACATGTGGAGTCCTTGTGGGAATGCTGGAGGATGCATTGTTGGAGTTCATTGGTGTCTGTGGACATACGCGCCTGGCGGAGCCACAGAAGGAACAGTTGGAGCAGTTGCTTGCACCGACAAAGATACTGGATCCGCCTTTTGCTATAGGTGATATCAATCCAGTAGTGTAGCAATATCGTAAAATTTTATGCTTTAAATAAACACGAATCCTCTCGACAGCGAGGGGACCGTATAGATTTGATTGAATAAATATCACCTCATATGACGGCAACAAAATTTTTTACATCCCAAACCCATTATATATATTAATTGCCCTCTTCATATTTTGATGTGTCACACCCTTTTGCTCACCACCTATCAAGCATCTCTTTCAAGTGAATACTTACTTTCCTATTCATTTGACTTGATCACGCTTTGCAAACTCATGATTTTATTGATCGAGTCATTTCAATAGGATTGTTTGGTATAAGCTTGGGGGAAGGCGCTCTCATGCATTATCGTATTTGCATGTAATTGCATTAGGATTTTATGTCATTCATTTCATCAGTTTTCATTCACCCCATTATTATTATCGTTGTTTCTCATATTCTTTCACTATGATCACATTGAGGACAATGTGATGTTTAAGCTTGGGGGAGTGCATTTCCATGCCATTTAGATGCATTAGTTGTATTTTTACTTTATTTTAGGGTGTTTAAAATTTTTCAAAATTTTTGAATCATCTTTTTGATTTTTCCATCTTATTTTTCTTTTATGTGTGTTCATGCATCATATTGTATGCTTGTTTTTCTTTTCTTTCCTCTCTTTTATTTTTATAGCTTTATTTTCTTTTCCTCCTTTTGCTAGATTTTCCCTTATGATGATATCTCTTATTGCTTTAGCAACCATCACGATGCTTATTATTTCTTGCCATACTACTTAGAGTATTACATAGTCCTGCTATCCATGTGCTTGCAAATCTATTTCTCTTGATGATTCCTCTATATGAATGCATGATATTAATTGAAGCTGAATGTATGAATTAGTGCTAGTATGCTTTTGTTGGAAGTGCACCAAGATTCACGCATCAATTGTATAACGGGAGGATCTGCCTTATTGTCTTATTCGCCTACTGTTGCATGCTTGATATGATTGTGCGCTTTACCGCTTGACTTCACTTTTTATTGAGATGATTGAGAATATCCATGCTTACATTTGAGCGATGTATTATTTTATTGAACCATTTGTGCACATCTTAGAGTGAACCGAGTGTTACATTATTTCCTTCTCCACATATATCTTTTTATTCTCTACATGTCACTTGAGTTCACCTCCTAAAGCTACTTATATCGCATCTATTTCCCAAAAAATCCGCACAAAAGAAAAAAATTAGCTCCAAGAAAGTCCAAAAAAGCCAAGAAGGAGCCAAACCCAAAAATACAAATCATGTAGCTCCTACAAAAATCCAAAAAGAAAAAATGAGAAACAAAAAGTTCAAAAAGAAAAAGAAAAATATTTCTCTATCTCATTATTGGAGTCACAAAATACTTGGGAAAACAAAGGCAAAAATACCATTTTCCACTATTATATTCCTTTGGATGCAACGCCTCAAGCTAAGCTTGGGGATGAATTCATTTGACCAAATGAGTGAGTATGAGATTAGAGTGGAGACGTGCATGAATGGGAATATTCGATAATGCTTAAACTTTGCAAAATATATTAGATATGGAGATTTTTCATGATTTGAAATAAATATATGAATGCCATGACTATTATTCTATTCTTTATTGCATGCTTGGTGTACATCTTATATGCTTCATTTATAACTTTTGATTGGAAAGTGCAACGCCAAAATTTGTATATTAGATTCTATGAAATGCGTGATGTGGATATGAATTGATTGTATGAATTTAGAGAGTCCCTTTTGTTGTTCTTAAAAGCTTGCAAGTATCATGTTTAAGTAAGATATGAAATCTTTATAGCATGTGATTCGTATTTTCCAAGTTAACGTGATGTGTAGCTTACGGCTTGAGATTTGAGAGAAGAATCTAGCGACCCTTTTCACTTCGTATTCTTTTTCTTTCATCTCATTTCCTTTGTTTTCATCTCCCAAGTTCGTCTCTCTACTTATCTTCCTCAAGGACGAGTAAGAGGTAAGCTTGTGGGATTTTGATCGGTCCATATTTTACACCTTCTTTCTGCATGTTTGCACGCCATTTCGATTGCTCATATTGCGATTTTCACGATTATTCGATGATATTGCTATTTCTTGTTTTTGTTAGATTTCAGGAAATATGGAGCAATTGGGAGCAAAAATGAGCTTAAAGGACTTGCACGCGTAATGGAGCATCGTTCATAGCCTTATTGATGAGTTACCAGCGCTAGAGGATTAGTGGAGAAGGACAGAATTTCATAGAATCGATGAGGATATGAAAAGGAGAAGAAAAGAGCTCAAGAGTACCCCACTCGGCCGAGCAGACTGCTCACTCGGTCGAGTGAAGGACCGCACTCGCCCTAGTGAAACAGATACGCACCGAAGATTTGCCGTGTTCACTCGGCCGAGCAAGGAAGACCACTCGGCCGAGTGAGAAAGCCCACTCACCCGAGTGCTACATAGATTTCATCCAGAGAAGAGGCCAACTTACTGGAATTTAGAGAAGCCTCACTCGGCCGAGTGGTAAAGCCCACTCGCCTGAGTGAAGAAACCCACTCGCCCGAGTGTTACATGGTTTTTCTCCTACGATCTAAGCAGACTCTTTGGAATTTTTGAGAACTGCAGAAGACCCTACTTGGCCGAGTAGATAAGCCCACTCGACCGAGTGAAGAATCCCACTCGGCCGAGTGATGCCGATGACGCGAGCGCCCAGATTTTCAGACAGCCTTCCACTATTTTGAAGTCTGCTATCATTCCATTAGTCAAAGTATTTTTTATGGATAGTAGAATTCATGACGGTTCCAACGTCGCTAAGAACGTGCCAATTGGAGGTTAGATGAAACCTAGAGAATTTCTGCAAGTTGATGTTGCAGTGCTGGAATTCGCGTATCAGTGTCACTCGGCCGAGTGAGCTTTCCACTCGGCCGAGTGAGCTTTACACTCGGCCGATGATCATTTTTTGACAGTTTTTGACAGAGTGCTGTTTTCTGGAGTTTCTACAGGAATTCTCACTCGGCCGAGTGAGCTTTTCACTCGGCCGAGTTGCTGCCAGCCCAGAACTTAAATTACATGCAGACTTGATTTCGAGCACGGGTTTCAGAGGGTTTTAGGGTTTTTTGCTAGGGTTTTTTGGGGGCTATATAAGAGGGTTGTAGCCGTCATTAGAGGGGAGTTCCATGATATTTTCTTAGGGATTATTTTAGAGGTTAGGCCATGCCCTAGGCCCCTCTTGGATCTAAAAGCTTGTAATTGGATTGAAATTCTTCATCAAAGCTAAGTATCTTTGTTCTTATTATTTGAATCTTTGATTTGATATATATGCAAGCAATTTTTTTTATCTATCGTTATTACTATGCTTGAGTAGATTCGTCGTTCTAGGGCAAAGGGATGAACCCTATGGATCTAATTTCAGATTTGTGATGAATTAATCTCTTTGTTGCTAGAATTGCTAAAGGGGTTAGGTTGTGATTGATTTATCACGGATAGCTAGGAATTTCCATCGATTTGGGGTTTGCAAGAGATTGGATTCCGATCGATGGGAAGGCCTAGATATTCGATTTAGTTTTATAATCGAGATTCTCTAGACTTGGTTTGCAAGAGATTGGACCAAAGCTAGGATTTTTATTATAAATCTATACTCATATTCGTTTGTAAAAGATTGGACGAATACAAACTATCACTACCTAGATCGTAACTCGAGTTTGCACGAGAGTGGGCTCGAGGTGCAATTGAACGATGATGTCGATCTTCATTCTAGCGGCTTATGTTAGGGTTTGCACGAGAGTGGACCCTAATCTAGGTTGTTATAGGCCGGAAATAGCGCGAGAGCGTGAGCTTGGTTCTATATTCAGTTACGACTAGTTCACCTCAACATAAGTCTAGTAATATTGAGATTCACTATTTACAATGATGTATGACGATCCGTAGTGGGGATTCCCTAGCCCTAGACACTTTTATTATATTGTATTTGAATAGGTATTTGACCAACATCTCTATCACCGACACCGACATCCACCACTATTTCCATTATATCATTCCATAACCATCTCCACCAATAAAACATTCTTAGTCAAACCAACCTAGGATAGATTGGAACCAACACCACCTCCTCGTGTTCGATACCCGCTCGCCACTTGACCGTGTGCTTGCGATAAAACTACAATCGTTCTCCTGGTGTATATCCGAACGCAATCAATCTACCATCTCAGCAATCATATCTGGTCCCAACAGTGCACGGTCGGCAACATCACCCCAACTAAGAGAAGAGCGACACTTCCTTCTGTACAATACCACAAACGACGTCATGCCTATGCCCGCCTAATAACTATTATTGTATGTGAACTCCACTAAGTATAGGTGGTCATCCCAAGAACCCTTGACGTCCAGAATACAAGCTCTCAATATATCCTCCAGGATCTGAATCGTCTGCTCCGACTGACCATCCGTCTGATGATGGTATACAGTGCTGAAACTCAGTTGAGTTCCCAAGCTAGCCTGCAAACTTCTCTAGAAATGAGACATAAACCTGGTGGCATGGTCAGAGGCTATACATACATAGATTTCGTGAAGTCTAACGATTTCCTGTGTACATGACTCAGATCAGAATCTACACTAATAAACGAGTTTGTCGGAGATAAGAAAAAGAAGGAATCTTACCTTCATGTATCTCTTAGAAAGATGGTCAGTCGGCTGGCCAACCCTAAAAGAAATGAAATTAGCAGATTTGGTTAATCGATCATTGATTACCCAAATAGCATCATGTCCTCAAGGAGTAAGAGGTAAGCCAGTCACAAAATCTATCATCACGTGCTGCCACTTCCACTGTGATATGGGAAGAGGTTGTATCAGCCTTGCTATTCTCCGTTGCTCTGCTTTCACCTGCTAGTATACCAAGCACGAAGCCACTCTCCTGGATACACTACGCTTCATCACATGCCACCAAAAATGTTGTCTCAGATCTCGATACATTTTGGTGCCCCGGGATGAATAGAGTAAGGAGAACTATGAGCCTCTCCTAAAAGTTCATCCTGAATATCACCAGTTGGCACATAAATCCTGCCTCCAAAGCATAAAGACACATCTTCATGAATATGGAAATTTGTGCGAAGTACAGTCCCTGTTTGCTCTCGAATCTTCCTCAATTTCTCATCTCCAAACTAAACAGCCTTAATTCTCTCAGCCAAGTCAAATTGAACTTGCAAACTCAACATCGTTACCAATGTACCAGAAAGATTAACTTCGATCTTCATCTAACGAATATCACCACGAACTTCCTTCTGTGCCGTCATCATCATCAATGTTGGCATACGATTGAGAGCATCAGGTACGACATTAATCTTCCCAAGATGATATTGAAGATCAATATCATAGTCAACCATTAGTTCAAGCCATCGTCACTACCTTCTGGGTCAAAACATACTTCAAGCGCTTGTTATATGTATATATCTTCACACGCTCACCCAAAAGAAAGTGTCTCTACAACTTCAATGCAAATACCACTGCTGCCAATTCTAATTAATGTGTAGGATAGTTCTGTTCATGCACCTTCATTAATCTAGAGGCATAAGCTACTACCCTACCATGCTGGTGGAGAACACATCCCAGTCCACTGCCAGATACATCACAAAATATCTCGAATCTGCCCGAGCGATCTGGAATTGTCAAGACATGTGCAGTGATTAATCTCTACTTCAGCTCATCAAACACTCGCTGACACTCCTCAGACCAACTGTAATCAACATTCCTTTTGATGAGGTAAGTCAATGGTGCAGCGATCTTAGAAAAAAAAATCCTTGATGAACTTCCTATAATATCCCGCTGATCCCAGGAAACTTCTGATCTCTGCGACTGACTAGGAATAGGCCACTTCTCTATTACAATAGCCTTCTCTGAATACACGGCTATTCCATCTTCTAATACTATATGTCCAAGGAAGGAAACCATAGATAACCTAAACTGGCACTTACTACACTTAGCATATAATTGGTGTTGTCTCAAGGTCATCAAGACTATCTTTAATTGCTCGGTGTGGTCTTCCTCAGTCTTCAAATACACCAAAATATCTTCAATAAAGAATACTACAAACTTGTCCAGGTATTCTTAGAAGACTTGGTTCATCAATCTCATAAAGGTAGCTGGTGCATTAGTAACACAAATGACTAAGAACTCGTAATGGCCATAACGAGATCAAAATGTAGTCTTCGGTACATCTGACCCTATGACTTTCACTTGATGATACCCACTTTCAAGTACAACTTCGAGTACACTCGAGATCCACCAAGCTGGTCGAAGATGTCATCAACACAAGGAAGAGGATACGTGTTCTTCACTGTACCCTTGTTCAATTCCCGGTAATCGATGCACATCCTTCGAGATCTATCCTTCTTGTTCACCAATAGCACCGTTGCTTCTAACAGGACACGCTAGGTTGAATTAGTCCACACTCTGAAAAATCATTCAACTGATTACGAAGCTCAACTAGTTCTGGAGGGGCCATACGATATGGAACCTTTGCAATCAGTTGAGTGCCTAGAATAAGATCAATGGTGAATTCCTGTCTGGAGGAAATCCACAGATGTCATCTGGAATGACATCCCTAGGTAGAATTGGTTCAGCTTCCATCACCATCATCACTTCTTCTACTGAATTGGTTTTTAACTTCACCGGTCCGAGTGAGCTACTGCCACTAATAAACTCGAATTCTGGGTGATCAGGAATCTGAAACACTACTCTCCTGAGTCTACAATCTATAGTGGCATAAAACATTCCTAACCAATCCATTCCAAACACAGCTTCAAAGGTGGGCATCTCTATCACAAAGAAGTTAACATACTACTCTAGCCCACAGATCTCCACAGGATACTGACGGCATCCTAAAGAACTGCGGAGCACCCCTATTTCATGTGTGGATGTTCCAACTTGAGGCAAAGGAATCTACTACTATATACTGCCTAGCCATAAATTGTTGAGACCGGAAGCAATGGGAAGATCCTGAGTCAACGAGTGATAGGGCAGGAAAGGAGGTAACCCTAACAATACCTAATCAGGTAACACAAAACTAGAATAAGATGCTAACACCCTAATCATAGAAAACATCATATCATACTAAACAGAAATGGAAGGACAATCATCACGTAAAGGAAGGAGGGAGAAATACCTGTGATGACTCACTCGGTATCCTCCACCTCTACATCTATCATGGTACAGGTCTGATGCCTTGAAGCTGCCTTCTTGTAGGTCTGCCACTGAGTGGGCAAGGGTGGTCTTCTAGGAGCTACTGCACTGGGGCCCGGTGGTGTTGCAAATGAAGGCCTCTGCAAAGCAGATGGAAGGATCCTTTGCTGCATTAGTCTAGGTGCCATATGTATCATTGATTCTAAAGGCTGTCTCTGCTAAGGACAAAATCTACTAATATGCCCGATCATACCACAAGTGTAGTACTGCCTGGCAAGGGATCTGCAATCTTTCTTCTCATATCCTCGCATGCTGCAGTGCTGGCAGGACACTCGTCTTTATGGACCTGATGGAACTTCAGGCCTCCTGAACTACGTAGTCTGTACAGGCCTCGGGAAGTTCCTCTGCTGTCCAGTAGGCCATCTACCTGCAGTTATAGTTGTGAAGCTTCTTGTCTCCTGAGCCAGGATACTAACCAGCTTCTCTGCCTGCTGAATCAGTTTCTCCCATATACCCATCAAAACTATCAATATCCGGGACAAATCAGACGAGGCCATATCAGGTGTTGATGTTTCGTCCCCAAACAACATGTTCATGTCATATATATTGCATGAAGGAACAGAATAAATATGGTTCATTACAAGATTAACTGATTATAATACTGGAGCCTCATATGTACTACTCTTACATATATCGCAGTGTAAGCAGACCTGCATGGGCCACCACAAAAAACAATGTCATGCCATGCTTTGCCAATTACGGAGATACATAGCTGACAATGTCGACGCAGTATTCAGACATTGGGCTTCGAGCCCCTATCATCCAAATACTACTAGGCATTAATTGTGATTTAAATGAAACTGTTCATGTAGGCCACTATGACATACTTGAATAGTACAGAAAGTAAAGTAAAGTAAAGTAAAATGCTCCATCAAAATTTAAATCCAGAAGTATTGAAAAGGAAATACTAAAACTTACATCATATGAACAGAGTACATATACTTAAAGCGATCTATACAGGGGGACAAATGTACAAAAGTGGATAAAAGTCAAAAGAAAGCATCAACCATAAAAAAGAAACCAAAAGGGGTCCACACTGTACAACTCACTCCCTATTCTACCCCAGTGAAATCTAGGTGGACAAAGTCTCCATGGGTAGTCTCCATCGATTGTCTCCATCTGTATTTGAGAATATAGAGTAGTCTGCTGCACGAGGGTCTGCTCTGATGCCTCTACCTCTGAACCTGAAAACATAGATGGGACACATCAACACGTGACCCAGTAGGAAACCTAACTAAACTATGTAGGGCCTAGTTTTAGAACCAGACTACCTACCTAAAGCGGTGGTCTGCTGAAGTAAATAATTCCACAAAGCATGTATAAATAAATACATCAGAGTATATGGGTATAGAAAGTAAAACTGAGAAGCAAGTAAACATGGGATATCTATATTCATGGATTAATGGTAATTATTTCAATGTTATCAAATTAATTATTTAGGAACCCGTGTAAATCGTAGGAAACTTAAGGAGTTGGACTTCACCCAGGATGGGTGAATAGTAGCATCCCGAACAGCGACACGAGCACTGTAAGGGCCTCTCGTAACTCCCCCTTTCGGGAGTGAGACAATACTCGGGTTTTTGGCCCAAAACGGAGGTAACCAATAAATACCTCATGGTGCACCACGAGTATACTCATGGGCCTCTCTAACTCTGTGCACTCTCCCTGCTGGCTGTCGGGAGTGCGAGTGAGACTGCAAATCATGTCCACTCCTTAATGCCTACTTTTTACACGTGTCCCCCGAAACCCACAGCTAGAGCTTCACCCATTGTAAGATGGACAGAAGACTCTAGACCATTCACTCATCTCACTCTTAGTTTCAATATTTCATGATACTTTTTATTTTGGTGGTCTCAATAATCGCTTTTACTTCTCATATTTTCCTTTCATCCTTGTCCTTCACCTTATTTTCATTTTCAATTTCCTATGAAGTTTCACAAAGAAAATAACATGCTTGTCTTTCTTGTATTACAACATGAGTAATATCATGGAAATCCTCTTTCACAATTTCAACATGGATTTCTTAACAAATAAACTGAATTAGATCATCACATGAAGTACATCCATAGTATGGTTTTTATATGACATAACATTAGCAAAACAATAAATCAACAGATTGTCAAAAACTGGAAAAACATGGCCAAACAGCCGTTTGGGCCTTCCACACGGTCGTGTGAAACAGCACAGTCAGAGTTCAAAAGGTAAGTCCACACGGGCTTTTGGGGAAGTCCACAAGGGCGTGTGGGGAAGTCCATAGCGTGAGGTCCTACACATCATGGTGATACAGTCGTTTCAAGGATGACACGACCGTGTGCTTCAAGAATCGATCCACTTTGCTCGTTCGTGTCTACGTCGACGCATTTTAGAATGTTAAGGGACGACACGACCGTGTGCTTAGTTGACACGATTGTGTGGGGATAAAAATCTCACACAGGCATCGACATGGTCGAAGAACAACCGTGTGATTCTACTGAAGGTCAAACAACTGTAACACGGTCTAGACATGACCATTTACTCCACAACACGACCGAGGAACAGTCATTTGATTTCATGACGCTGTCAATTTCTACGGCACTAAAACTAAAAACTTACGCGATTCTAAACTAAATCTTAGCTAATTTAGTTAGATTCCTGCCTCTGGTGGTCCTTTAGATGGTCTGGGGCCCTTCTTCTCCTTGAAGACCTTCTGAAGTTAGCTTCTTCTCCTCCGATCGATGGTATAAGGCTTGATGAACTTAGGGTTTGAGGTTGTTTTGGGTTTGGTGGAGGAACTTAGCTGCAAGAGTGATTTTTCTAGGGCTCAGCATGAGTGAAGGGAAGAGGAACGAGGCTTCTCCCTTTTTTTCTTTTTCTTTGATTTTTCCTCAAAATTTCCTTTTTTAATATTTTAATTAGCCTCATCACCCCCTCCAAATCCTCATAGCATGCCACATGTTCCCTTGGTAGGTGAGGGTTTAAGAGCTAATTCCACATCATGCAAGAGGTGCTTCATTAGGAAAATTTTAGGATCTAAGTTTTTCAATAAATAGAAATATTCCTCCTAAATACCACATACTCCTTTTATACTAGTATCCCCTCCATTTACTACATTTAATTAAATCCAAATAATGATTAGAAATTATTTAAAAATAATTCGTTCACAAGAAAAATTTGGGAAAATTTTACAAAAATACCCAGAGATTTTATACATGCATATTCATCCAAAAATACACCTATATTAATATTAGGGTTATTACAATCTTGGACTACGAGTAGGGCTTTATACCTCATGATCTCATTTTTCCCATTTCGTTTTTGGACAAAAACCACATTTGAAACCAACAAGTTTTACATTGTCAAGAGTTTATTAATATGTCTAAAAACTTCGTGTTTGGTAAGAGAAGTCAATTAAGCTTGGATTTCTTCCTCCAATTTAGATCAATCATATATTTGACGACATTTTATTATAGACCGTGGTTCATAATCATGATTCTGAGCTACTGTGAAAAAGATGCATCATCGATGATTATCTCATTACGATCCTATATCACATTACAATAATTTATGGAATTTTCATAATTCCAAGAGATAGTGATCATTTCCTGGGGTTTGTGCCATTTCAGGGATAGTATGCTCTCCTTGAATAGAATTTGGTGCCACTTCAAGTGCAAATTATTTTTCTCGAGAAATATCTATAAGTTCTCCTGGAATAGATTTTTCATTCCTCTCCCTTCTTTTTTGAGGAACAGTCCTTATATCCTATCAGTTGACCACGCTTTAGGCATTGTCCATTTTAATCCACGTTATTATGTTCCACAGGAACATGTATTCTTGTGGTAACATTTAAAACTGGAATATGAGACTTTGTGATTTTAAATGTTTCATTAAATGCATCAGGAATTGTATTTACAATATCATGTAAATAGATCAAATGTTGTACTTTATTTACAAATTCAGAAGTTTGTGGGTCCAAATGTGATAAAATTTTCTCATTCCAATGAGAAAATATCAACATTTTTCTACTTTCCATTCAATGGAATCTTTTGTGTCCCAAGAGAAGGGAATACTATTATGGGATCATGTGGATGGTAGACAACACTGGAATGGGGATTGAATAGGGTTGTCAACAAATATTAAGCTTTTTAGCATAATAAAAAATCCTTCTACAAGTTGCCTAAGTCTCAAATCGAGTTGCCTCAATTTGTACTTAATCAACAATGTAATATGCTTGAGTATAAGTTTGCAGTTGTAATAAAATAGTTCAAGCAACAATAAGTAAGGAGTCAAAGTGAAATGATCACAGTGCAAACATAGAGAATTTATCCTGGTTCCCTGCCTGGGGTAGCCCCCGACCACCTTTGGGATTTAATCCATTATTGCAACAAGCAATACAAGTATCTAGCTTCACTCGCTAGGAATTTTCACGCACACACCTAGTTACAACCAACTAGGATTTCCAACACCAATTTCCCTTATAACACGAGAATTACAAAACTCAAGTTTTCTCCAAAGACTTTCACAACAGATTTGGAAAAGAGTACAAGATTTCTTAGAACCAATAGTATATAAATATGAAATACGGCTTTAGAAAATCTAAAACTTTTGATCAAATGAATGATATATATGAAGCACGATTTGATCAAAAAGTTATCTTGAAAATTGATTCTCTAAAATTGTGCACTTGGGTTTTAGAGATCAATAGTCAAGTATTTTTATCTTTGAAAAAGATATGAACTTTAAAATACATAGATTAAAGACAATAGTCTTGTTATTTGAATCTCAAAGAGGAAAGCTATTAGCTTAGAGATCAAATAGAACAAGTACTATTGAAAGGCTAAAATGAAACTGAAAATGATCTTAAGAAATTTGCACAAAAGAATTAAAAACATTGGCCGTTAACAAAGAACAGAAAATAGAGCTTTTGAGAACTGTTTAGCACAAGAGAGATTTCTTTTCAATAAGAATTGTTGTGTTTAAACTTCTGAAATCCCAGCTATTTATAAAAGAAATAGTAGCACAAAATCTGCTCTAAATAGCTTAAAATTAGCTCCAAAAGTCAACTACAACAGCTAGCTAACGGCTAGCAAAAATCAAGGCAGATTTCCAAATCTGTCTTTAGTTGACCTAGATATGCGGCTATCTCTCCAGATGATATTGCCCAAGCCCAAGCAGCTATTGCAAGGGGAGACGCACCTCTCCCTCCCCCTCAGGTTGACACACTAGGAATGACGAGAGTCAACGAACCAAATTCATGTCCCTTAACTCTAGACCCATAGTTCCGACCAAATTTCCAAGCGTCACCGCTCTTTCTACACTAGGTCTCCTAGATATCGTCAGCACCCTCCTCCAGAACATCGGATGGGAGGAATATTTAGAGTATGAGGCTAGGACTTATTGGAGGTCCACTTTAGAGTTTCTCTCCACATTCAATGCCTATCCGTCGGGGTTCTCATTCTGTATCATGAACAAAGAATACTGCATGTCCATTGATTCCATTAACCCCCTCTTTAAGTGGCCCCGAGCACTAGAGCCTGAAGCCCGCCACCACAATTACATGTATCCTCCGGAGTATGACGCCAATATCTTTTGGTTGAGGATCATTGTCCTTTCATCCTTCCTTATCACACAGGCAAATCCATCTTGCATCATCCATCCTAGCCTCCGTATAGTACACCGCATCATTGCAAATTCTCTTTTTTGTCGATACAAGACTGGCCAAGTCTCACATGATGAGCTCTTCTTTCTCTGGTGTGCTACCCAGCCTCTATCCTCCCTGAGGGCAGCACCATTGTTCCACATTATATCCTTCACGCCGGATCCTGGTTACACTCCAGATATCTTCACACCCTCACCGGCCCCAGCTCTCCTATCTGCTGTAGATGGTTCATCACGATCATAGCCCAGATTCCTCCCATTAGCCTCAAGATCCCTGATTCTATGACACCCATCTCAGGCCCCACTTCTCTCGATCTCTCAGTGCTCAGGAATATGCACATGATCAGAGCTTTTGAGCACGAGAGATATTATTGGCTTCATCGGCCAAAGTCCACCCCTTACACTCGTCTCCCAAATCTTGCACACTTTGGACCTGGCCCTTCCATGCAGTGGATCTTCCCAGCCGATCCCGATCTGGCCCAGGCAACTCAGGCACCACATGTACAGCCCCAGCCTCAGCCTGACCGTGTCCAGCCTCAAGCCCAGCCCTAGCATATCCAGGACCATGCTATCCCATCTGCATCCACTTCCAGTCTCACCGTCAGGCCCACCCTTCGTCAGTATAGGAGATCTCGATACCATGTCGAGGGTAGCAGTAGCACTCCTCCTCCACCATTCTCACACCTCGAGCATATGGCTTGATTGGAGGAGGAGTTTAGAGCTTTTAGGTATTCCACTGTCACCACCCTGACTGAATTTAGAGACACCCTCTCTGAGTTCCGGACATTGATTGACAGCCTCATTGTCGCTGCCGTGACCCTCCAGTCACAGTTCGAACGGGTCTACCAGTATCATTTTAGTCAGGGCCATTACCTTACTGCTGCACCTCATGCCCTACCCATTCGTATCTAGCCTCAGCCATTTCTGGCCCCTCAGCCATCTTAGACTACAGCTGACCCATCATCCTCTACTCCTCACGTGGACACCGCCACACTAAACATTTCCATTCCATCCCAACCATCTCAGGTGCATGTAGACACTACTCTCACCATACCTTGCATCATTACCATTCCTTCCCCACCTCCATCCCCACAGCCCGAGACTATGACCACTCCTCCACCCTCACCTCACACCGACCCCGTGGCTTCACCCATTTCATCATCACATACCACGAAGACCATTGACATAACCACCTTTGGAGCACCACCTTCTCCTGCTCCAGCCACACATATTCATCCCCTACACATGCTTCCACACCTCCTCACACATTCGCACCACCTGAGGATACCATAGTCATCATCTCCTCGTCTACAGAGGACTCATCTCCATCTCCACACCACCGCCACCTCCACCTCCACTACTAAAATCTAAGCTAGTTCCATCCACACCATCCCCACCTTACATTGACACCATACCTGCAGATTCAACTAATCCATCCATTCCATCCACTCCGCCCACCCATCCACCACCTGATGGTGGCTCTGCATGATTGGATGACATTTCTTTACACTCCCTCTCACCACAAGGCCCACGTATCCCACACTCAAAAAGCCAAAAAAATGAAAAATAATCATAAACTCCAAAAATATCTGCATTCGCATCTTGCATCTTCCATCATCATGCATCTATTTGTATATAATTGCATTCGCTTCGAGAATTTTTCAAAACCGAGTCTTTATATGCGTGGAATCTCGAGTTGAAATTCGTTTTCCAAACTTTTATGCTCGATTTCCACGATGTCGATTTGGGTGTATGAATAGGACGTGTCCCTAACTCTAATTCCCTCGTAATATCCTAGATTTGGACATCCTCATTATCCCAGCTTTGGCCGTCCTCATTATCCCTAAGATAGTACTTGAAACCAACCTAGGTTGATACTTAGGAACACATCTTATGCATGTACCGTAGAGCCGATAGTTGTATATAATGGCTTATAATCCCTCGAAACTTGGATAACTACACGTCACTTAGTATTAAGGATTGATTTTTCTTAGTTTACCCATGCTTTCCAAAAAAAAGAAGAAACAGAAAAAGAAAAAATTGTGAATAGAAAAAAATTATTATGCACCGTCCCCCAGCGAAGCTGAGTAGCCGGATCCCCATGATAGAAACCGTCATGGCCTCGCGTCAAAAGGTCTAGCTTGGAAAAGTGCATACTAATAAGGATCATATTTAGTTTGAGTTAGTAGGTCCGAGGGGTCCTTCTTGACCTGGTGCCCTAAGGTCGTCTGACATAAGAGTCACCAAACCAACACTCATTGCACAACCAAACGTAGATCCCAAAAAGAAGAAAAAAGAAAAAAATTGTATATATACCTGTGTATATATTTGAAAGCATGAATAAAACTTAGTAATATCAAGAATCAAGGAAGCTTGATGTATCGTGAGCGCCACTTCATCATATAGGAAGATATATGCCCTCAAGGCAATTTATCCTAAGAAACATCTTGTTCAAAATATAAATGGTACTAATTATCCCAGTATAAATTCAATGAATTATATACTTGGATAATTTCCTTAGACATAAAGTGAGGTCATTACAGATCTAGATATAGATCTCGATTATGAGAAGTGAATGACCTATAGGAACTTAAGTCTTAAAACGTTCATGGTCATAGATGTGTCGAGAAAGGGAAATCGACACATCGGACAGACCATTGTGTCTTTGTCTTACCCTAAATGGTGATGATGATCTCATAGTCATTCGACCTGGCAAAGTTGGAGACAGGGCACATATGCTCATTAGAGAATGAGTCCATTAAACGACCTAATACAGAGTTATTAAATTGTTAAACTTTAACTAAACTGTCATTAATAACTCTATAGTGATGATAGGCAAGTTGGTCCTTAAGACCTGAAGTCTTTGTACGAACCTGTGCGTGAATGGTGTCACTTAGATTTATGATCTAGCTTCGTGGCTAGGCATGCTGAAAGGTCTTAGGTTGGGTGACACTTGAAGCATACGAGGTAAGTAAATGACTAAGATGTGATTCATCTCTTTCATTAAAGGGAAGTTAGTGTCACAGGCTCAGTACGGTTCTTTGTGCTAAACCTCGGCTGGGTACGTTATAAGATGTACAACGTATATATAACAAAGACCAAAGTATGCTGACCGATGCTGGATAGTAGGGTTGACAGTTTACCATACCCTAGGCCATGCAGGGATATAGTCATGACAAAGGGACTAAAACTGCGGTATTCATCACTGACACAGTGAGAGTGATCCCGACAACACTTTTGTCGATTGGTCAATCACATAATTATGATGCTGAAATATGGACGACACTTGCTGCTCGTGGTTACTGTCGTCTCGGGGTTTCGATCCCCAACCTGTAGCAGGGTCAGGCTGTAGGGTCTCACACCGAGTTCGGTTTGCATCTTAGTAATAGGAAGAATTTAGGAGGAGTGCACTCAGGTGCACGAGAATAAACAAAGTCACTAAGAGTTAGTGACATTAAGTCGATCTATATTAAATAGGATTTAATAGGGTCGAATAAGTTTTTGACATTAAATGAGATTTAATAATGTCGCAAAACGTTTGCAACTTCAGCATTGGTAGAATGCTAAATGGGATTATTGCATAACAGGTTTAAAATACATTGTAAATAGTTTATGATGATATTTTGAAACACATAACGAATAGAAATAGATAGATGGCTCTTTGGGATGGTCCACCAAGCTTTCCAACAAATCTGAAATCGGCTCAAACAGAGTTGTAGAACTCAAGTTATGGATCAAAAGCCCAGAACGGGGTTTTTGCCCAGTTCTGGCCAGACATGACCCAGTTGGACTAGACTAACCCAGCCCATGTAAGCTGGGCTAGCCCGCCCAACTGGGCAGGTCAAGCCCATGCCTGCCAAAAGGCGGGCTCTGGCAAGAGCCAGCCCGCTGGACGGACCTGAGCCCGCCCGCTATGCGGGAGGGCCAGCCTGCTTGGCGAGCGGGTCTGACCCGCCCACACAGGAGCGGGCGGGTCAGCCCACGTGCCAGGCATGGGCTACACCCAGAGTTGACTGGGCACGCCTAAAAGAAGCACCCAGCTGGGAGGTGGCCCCCATCTGCAGGGCCCACAGCCCAGAAACCCTAGAAGGGTTGCGACGGCTATGAAATTCAGGCGAATTGTGACTTTTTGCTCGACTTTGAGCAATTGTTTGAGGGGTCAAACGAAGTCAGAATTCGTCGTCGTTTGTTTGAAAGCATTCACCATTCATAGATATTTGAAATGATAGGTTGTATTACTTCCGAAGCTCAACGGTGAGGGAGAATTAATTAGTTAAAGTTTAGCCTTTATGAAAGGCAACCCAACTTAATTTATTCTCCTATTTTAATATAGTCCCACATCGGATATGATGAGAAGTGGAGGGGTGGCCGCCTATATAAATAGGGGCCAACACTCTCCTTGAAAACTTGCACCAAGTCTCTGAAATTGAGTAGCTCCAAAAAGTTTTGAGCATGCTAAGTTCAAGACGAAAATTATTCTCTCCTTTTTCTTCTGTTTTCTTCGCTTGCATTCTAGCAAAACGATGAGAAGGATTTAGATTCGATCTGAAGTCTATGACGTTGGATCGCACTCAAGTGAAATCTTCTTCAATAAGTGGTTGGCCCAGAGGCGCGGTGTCGGCTCGCTTCGGGTGGATCGGTTCGAGAGCGCAGAGGCGGCTAGCTTGGGGAGCAGAAGGTGGTTCGGTACACTTTGCCGGTGCAAGCAAAGTTCAGAGTATATACTTTAAAAGATTTTATTTAATTATATTGGTGTAGCTTAGATCTATCTTGGGGTGGTCAGATCCACCTCAAGATAGCAGAGGTTCTGGCTAGGGTCTTGAATCCTTACTGTGTTCGTTAAATATTTTAACGATTATTTTTCCGTTGCTTTCTTTTTTGCTTCTATCGTTCGTCCGACGTAGGACGGGCATAGAATTATGCCCTAAGGGTCCATCATAACCCTTCAGCGGTATCAGAGCATTAGGTCTGCATGTGATCTAAGGACGGCAATATTTTTATAAAAAAATGATTGTATGCTTTTTAAGATACATCTGTTTTTAACTTTATGCGATATTGTTAAAAATGAAACCCCTTTAATTTGAGATGCATTAAAAATTGTTTTATGTGATAAAATTTTTAGTAGCATGAAATTTAAATGATGATTTTTGAAACAAATTTTTTGAAATAAAAATTATGTGATAATTTTTATGAAACTGTTAATTTTTATTAGATAAAATTTTTATGTTTTTTAAAATCATTCTTATGATTTAAGTGTTAAATTTTAAATTGCATATTATTATTTATAGGATAAGTTTTAATATGTTGTGCATGTTTAATAATTATTTGATAATTATTAAATAGTTAAAAACTTTTTTATATGATATTTAAGTTGATAATTGCATGCTAAGTTCATGTGATAAAGTTAGATTATGTTGCTTAATGGCCATTCCAAATTCTTGCTAATTATTTGATAATTCAAGAAACCCTTTTAGGTTAGCCATTAAAACTCCTTTAAAATTAATGCAATGAATTTTATTATAACATGCTATGTTTAATAAACTGTTACAACTTTTAAATACCTAATTCCTGATTAGGGTAGCCCTTTTGGACGACGATTATTATTTTAATCGTTATAATAATAATTTTCATTAAAGGCTGCACTTTAAAGTGTTGTAATTTGTATTTATTAAATCCTAATAACGATTAGGATAGCACGTTAATACAAATGAAACCTTATAGTTGATAAGGACGTAATAAAAGTTAGTAACAAATCCTAATAAATTTTGAATTTTAAGGATTCTACTAGTTGATAGGAATAAATAATAAAAAACTTTTAGTTGATGGCAAGCATTTATAAATGATAAGCTTCATTCAATGGACCATGATCCGGTCAATGTGCTTGGCTAAGTCTGTTGGATCACCCTAGCTAGACTGGGGATAAGTGATCCTGGCTTAGTCAATTCCCTGGCCGTGTCCATTAGACTGCAATGATGTGAATCATGATTATATGACACCCTCAACTATACCTAAGTCTAATACGTTAATAATCTTTTTCAAGATAAAATGTAGCCCTCTTTGTTTTAGAGTTTGGCAACTATAGGATCCATGTTACAGTTGTTGAGCACACTCAAGCTGTGACAGTGCAACCTTATAGAAACCAACTTCTTATTTCATATGATGTAGTCTAGCCTTGACCCAAACCGTCGTGTCGTGAATACACCGAGCGCCAGTGCAAGTTAAGCTAGACACGAAAACAAGGGTCTGACTAGGCTAGTCATTATGATTTGGATGAGCACACTCATAATCATAGGTGGCTAGGTGTAAAAATATATATGGAGTCATATATGATATGATTTATGAAGAGTTCATCTACCGACTGCAGAGTCAAACAACTTTTTGAGCACACTCAAGGCTGTGAGACTCAGGGTGGTTGGATCCCTCTCACACAAATTTTTTAATTATAATAAATTGTTTATTATTACGACTTAAAAATTCTTTAAAAATAGTGGGAGAATATAGTTTGATAAAAACCTCTTAAACTGTACAAGAACATATGCTAATTTAATGTCTATTAATAATGTAGTATGAAGTCAGGATTAAAATTCATAATCGAGAAGAACGTGCTAGATGGGACGAACTACAAAGACTGGATGAGGAACATAAAGTTGGTCCTCTCGCTAGCTAGGATAGGCTATATACTGACGGAGGACGCTCTGGAAATGCCCGATGAGGCTACCACCAACGAGGAGAGAGAAGCATACAAGCAATACCAAAGGGATGCAGAGAAGGGCAGGTGCCTTACTCTGGCCTTTATGACCAATGACCTGCAAAGAAAGCACGAACATATGGATGTTCGAAGCATGCCTTTGAACGCAGAGGAATTGTATGGCAAGCGTTCTAGAGCTGCCAGGTTTGAGGCCACCTACAACCTTTGGAGAGCCAAGATGACGACGGGCCCTGTACAGGATCATGTCATCAAGATGATCGGGTACATAGAGGATGAAGCCCAACTAGGATTTGTCCTTGAGAACGAAATAAGTGTGGACATAATCCTTAAATCTTTGACCCCTGACTTCAACCCATTCATTACGAGTTTCATAATGAACAGCACTGAAGTGGATCTTCCTGGTCTCCTGAATATGCTACAACAGTTTGAGGAGATCGAGAAGAAGCCAACAGCAGCGTTGGTTGTCGGATCCGCCTCTTCTCAGCCTAAGGGAAAGGGTAAGAAGAGGCAGACCCCTCAACCTGTGAAAGAGAAGAAGGGAAAGAAGAACAAAGGGGCACTGTTGAAATCTAAATGCTTCCTCTGCTACAAGCCGAGTCATTTGAAGAGGAACTGCAAGGTCTACCTTGCAGAGAAGAAGGGGCATGGAGATGTCTCGACCTCATGTAAAAATCTTATTTAAGAGCATATAAATTTCCATAAAGCTTTGATACATGGTATGAGATACCAGTATAATCACTGAGACATCTGTATACTGTCTACAGGTGCATGAAGCAAAGGATGGAAGAAATTCCCAACACGGTCGGCAATCAGAGTAATCGTTGCTGCTGGGACCGTCTAGTGACTTTAGAAGATATCAAGAAGCAGTCGATACTTTTTTATTTTGAATAAATATATCGATATTTTTGTTTTAAAACAATGATTGAGTGACTGTCACTGAAAGTTTCTGTGATGAACAAGTTTTTCATTCTGGATGAAATCACTGATATCTTGGCAATATATACTCTGGTTGAAATATGATTTGTTGTGAATGGTTGTTTGCTGTGTATGGCTATCCGAGTTGTTGAGTATGTTTTTCTGTTTTTCTGAGCTGTCATGGATGCTTCTGAGTTAATGAGATTAATTTGAGCTGTCGATATATTTAACTAATCCTAAGTAACAAGTAAGTCCCATGAGCATATAAATTAGATGTGATCTTAATTATGCGCACAATGAGAATAGTTCTTGTTGGATTGCATTTAATACTTCAAGTTAGAAGATTAATGCAGTTAAAGGAAAAAACAGTGTAGGAAGTTTTGATTGAGTAAGTTGTCATCAAGACTCCTATAGATGGATCTATTCGTCAAGTCAACCTAACACTGGTACATTCTATTTTAATAAATTCAGCACAAATGGTCTGGTTATACTTAATAAATATTCTAAATAAGATTTAGAAATTTAAGTTGAAGTATTTAACCGGACGGTTCTCAAAGTCAGTGGAAGCGAGCATATTACTTAGTTCTGTTTTGTGACTAAGTAAAAGTTCCAAGTTATAAAACCATCTATATGTTACATAAAATCAAAAGAGTTTTGATTATGTCAAAGATATAGAAACCTTGGTGTCCTTAATGTACTGGAAATAATTGACATAAGAATAACTGGAATATAATATGACTGACTTGTAGGAATGATAAATATTACATCAAGTTCTGTATGCTAATCGTTAGCTATACAAAAAGGGAAATCATTGGATAAGATCCAAAGACGGTTTCGAAGGATCACCCCTCCGTGATCAAATGGTGAATTATTAATAAGACTCCATAAAACTGCATAATAGATACGTTTTCGCAGATCCCGTTTAGGTTTGAAATATGAACATCTGTAGTGACTGATATGCTATAGCGGTATGAGATACCAAGATAAATAGCCTAAGTGCAAGTGGGAGATGTAGGAAGATATATGCCCTTGAGGCAATGTATCCTAAGAAAAATCTTGTTCAAAATATAAATGGTACTAATTATCCTAGTATAAATTCAATGAATTATATACTTGGATAATTTCCTTAGACTTAAAGTGAGGTCATTACACATCTAGATATAGATCTCGATTATGAGAAGTGAATGACCGATAGAAACTTAAGTCTTAAAACGTTCATGGTCGTAGATCTGTCGAGAAATGAAAATCGACACATCGGATAGACCATTGTGTCTTTGTCTTACCCTAAAGGGTGATAATGATCGCATAGTCATTCGACCTGGCGAAGTCGGAGACAGGGCACGGGCGCTCATTAGAGAATGAGTCCACTGGACGACCCAATACATGGTTATTAAATGGTTAAACTTTAACTAAACTGTTATTAATAACTCTATAGTGATGATATGCAAGTTGGTCCTTAAGACCTGAAGTCTTTGTACGAACCTGTGCGTGAATAGTGTCACTTAGATCTATGATCTAGTTTTGTGGCTAAGCCTGCTGAAAGGTCATAGGTTGGGTGACACTTGAAGCATACGAGGTAGGTAAATGACCAAGATGGGATTCGTCCCTTTCATTAAAGGGAAGTTAGTGTCACAGGCTCAGTACGGTTCTTTGTGCTACACCTCGGCCGGGGTATGTTGTAAGATGTACAACGTATATATAACAAAGACCGAAGTATACTGACCGATGCTGGCTAGTAAGGTTGACGTTTTACCATACCCTAGGCCATGCAGAGACGTAGTCATGACGAAGGGACTAAAACTAAAGTATGCATCCCTAACACAGTCAGAGTGATCCCGACGACACTTTTGTCGATAGGTCAATCACGTAATTATGATGCTGAAACAGGGACGACACCTGCTGCTCATAGTTAATGTCGTCTAGGAGTTTCGAGCCCCAACCTGTAGTATGCTCAGCCTGTACGGTCTCATACCGAGTTCGGTTTGCATCTTAGTAATATGAAGAATTTAGGAGGAGTGCACTCGGGTGCATGAGAATAAATGAAGTCACTAAGAGTTAGTGACATTAAGTCGATCTATATTAAATAGGATTTAATAGGGTCATATAAGTTTTTGACATTAAATGATATTTAATAATGTTGCAAAATATTTGCTACTTCAGCATTGGTAGAATGCTGAATGGGATTTTTGCATATGACGCAAACAGGTTTAAAATACATTGTAAATAGTTTATGATGATATTTTGAAACATATAACACATAGAAATGGATAGATGGCTCTTTGGGATGGTCTCATTCGAATCATGCTTTTCCAACAAATATGAAATCAACTCAAACGGAGTTGTAGACTTAAGTTATGGATCAAAAGGTCAGAACTGGTCAAAACCATGCGGGCTGGGCTAGCCCGCCCAATTGGGCAGGGCTAGCCCGCCCAATTGGGCAGGGCAAGCCCATGCCCGCCAAAAGGTGGGCTCTGGCCAGGGCTCTGGCTTGAGCCCATCCAGCGCGGGCCTAGGCCCGCCCGCTGCATGGCGGGCGGGTCTGACCCGCCCGCACAGGAACGGGCGGGTCAGCTTGTGTGCCAGGTGCGGGCTGCACCCAGAGTTGACTGGGCGCACCCGAATGGCTCGTCCAACTGGCAGGTGGGCCCATCTGCGGGGCCCACAGCCCAGAAACCCTAGAAGGGTTGCGACTGCTACTAAATTCAGCCGAATTGTGACTTTTTGCTCGACTTTGAGCAATTGTTTGAGAGGGCAAACGAAGTCGAAATTTGTCGTCGTTTGTTTCTATGCGTTCACCGTTCATAGCTCTTCAAAATGATAGGTTGTATCACTTCTGAAGCTCAACGATGAGGGAGAATTATTTAGTTAAAGTTTAGCCTTTATGAAAGGCAAGCCAACTTAATTAATTCTCCTATTTTAATATAGTCCTACATCGGATATGATGAGAAGGGGAGGGGCGGTCTCCTATATAAATAGGGGCCAACACTCTCCTTGAAAACTTGCACCAAGTCTCTGAAATTGGGTAGCTCCAAAAAGTTTTGAGCACGCTCAGTTCGAGACGAAAATTATTCTCTCATTTTTCTTCCGTTTCCTTTGCTTGCATTCAAGAAAAACGATGAGAAGGATTTGGATTCGATCTGAAGTCTAAGACGTTGGATCTCACTCAAGTGAAATCTTATTCGACAAGTGGTTGGCCCAGAGACGCAGTGTCGGCTCGCTTCGGGTGGATCGGTTCGGGAGCGCAGAGGCGGCTAGCTTTGGGAGCAGAAGGTGGTTCGGTACACTTTGCATGTGTAAGCAAAGTTCTGGGTATGTACTTTAAAAGTTTTTATTTAATTATATTGCAGTCGCTTAGATATATCTGTAATTTTAGCCTGTATGGATCAATACACTAGAGGGGGGTGAATCGTGTATATAATAAAAAAACCGTTGCAAATAAAACCTTACTGATATTTGCAAAGATGGCACAGAAATGAAATGACACGTATTGAAAATAAATCAATCGCATACACAGAGATGTATCCTGGTTTGGATCCTCTTGATCCTAGTCCAGTCCTCTACTCCCAGTAGAGATTTTCAATGCACTATAATCACTTGTCCGCAAGCACCAATTTTACAAAAATGTCAACACCTCCAGTGTTCCAAACTTTGTACAATCTCTCTCCAAGAGATCCAAATAACTTTGTAATGAAATAAAAGAAAATAAACACCTTATAGCCTTGTAATGAATATGTAATATGAATTCATAGGATTGATGTTTAAAAGAGAAACTTCAATGTTTCAAGATATATAATGGTGAAACACAATTGAAGTTCTTCCGTTCTTAAACGAAGAGAGAAATCTAATGATTTCTTCTTACAAATAAGAAAAGAACAACTTTCCCAAAAAATGTTGAAATCCAAGTTCTTCCGTTCTTAAATGAAGAGAGAAATCTAATGATTTCTTCTTACAAATAAGAAAAGAACTACTAATGGCCAGATGCTTAAGAAAATCATAGACTTGATTCAACAAAAATAGAAATAAAGAAGAGGAAAGTGTGTGTCTTGAAAGAGAGGGTCTACCCCTCTATATATAGTGTTTAGGAATGGTTGAGAAGTGTTAATGACGTTGGGAAATGGTCATAAACCGCTCTGGGAAGTTTGGGCATCAAACGGCTAGTTTTGTGATTGGTCGACCAAAACCTCAAATTGGTCGACCACAATTTAGA
This sequence comes from Scilla litardierei, assembly GCA_030789695.1. Classification (NCBI taxonomy): domain Eukaryota; kingdom Viridiplantae; phylum Streptophyta; class Magnoliopsida; order Asparagales; family Asparagaceae; genus Scilla; species Scilla litardierei. The sequence continues at coordinate 101,448,735 of CM061130.1, read as the reverse complement.
GAAGGAAATTTGACCGTTGGAAGGTAGCTTCAGAATCTACAAGGTCAAGGGAGTTTGCTCAAGAAATCCCATAGTCAAATTTGAAGATTTAAAATTGGTTAACCAATTTGGAAATTGGTCTGCCAATTTTCTGTGTACGAATTTTCGAAATTGGGAAGTGTAGAACTCTGAGTAGTGGAACCTAGGAGATTAAGATATAGTATCACAAGCTTTGTAACTCTAAAAAAGTAAATTTTACATTGATTATATAAAAGCCGTAGATAGGACTGCATCTGCAACTGAATCTGAGAAGCTTCTTTGCAAGGGATCATTATCAAGTGATTATATATCCAAGTCGTGGATGTAAGGTGCCTTTGCCTTTCCAAACTTCATGAACAGATATATCCGTTTGAATGTGCATGAAGATATCTGAATGTGTGGAACTCAGCATGTATTTGTATCTGCATAGATAGAGTTAGTAACACTGATTATGTTTGTCATATCAAAAACATATGGGAATAGAAATATGGAATTATGAAATTCCAACATTCTCCCCCTTTTTGATGATGAAAAACATGTAAATATATATCTTTAGATTTGGACATATATGGTATACTCCCCCTGAATATGTGGAACATGTGTTAATACTCCCCCTGAGTAGATGAATATATTCTCCCCCTTTGGAATCCTCAAAAAGAGGCAAGGAAGAGTTAGTCAATCAAAAGGAAGCCATAAAGGAACAAATGTGGATCATCTGTGGAAATATATATGAAGGCCAAGTAGGTAGTGTATAGGCCGAATAGGGATAGGCCATTAGTACATGGCAAAGCAAGCAAGAAATAAGTTATTTCTTGTATCGGCAAGGAATGCGGCTTATGTCTGAAGGTCAGTAGATACAGACCACTGACTGCATTGAAATAATAAAAAAATAAGGATATATCAGTGTGGAAAAAATTAGAATTACACCACAATAGGCACGACTGATGCGATGAGTGTGAAATGCCCAGCTGATACAATTGGAGTTGTGTACCAACAGATGATAACTGGTATATAAAAAATATGTGGGCAATTGATTATAACTTGTAGAGGAATAATGCGAGACATGCGAATGGATGTATTATCCTTTGGTGATGGAAACCAAAATTTCAAAGCTGCTGTTATAGCATGGAAATATCCTGTGGTCATGAATTGAAGCAGCCATGCATTATATTGGCCTTAAAATTCTGTTGCAATTGTATGATATCATTGCTTGAAAAAATGAATAGTTGATATTGTCCTTCATAATATGCAAGAATCAATGAACAACTGAAGGAAAAATACAGGATCATTGTTGATGAAATAGCAAAAGAGAGAAATAAATTTATAAAGCAACAAAGTATGCAACTGAGCCAGAGAGGAACAGACAGAACCAATGTTACAATATACGAAATATCCAAGGCACAGCTTACAGGACAACCCTAACAAAGAATAAATAGACAACAAAAACAACTATAAGAGATAACAGAACATCACAAAACAACTATCCAAGGACAATCAGATTACAGATCCAAATGAACACTACAGAGCTACTAGGAGATAACAGAACATCCACGGCAATGGACCAGTACCAACAAAACACCAACGTACAAACTAACCAACAAAAAAGTCCAGCATCAAGCAACCATATAAACAGTAACTAGTGTCTGAAAAAAATGAGCCAAAATTCCTGCATCCAAGTCCAACAACAGGAACGAGCTATGGGGGATTGGTCGGGCCGAGCTGTGAGGGAGATGCGTCAGTGACGGAGGATGCCCGACGAACACGGAAATGTAGAGACTCGAAATGAGTCAGAAGCTGAGGACCACAATCTGAAGAGCATCCATCATTCTATTATGCTCTTGCATTGTAACATCTCTGGCACTAAGATGAGATTGAATTCCCTGAAAACCATCGTACATGTCTTAGCGAATCTCATCGAATCCCTTAGTAACAGAGTGCCTAAGAGCACGTATCTCGATAACCAAATCAATATCACCAGGGGCCAAAGGAGGGGTAGCGTGAGTACTAGGGGAAGGACCAGAGCGAGCGTAACACTTGCGGGTCGGGATGCGACCGCGGACACGAGAGGAAGATCCAGGAGTTCAGGTGCGAGGAGTGGATGAACCTGGAGCGGATCTAGGCATGGCGTGAATGGGGTCATGGGAGGAATCATCATCATCATCATGAGCGGAAGTATCGGATAGGACAAGTTGCATATGGCTGAGAGTGTCGGTATTAAAATCTATGGGATTGAAGACTTGAAGTGAATCAGCAAAGGGGATTTGAAAAGCCTCGAGGATTCGAGTGATGAGAGACGGCATGAAAATGTGGGATTTTACCGGTTTGGCTAAGGATTTGAGAAGAACAGAGCCCCAGTCGATTGGGAGATGACCCATCAGGAATATAAACATCTTGTTGTCTTAGTACTAACAAATTGAAGGAGCTGTTGTGAAGGGAATTTAGGGAGAAATAGGTGTAAGGGGTTAAGAGCCCCCTACCCGTGTATTTATAGCTTTCAATAGTGGGTTGGATACCCAATTGGCCCAATGGGCCTATTCATAACACTTCCCCTTATCCAATCAACATTGAAATAAGAGGTGGATTCTTCAGGATCCGAGTTAAGGTAACTGTCTTGTTAAAGAAAGAACAGTTAACCCATAACTTCCCCTGTTTTGGGGATGTGTCTAGGGGTGGATACTTCAGGATCCAGAGTCAACGAGGTTGCCTCGTCAAAACCTTGACTACGGAAAACCCAGTGGGAAAAAACCTGTAGCCAAGGGAAAAGAGTACAACTCTGCAGTTGACTCCCCCTTATCTGACCAAGCTTCAGGCTTGCAGATTTCCTATGAATCTATACATCAGTCTCCTATGTATCTATGAGTTCATAGTTCTCTCATCCTGACCCAGTTTACATTTACTCACTCTCCTCATCCCAATCCCATGTACAAGTTTTTCAAAGATACTAGTAGGCAGGGATTTGGTAAGCAAATCCGCCAAGTTATTACATGATTGGATCTTCTGTACCTCAATCTGCTTTTGCTTCTGAAGGTCGTGCGTCCAGAAGAACTTGGGGGAGATATGCTTCGTCTTGTCACCTTTGATGTAGCCGTCCTGTAGCTGGGCTATACATGCTGCATTGTCTTCATAGAGTGTAGTGGGTGCAAGAACGCCGGTCGTCAGGCCGGTGGAGGTGAGTATGTGCTGGATCACCGAGCGTAGCCAAAAGCATTCCTTGCTTGCTTCGAAGATCGCAAGTAGCTCTGAGTGGGTGGATGAGACGGTCGTCATGGTCTGCTTCACAGATCTCCAGGATATGGCAGTACCGCCATATGTGAACATGTATCCGGTCTGAGACTTCTCTGTATGAGGATCGGACCTGTAACCTGCGTCAGCATAACCAACTAAACCAGTTGATGCCCCTTTCCTGTAGAATAGACCTAAGTCTATGGACCCTTGGAGGTAGCGCAGAAGATGCTTAACTCCGGCCCAGTGCCGCTGTGTAGGTGCAGCACTATATCTGGCTAGTAAGTTTACTGCAAACGCTATGTCAGGGCGAGTGCAGTTAGCCAGGTAAAGGAGTGCGCCGATAGCACTTAAATAAGGCACTTCGGGGCCTAGTACTTCCTCCCCCTCTTCCAGTGGCCGGAAGGGGTCTTTGTGAACATCCAATGATCTGACGACCATCGGAGTGCTGAGGGGGTGGCACTTATCCATCTGAAACTTTTTCAGTAAGTTCGATGTGTAAGTTGACTGGTGTAACAAGATCCCATCTTTAAGATGCTCTATTTGAAGGCCTAAACAGACTTTTGATTTTCCGAGGTCTTTCATCTCGAAAGTTTCTGTCAGGCTTCTAGAAATCTTTACGATCTCTTCAGGAGATCCGATGAGGTTTAAGTCGTCTACATAGACGGCTATTATTACAAATCCTGTTGCCTTTGCTCTTATAAAGATGCAAGGACAGACTGGGTCGTTTTTAAATCCTTGCTGTGCAAGGAAGTCGCTCAGTCTGTTATACCACATCCTTCCAGATTGTTTTAGACCATATAATGATCTTTGCAGTTTCACTGAGTAGATGTCACAGTCTCTCTCTTTTAGTGCTGCAGGCAAAGAATAACCGTCAGGCAATCTCATATAGATGTCTCGGTCTAGGTTGCCATATAGGTATGCAGTGACCACGTCCATGAGTTGCATATCTAAACCCTCTTGTGCTGTTATGCCAATGAGGAATCGGAAGGTGATCGCGTCCATGACCGGGGAGTATGTGGCTTCAAAATCCACCCCAGGACGTTGGGTAAAACCCTGCGCTACAAGCCTTGCTTTGTAGCGTACGATCTCATTCTGTTCATTTCGTTTTCTAACAAATACCCATTTATATCCCACAGGTTTTACACCTTTTGGTGTCTGGACTATTGGTCCGAAGACCTTGCGTTTGGTGAGTGAATCCAACTCCACTCCTATTGCCGCTTTCCACTTTGGCCAATCATCTCTGCTTTGACATTCTGTCAGAGAGCGTGGTTCAATATCATCGTCGCAGTACGCGACGTTGATGGCAATATTACACGCAAATGTGTCATCTATTGTTGTGCTTTTTCTGTCCCAATACTCCCCAGTTCGTACATAGTGTATCGATACTTCATTTTCTCCCGGTTTTTCCTCTTCATGAGAGTTTGGGAGAGATGGGGTAGCAGGGCTTAAATTAGCATCCTGTGGTGGTATTTGTTTACCATTGCCAAGGGTCCTGCTCTTTCGAGGGACTTGGTCCTTGGATCCCGGTGGTCGTCCTCTCTTTTTGAGAGGTCCAACCATTTCTGCTGCAGGCGGATTGCATCCATTTTGCGGTATGTCAATCCTAGCTGGAGTGTTAGCAGCAGGGACGTGTGATTTGACAATCTTCTGGTTGTCAGTGAATTTGTCCGGCAAGAGATGGACAGTGTTTTGGATGTGGAGAATCTTCAGGACCTCCTCCTCACACTGGCTTGTTGGCGGATCAAAGTGACATAAAGTTTTTGTATCCCAAGTGATACTTTCTGAAGCTTCGGGCTTCTTTGTCTGTGAGCCTAGTCTTGGGAACGATGTTTCATCGAATTCGCAGTCTTCTAGACGTGCCTTAAAGACGTCCCCCGTAAGGGGTTCTAAGAATCTAATTATGGAGGGGGTGTCAAACCCAACATAAATGCCTAGGCGACGTTGTGGACCCATCTTTGTCCTTTGTGGTGGTGCTATGGGGACGTATACTGCACAACCAAATATTCTCAAATGTGAGACAATTGGTGGGGCTCCAAGTGCTAGTTGCATTGGAGAAGATGACTGACCTCCAGAGGGTCTTAATTTTATTAAAGATGCAGCATGCAAAATTGCATGACCCCACGCATTCACTGGCATCTGGGATTGAAGTAATAATGGACGAGCGATCCATTGCAGTCTCTTAATTAGAGATTCTGCTAACCCATTTTGGGTGTGAACATGCGCTACAGGATGTTCGACTTCAATTCCCTGAGCTTGGCAATAGTCTAGAAAGACTTGTGACGTAAACTCCCCCGCATTGTCCAGACGAAGTTTCTTTATCTGGTGGTCGGGGAAGTGGGCCCGTAACTTTATTATCTGAGCTAAAAGCTTAGATAGTGCTAGGTTACGGGTGGACAGTAGGCACACATGTGACCACTTAGTTGATGCGTCTATCAGGACCATAAAGTACCTGAACGGACCACTTGATGGGTGAATCGGCCCACAAATGTCTCCGTGGATTCTTTCCAGAAAGCTGGGAGACTCCACATCCACTTTCAGTGGAGAGGGTCTCGTGATCAGTTTACCCTTGTAACAGGGTGGACATGGGAATTTGCCTTTTTGAAGAATCTTCAGGTTCTTCAGGTCAATGCCCCTGGAGTTCTTTATGATACGGTACATCATAACCGAACCAGGGTGTCCCAGTCGACTGTGCCAGAGTTGGAATTCTGGTGTTTGGGGGCACTGCAGGTGCTCCACCATGGATGTTTCTGGAGTTTGTATACTTGTTTGGTAGAGTCCCGAGGGGAGTCCCTTGAAACGTTCCACAATGGTTTTTGAACCATTTGTAAGAGCCGTTACAAGCAAGTATTCCCTTTTATCCTCCTCGACCGTCTCTAAGTGATATCCGTTTAAACGGATGTCTTTAAAACTTAGGAGGTTTCGGATGGATTTTGGGGAGTATAACGCATTTTTAAGTGTTATTTGTGTGTTGCCGGGGAGCAATATAATTGCTTCCCCTGATCCTTCGATTATATTTGCTGGCCCTGAGATTGTTCTCAGTGGGCCAGAATAACTACTTACGCTCGTGAAATGGTCTATGTTTTGAAGGATCGAGTGCGTCGATGCACTGTCCACTAGGCAGATAAGTTCCATATCTAAAAAATGGGGAAAGACATTCAAGCAATAAATATAGATAAAAGATTCACTTTCATAAATAAATGCTAAAGAGATATTGTTTGACATGGAAAAAAGAACTAGATACGATGCATAAAAATTTAAGATACATTGCTAATTGCATAAAAGTGGTCCAGATCTAGAGAGTATCATCTCCCATGAAATCTTCGGGAGTCCATGAGGTCTCTGCCAACGCTGCGCTCTCCATCAGGTTTGTCTCAGCTCGAGGCTTGAGGCTTGCTTGGTAGAGGTCCTGGAGGTGTTTTGCTGTGCGGCAGATTCTGGACCAGTGGCCCGTCATCCCGCATTTTGAGCATTTGTCCTCCCAGTCTTTCTTGGGAGTGCCTCCTTTGTTGGGAATCCTCTTCTGCTTCTTGTCCACGAACTTCTGGTTCTGGGGAGGAGCTGGGTGAGTGGCCTTCTTCCGCTACTTCTGTTCTTTCCATTTCTGGAATTTTGCCTTTTTGTCCGTCTTCTTCTTCTGGGAAGACTGGAAGTGGGCCTCTGCAGGAGGTGGCAATGGAGCGGAGCCAGGAGGGCGCAGGTTGTGGGTGGCAACCAACAGGTCTCTGTTCTGTTCAGCCATAAGTAGGCATGAAAGAAGGTCAGAGTACTTTGTGAACTTCCTCTCTCGATATTGTTGCATAAGGATCATGTCCTTTTCATGGAAAGACGTAAACGTCTTTTCCAGCAACATTTTCTCCGTCACTGGTTCACCACACAACTTCAGGCGTGAGGTGATGCGGAAGAGAGCTGAGTTGTACTCCGCTACGGATTTGAAATCCTGTATGCGGAGGTGAGTCCACTCGTACTGTGCACGGGGGAGTATGACATCCCTCTGATGTCGGTACCTCTCCTCGAGTGCATCCCACAGCTCGTAAGGGTCCTCTACAGTGAGGTACTCGTCCTTTAAAGTCGAGTCTAAGTGTTTCCTGATATATATAATGGCTTTCGCCTTTAATATATCGGAAACTTCCTCTGTATGAGGTGCTTCTACTGAAGCCTCCTTGTTAGCTGGGGCAGTACTAGTTGTTGCCTTTTCAGTCTGTGTGAGACTGAAACCATGAGAGCGCAGATGGAACTTCAGGTCCAACTGCCAACTCAGGTAGTTTGACCCATCACCCTTCAGGACTGAGAAGTCTACATTTGCGAGTCTGGCCATTTTATGATCTAGCATGTACAGAAACAAAATAGCATGTATCATTAAGACTGAAAATAAGACAGACATCCACGCATGTAATGTAGTCATTTTCATGAATTTAAATTACTGTGGTTTTAACATACATGCTTTTTCAGGTAATGTGAATAATTAATTACTAAAAATTAACAATCACGCATGCTGTTTGATGGTTTTCATTGCGACATTAAAACATGGTATTAAAGCTAATTAATCAACCACGCAGTTTAATGCAAAAACAATGAAAAACAGAAATATAGACCTTAGGCTATGGGGATCAGCCAGCCGACACCGAAAAATAAATAAAAAGTCCAGTCCGAAGTTACATCAAAAATAAAAGGCATGAAAATAAATTACAACTCGGGAACTTCAGAGAGAAGCCCCTATCTTCATTGAGCGAAACGCCTTCAGCTTCTTTTTGGTGTCCTTCGGTCTTCTTTTTACATTTTCATCCTCACATACAAAGTTTCTCTCAAAAGAAAAGAAAAATTGCGGGAATTTAAAACGGTGTCGGAAACCTGGCTGATCCCTAAAAACATAGCCTAATATTTGCACATCCACGCAGATAATATTTTTGCAACATACAACCACGCAGATAATCGAAACATAGGCATTTAAAATAATTTAAAATTGTGTGCGACGTGCAAGAATATATATTTTTTTTTTGAAAACTTTTTGCCTTTTGATCCATAATATAATGTTTTATTTTACCGCTTTCAACCCTTTTAAATATTTCTTTTAACTATTTTGGGCTTTTTAGGGCCAAAAATAAATAAAATAATTTCTGTGGATGGGCTAATTTTCTGGCCTTTTGGGCCATGAAAACAACCCATTAGGGTTAATATTGGGCCTCCCCCGAAAAATAGCCCGTTAGGGTTAGGGTTTCTGGAAACCCTAGGGGGGGCCCGCGGCGTGTCGCCGCGGTTGCGGGCCGCGGCCGCCGCTGCGGCGGGCCGCGGCCTGCAGGCCGCGGCCGCCGCGGCTTCAGGCCGCGGCAACTGGCCGCGGCTTCAGGCCGCGGCAGTTGGCCGCGGCCTGAGGCCGCGGCCGCCGCGGCCTGCAGGCCGCGGCGACTGGCCGCGGCCTGCAGGCCGCAGCACAGTGCCGCGGCTTCAGGCCGCGGCCGCCGCGGCCTGGGGCCGCGGCGTTTGTTTCCTCCGGCGGCGCGAAGGGCGCGCCGCCGTCTCGCCCTACGGGCGTACGGAAATTTGGATCGAAGGCAGGGGGGTAAAAATCGGGGTTTTCAACAGTTTTGATCGCTAAAAAACAAGTTTTTATTGTTTTAAACATGCAGATCTTATTAAAAATGTTGAATTTAACCGAGTTTGTGAACTTTTTGATCCTAAAACATGCAGATCTAATGAGAAAAGCAAGTTTAGATCTAAAAGTTTGGATTTTTACCTACTAGATTCGACGAGGAATCTAGGCGACGGTTGGTGAAGGATGCCCTTTTCGCTCCCCGTTGAGAAGATTACGATCTTCTTTTTCTGAGCGATTTGTGGATCTCCTTTCCCGCGAGCCGCCGTCTCCTCCAACGAGCGTGATCGTGCTGATAACGTGTTGTGAAGGGAATTTAGGGAGAAATAGGTGTAAGGGGTTAAGAGCCCCCTACCCGTGTATTTATAGCTTTCAATAGTGGGTTGGATACCCAATTGGCCCAATGGGCCTATTCATAACAGGAGCCAGTCTTAGGAGCCAGATTAAACAAAAAGATTTTTACCATTAAACGGGCAGGGGGAAGGAGATCAGCGGCAGATCGTTTAGGGCGAAAATCAGGGGATAATCGTTGCTTAATTGCAGGGTCAGAGAGGACGTCAGGAAGAGCATGAACATGAGTTGAAGGAAGATTTAGGATCATGGAAAGCATGTGACCTATGAGACGAAAATGGAAACCATTAACGACAGTAGTGATTTAGAGCAAACCATCCTTCTTAGAGGAGTCCAGATTCGCGTAGAACTCGCGAACAAGCGTCGGAAAGTACGGCGTATGGTTGGATGTGGACCAGAGGGTGACGAGGCCTGCGGCATAAAGCAGGTCGAAGATCCGAGAGAATCCATGGTCGGAGAAGTCGACATGGCTTTTCGGAGTGAACGGCAGGTTCTCCAGGAGTTGAAATTTCTGGGCGGTCGCCGGAGAGCGAAATCGAGCCGAAAAAGTCATCGGGACGAAGCTTAGGTAAAGGGGGTCCATGGGGAAAATTGAGTGGAGAGAAGGCCGATCGACGGAAATGGTAGGCAGGAAGGGGGTGGCGACGAGAAATTTCGACGAACGTGGGGCGGAGCCGTCGAATTTCGGGGCGGGGGGCGGAGGGCGGAGGGTTTCGGCGATTTTTTGGGTTAGGGCGGTGAGTCCGTCGATTTGGGGAGGAAGAGACAGGGCTTTGGGAAAAGAAATGAGGGGATTGGTTGCCTCATTGATTGTAGGGATTAAATAAGAAAAAAATGATCAGTTATTGGAAGTTGTGGAAGTTTTGGGAACTGGAAATTCTTCAATCGGCAAGAGGAGTTGTGAAAACTGAAATAATACGGATTCGAACAATGAATGGGTTCTGTTGGATACGAAAATTTGGAAGAAACTGTGTAACTGAAAAAAAAAATAAGCGGGAAGACGAAGCAGTTACCGAAAAATTAAAAAATAGGCATTTGGCGACTAATATTAGTGAATTGGTCGACCAATTTTAAAAAATTTGAAAAAATTTGAAATTTTTTTTAAAAATATTATAAGAATGTGTCATAAGTCAGATTCACTAATAATTTCCAAATTTCTTCGAAGCTTAATAAAAGTCTCTTCTTTCAAAGGTTTAGTCAAAATATCAGTAGTTTAATGTTCAGTAGATATAAATTTTAGAACAATGTCTCCTTTGTGAACAAGATCATCTAAAAAGTAATGACGTATATCTATACGTTTTGTACGTGATTGATGCACAGGATTTTTAGAAAGATTAATAGCACTAGTATTATCACACATAATAGGGCATGTTGAGCAATCAATACCATAGTCTGAAATAGTTTGTTTCATCCATAAAATTTGAGCACATGCTAAACCGGCGGCAATATATTCAGCCTCGGTTGTAGATAATGAAACAAAGTTTTGCTTTTTGCTAACCAAGAAACTAAAGCATGTCCTAAAAAGTGGCATGTACCACTGGTACTTTTACGATCTGATTTGCAACCAGCAAATTCTGCATCATTATATGATAATAAATCAAATGTGCTTGACTTAGGATAAAATAAACTAAAATCAGAATTATGCTTAACATATCTAATAATCCTTTTTACGGCAGTTAGATGTGAAACCTTAGGATCTACCTGAAAACGTGCACATAAACATACTGAAAACATAATGTCTGGCCTACTAGCAGTTAGATAAAGTAAAGAGCCAATCATACCTCTATATAGATGTTGATCAACACTCTTACCATTTAAATCTTTGTCGAGAGAAGTAGTTGTACTCATTGGAGTACGTTTTTCTCAGAACTTTATAAACCAAAACGCTTGATGAGTTCTTTAGAGTACTTGCTTTGGTGAATGAAGATTCCTTCCTTCATTTGTTTTATTTGAAGACCAAGGAAGTAGTTGAGTTCACCCATGTGACTCATCTCAAATTCTTTCTGCATAATTTTAGAAAAATCTTGACAAAGAGATTCATTAGTAGAACCAAAAATAATATCATCAACGTATATTTGAATAATGATTATGTCAGATTTTATGGTTTTAATAAACAAAGTGGAATCTATTTTGCCAATAGAATAACCTGAATTTAAAAGATAGCTTTTAAGTCTTTCATACCAAGCACGAGGTGCTTGTTTGAGACCGTATAAAGCCTTTTTCAATTTGAAAACATGATTTTCTAAATTTTCATGAATAAAACCAATAGGTTGTTCTACATAAACTTCTTCTTTAAGAAAAAAATTTTAAAAAGCACTTTTAACATCCTTTTGAAATAACTTAAAATCTTTAAAACATGCAAATGATAATAGCATCCTAATAGATTCAAGACGTGCAACTGCTGCATAGGTTTCATCATAATCAATACCTTCTTCTTGATTATAACCTTGTGCAACCAATCGTGTCTTGTTTCTAATTACCTAACTAGATTCATCCAATTTATTTTTGAATACCCACTTAGTACCAATAATTGAAGGATCTGATGGTCTGGGAACTAATTCCCAAACACCATTCCGTTGAAATTGATTGAGTTCTTCATGCATAGCAATAATCCATGAACTGTCTTCATATGCATCTCTGGTGTTCTTTGGTTCAATGGTTGAAAGGAAAGCATAATGCGCCATTTGTTCTATTTGACGATGAGTTCTCACTCCATCTGTAATATCTCCAATGATTAATTCTGATGGATGATTTGGAACTTGTGCAAATGCCTTAGGAAGATCTGCATTATCTGAAATAGACTCAACAGAGGGTTTAGTAGCATCAATATCATTAAGTTTAATATTATCTATAGAATTAGATAAAGGTAATATATTCTCTTCATCATCAATGATGGGAGAATTGGATGAGGGGTTCTCATCAAAGGTGACATGCAGTGATTCTTCAATTGTTGAAGTTCTTTTGTTATATACTCTATAGGCTTTGCTACGTGTTGAGTATCTAACAAAAATACCTTCATCAGATTTTGAATCAAATTTGTGAAGTGCATCTTTAGTATTAAGAATGAAACATTTACATCCAAACACTTTAAAATATGATACACGAGGAATGCGATTAAAGAATAATTCAAAACAAGTTTTATTAAGCAATGGCCTTATAAGAACTTTATTCATAATGTAGCAAGCAGTTGCGACAGCTTCTGCCCAAAAATATTTTGGTAATTTACTACCACAAAGGATTGTTCTCGCACATTCTTGTAAAGTTCTATTTTTCCTTTCTACTACTCTATTATGAGGAGGAGCACGAGGAGAAGAAAAATTGTGAGTAATGCCATTTTCATTACAAAACTTGGTAAAAGATTCATTTTCAAATTCTCCTCCATGATTACTATGAATAGTCACAATGTTAGAGGATTTGTTCTTATTTTGTAAGAATATAACCCAAGTGTATCTTGAATAATCATCAATAATGACAAATGCATATATACTTCTATTCAAAGAGGCTACTCTTGAAGGACCAAACAAATCCAAGTGTATGAGTTCTAACGGTCTCTTTGTTGAGATATATCATTTGATTTAAAAGAAGATTTGTGCATTTTTCCTTGCTGACAAGCATCACAAAAATGTTTGTGTTTGAAAGAAATATTTGGCATTCCATTAACTAACTTGTGTTTTGACATATGTGCTAAGTTTATGAAATTAGTGTGTCCAAAACGTTTGTGCCATAAAAGTACATCATTTGTTGTAATCATTAAATAATGATTATGAGTGGTAACAAACATGCATAAGATATAAATGTTATTCTTACGCTTACCACGGAATAAAATAGATGACATATCAGAATCATAAATGATGCAATCATTTTTGTTCAAATACTATTTTGTAATTTTAATCACATAATTGACTAATGGAAAGAAAATTGTGTTTCAGTCAACCCGGAGAACATTCTCAATGATAGGCTGATTTGTATTATAAACGGTTCCAGCGCCTATGATTTTGCTTTTGTTTTTATCATCAAAGGTAAATGTACCTCCATCTTAATATTTAACGGTTGAAAGCAAGTTGACATTTCCCGTCATATGTTTTGAACATCCACTATCCAACCTGAAAGATTAAACATTAAGCATTGGTACCCTTTGTTTGATGGTCCTTGGGATTAGATTTTTGGAAGCCAAACCCAAGTGGAATTTGGCTTTCTAATATAATCACTAGAAAAAACAATAGAATGTATATAATGAGAAATATAATTATTTCTATCTTTTAAGCATGAATCATTAGGAACCCATATACTAATCGTAGTAGGTTTCCTAGGAGATGGTTTTGAAATGTTAATAACATTTCTTTGTGAAGAAGAAGTAGGAATGTTTACTTTCTTCGTGTAAATGAATGTGTGATTCTTCTTTTGTGGTTTAACAAAAATTGTTTTTCTACTAGATGAAGATGTGTTACAAGACTTGGGTGCATTCTTATGAGAATATCCCAGTCCTTGTCTATGATTTACTGGGAATTTTTAGCAAATCATCAAGATTTGTCTTTCTTTTGTTAAATTTATTAACATTGAATGACATATCATCATATTTCATTTTTAGTGATGAGATACTTTTATCTATTTCGGATATTTGTGTATGCAATTCTAGATTCTTAGTTTTGAGAAGATCATTCTCTTTACTAAGATCCAAATCTTGAGAAGATGTATTCTCAATATGTATAGAATTTGGTGTAGTGCTTTTAGAAGATAATTCTTGATATTTAAGAAGAAGATTATCATTATTCTGTTTCAAAGATTTATATTGTCCATTTAATTTTTTGAAACAAGAATAGAGATCTTTTAATTCATCTAATAATTCTTCGTTATTAAAAGAACTTACATCATCTTCATCATCTTGTGCCATAAAACACATGTTAGCAATTTCATTATGATCATCATCTTCATCATCTGAAGAATCATCCTATGTTGCTGCAAATGCTTTCTTCATTTTGTCAAACTTCCTTTCTCTTCTCGATTGATCATTGTTGTTGGAAGTTTTGAACTTAGCCTTGAGAAGCGGACAATCTTTCTTCATATGTCCATGCCTATTACAATTAAAGCAGAAAGAACAATCAGTATTCTTAGATTTAAAATTATTATACTTACCTTTTTGAAAGAATTTTCTGAAGTTCTTGGCAAAGAATGCCATATCATTATCTGAGTCTTCATTTTCTGATGTAGTGTTGAAGGCGAGTACTTTCTTCTTTTGATCTGATTCTTCTTTCTCATCTTGTAATGTAACTTCATGGGCCATTAGGTTACCAATAAGATCTTCCATGGTTAATGTGGAAAGATCATTAGCTTCCTCAATAGCAGTAATCTTTGGACGCCATTCTGGAGAAAGTACTTTAAGAATCTTGCATACCTGATCAAGATTAGAATAAACTTTTCCAAGAGCATTAAGAGAATTAATAACATTAGTGAACCTGGTGTTCATTTCTCCAATTGTCTCTTTGTCATGCATCTTAAACAACTCATATTTATGAACCAAAGAGGACATCTTAGTTTCCTTTACTTTATTGGTTCCTTCATGAGTTACCTCGAGTATGTGCCAAATTTCCTTTGCACTTTTGGCCTGAGATACCCGATTAAACTCATGTTTATCCATGGCACAGAATAAAGCATTCATGGCCTTTGAGTTGTTGGTCTTTGCAGATTTGTCGTTAGCAGTCCATTCAGCAACATGAGTTGTTGGCTTTGTGTATCTTGTCTCTACGATGTCCCGAATCCAATAATGCATACTTTGGAGATGAATCTCCATTCGTATTTTCCAATATGAGTAGTTAGAACCATCAAATAGAGGAGGACGAACTTGAGAGTGCCCTTCCGGATGTTGATTTGTGTTGTAGTTGTGTGGAACAGCGTTCATGTTAGATGCTGTGGAACTTTCTGCCATCTTAGACTTGCTCTGATACCAAATGTAATTTTAGCCTGTATGGATCACTACACTAGAGGGGGTGAATAGTGTATATAATAAAAAAATGTTGCAAATAAAACGTTACTGATATTCACAGAAATGAAATGACAAGTATTTAAAATAAATCAATCGCAAACACAGAGATGTATCCTGGTTCGGATCCTCTTGATCCTAGTCCAGTCCTCTACTCCCAGTAGAGATTTTCAATCCACTATAACCACTTGTCCGCAAGCACCAACTTTACAAAAATGGCAACACCTCCAGTGTTCCAAACTTTGTACAATCTCTGTCCAAGAGATCCAAATAACTTTGTAATGAAATAAAAGAAAATAAACACCTTATAGACTCGTAATGAATATGTAATATGAATTCAAAGGATTGATGTTTAAAAGAGAAATTTCAATGTTTCAAGATATATAATGGTGAAACACAATTGAAGTTCTTCCGTTCTTAAACGAAGAGAAAAATATAATGATTTCTTCTTACAAATATTAAGAGAACAACTTTTCCAAAAAGTGTGGAAATCCAAGTTCTTCCATTCTTAAACGAAGAGAGAAATCTAATGATTTCTTCTTACAAATAAGAAAAGAACTACTAATGGCCAGATGCTTAAGAAAATCATAGACTTGATTTCAACAAAAATAGAAATAAAGAAGAGGAAAGTGTGTGTCTTGAAAGAGAGGGTCTACCCCTATATATATAGTGTTTAGGAACGGTTGAGAAGTGCTAATGACGTTGGAAAATAGTCATAAACCGCTCTGAGAAGTTTGGGCATCAAACGGCTAGTTTTGTGATTTGTCGACCAAAACCTCAAATTGGTCGACCAAAATTTAGAGAAGGAATTTTGACCGTTGGAAGGTAGATTCAGAATCTACAAGGTTTAGGGAGTTTGCTCAAGAAATCCCATAGTCAAATTTGAAGATTTAAAATTGGTCAACCAATTTGGAAATTGGTCTGCCAATTTTCTGTGTACGAATTTTCGAAATTGGGAAGTGTAGAACTCTGAGTAGTGGAACCTAGAAGACTTAGATATAGTATCACAAGGTTTTGTAACTCTAGAAAGTAAATTTTACATTGATTACATAAAAGCCGTAGATAGGACTGCATCTGCAACTGAATCTGAGAAGCTTCTTTGCAGGTGATCCTTATCAAGTGATTATATATCCAAGTTGTGGATGTACGGTGCCTTTGCCTTTCCAAACTTCATGAAATGATATATCCGTTTGAATGTTCATGAAGATATCTGAATGTGTAGAACTCAGCATGTATTTGTATCTGCATAGATAGAGTTAGTAGCACTGAATATGTTTGTCATATCAAAACCATATGGGAATAGAAACATGGAATTATGAAATTTCAACAATATCTTAGGCTGGTCAGATCCACCTCAAGATAGCAGAGGTCATGGCTAGGGTCTTGAATCCTTTAGGTGTCATTAAATAGTTTAACGATTATTTTTCTGATGCTTTCTTTTTGCTTCTATCGTCTGTCCGACGTAGGACGGGCATAGAATTATGTCCTAAGGTTCCATCATAACCCTTCACTTCGATCGATTTATATCCCATTATCTCATACTTATCCCTTCTTTGACCATTGCATAACTTAGATTCATAATTATCCCTTCTTTGACCATTGCATAACTTAGATTCTTATTCCTTCGTTCTAAGGACGGGTTAGAGGAAATGTCTTAAGATTTGAGTGTGGCCATCGTCTAGTATATTACTTGGCAATTTGGATTAGAGACGATGTCCTATGAGTATACTCTCATTGACGGAAAGAAATTTGAGCGTCTAATCTTCATAAATTCGAATTTTCAATTCGCCCACGTATATAAACTCGATTTTTGAAAATTCTCGAAGTTCATATCATCATTTGTGTGTATTATTGCATACCTCTAATCTACACTCGATCTTGTCTTCCTTGAGGACCAGGAAAAGTTTAGCTTGGGGTATTTTGATGAGTGTTCATTGTATATAGTTTTTCCTCTTTTTCATACATGTTTTATACCGTTTATTTCTCCGTTTGTCCCCGTTTTCCCCGTTTTTATTTCCTCTTTTTCTTTTATGGTCTCTTCTATGCTTTACAAGAAATACATGCTAATTAGGTACCATATGGCGTGAATACGACACGAATGGACGAAGAGAGCAGAGCCGGGAGACCAAAATGTGCAAATGGGGGAGTAAAGAAGGCAGTGTGAAACACACGGCCACGTCGATTTGACGCGGCCGCGTGATCAAAACATAGTTGAGCTGAACTCAATTCCACACGTCCAATCGACGCAGCCGCGTGATCACAACATAGTTGAGCTAAACTCAATTCCACACGTCCTCACAGACATGCACCAAACAGATATGTCAACAAGCTCCAGAACCCAACTACTCGCAGCTGCGTAAAGATCTCCAAATGGCCGCGTCGCTGATGAGAAGATTTGAAGACATGTAATCACACGGCCCACATGACTACAAACGATATGGTCGCGTAATCCCGAAGAGCTGAAGACCAATGGTCGCTCCATGCGACCGTTTTGATGCTGACACAGACGTCAAAGCCGAATTCGACGTGGCTGCATCCCAAGCGATGCGGCCGCATCGTTGTAACCTCCTCGCCCCCAACTTTTACACTGGGATGACACAACTGCGTCGTTCTCGATGCGATCCTGTCCAATAGGGTTTCTGCACGACATTGGGCACTACTAGGGAGTAGTTGAGGGGCTTTTGGTGTTTTGGAAAGTTGTATAAAAGCTCATCTTCTTCCCTGAGCGAACCCATCTCGTTTTTAGCCATTTTGCTGGGTTTTTGAGGTTTTGTAAGAGATTCTTAACTCATTTATTCTGCAATCTTAATTTTTTTAGTTAGTTTCTTCTTGTAATAGCTCAGATTTATATAATAGAAGTTTTCTCTTTTGTTCTTGCCATTGTGTATTTGCTATCTCTTGTGGTTACAACTGAATCTGTGGCTTTTCTCACTTACCCTATGGTTGAAATAGCTTCTATTATATTTGGTAGTGAGTAGATTTTATCTAGGGCAATGGGTTTAACCCCATTGGATTAGGGTCATGGGTTGGATAAAATTTTGATTAATCACTGGGTTAATTGAGGAGTTGGTGTATATTGGGATGCTAATTATCGTCGTAGATTCGACCCCCTCCCTTTTGGGCAATCGGATTGGCCGTCGGCGAGAGTCGGGACCAATTCGGGATTTTGATCCCTACGATGATCCATACTATCGGTGTGACCGGCGAGAGTCGTGCATCGATTAGAGCACTCCTAATATAGGCACTACTACAAAATGGACCTTTAACAGCGCTTAAATAATGCCTTTAATAGCGCTTTACAAGCGCTGTCTATCTCCCCGCTGCTATAGGGGGGCTGGTTTTAATAGCGCTTTAAAAGCGCTGTTAAAGGGGGCCTTTAACAGCGCTTGTTTGTACAAGCACTGTTAAAGGAGGGCCTTTAACAGCGCTTGTTTGTGCAAGCGCTGTTAAAGGGGGGCCTTTAACAGCGCTTGTTTGTGCAAGCGCTGTTAAAGGGGGGCCTTTAACAGCGCTTGCACAAACAAGCGCTGTTAAAGGGGGGCCTTTAACAGCGCTTCTTTAGTGCAAGCGCTGTTAAAGGCCCCCCTTTAACAGCGCTTGTTTGTGCAAGCGCTGTTAAAGGGGGGGCCTTTAACAGCGCTTGTTTGTGCAAGCGCTGTTAAAGGGGGGCCTTTAACAGCGCTTGTTAGTGCAAGCGCTGTTAAAGGCCCCCCCTTTAACAGCGCTTGCACAAACAAGCGCTGTTAAAGGGGGGCCTTTAACAGCGCTTCTTTGGAGCAAGGGTCGGCCCGTAGAAAGCACGAGCTTATGGTGTTTCCTTTCAATCTCGACCACTGTTGATGATAAGACCCTGTATTGCGCCAACGTTTCATTCAAACTCTATTGTTTTCCATCGGCCATCAGAGACGTTCCCGTCATTCAAATTTCCAACACACGTTCCTTCCATGTGCTATCTTTCAATGGACATTACGTTGCATGCGAACAATAGAGAGATGTGACAAGATAATATATTAAGTAGGAGGAAATAATTAAGCATATAATTCATCAGTTACATAACACAGAGCATGCTCCCAACGTACGTACATGCATTATAAGCTTCAAGAGAGCATGATATCGGTATAAGCTTGAAGAAACAAAGCTGCATTAACTACTAGCTTATGGCTATAATTATGTAGGACTCTTGAAGCAGCAACAGCAGCAAAGCAATGACTACTGCATCTTCTTTCCGATTTGTTTCCCATATCGTTCTCCTAAACCTGCAACCAAGGAAAAAAAAGCAAAAAAAAATAAAAAATAATTACCACCTAATTCTAGTCACGGAACAAGCACTAATTAATTCTAGAAACTGGCCAAGGCATGCCACCAACATTTTCATAAAAGCTTGTTTCACTTAAAGTTGGCTCATTCTCTTGAGTCAGATTTTGATTTAAATTAGGTACATTCGTCAATAGATAGATTAGCAATTTTGCATACCGTTCTCTTGCGAATTTAAATTAGGTACTCCGACAACTCCCGAAGGAAGACGTAGCACCAGTTGCCCACCAAAAACACTGTTACAAGAGAAAATTTAGTTACTTGAAACTATATGAATTCTCGGGAAACTAGAGCCAGAAATCCAACCTCTTCACATAATAATAACAAAAATCGGCAAGGATTAAGGTCTGGACAACTTCAGCAAGCAAAACCAATGATGGCCACAAGCCATATCCCAAGGCGGTCAGCAAGCGTCCTCGCGTATCCAGAACCTGAAAATTAGTTAAACAGATATTAACCACAAGTTATAAGACTTGATTCTATGATCATGCTATTTTCCCACGAACAAAGCAGTACAAGTCTGCATGGAGACTAGTTAAGGTATAATATAACCATCTCCTTTGGTTGCAAAAAGGATAAATCATTTTTTTTGGTGCTTACCCGCAAATGTTTTCAGTGCATGCTTTGCAAACAAAAGGAAAAGGGGAGAATGCAGTGTAATTACAGCTTTGGATGACTTCTGGCTGTAGCGTGCTTTTTCCATGGAAAAGGAAAGCCCCGGTGCTCCCCGTGCCCCCACAGATAACATTTCAATGAAACAACAGTACACGCTAAATACAAGCCCAAGCCACCGAATACAAAATTATGAACACGTCAAAAAATACAGAACGCCAAGCGCGCCGTGCTCAACAAACGCATTCAAAAGAAATCAGTAGGCACTGAATACAAAATCATTTTGCATATTTTTTTTCTTATCTAACAATTGGGTTTAGTGCACCGGAATGCGAATTGCTGGTCTTATATCCAAATCATTCTCCCCTCATCTATCTCTCGTACCTTTTGACCTCCGAAGAAGTTACAACTGCATTGCAATGTTTTAAGCAGAGCACAAGAAATTCAGTTTGGACGAAAAAGAAAATACAATGACTAAAAAGCAGAACCATTGTTCAAAAGTGACAAAAACACCGCGGTGAAAAAGCAATTCAACTTGTATCATGAGTTTAGGCAGATACTGAAGCAGACTTGGAAGCCGCAGCTGAAAGGCGAGACCTCCCAATGCACACTCTCATATATTTGATACGGTATCGCTTCTTTCATATATTTTTTTTTTCTTAACTCAATATCCATGACCCCAATGCACACTCTCATATAACCGTTGGACTGTAGGTATTTTATAAACATAATCTCCCATGATGGTATTTACAATGAATTAATATGATCTCAAAACTCCCACAAGAAGTATCATGCATTCTGTTTTCTGGTTATTAATCATTAGTAATAGGAGAAAACAAACATATACGAATCAACCACTGTAACCAAGCATATACCATTGCATAGGATCATGTTAGGATACAGCATATGAGAACATATTATGCTATCAATTTGGCAAGTTACTGATTGATGTGCATATGTAATATTGTACCTTAAGGAGAATATCCTAACAAAGAAATATATAGTGTGATGTTCTTAGTATACTGGGACTATGTACTTCACCTGTAAAGCGTAGAGGGCGATAGCGCCCATCCCAAACCAAGAGTGCATGGTGTACATATCGGCGAGCCCCACGTCCTTGTGGAATTTGAATGCAGCGTAGAGCCCCAAACCCCCTAAGCCAAGAGCCAACAGATGGAACAATAGGTGAACAAATTTCCGAGTCTTCCTAGTCCCCGGAACTGTCTTATAAGCCATGATTGCTGCAACACTAGCAATAATAAGCTTTTTCCTTTTCAGAAGAGCCAAGTTTGTCTTTCATGCCATATACAATCTAATATTTTTTTCCTGTAAGCAATATCTTACCTTGGCCCCCTAAGAAAATGAGCCCAAGCAGCATGAAACATGGGTGTCCCTAATAAGAGAAACAAATCGAGTTAGAAAATATGCAGTCGTGTACCAACAAGTATGCTGACCTGTTTGTTTTCAGCCTTATGAGGTATCTTCCATAGCTTGCAGATTAACCCAAATCAGTGTATTATGCATATTATCGAAATACAGCAGAGTACACACATAATTGAACCTACAATCATTATCCGTTTAACTAAAATTGTTATCTTCTTACCATTAACCCACCAACAAAGCCCCTAGTCAAATCACACATCACTATCTTAATTTTTTTTAAGAAACCGTAGCAAGGCTTGTAGAACGTTAATCAAGAACCACATGTATTGTGCCAAACCACATAAATGACGTTTTTTCTATGTATTGTCATTATCCTCCCTCATCTTTTGTTGCTGTCAACATTTTTGTTTTCTATTACGTTGGGGTTATTCATAATAACAAACATGTACAATCTATTTTCAATGAGCATATGAATTGACAAGATTCTAATTCCCCTGGCTAAGATTATTGCCGGAGTCATAGAGATGCGATAGCTTGCCCCGTCCTTGACCGCCATGAGAGGCACGTCAGAGAGCTTGGCGATTGAGAGAGTTCTTCACTGACTGCCAAATCTATGCATAGACTATATATGTGTCGTATCTTGACCTATGTCTTGGATGTTCAATATCCTGAATATAGATATTTCCAAAGATTGATGCTGGCATTGACAAAATCAAAATTTTCTAGCTAAAGAATTCAGACACATCCAAGGGGATTGAGATTGCTTATGCAGTTGTCGGTTCATATGAAGTTGGGTTGTTGGCCGATTACTTGGTGACTCCGCTTACTATGTTGCTAAGGAAACCATAATCTATGTGTGAATAGGACTTTCAGCATAGATTAGTTGTAATTTTTGGAATAAGCCGTACAGTAATCTTCATCAAGCGTCATTAAGAAATGTTTAGCCACAAAATGTGGACATGTGGAAACTAGTACCTAGTTGCTCTTGTCACCTTGTCTTCTGCAATGGGTTCATGTGAACAAAGGGAGGTTCCTAAGTTGTCTTCTGCAATGGGTTCATGTGAACAATCGCAATCTCAGATCCCGCCGCACTTCCTTAACGAGCGGCACATATAAAAACCTTTATTACATCCAAATCCTAATGTTTCAAAACATGAAGTACTGATAATATGGTGTCCAGCTAATGAATACTCATACCACTTTTTTAACTTTCGGTGCATATGCCCAAACCAACATAATGGGTCTTACCACAATTGATCCTGTTATGATATTACTTATAATATGGTGCAATATATGAGATTGTGAGTAACTTTTATGTTAAAAAATTGCAATCACAACTTTATAATGCTACAAAAAGCAAGCATTATTAATGCAAATTGACCAAATATCACAACTTTATCAAAGGGTTAAAAAACAAAGTTTCACTGAATACCGACCTTTAGGGTGCACATCTATACTAAAGTGACATATTTCTGGACCACATAACGACACCAATCTTCCTTGACTTCAGCTAGTTGATCAGGAGAGTAAGTAGCACATTGGTAGTCAGGGAAGTACTACAAAATAGAATATCATAGCAAATAGCAAATATATGTTATAATCAAATATTAGCAAATATAACTAAAAAATGCGAAAAATATAAATTAAAACTAAAACTACATACCGTATCTGGGATGATGTTTTCATTTTGTGAAAGGATTTCTTTCATGAATCGCATAACATAATAACCACAATCAATTGTATTTGTCTGAAGGGGGCACTATACAATTCAAAAAATGAAAAATTATATGAATGGTGAGTTATCCTTGGTTGATCTAGATTTGAGCAACATATGAAATTAGAAGAGACCGTTGTACATACATTTATACGGATCCACGTGGGTTTGTTTGATCTAGATTTCGGGCCCCTGGTTCCCTTAGAAGCACGATAAATGCACAAAGCTCTAACAAAATAAAATAAATTTAGTCAACTCGTTATATTCAACATATATCATATTTACATATTGACATAAAACACAATTAACTTACTTGTCGAATGTATCCTTCATGGTTCGATTATATTTTGGATCATAATGCAAGGAATCCAAATAATATATTATCTCTGATGTGGCATTGATGACTAACAACACCCAATGACCCCTACAAAAGTAGTTAGCAAATTCTAAGTGACTACATTCTTAGGAATTCATTAAATTAAATAAAATATATTAAAAAGTTATTTACCCTGTATTATATGGTGCCAAGAATAACTTCCATGTCTCGTTATTTTCAATAAGTGCATCGGCTATATACTTCGTTGGCTCATCAACAAAAGAAGATGTGTTATGTGGGCATAAGAATGAGAATCTCCTTGTGTTTTGTCTGATGACAACCAACTCATAATACAAGTACCTTGAATGAAGATTAAAAATAAGTTATCAATAATATCAACGTTTAATTGAAATGAAATTCTAAAAATTGTTTACTTAAAGTACCTGATATATACACAGATTACCGGACAATCCAACCACTCGTGTTGAAGAAGTTCATTGACAATTTGATGACTAATTAACTCCATATATGATATACCAAAAATGTCTCTCTCCATGTCTATTTGTAACAGCGCACCACCTTGAAGCTTTTGTGTAGCATATATCTGAATAAAATTGCAATACATGGAGAGATTATTTGCAGCAATTGCAGGAGAGGACTCCTGATGTTTTGACTCTACTTTTTCATGTTTCTTTTTACTAGTTGCACGACCAGCATGGGAGGGCTCCTGATCATGTTTTGCCTTTACTTTTTCTTGTTTCTTTTTAGGAGTACCTGACTCCTTTGTTTTAACCGACTCTTTGACGTTAGATTTTGCGGGCATCTGTATGGGAAATCATTTAAGTGAATCATTTGGTTAGAAAATAATGAAACAACAATATAAGAATCTAATGTATACTATAAGAAGTCTTACCGTAGAGACCAAATCAATAAGGTTGGTTGGCCATGCAACAAAAGTACCAATCGCATCACCTACTACCATGACTCCTGCATCCTCTATAGGTATTGGTAGTGGTGCATCTGACTCTATCACATGTTCAACCATAACTTTCATATGAGTCATGGGTAATGATATATTGTGTAGTTTTCTATCATCAGGACGATTGAAGACCTTTCCCTTCCCAACTATGCGATGTGTTGGGGATGATAAATAGAAATTGCATGATGAGATGTCCTAAAACAAAAATTTCATAAAGAAAACATCAATTAATGTTGTTAATCATACAAGAATGTATTTTGCTAAAAATATCTTGAATTAATTATTTGTAAATGCAATAATTTAATAGAAAAACACTTACTTCAGGAATATTACAGGAAAGAAGCGTGCAACTACCACTTTTGCTGATTGTAGCTAATTCTTTGGTGTGACCAATACTCTCAAATACTTTCATCTTCTCTAAGAGCAATGCCACTGTTTCTCTCAAGTCCGCGTTATCATTATTTCTTCTGCGCTTTTCACTTGGGAAACAATCTTTTACTGACGGCCCGAATCCATAACCTCTAACCCGTCCAGGATACTCTGGGACATTTAAGACTCGAGAAAGAATATCCTGCGAGTCCTGTAACTGATCCTGTGATGTAGTTTGTGAAATGGTCTCCTGGCACATAAATTTGAAAGGTAACATGTACATCATTAGTGATAAAATAAGAAAATAATAAAAGAACTAGAGTAAAATGATATCATACTTACAATTTTCTCACACACTTGCTGAACATTTTCATTATCAACCACTCCTAACTTATTTACACGAGCACCCTTCCATAAATCATGACGGGCTATGGATGTGTCATTTGATTCTGACTCCTTTAACTGTACATTAAGACAATTAAGATAATTAATAAATTGATTGAAAATCATTTCTAACATCTTGAACGTTATATCTTTTGCATACTTACCATCTTTTGCTCAAGGCGTGCGTAACCCATACGGCCCTTTCTATATGGGTACATATGATTTAATGCTCTTTTTCAATTTTGAGTGCTTCGCATCTATTTAGGCACAAAGGAACTATATTAATACAAAGTAATATGTTTAGTCAGATTCCTCAAAATGAGTAACATTACCTTAAATTCATCGCACTGACGTTTAGCAACAAATGCTCTCCATTGATCTTCAGATATGAAAGGATACTCATGTGGAGGATGCTCAATAACACTACCACTTTCATCATAAACATAATTCTTTGTTAAGTAGGTTCTGAAATTTCTACAAAGTTTGCCTGCTTCTTTAAGAATATATCTCCGATGACTATCATCAACAATGAAAGATGTCTACAAAAGTGTGCTCAATTGTGTTAGTATGTTTGTATAAGAATAAAAACATATGAGAGTATGTATATTACCTGTATATCCTTCCAGATGTTTTCTTTCACTACTTTCAAAGCCGACGATTTCCAGTTATCACATGTTATTGGCACCATCTGTCGGGTAATTGCCCCAATATAACTCACAAATATAGCACTGTTAGGATCAATTGGTTGACCCCTATCATTCCATCCAACCTAATAACAATGATAGAATAAGAAAATGAATATATGTTGATGAAAATTAATATGATTAAATAATAAAAACTTGTAAGTAGAATACCTTAAATGATATCTCTTTGCTGCGTGCACGAATAACTCCCTCCATAGCGGTCACTCCACGTTTAATAACATTTTCCTCAATATTAGGAGCATCACCATCAAGGGGAACACAGTTGTCATCACTAGAAGACATTTATCTACAACAAAGTAAAACAACATTAAATTGTTAGTTCACAAGAAAAGATGCAAGAAAAATGAATTAAGATCAATATACAATATCACTCACCAGAAAAAGTCGTATGAACTTAATTAGGTTAATCTTTTCCTTTTCCTTGTTGGATTAATACTTGTTTGTCCCTTCATGACATGAAATGACGGATTGACCCAAATCCCCTCATCATGATCATCTCTCATATAGAAACCATCATCTACAGTAGGATCAATATCAAGTGATTGTGATGTCCCTAAGAAAGGATCATCCTCAGTATTGATATCTTCATGTGCTTGGCTACGACAGTCATTTAATTTGTTATTCAACAACACAATGGACCACTTCACATCAGTGGGATCTGTGACATAGAATACTTGTTGAGCTTGCGAAGCTAAAATAAAAGGCTCATCCTTATACCCCTCCCTATTGAGATCCACCCGCATGAACCCTAACTCATCAATTTGAACCCCATTATTATTGTCTGCCCACTTACAACCAAACACAGCCAATCGAAACATACTATAATCCAACTCCCATATGCGTTCAATAACACCAAAGTATAACATATTTGCATATATGGGATTTCTGTCTTTTGCACTAGAGATGTGCATAGCTTCAGCTACAAGAGTCACTCCACTGTTTTGCATTGTACTTTGATCATCATGGTCTTTAGTGTAGAATGTGTACCCGTTAATAAGGTAACCATTGTGAGAAAAAACGTGTACACTTGGACCATTTGCTAACCATCTCAATCTATCTGAAACTGAAGCTCTATTTATAGCCAACTCTCCAAAGACTTGTTCTTTCAGCCATGTTATAAAAGACCGATTGTGTTCTCTTGTTACCCAATTCTCATTCCTATTTGGGTTTGAATTTCGAAGTAGTTCCTTGTGTCTTTCAGCATACGGCTCAACTTCAACATCATTGTGCAGAACATATAAATGTGCTTGCTCCCACTCTGTCCTTGATATGAGCACTACATCACCTCCCTTAATCCCTTCCCCTGATATTCTTCCTGTGTGACGAGACCTTGGAAGCCCTATGGAATCAACATTGCTGAGGTACTCTGTACAAAATTCAACAGCTTCTTCAACTATGTAACGTTCAACCATACAACCTTCTGGTCGACTACGGTTTTTCACATACCCTTTTAATATCTTCATATAGCGCTCGATCGGGTACATCCATCTCATATAGGCTGGTCCACACAATTGTGTCTCTCTAACCAGGTGAACAGTCAGATGAACCATTATGTCAAAGAAGGATGGTGGTAAATACATCTCAAGCTCACACAATGTGACAACAATTTCTTTTTGCAATGCCGGTAACTTTCCAGGATCAATAACTTTACTGCAAATTGCCCTGAAGAAGAAACATAGTTTTGTGATGGTCACCCTCACCTTTTTTGGCAAAATGGAACGTATACCCACTGGTAGTAAGTGCTCCATCAAAACATGACAATCATGAGATTTTAGACCTTTTAACTTGAGATCTTTCATAGATACGAGGCTTCTAATGTTTGACGAGTATCCCTCTGGAACTTTAACTCCATCGAGAAACTTACAAAAAACTTTTTTTTCTTTCCTAGATAGAGTATGAGCTGCAGGAGGTAGATATGTACGCTTTCCCTTCTTTACCGGTCCCAATTCTATCCTCATTCCCATACTTACCATGTCCAACCTCGCATTTATCCCATCTTTACTCTTTCCTGGAACATTAAGCAACGTCCCGATAACACTTTCAAAAACATTCTTTTCAATATGCATCACATCAAGGAAATGTCTTACATACAATGACTTCCAATATGGTAATTCAAAGAAAATAGAGTTTTTCTTCCACCCGCTGGTGACAAGTTCTCCTGCAAATGGCTTACCAAAATTACTACTTAAATTCTTTACCTTTTCAAACAGCTTATCACCGGTCAATGGCACAGGAGCTCTACATTCCTCTGTATTCCCATTGAATGCTTTCCTCAACCACCGGTAACGATGCCTCACGGGTAAAAATCTACGATGTCCGAGGAAGACATTCTTCTTACAATGTTCCAACCGCATCCAATACGTACTCTCTTCACATAAAGGGCATGCACACTTTCCTTTGATACTATATCCTGACAGATTACCATATGCTGGAAAATCATTAATTGTGCCAAATAACATAGCCCTCAAGTTGAAATTCTCTTTCTTGTACCCATCGTACACCTCTACACCTGTGTCCCACATTTGTTTCAAATCTTCAATTAACGGAGACAAGTATATGTCTATATCATTTCCTGGTTGTTTAGGCCCAGAAATTAACATAGACAACATCATGTACTTGCGCTTCATGCATAACCATGGAGGTAGATTATAAATCATCAAAATCACTGGCCATGTGCTGTGGGAACTACTTTGAATACCATGTGGGTTCATTCCGTCGGTAGACAATGCAATTCGTAGGTTTCTTGCTTCTTCCCTAAATTCAGGATAATCGTGATCAAATTTTGTCCATTGAGGAGAATCTGCCGGGTGACGGAACATGCCATCTTTAATCCGTTCATTTGAATGCCACGTCAAGTGTTTTGCATCTTCTGGACTGCGATACATGCGCCTAAATCTCGGTATTATGGGGAAATACCATGCCACCTTCACTGGAGTTGATTCTTTTCTTTTATATCGTGAGGCATTACATTTAGGACACATGTTTAACGATGCATATTCATTACGAAATAAGATGCAATCGTTAGGACAAGCATGAATCCTCTCATAGCTCATGCCTATAGAGCATAACATTCGCTTAGCCTCATATGTTCGACTAGGAAGCACATTATCTTCTGGCAACATATCCTTTAGAATTATGAGTAACTCTGTGAAGCTCTTATCAGACCATCCATTGCTCGCTTTCAAGTTATACAATTTTAATACCGCCGATAATCGGTTGAACTTAGTACAACCACTGTACAATGGCTTCTCCGCATCACTTACCAACCTCGTAAACATTTCAGGACAATCCCGGAGATCCTCTTCAACCATATTTGCCATCTCTTCTAGGCGATCGTCATCATATGTATTTGTGTTTGTATCACTTGTAGCATACCTCTCTGTACTTCCAAATTCACTGCACTCTTCTCTTGTCTCACCATGTCTTGTCCAACATGTATAACTTCGATCAATTCCATTGCACACTAAATGATCTTTCAACTCATCCTCGCTAACTCCCCTTGCATAGCAACACTTTAAACAGGGGCATATGATTTTCCTTGGATTTTCTGCATGATCAACTGCAAATCTAATGAACTCTTTCACTCCATCCTCGTATTCTTTCGATAAACGATTTGCAGACATCCATTTTCGATCCATATTTATCAATCTAACAAAAAAATTATTAACATTAGTTATTTTGTTATTTGAAAGGTGAAGGTCTGAATGAAAGTAGAAGGCTAACCTGGAGATAAAACAAGCAGATGGCAATGGCACCGTTATATCAAAGTAGGCTTCAGAGAAGACCAATCACAAAAGTATTTACTCCTGCAAGTAACACGAAGTTGTTTTTAGTTATGTATATATAAGCACCTAATAGTAAAATAATCTATAAACCATTTTCTTTTGTCAAAAAGAGGCAAAGCGATTTCATATTTACATTATGTTTTACATGAATAAAGATCTTGTGTTTTTAGATATATATATGAGTATGTTAATAAATGAATACATGCTAAACATACCAAATCGAAATAGTGTAGACTAGCATGCTTTTAGATATATATATATAACGCACGTTTTGTGTTGATATTGTCGCTTCCGTCTACAAAATATAGTTTGTTATACACACCATGTTTTCCCTCCTTCGAGGGATGATTTATTTCCATTTTTCTTATAATTATTCGTTTAATCAATATTTATGTAGAGCATTCTAAGGATACCAGGTGTATGGCTGGACTTCCCCGAGTCGATCTGTTAATGGTGGAAGTTTGAGGTCCAGTTGCAGCTTGAGTTCGAAATATGTTTTTGGTGTAATTGCAAACAATGGTTGTCAAATTTTAGTTAATTTTCCATGAATTTTGGCTAATGAGTTTACCAAGAATAATTTGCAGGTACAAGATACACAAGTGAATCCATCAAAAAGATGTGGCGGTCAGTGTTAGATGATTTTTTAATCTTTTTGACCCAAATTAAAACAAAAATAATTTTGTAATTTAAAATTAGTTATAAATTAAAAGGCTAATTTTTTAAATTTCTTTTTTAAAACCATACTTGTAAATAAGACTTGTACTGGGGCTGGCGCCGGCGAGACCTGGTTGGACCTAACAGAGAGGGCCCACAATGCATACACTACTAAATCTAACCCTTACAAACCCAAAAAACTCTACATACACTACTTCGATATAAGCCAAAACTGACAACAAATAAGCAATCTTAGACCCTAGAAGGGAGTTTCTCAGTTTAATATTTAAAAACATCATAGCTCAATCCTTTCAACAAAACATGTACAATTTAGTGAACAAAAGATGACCTTTTAAGCTATAAAGGACAGTAGGAAGGCAGTCAACAAATCAAGATAACTACAGAGAAGGTAGAAGCACACCATAATCAGGAAACCAATGTTTACCCATGCACTACCAAGGATAATAATGTTTTTACAGGCATATATAACCATGCACTAGCAATGATCCTAGCCATCTAACCATTCACTGTCTAAATTTTCTCACATGAACAGATGCTACCTTGTTTTAAAGAAAATTACCTTCTTGATATATAACATGAGGTTTGCTGAGGGATATAGTTGTGCCAGGGCCCATCCAAGGCAAGAGGACATCAAACTAACAAAGTATCCTAAATCTACATATTTACATGCCTTAGAAAAATTCATTTCATTATCTACCCAAATATTGTCAACCTAAAATTAAAGTGGCAAAAACAAAAGCAATAAGCAGTGCATCAGTTCAATCCCCTCTCCACGTATAAGCCCAGGACATCACCATGTGATTTATAAAAGTAATATGTAATATTCTTACCGTTCACTGCAAAAAGGGTCGAGTATCATTGCTCCCATATTTAGCAAGGTTCTAAATTGTGGATTCATTGCACCTAATGGGATGTCATATCGATAGCAAAATTAGACAACATATCAGAAAAACTTTAAGAAGATATCGGGCACCACAATAGAACGAAGGATATGTATTTATGTATATAACCATTGAAAAGTTTATTGTAAGTATTGTATCCTAATTGTGATTTGTCTGATAAAATTGTAAAACCCAAATGTAGAGCCATTAACAGGCATATTTATGTTGTGTAACCAAACTAACAATAAAGTACCTTAAAATTTTAGCTCTTTAACATTAAGAATAAATGAACAAATACATGAAAAATCACAACATTATGATAGTTCATGTACAAAGTACCATAGCAGGAATATGCCAGGCAAAATATCAAACAACATGTCTGGTTTGCACACGATATGTCGGGAAAGTTGACTACAAATACTTTGAATTAATTTGCCTTCATGGTGTTGTGGTAAGTGCTCAAAACTATATATCAGACACATGTTGAGACGTATCAGGGACATCTAATTTTTCGTATTTTCTACATCACCCCTCAAGGCTATGTTTAGCGTTGAAGTTTTTTAAACTATAGTTATTTCTAAGTTATAGGTAGATGTTTGCGAATTATAATTTGCAGACCATTAACTTCACTCTTGTAAAGTGTAGTTCCAACCATTTTGAGTACTATTTGGATCCAAAATGGAGGCACATATTTTCCCTTTGAGTGTTGCATCTTAAAATATATATTCTAATAGGATTTTTCTTAGCGCAATGTAGGCTAACTAAACTCTAGAAACCTACAGTTTAAAAAAACTTAACTCGAAAGCCAAGCATGCGCCTAATTAGTTATGCACTTGATCATGAAATGGAAGGCCTTTTGTCTATCACATGATTTATAGTAACATTCATTTCTAAGAAAGGACTGGCCATTTCCTTGTTTACTTCCATATCAACAAATTAACATGGGGTTGTTAACAATTAAAGAAAACATAATCTCAAAATGGATCCCTTAGATAATATTGATGCTTTAGCTTCTTTTTTAACTTCGATCAGTTAAATTAGAATGTTACACAAACTAAGTTCACATAATACCATGTTTTGTACCTTGGTTGTAATCCAAATGATAATCAGGGGTGTTGTAGCTGCAGCTATCCCAATATTCTCCCACATCAAATACTGGATTTGACTCCTCAATATATTCTTTCACAAACTTTGTTGCATATATATCTAACCTTGTCCAGAAAAAAAAATGGTGAAAGCTGACAATAAACATTAGCAGAGTGATTAATCAAAGCTAATAAGTCTTATGACCTTTTAGAAGATGATTACTCTTTGCAAAATCAAAGCGGAAGTCTTGGAATCTAATACCTCTCTGAAGCCATTTTAACCACGTGATAATGTCTTTCCTGACAACAGTTTGGGTATGATTTATGTTTGGAACACCATCAAAGTTAACACCAGTGCTTTGATTTCCCTAAAACACATACATATGTGCTTTTGTGCGCTAGCAATCACTAAAATTTGGGCAAAAATTAATGAGGATACATTTGTGCTTTTGTGAAATGAACATTCCCATCAAATCTTTCACTTAATACATCAACTCAGGAAATTAATTCAACTAATTATTAACAGATGCTACCTTGTTTTAAAGAAAATTACCTTCTTGATATATAACATGAGGTTTGCTGAGGGATATAGTTGTGCCAGGGCCCATCCAAGGCAAGAGGACATCAAACTAACAAAGTATCCTAAATCTACATATTTACATGCCTTAGAAAAATTCATTTCATTATCTACCCAAATATTGTCAACCTAAAATTAAGGTGGCAAAAACAAAAGCAATAAGCAGTGCATCAGTTCAATCCCCTCTCCACGTATAAGCCCAGGACATCACCATGACGATCACTATACATAAGTCAAAAATGACCCAAAAATCAACATATGATCCTACACACTATAAGAAACATCTACTAAGCTTAAAAACCTCATCCAATCATAATGCAGCTATAGGGTTCAAAATCATATCACTCGATACTATGGCAAAAGATAATCTAAATACAAAGCCCTTATTCCCAAACTTCTGGGGTAGGCTACATGTACCCCTTCTTCCTCCATTTCGTAGTGTTGAGGAGCCAACACATAAACTTACTCATGTCTAAGAAACTGGTCAAACAAAACAGCAATATTTCCTTTCGTACATAAAGACTGCGTCTACAAAAAGGAGAAAATTTAAAGAACAGCTGAAGAGGGAGAGTACCAAAAGAAGAGAAAGTGCTATATCTGCATCCACGCTCAAGAAATACTGCAATGCTTTGCCAGCCTGCTCTTGCAACCGGATGCAAATAAACATGCTCAACTGATTTAAATAAAGACATTAACTATAACGGCGGGCGGACCATGAAGAATGGACATTACCGTGACATGCCGAAATACATGATAAACTGACAGGCCGTGTGCATGAATATAGTTGCCACCCTGGTTCAAAAAATAAAATGACTGCAGTTAGAACATAGTGAAAATCTTGAATATGATTTGGACAGCATGGATTAGGAATCGCTAAATCCTACTTTCTCGTGAGAACTGGTAAAGAATCCTACTCCAAGTATCAGTACAACATGGTTTTCAATCAGAAGGGAAAAGGTAGAATATCAATACATATATAAACAAAATTATGGGAAAATACCATAGTATTTGTCTGCCCTTGTCATTTAAATACCAAACCAAAAAGCACATGACTATACACAATTAAGGCTGGGTTAATGTTTAATCAATTTAGGCCGAAATAGTTAATTAAGCAAATTTAATCAACAGTTAATTAAGTTAAACTAAAATATGCAATTAGGCTAGATTAAATATTAAAGGAATTAGGCTAAAATATGCAATTAAGCCAAACTTAGACGTAATCGAATACAAAGAAAATCTATTGCTTTGGTTTAGTCAAGAAATTCAGTTTATTTTACCAATCAGCAAACAAAACAACATAGAAAAAGAATTAAATCACTCAAAGATTAACTTGACACTTAGAAAGAAGTAGAGTTACATGTAGCTTTGAAAACTCAGGACCTGATTCTTTTCATGTCAGGCTCATCTACAAGATAAATATTTCAATAAAGGCTATAACCTGACAACATCATTAATCCAAGCAATCCAACAATCAATGAACAACAAATTTGTTGACAGCAAAGGAAATACATGTAATTGATTGGTATATTTTTGACAGCAAATTTGAAATCCTACATCATCGAAATGTTCTAACAGTAGCGCAACATAACTTTGTATTTGGTAACATTGGTTGGTTGTTATTTTCTGAATGCATGTCAAGGTAAGAAAATGAAGAAATGCATAAGTCGATCATATGAAAAAACAAAATCTAGGCCAAGAAATGCATAACTCTCATTCTCTCCTCTTATCTCCTCATCTCTACCATTTCCTGGACAAGTTAACCCAACATTGTTCGCAATAACATATGGATGATAATAAGAGGGATATTGTGATTACCTGATGGTTGGGGTTTGCGCGTGCTTCTGGAATCGGGTTAGGGTTTAGGATCAGCCTCGTCGACGATGGTTAGGATCAGCCTCGACGATGAGAAATTAAGGGTTGGAATCTAAAACAGCCCTCGATGCCGGTATCCTAAATTCCCGCTTCTCCCCTTTCGAGCAGCGGTCGGAGACGCTGCTGAGCAGCGGTCGATTCCCGCTTCTCCCCGAATCGCTCGATTCACAAGATTCAGATACTGTACACTACGCCTGTGAGGAGGTGGAGGTCGAAGATGGCCAGGAGGAGAAGGAGGAGGCCTGAGACGAGGGTTGGGAGGAGGAGGAGGCCTGAGACGAGGGTTGGGAAATTACTTTAGGGTTATACGAGAGGGAAATTAATTTAGGCCATGAGACGAGGGTTATACGAGAGGGTTACGCGCGCGGGTATCGCGAAATTGCGAACCGCTGAGCTGAGCGTAAATGTATATATCTTTCACAGCGCTTGTTTCAAACAAGCGCTGTTAAAGGCCCCCCTTTAACAGCGCTTGCAGATACAAGCGCCGTTAAAGGGTGGCCTTTAACAGCGCTTGTTTATGAAAGCGTTGTTAAAGGCCCCCTTTAACAGCGCTTGTCTGTGCAAGCGCTGTTAAAGGGGGGCCTTTAACAGCGCTTGCACAGACAAGCGCTGTTAAAGGGGGGCCTTTAATAGCGCTTCTTTCTACAAGCGCTGTGTATTATCTGTGCCTCTAATACACAGCGCTTGCAGAAAGAAGCGCTGTCTATTATCCGACCTTTAACAGCGCTTGTAGAAAGAAGCGCTGTCTATTCTCCGACCTTTAACAGCGCTTGCAAAAAGAAGCGATGTCTATTATATGTGCCTCTAATTAACAGCGCTTATAATTGGCAAGCGCTATTAAAGGTGTGCTATTAAAGGTCCTTTTTGTAGTAGTGAGGTCCAATCCCCGAATGCCACTATGGCATGGAGAAAGAATGGAGACATTCGTTGAGCGTAATGCGCCTGACGTATACCGATGTATCGGCAAGAGTCAGTATCGGTATAGGTTAGGATAGGCCTATCATTTCAGCGCGAGAGCAAGGGGTATGAGATAACATAAGAGAATATCCAATCATGCACCACGAGAATTAGAGGGTAGGAGAATGTCCTTAGGTTAGACGACCACTCCTGAGTCCCAATGAACCCAACAATCGGTCATCCATTAATCCAACCTTAACCCTTGTTCAATGGAGGGGATACCCTAAGCCCTAGAGTTTTTATCCCTTGATTTCACACTTTTCATTCTCTCACTCGACCTTCATTCAATAGTGTAGCTTTCGAATGAAGAACTAAAATCGGTACTCAATGAATGCCTCTCTGTGTTCAACCCGTTAGCCCTACAACCGACACTGTGCGCTTGCGGTATAAATTTTAGAAGCTGCGCGAGAGCGGACATGTATGTCCAGAGAATTTGAGATGAGCTTGATGGGGGAACTCACATTCATGCTTGGATTTCAAATCAAACAATGTGAGGACGGCATATTCATAAACCAATAGAAGTATGCAAGAAATTAGTGAAGAAGTTTGGACTTGAAAATTTCAAAGAATGTTCTATCCCAATGGTGATGATGGCTAAAGTGGACAAAGATGAAAAGGAAAAGAAAGTGGACGAGCGCATGTATCGAGGTATGATAGGTAGTCTATTGTATTTGACATCTAGTAGGCCCGATATAATGTTTAGCGTATGTCTATGTCCTAGGTTCTAATCATGTCCTAAAGAGTCCTATCTTTCTTTAGTGAATCAAATTATTCATTATATGATGGGAAGTTTAGATGTTGGTTTATGGTACCCTTGTTGCACATCATTTGAGCTTGGTAGATATTGTGATACGGACTTTGCGGAAAGTAGAACCGATCGTAAGAGTACCTCAGGCACTTGCTAACTACTTGGTATGTCTCTAATTTCTTGGTTCTTCAAGAAGCAAAACTCTATAGCATTGACTACAACAGAAGTCGAATATTTTTTAGCAGGGTGTTGTTGTGCTCAAATCATATGGATGAGCCAAACCCTCAAAGATTATGATCTTACTTTCCAACCAACAACCATTTGATGCGATAATAAGAGTGCTATAAATCTCTCTAAAAATTCTTTTCTACACTCTAGGACTAAGCATTTCAAATATTCGTCATCACTTTCTTAGGGATCATGTTGATAAGAAAGATATCTCTTTAGACTATGTTGATACCGAGAATAATTAGCGGAAATTTTCACCAAAACCTTAGATCAAAAACAATTTTGTTTTGTTCAGAGGGAGTTGGGCATTATATCACTGGTTGAGCATTAGCACACTTATTCATGTATATACACATGCTTAAACATTGTATCTAGCCTCTACACATTGCTCACCATTTCATGTCATTATAGGCTAACTCATCCAGTGTATGTGCATGCATGTCCATCATCGATACTATTGCGCATTGATGAGTATCTGATATGAACCATGTTAGACATCCTAGAAACATTAAAAATGATTTTGATGATGACTTTTCCTGTTAGTGAAAAATTCACATGCTTGAATTATGATTGATCAAGTTTAAATTGTTAGATGCTAAATTGCTTGAATTTCATAAGTTGATTGAGTTATATTATGAATGATCAAGATTTGGCCGTGTCCCATCATTGTTGATGCCACTGATACCACATGTAAGAATATGTGGATGGCAAACAAACACTAGAGGATCGTGATTAGTGTTTTTCAAGAATAATGCTTAATTATGCCTAAGTATCCTAAGAGTGTTACCTCCTTATGTACTTAATCAACAAATCTAAATCTATGTAATAGAGATATGCACATCAAAATGTAGACATAAATGCAAGTAATAGAACATGAGAGACAATGATCACAACGCAAACAAGGATGAATTTATCCTGATTCACCCTCCTTGGGCTACATAATTAATTATTTAGAAATTCTTGATACCTTAGATTATTTACCTCATTAATTAAGGGCTTAAAGAGAGAGCTTAAAGAGAGAGCTTAGAAATTCTTGATACCTTAGATTATTTGCTCAAAAATTTCTTACAAAGTCCTCAGCACTCTTAGCATAAATAGGGAATAAAAATCGTTGAAAACAGTTCCCTAAAATACCCCCTCCAACAGAAAAATCGACAATTCTACTTAAATCGCAAAGCTGTGTCGAGTTGGTCCGTTGGGTAAAAGTAGTTGACTCTTATACAAATGGTAGTCGACTCCCTCAAACAACTGTAGTCGACTCCCAGAACAACTAAGTTGAATCCTTTTGGTAACAGAGCGTTCTCAATAATTTCCACTAGAAAGTAGTCAGCTTCTATACAAATGGTAGTCGACTCCTTTTCAGATACATGGAAAAATATCTTAAAAGATTACTAAAATCAACCTAACCTTTTCATAACAATTAAGTCGAATCCTTTTGGGGATAGAGCGTTCTCAATTTTTTCCACTAGAAAGTAGTCAACTTCTATACAAATGGTAGTCGACTCCTTTTCATATACATGGAAAAATATCTTTAAAGAGTACTAAAATTAGTCTAACCTTTTCAAAATATTTTCAAAATATTTTCAAAATATTTTCAAAATATTTTCAAAATATTTTTGAAAGTTTAAAATATTATTTAAGTGTGTGTGCAAGCTTCAACTAATAGCCTTAGTATTCTAAGACAAGTTTACAAAAATGACACACTACTTACACTTTCTTTTGGAGTTTTTGGTGTCTTCCTTTAGCTTAACCAACTTCTCTTGAAGTCTTGCACCTCCATGTGTTCTTGACTTGAGTTTTTAATCATCAATTTGATCTCCAAGTGCCTTGACTCTTCATTATCATGCTCTTACTCTAAATCATCAATCCTAGCAGGCTTGAATAAATTCCCTGACTTTGTTGACTTGATTTCTTACACTCATAAATCATCTTAAAATGCATCACTAGCAACAATTATTGTTTGATTATTATCAAACCTAACCAAGGGGTGATGTAATAACCAACATAGTGCACATGATTAGTGCATATGCATAGCATCAAATCCAAATCCTCTTCGGATGTGGGTTCAGGCAGACCCGTTAGGATTTTTTAAAGGGTATTTAAACCTTTGTATTGGTTAGATTTTTATGCAATTTTCATGTATAAGTTTTGGCTACATGTAGAAATATAGGTGGACAAACTGAGGGACCAAGAGAGGGTTGTTTGATAGCCGAAAAGAGAGTTTTCTCCATTGTTTTCTTCTTTGAATTCTTAACGGGCTTGGTTTTTCCCTTGAACCAAGTGACATACTTTATAATCTAAGATTGAAGCATTAGTGAACTTTCCAGCTAGGTGTACACGAACTAGGTGGAACTGGTAAAATTCTTAGTGTCAAGTGTGTATTTTTCTTTTATTTTATGTTACTATATATATATATATTTTGGAAGAATAGTGTGCATCTTTATTAATAACAAAATTGTACAAAAATACAACCAGCAATGCACAGGGAGGATGATTGAAGGAGTGGGGAGAGGGGACAAGCGCCGTCACCCACTACCAGCATTCACCCTCGCCCTTTACCTGCCAAAAGTAGATTACAAAAATTGGTCCTCTATCTAGCAGATCCAACTATCCAGCATCTCTAAATTCCCACTTATCCATGCATTGCTTAGCCTCATCAGAATTGGCATCCAGGTGACGGAGAATATCTCTAACTGCTAGTGCTATATTTTCAAACAGTAATGTCTTAGGCCTCCTGATCCCGTCAAAAATCCTTCCATTCCTTTCCTTCCAGATATGCCAGACCATAACTAAGAGCACAATCCTCACCAATATACCCGTAGTCTCATTCTTCCCATATCTCGACAAGAAGTAATCACCAACTTTGAGTAATAGTGGTTCAATGGCCATAGAAATATCCAGTTTGAGGAAACTCCTGCAAAGAATTTATTTTGTATATTCACATTGGAAAAACAGATGCTCTTTTGTTTCAACTTCACCCCCTTCACACAGCACACAACCAGTTTCAATATCAGGGCACCAAATCTACAATATATCTTTAGTAGCTAGCTTCCCTTGGAAAGCTTTTAGTAAGGTTAGGCTAAACTTGGGATCATGTTGTTTAAACCATACCAGGGGATAGTAAGGAAAAGCATGTCGTTGTTGCCGAGTCCCCTCATGTTACTATATATATATATATATATATTCTATAAAACATGAAGATTTTGAATTTTGTCCTACGTGGCATGGGTTTGTCCTACGTGGACAAGGAAATGCTGACTGGGACAAAGACAAATTGCTGATTAGGACAAGTTTGTATATGTTTTGGAGGGAATTTTGTTTGAAAGCTCAAAATTTAAAAACTTAAACATTTTAAAACTCAAATTTTTGAGGAGAGGGAAATGTATTGGGGGAACAAAGACTTGCTGCACGTCCAAAATTTGTGCAACCCGCATAGATTTCTGTTTTCCCCCCTTTCCCTCTATCATTTCCCCCCATCAAATATCTAGGGTTTTACGAGCAGTGAAGAAGAGGGGGGAGGTATCCACCATGGAGGAAGCCACCAACAAGCAGTGAGGAGGAAGCCACCAAAGCCCAGATGCCCAGATGCACAAACAAGCAGAAGAACATCAGGAACGCCAGAGGAGTAAGCCACCAAGCTTGATGAAGGCTTCTACGAGATCAAAACCATCAGAAAGAATAGGG
The DNA here is from genome assembly GCA_030789695.1 of Scilla litardierei. Lineage (NCBI taxonomy): Eukaryota > Viridiplantae > Streptophyta > Magnoliopsida > Asparagales > Asparagaceae > Scilla > Scilla litardierei. The sequence goes on along the minus strand of CM061130.1, from coordinate 101,408,310 downwards.
TCTGCAAGGGCCAGCTCCAATGAGGTAAGGATTCGGGACTTACTGATCCTATGGTGGATCCTATTCTGAAATTGCGGACCCTGTTCTTTAGCCTTTGAAATCATTCTTTCTCCTTGCTTATGCCCAGACGCACATATGCGCAAACATCAACTTGCCGACCATGTCTCCTATTCTGAACTTGCGGATCCTATTTTTTCTTCTTGCAGGCCAGCTCCAATTTATGACCCTATTCTTAGCTCAAAATCAGAAAAAATATGGCTGCAAGGTAACATATGTCATCAATTTAAACCCCTTGAAAAGCTGAGTTCTTCAATTTCTCATCAAAGTTGTCGCCTTTTTGGTAAAAACCATTGTTCTACCTTGAGAATTTTATTGTTTTTGGTTCATAGGTTCGAGGTTCATGGCAAGAAGTGTTGTTGCTGATGAGCAATTTCTCAGCATCTTCCCATTTTGAAGGGACCAACTTTGGGAAAGAATGGCCTACCAGGTGTTGAGGGAGCTTCAATGTTTCTTCTCTGCCCAACTGAGCTCCTCCATCCATTGCTACCGCTCTTGGTAAGTTTAGATCAATAGCAAACATTATGTATCAGTATTTGCTCTAAGCTGCAGAAAGTGGGGGGTAGATGCACAAGCACATCCTATTTTCTCACATTCTGAAGATTGATGATATCTGAGAAATGATTGATGTGTGATTATTAGATATGGGAAATCACATTGCTAAAGATGTTTGAGCAGTGCATCCATAACTAATTATCGCGAGAAATGAGTGTACCCTGTGACAGTCATCTGCAATGAAACTGATGATTGTCATTTATCTTATAGTGGATTCCAATATGCATGTCGTGGATATCAAGCGGCGCTGGCATATCAGATTTCTTTCTTGCACACAACAGAATGCTAAACAACAGTCTGACTATAATAATCTCATTCTTATATATCTAAACTCCTCGAGTTCAATTAAATTTGTTTGCCTTTTACACTGATTGTCCACTCTCTCGCAACATTTTGGTTTAACACAATGATTTCTCTTGCCAAGCCACTCATTTTCAAATCTGTGAGTGATTTGTCGCACACCAAACATTTGTGTTTCCATGCTAATTGATTGTGAAAATTGCTCAAATCATTGGTTTAGAATTGCTCACTGCATGTAATTTCTACCTGGAAGCGAGTTGGCACTCGTAGCTGCTATCATGATAAGCTAGGTGCTAAGCATTCTCCATAAATAAAGCATTCTCCATAAATAAATATTGCAGCATTGCTGCTTTTATCTTGCACATCAGTTAAGTACTTAACTTTCTGCACATTCCCCTGTATGATTCTTGAATTATTCGGATGAATGGAAAGTATGAAGGACTGATATTTGTATTTGAGAATAAAATGATATGAGATAAAAGACAAGCAGCCCCAAGTAACATATTCATATAGACTTCATATGCTTTTCCTCTCCTGTTGTAGATTTGAATGAAATACGATTCATATAGTATTTTCTCCAGCATTTTGGGTGGAATTTTTTTTGTTTGAATTGAGCTTCAGACTGAATAGCATAGAAGTCCTCTCATATCTGAAGGTTCCCTTAAAAGGAGAGTGGGGAGGTTGATAGTGTGTGTAATATGCGCGTGTACATAGATATGCTCCCCACATACATATTTAACCCTCTCTATCATTTAGATGTGTTATTCTTATAAATTCTACCAAATGTTTACACTATATGAGCTATAGTTCTATAAAGTTAACCTTCTGCATTTTCCTGTCAAAGTACTTGGATATTTAACCTAGCTCTCATGTGCCTCGGCCAAATGCAGTCATGTTAGTAATGAATTGTTAAAAAATTTCAGGTGTGGATTTAATAAGTGGGGTCTCATGCATTGCTCCTTATGAATGGTCTGTGGCAACGGATTCAAAATGGTAATTTAGCAATGGTTGCAATCAAGGCGGAACTTTTCATATCAGTGGTTTGGATCTCTATACTTGATAAGCTTCTTGATTAATATTCCATTTGTAAAGACAGTAACATTTTCCAGGATCATTTTCGGATTTCGGATTTCTGGTCTTCATAATCCAGGATCATTTTCAAAATTGAATACATACATATAGATTCCAATGTTCGGATGAAGTTGCAAAATGCATGTATTCATTTTGGCTATTTGAGAAAGATTTCCAGGGGTTCAAATGAAGATTTCAGTGTTCGGATGAAGATTTACAGGTCCCCTGCCTCCTCAAACCTTGCAAATTTTTTTCATTCTTTTAGTTTTATGATATGTAAGTTGCAATGTTGTTTTTCTGCTTTATTCTTTCATATTTGTTAGCTTCTTCAGTCCCATGCATACTTTCATATTTGTGTTTTAGTCATAATATCATTCTAAAACCAAATTTGATATACTACAAAACCTATAGTTTTATGATGTGTTATTGCTAGCTGTATGGCCATGATTTATATTGCTGCTTTACATTCTACTCACTTTTACTGTAGTTTATCTGTGAAGCTATTTTGACAGAACTGAAGTGCCTTGACGAACCACCACATGAACACAAAGGCATTGATGTTTGACTCCTAATGCTAATATACACAAATGGAGGCTTCATTTAGAAGAATGCAAAGAAGATATTAAAGAAAAAAATAGATGGTTGTTTTTATTAAAGCTCTGTTTGATCCATGTATTCATGGCCAGTGGGAGTTGGTAAATTTAATGCTCTGCAAAACATGTCTTCGCACTCTAAAAAACCTGTCATACACAAATCTGTCATACAAATGTGCATGCTAACTAATGTGCCGATACACAAAATTCTACCATACAAAAAACTGCAATATACACAATAATCTGCCATACACAAAAATCCTGCCATACACAAAAATCTGCCATATATGGCACACAAAAATCTGCCATATATGCCATACAAAAAAACTGCCATATACACAAAAAACTGCCAAAGACACACAAAAACTGTCATACACAAAATCTGCCATATACACAAAAATCTGCCATACACAAAAACTGCAAAAATCTGCCATATACACAAAAACTGACATACACAAAAACTGCCATATATACAAAAAACTGCCATACACAAAATCTGCCATACACAAAAATCTGCCATACACACAAAAATCTGCCATACACAAAAACTGCCATATACATCAAAATCTGCCATACAAAAATCCTGTCATATGAAGAAGGGTGATGTTTTTTTAAGAAGGGGGATGTTTGAATTTTGTCATTTACAGGATAAATTCATGATATATTGATAAATCATATACAAGATAAATTCATTTTTTTAACAAGCACATTGTTAACATGATATATTTATTACCATGATACATTTGTTAACATGATACATTGATTGGTTGTAATCAATGGCAGAATAGATTGACTAAAGTATTCAGAACGTCTAGCCGTCAAGGTTAACATGATTTTAATACGCTGCAATTTTTATACCCAACAAGTGCCCAAAAATAAAGATTCACTCAAGGTTCATCAATGATTTTTTTCATGTAGCAATTTATTTATAATATTTGTATGCTTTAAAATGTTTAGGAGGAATTGTCATCTAAAGTTGTGTGCTTTTATGAAGGCTGGAGTGTAAGTTTGCATAACTTGATTACAATATTTGAGACTTTCAAATTTTGAGTATAAGATATAATTTGATCTCAGTCCAAAAGAAATTTTATGAATTTAATTTTAAATACTCAAGTTGTCTTCTTTCTCATGGCTATAGCACTTCAAATTTTTATCATACTCAAAACCTTAAATATGATGATACAGTAAAACTATCCTTTTGGTTTCATTATCTAAATATTAACAGTTTCAATTTCATATTATGTTTTTGCATGTTTTTGACATGTTGAGCAATGTTACTTTGCTAAAAGGCAAAAACTATGATGGTCTGTAATTTGCAAAAGAAACAAGAATGGCTAATATAGTTGATATATCTGAAATCCATACCAAATTATTGTCATATATACATCAATGATCTTTCGCATCAAACGACAACAACCATTCAAAACACAGATACAAAAAGGTTATGTTCATTAAGGTAATTTGATGGAGAAAGGGCATATTAAGGTAATTTGCTGCTTTGATGCATGCCAAAAATTGCAATTTTTTTCTAATTATGGTTTGGAAAATCTGCACTTGGGTGTCTGATTATTTGGAATGTATTTGGAAATTTTGAACATCTTAATGGTTCAAATGGTCCTCGACATGAACAACAAATTTAATGAGATAGGTGTTTTTAGTTGTTCTTTGATCATTTCACTAAGCCTTTACAAGCTTACTTGCAGTTAAAACTCTACAAGCTAGCTCTGTTTACTATTGACAATGGTTGTAGTTCCTACACAAATTCACGTGATCTTTATAAAAAATTTGCAAAAGGCACATCATAAATACTTTGGTGTTATACCCGATTAGTACAAGTTTTATCCCTAAAATATCTTTGTACTGTTATGACCTCATTTCATTTGGATGTCATAGCAATTGACACAACGGCATTAGAAAAATTTTAGGAGCTCTCTTAGAAACCATTTTATGCTGTCCACCACTCTCTGTCTCACATCTGTATAATATGTATAATAGATATTTGTCACTTTACTCTATTAATAGAATCCATTCAAAAAAGGGGTACAATTCTATTGCATTGCCCTCTCACTAACTACAAATACAATGTCACATGCAGCATGCACTGGTTCTTCAATTATTCCTGAGAAAACATTAGAAGATTTTGAATACATCATCATGCCATAAGAAAAGAATCGCATGGATCGTTTCCATTCAATAAAAGATGCACATGGTTACATCTCCATCGTTGCATCAAAAGCTAGGATTATAAATTTCCTGAGAATTTACTTCTATCCTGCCTTTGAGTTGTGACTGTTTAGCATTAATAATTCTCAGGGCTTTGTCATAATAGATTGGGAGGGAATTGACATGCTTACATCTCCACCTGGTGCAAATTATACGTACTCGATCCAAGCTGGAGTTAATGCTGGTATTGATATGGTAAGGAGCTTTTTCTATGTAATACTCATAGTGAGGATGCAGTTTATCTTCTGAAAGTATCATATATCAAATGAAGGATGCTTATGGTGGGTTGCAGGAAATACCATCTTCAAGTCATCTAACTTGCATAAAGAAAATTTAGTGATAATCATCCTTCATTTGAAATAATAGTACACAGTGGAGAAAGTCTACCCACTAATCTGATCCTGAAGGCTTCCGGACCATTAGTTGTCAGGCCTATACTTAGTTCTCTTTGATTCATTAAGTATTGTCCCATAACTTATGGTTTTAGGTATCATTCAATAAGAAATGTATTGGACATATCATATCAGATTTTATGCTTGCCAATCCGATACGATCACATCTACTGATATATCTGATATGTTTGGTACTAATGACCAAGACATGAGGAGACATGGAGTTTAAAGTAGGCAACTAGGGCTTAAAGTAAAAGTATATGCCAAAAACATTCCTGTAAACATCGTGCATTAATTCTCTATACATACATAATGGGGCGAATGTTTTTGGCATATACTTTTACTTTAACATTTTGCATTAATATCTGATATGGTTGCATGAATGTTTACAGGGTCGAACGAATGATTTGTTAACTTTGCTACATGATTACAAATGTTTTTGAATGTTATGTATCTTCTATTCTGGGTTATTTATTTCAACTCAGGCAATTATACATTGTGCATGATAGAGGAACCATTGATTGACATCTCCCTCCAGAGAACCTTCAGCAGCTTGCTTGAAAGATTTTAGTGTACTCCTGAGATTGCTGCAGTTATGATTTCCCTTAATCCTGGAAAACTGAATCTTCACTCTTATAGTAATTAAGCTAATGCAGTAATTCTCCAAAGTTTTGGGAATGAGGTGAATTCCTCCTTTCTTCAGCCATTTCTCATCCTCGATGATCTACTATTCAAACTGGAGACCATGGTGATGAGTGCTTCCGAGATCCAGAATTTTTCCTGTGTCTATCCCCATTTTCCCTAGCCATACCATGAAAGGAAACAATATTCTATATCTGATTTATCATTAGCCCATTCTCCCTTGCAAACCTCTCATTACATATTTGACCAACAAGAAAAAATGTGGCACACTTCAAGATCCAAGACAAGCCACCAATCTTAGATCCTCCAGGATCCAAACAAATATCTTCTTTGAATCTTCTTCTGCTTATTCCCAGAGTCTTCAGCAGTGGTACTGAGATTTTCAACCAGTTAGCTATAGAATGAACTAGAACAGAAACATGTCTGCGTAATCTATACTGAACTAAATGTTTAGCAGAATTAGGCTTATTCATACCTTAATTATGCTATTATTAGCCAGTGCCTTCACATGAGGTCATGTGATGAATAAGCACAACATCATAATGAAGGCAGCTGCCACATTGCCCAAAACTAATTTCAATAGAAAACCCCATGTTACTTAACATGTGCATGTTTTTATTATTCTCATATTTTCAACATGTAAGGGACATGTCTGAAGGCATTTTCTACGTATTCTTTATTGCAAGTTGATCCATCATATAGAAAATGATACGTGATTCACATTATATGCTGCTTTTTACCTAATTCATTTCATGTTTGCTCCTTTCTATATTAAAATCATGTAGTTTGACAAAGATGTCAGCCTCAATTACTTAATTCCAGAGGCAACACCATGCGGCCGGCATCCATGCGGCTGCAAGAGCTGTGGGCGGTTGTGGAGTTTGTCAGGTAAAAATTGTGTTACATGGTACATTTTGTGTAGTTTGTGTTTCTAACATGCATGATAATCATGTATGTTGTGTGCTGGAGTGGTATATTGTGCGTTGCGAACTCTCTGTCAGTATAATAAGATGATTTTGTTGGAGTGGTATATTGTGCGTCACAAACTCTGTCTAATTTGATTTTGTTGGGACACTGATCAAATTTTAGCTGATAAAAATTAGTTTTTTATTTTGTTGAAAAGAAGAATTTGTTTGAAATGTAATCCATTCGATCGATCTCATAGTTTTTGCATATCGTCTCTCAAAATGTATTTATAAAGATTATGTTAAAAATGGACATTGTGATTTTATTTTAATTATTTTCTCTTTTCTTCTAGCAGTTAGAATTGTTCCAGATATTGGAGAGAAAGAACCGTACCTGAATGATCAGGCACTGGACTTCACAAATGGAAGCAAAAAAGTCGAGCAGCCCTTGCTGCAGTGTCGTGAATGGCTGCCCTTCATTGGCACAGTGTATTACGTTGAATATATGTTATTCTTCGGCTGCGGAGTGTAAGCAGAAGTGCCCTTGCATGTTGCAAGCCAGAAGCATGATGAATGAGGCCAATGCCTAACCTTGTAAAAGCATCAATGGTGCTTAAGAACCCATTTGTTTGTGCACGTTGATGTGAACTTTGAATTTTTTCAGTAACAATAATGAATCATCCATTCACCGGTTCCATGTTTTATTTGGCTAATATGCATGGTTATGCCTGTATTGTAATTAAAATTTTGATTTATGCATTTGTAGTTCTTCATTTGTTAATGTTGGGGTTTTTGCAAAATTTTGTGTTAATATATCACATCCAGTTTTTTGTCATTTTCACATCTCATCTTCAAAATTTTGTCTGGAATCTGAGGGTTCTTATCCGAGTTGCGTAGTTTCTCATATGCGGAGAGCAAGAGTTCATACTCACTGTAAAATGTGAAGATTGATTCTATAATGTGAAGCATGTGATGATTCTTTTGAGTTAATGGTTCGTTGATTTTGAAAGAGAACTGTAAGCAATTGAAGCATTTCATGTTGTCACATTATAGGAAGAGTTTATATGAATTAATTTGGCATTGTTGCAAATGAATTAATGTAGGAATTGCATCCTAATCAAAACTTAGAATTAAGAGGCTTTTGTACCATGATTGCTCATGGGTTGATTGGTCTAGAGTATAGTTACTTAAGGGATTGGTTAAAAGTTGTTAGTAACATAAGGGATTGGTTAAAAGTTGTCAGGAACCAAGTATTGACCGTTCTAGCAAATGATCAGGATTGTCATTCTTTTTTTTGAATTTTAGGGCTGACTATGACAAGCTGACTAGGACAAAAGGGATGATAGAAGAATGGATGAGATTTAATCTTGAGGAATGAATGGTTGAAATGTGATTTTGTGGAAAGTTTTGGAGGGAAAAACATTTATGGGGAAATGGAAGTTTTGCGGAAATGAGGAAATGGGGAAATGAAAGTTTTTAGGAAAATGGAAGTTTTTGGGAAATGAAAATTTCTGGAGAATAGCAGAGTGCACACAATTAATGCAAACATTGATAGCATACATACCTACGTAGGAGAGAATAGCCGAAGGCGCCTGCGCCGAAGGCGCCCGCGACTTTTTATACGAATTTGTTGTTCCGTGCCGAAGGCATCTGCACCGAATTTGTTGTTCTGCGCTGCATTTATTGTTCCGCACCGAATACGTCCGTGCCGCTAAATATTTTTACGCTAATTTGTTGTTCCATGCAATTTTGACTATGGAAATAAGTTTTTGGAGAATAAAGATTTTGCGGGGGAAATCTTAATTGAACCGTGCCCGCGGGCACGGGTTATGACTAGTATATATATATATAATCGAAATGCAGATTTTGCGGAACGGCGACTTGGGCGATGCTAGGGTTTCGTCAATCGCAACATCGGAGGCTGGGGACCTTGGATCTGATGCCCCATGGCAGCTCGTTCAACGAAAGGGGACTCGAAATACTCTGCAACGACACCGGCCTACTGAACATCGGGGTTTGCGCTCTGGCCTAGGAGGGGCGAAGCCACGCCAATCAGGCACCAGCGGGTCACAACGCACGGGGGGCTTCCAATCAGGCGGTCGGCGTTCCTCCGTTCATCACCGTACGAACCCACCCTCCACCGCATCATTTGCTCCTCAGGCAAACAGGGTGTTCGACGTTTTGTCAAAGAGAACAAATTCTATCTCCATCATCTCTGATGGGCCTAAGCGAAGCTGGTCTGAGATCTGCTCCACTAAGCGATCTTATGGTGATTCTGTTGGCATGACCTTTGTTCCACCCAAGATCAGGCAGGATGGGTCCTGCGTAGCTCGTGTTCCTAATGCTATTCTTGATAAGGGGGCTGAACATTGGAAATATACCCTTGTAGGGTATGTCCTGGGTGATACTCCAATGTTTGGGCAGATGCAGGCCTGGTTGGAGAGGCTTTGGAAACCACAGAAGAGGGTTCAATTATTCAGTAAAGAAAATGGGTTCTTCTACTTCCGGTTTGAATCGGGGGAGGAATGTGAGCGGATACTCCATGGTGGCCCGTGGTTGTTTGATGGGAGATTGGTTGTACTAAAAATGTGGAGCACTTCGCTTAGACATGACCGAGACATTCTCACATCCGTCCCAATTTGGGTTCAATTCCATGGTGTTCCTGTTAACATGTGGAATATGGACGGTCTGAATATCATTGCTTCTGTCGTTGGCAATCCTTTGTGCCTGGATCGTGCGACTTCTAAATTGGAGAGAATTACTTTTGCAAGATGCCTTATAGAGGTTGATGCCAAGAAGGAGTTGCCGAAACAAGTTGAGGTGGAACTGGATGATGAATCTATTTTGCTTATTGATACGCAATATGAAGCTGAGCCTCCCAGGTGCAGCAAATGCGAATGTTTTGGTCACGCTACTGCACAATGCCCCCTCCCGAATACTGCTAAGGGAAAAGGTATTTGTGAAGGCTTTGTTGAAGAGGCTAGCAGGCTTGCTGATAGTCACGCTAATGGAAAAAATCTCAAGCTGGGGATTTGGGCCAGTCGTCTTCCTGTAATGATCTACCCAATGCTGAGGCTTCTATGCTTCCCCACACTGTTGGTACCCCATCCAGTAGCATGCCAGTCTCCGCCCCTACCAACATTGTCCGTGCAGAGCAACCTTCCAGCTGTGCGGAACATGCCCAACCTTCCAGCTGTGCGGAACATGCCCAACCTTCCAGCTGTGCGGAACTTGCCAACCGACTGAAAACTACCCGCATGAAAGCCCGTCAGCACCTCATTTCAGTGATTAATGCTCTACGAGTAACATTTATTCTGAACGTGAGATGTCCCCCAAAGCCAATTGCTAAATACCGTGACTTGCCCAGTCTTCCTGCGGAGACTTTGGCCGTAGCATGTCCATTAACTGTGCGGCAGGCAATTGGAGAATCTTCTGCTACTGAATCCCTTCCACATGAACCAACATATGATAACCCTGAATGGGCGTCTGAGCTTCAGGATATGCTAATTGCTTCAATTTCCTCCAAGCAGAAGACTAATGATGCTCTGAATTCGGCTGCAACTCCTCGGCGTAGCTCCCGGATAAGATCGTAGAGGTATATTCTCTGCTGATACTTCAAATTATTTATGTCTATGTTGATCTGGAACACCAGGGGTTTAAATAATGCTGTGAGGCGTAGGGATCTTCGTGATAGGATTAATACTCTTAATCCATCCATTTTAGTCCTCCTCGAGACTAAACTGTCTCCTGAGACTATCAACAACTGCTCTTGTATTCCAAAGTCTTGGAATTCTATTCATAACTTCAGCCAGCATGAAAGGGGGCGTATCCTAATAGGTTTTGACCCTGGGGTTTGGAATTTGTCTGTTATTTCCAGCTCTAAGCAACACATCTCTGTTCACTGCGCTAATATTGGGGGTCTAAAATTTGCTTTTTCTGCAATCTATGGGAGTAACTTCGCTTCAGAAAGGAAACATTTATGGGATTGTCTTGCCAGGGATGCAGCTAGTCTGAGAAATAAGGCCTGGATCTTGGGTGGTGATTTCAATTGTATCTTGTCTGCCAAAGATAAATTGGGAGGACGTAGAGTCCAGGCCAGACATCTGTCTGACTTCAATAATTGCCTTTCTGAATGTCACCTACTGAATCTTAAAAGTACTGGGCATCGCATGAGCTGGTGCAATAAACGCTTGGGGACCCATCGCATTTCAGCCCAATTGGACCGTGTGCTTTGTAATGATGTTTGGCAAAACACACTCCCTGACTCTTTTTTCACCTACTTGGATCCACATACCAGCGATCACTCCCCTATGATGGTCCATCTCCATCGTCAGGTACACTCTGACCCCAAACCATTTAAGTTCTTCAATCATTGGATCAACTTGCCAGGTTATTATGATCTGGTTGAATCTTCTTGGGACCTAAATATCAGAGGAACTCGTATGTTCTGTCTGATTAAGAAGCTTCAGCGGGTTAAATCTGATCTCAAATGCTGGGCTAGAGCACACCATGCAAATAATCCTATACATCGTTGTCGCACCATGCTTGAGGATGTGAGGAAACTGAATGCCATTCATCACACACTTCAGCTACAGGAAAGGGAGCGTCAGCTTGCTTATGAGCTGGCTAATCTCCTTGATCAGGAGGAAGAGATGTTCCGTCAAAGGAGCAGACATGATTGGCTAGACATGGGGGACAGAAATACCAGATTCTTTTATAATGCTATGAAGGCAAGGCAATGTCGAAATAACCTAAGCCACCTAGTTGATGTGCATGGCATTCAATGCAAAAGCTTTGATGATATTAAAACTGAGGCAGTTAACTTCTATGAGTGTTTGTACAATCAAAGCTCCTACTGGAATGTCTTCCCTAAGCTTGTGCCCAAGAAGAAGATAAAACTGGAAACTGCCTTGTGGCTTGAAAGAAATGTGAATGCAGTTGAAATTAAAGAGGCGGTCTTTCATATTGGTGCATCTAAAGAACCTGGCCCAGATGGATTTAATGGATTCTTCTATCAGCACAATTGGAACCTGATAGGAAATGATGTTGTGGGAGCGGTTCAATCATTCTTCAGATCGGGTTCCTTGCTGCGCCAGGTGAACCACACTTTCCTTACCCTTGTTCCTAAAGGTTCTAATGCTTCATCTTTGGGAGATTACAGGCCTATCGCATGTTGTAACGTGATATATAAAATCATAAGCAAGATTCTCTGCAACAGGCTACAGACATTTATACATGATCTTGTGTCCCCAAATCAGTCTGCTTTTCTCCGTGGTAGATTGATTTCTGATTGTGCTCTGCTTGCCCACGAACAAATCAGAGATTTCAGTAATCCTATGGGGTCCAGAGCTTGCCTGAAGCTAGATCTCAGAAAGGCCTTTGATAGTGTGAACAGGGAATTCTTGTACTTCATTCTCCATCAAATGGGATTTGGCGGCAAGTTCATTGGTTGGATTAAAGAATGTATATCGACAGCTTCTTTCTTTGTTATGGTGAATGGTTCCCCTGTGGGGTTCTTTAAAGGAAACAGAGGGCTTAGGCAAGGTGATCCTCTCTCCCCCTATCTTTTTGTGATTATTATGGAATGCTTTACCCTTCTCCTCGATAAGGCTATTACTAAAGGGTCCATTCAACCAATGAGAAGAACGGGAGCTATTTCTCACCTCCTTTTTGCAGATGACTTATTGGTCTTTTGTAGGGGAAACCAAAAATCTTTCATGGGGCTTGGGAAATTACTTGAAGAGTTTCAACTTTTCACTGGCCTGGAGATTAATTGGGGTAAAAGCAATGCTATTTTTAGCAAAGGGGTGAAAAATCGGGGTGAACTTGCAGATTTATTGGGCGTCAAGCATTCAAGTGCAATTACTACTTACCTGGGACTTCCATTGTCATCCACCTACCCGAAATCAATCATGTATAATAGGCTCATTGATAAATGCAGGAAGCACCTAAGTGGTTGGACTTCATCATCCCTCTCCATTGCAGGTCGGATTGAGCTGGTTAGAAGTGTAATTTATGGTATGATAAATTACTGGATACAGGTATTTAAACTCCCAACCACTGTTTTGCGTTCTCTGACGTCAATCTGCAGGACGTTTATTTGGGGCACTTCTAAATCATGGTCTTGGAGCGATTCTTGTAAGCCAAAGGAGGAAGGGGGAGTTGGCTTGAGATTATTGTCTGATTTGAATCTGGCAGCGGGAATAAAACTTACATGGAGACTCCTCAAGTCTGAGGGGCTTTGGGCTAAATTCATGTGTGCCACGTATAGGGACTCTGATATATTCTATGGAGCTACTGGCAGGGTTAATCAATCTGGCACGTGGAAATTCCTCCTCCACTGTAGAAGCCTTTCGCAGCTTATTATCAAGAAGAAAGTTGGCAATGGAAAAGAGACCTTATTCTGGCATGATAACTGGCTCCCCTGTGGCCCTCTTAAATCACTATACAATATTCCGGCTGGCGCAAGTACTACTCGTGTTTCGGAGTATTGGAATGGGGCATCATGGAAGGCCGACCCGGTTCTTCACCCTATCTTGCCAATGCTCCAAAATTTTCGCCTATCACTATGCAATGACTCTTGGATTTGGAACCTGGACTCGGGCTTTCGGTTCGCTGATGCGTGGAACATGGTGCGTAAGAAATGGTCCCCATTTTTATTCTCGAAGATTGTATGGTACCGCAACTCTATCCCAAAATTCAGCCTTACTTTGCTGCGTGCCTTCACCAACAAATTGCCTACCAAGGACCGGCTGGAAATATGGTGTTCTATGAATTCAACTACTTGCGATATGTGTGAAGATGACAGCCCGGAAACTATTACACACTTATTCTTCCTTTGCCCCTACTCAAATTACATTATGCGAAGATCTCTACTCAAGCTCGGGGTTAAGGGTCCTGCCGTACTCTCTCTCCCTGATATTGGTACCTACTATTTGGCTAACTGTTGCAAGAAAGGGATGTTTGGATTGATTTGTAAAACTGTTCTGGCAGCGGTCGTGTGGCATCTTTGGCATGAACGAAACAGGCGTGTGTTCAATAATGAAAAGAAATCCAAAGTGTCTCTATTTGAAGATATTTCAAGAGACGTTCGCATTGCCTTGCGTAAGTCTGAGGAGGTGGAACAAGAGGCCGAATTAGCTTTTGCAAATTGGGACATTAGGGACAATGGTTGACTGTTCCCTATTGTTCACTTACATGACTGTATTTTGCTCTGTGTATTCTGTTGTGGCCTAATCTGGATGTTTGATTATTAGATCTAGGGTGACGACGCTTGTGTCCTCTCCCCTAGTCTCTTAGTCTCACATTCTATGGTTAGCCCACCTTGTACTATATGTTTATTAATACTAATGCTATCTTACCTTGCAATATATATATATATATATATATATATATATATATATATATATATATATATATATATATATATATTATATATATAATGAGGGGAGGGTCCGAGTTCTCCGGAGGCGTTCGTGATCTAGGGTTCAGGCGGGCTGGTGGTTCCGTCAATGGAGATTCTCAGTGGATCTTGGCTAGCGGGGCGGTCGGTGATGCCGGTGCGGGGCCCTCGGCTTCCCCGGGGCCGGTAGGATCAAGTGGGACGAGCGTTACTGGGTTGGTAGGGGGTCCTGGTGTTGACGTCCCCGCTTCGCAGGGCGGTGGTGTGGGAGTGGATGGGTGTGCTTCGGTTGGAGGTGATGGGCAGCGCAGTTCGGTGGATGATGCTGATGGCCGTGAGGCGATTGATGGCTGGGTGGAGGTCCGTCGTGGCCGGCATCGGAATATTCCTGGTATCTTACGCCCTAATCTGGGACGGCCTCTGCCTGTGAGGCGCCCCCTGTTGGGGCGGGCTAGGTTGCCTTGCTGCGAGAGGTTGGCAAAGTTACGGGGAGGGATCGCAAGGTGTTTGTGAATATTCCCCAAAGGCCTGTTCCCCCAAGGCCTAAGGTGCCGATTACATTTGATTCTAATGCTGAAAAGAGATCGTGGCTAGATGTTTGTGCGGAACGACGTTCGTATGGGGCGGGTCTGGCAATGAAATTAGTGCCTCCGGTTATTGATGAGAACGGCACCCCTCGTGCAAGGGTGTCGGGGGCATTGGTTGAACGTGGGGCGGAGATGTGGAAGAACACTCTTGTGGGGTATGTCTTAGGCGACACTCCTTATTATGGTCAGATTGTGGCGTGGTTGGAGAGGCTTTGGAGACTTAAGAGGAAGGTTCAAGTCTATTCCAAAGACAATGGTTTCTTTTACTTTAGATTTGAATCAGCTGATGATTGTGACAGGATTCTGCCGGGGGGGCATGGTTATTTGACGGCAGGTTGGTAGTGTTGAAAAAATGGAATATGAACCTTCGTCACGCCAGAGATATTCTCACTTCGGTACCTGTCTGGGTTCAGCTACATGGGCTTCCCTTATACATGTGGAATTTGGAGACGCTGAATATTATTGTAACAGTGATTGGTACTCCTATGTGCTTGGATCGGGCCACTGCAAATTTGGAGAGGATAACCTATGCGCGGTGTTTGGTTGAGGTAGATGCTTCTTTACCTTTAAGGAAATCTATTGAAGTGGAACTGGATGGGGGAGAAATTATAAGTCTGGAGGCTACATTCGAAGGTGAACCACCGAGGTGTAGCAAATGTGTATGTTTTGGCCATACTGATGCCCAGTGCCCTGTGACGGGAGAGCCCCCTTCAATCCAAGGTGATGGAGTGGCAAATGAAAAGTGTCTTCATGATACGGTCGTGGGGGTGAATGATGGAACGATGGAGGCGGTTGTTCCTCAAGAGAAGGAGAGCGGGGAGAAGGTGAAGGTTGTAAATGACCCTGAAATGCTTGCTTCTTCGCCTATTATGTCATCAGAGGTGCTTTCTTCGGCCCCTTTTGAACTTGTGAAATTAGTGCCTGTAACACTTGATGGACCGGCTACGTTGTATGGAAGCACCTGTAACACTAAAATGCCAACGGATCTTTGTAAAAATCCTGTGGAGGCACCTGTAGTAGCCTCGCTGGAGGAGGCCTGCCTTGCCACGGTTGCAGATGTCCAAGCCGCTAAGAAGACAACGGATCTCGGTAACAATCCGGTGGAGGCTCCTGTTGCGTGCTCGCTAGAGGAGGCCTGCTTTAGCCCGGTCGCAGATGTCCATGGCCCGAGTAAAGTATATAGCCCGGTTGATATGCCTGGGAGAGTAAAGTCTATACTCCCTACTTTGCTTGAATGCCCTGCGGGTGGGGATGTTGATAGGATCCCCGAGGTGCTTGCTGTTGACAATCCGGATTGGGTGGTAGAGGAAATCAGCCTAAAACAGGCGGATGATGGCAAGAAGGTGAGAAAGAAGAACGAATGCCAAACGGAATCCGTTGCTAGGAGGAGCTCCAGGATTCATAGCAGCAACTCCAAAAACCATGTTAGTCAATGACAGTATTCATTTGGAATACTAGGGGTTTGAATAACCCGGTACGTCGTCGGGACCTGCGTGACAGAATCAACAAAATTAATCCATCGGCTATCATTCTACTTGAGACGAAACTAAGGTCGTTGGAGAGGATTAACTCTTCTGTGATCCCCTATCACTGGACTTCTTTCCACAATTTTGATAAAGCCCCGGGCGGTCGAATTCTGATTTCTTTGGACCCATCTGTTTGGAAGGCCGGAATTGTCTCTTCCACGGATCAACATGTAACTATTTCTTGCACAAACTCTGGTGGACTTTCATGCGCTATTACTGGAGTGTATGGTCGAAATACGGGGGGGAGCGTAAAGACTTATGGAACTCTATTAAATGTGATGTGGCAGCTCTGAATAAAGGGGCGTGGATGGTATGTGGAGACTTTAACAGTGTGCTTACCGCTGCGGATAAGCTTGGGGGTAGGAGATTGGAGGAAAAAGTACTTTTTGATTTCAATGCGTGTATTTGCACTAGCCAGCTTATGGAGCTCAAGAGCAGGGGATGCAAGTACAGCTGGTGCAATAATAGAGTGGGGGTTGGCCGGATTACTGCACGGCTGGATAGAGTTTTTGTTACAATCGAATGGCTCAGCTTGCTCACTGATTCGTTTGTGGAGTATATGGATCCGAGTACTAGTGACCATTCTCCTATGGTTGTCAGACTTCATTCTCAGGTACATTCCGATCCAAAGCCTTTCAAGTTCTTTAACTATTGGAGCAAATGCCCAGGGATTTCTGACACTGTTGATGAGGGCTGGGGACTATATGTGGCGGGCACGCCGATGTATTGTGTTTCCCAGAAACTAAAGAGGCTGAGACCTCTTATTCGCCAGTGGGCTATTAATCATAATGAAAATAAGCTGGTGAACTTGGCCCGTTCTAAACTGGAAGCTATAAGGAAAAATCCACAATTGTACTCTGAGGCATCTTTACAATCTATTGAGCAGGCTACGATGAAGGAGCTAGCTAGTGCTATGAGTTTAGAAGAGGAGATGATCCGCCAAAAGAGTAGGCAGGATTGGATTGGGATCGTAATACTAAATTCTTTTATAATGTAATGAAGTCGAGAGAAAGCCACAACAGTTTGACTCATTTGGTGGATGCTAGGGGGAGGCTCTCAAGTTCCTTTGATGTTCTGAAAAGGATGCTATTGATTTTTATGAGGGTTTATATAACCAATATCATTATGCTACCGCCTTCCAACCCATTACCCCTAAACGCATTCTTACGGTGGAAGCTTCTGCCTGGCTTATCAGGAGAATATCTGATGAGGAAATCAAGACTGTTGTATTTCAGATGAACCCCGATAAGGCGCCTGGGCCTGATGGATTTAATGCGCATTTCTATCAGCACTACTGGTACAGGATTGGAGAAGATGTTTCTTTGGCGGTCAAATCCTTCTTTGCTTCGGGCTCCCTTCTAAGGCAAGTAAATCATACTCACCTTACTCTTGTTCCCAAGAATTCTAACGCTACTGCTCTAGGTGACTATAGACCTATTGCCTGCTGCAATGTCATATATAAAATTATAAGCAAGATTATTTGTAGTAGGCTCAGGGTGGTGATTCATGAGCTTATTTCTCCAAATCAGGCAGCCTTTCTTAAAGGGAGGTTGTTATCGGATAGTTCTATTATTGCTCATGAGCAGATTTGGGACTTCAGTAAGCCTATGGGGGGAAGGGCCTGCCTAAAGCTGGACTTACGGAAAGCTTTTGACTCTGTTAATCGGGCGTTTATTCTACACTTTATGGGACAGATGGGTTTTCCACAGGTCTTTATAAGATGGATTAGTGAATGCATTAATTCGCCCACTTTCTCTGTGATGGTTAGAGGCTCCCCCGTGGGGTATTTTGAAGGAAACAGGGGTATTAGTCAGGGGGACCCTCTTTCTCCTTATCTATTCGTTATAGCTATGGAAGCCTTCTCTATCCTTATGGCTAAATCACTTGGGTGTGGTGCTCTCCAGCCCATGAGACGATCTGGTTCCATTTCACATCTTCTGTTTGCTGATGACCTGCTAGTGTTTTGCAGAGCTAATCTTAAATCTTTCAGGTGCATCAAGTCTCTACTTCTGGAGTTCAAGAACTTGACAGGGTTGCAAGTAAACTGGGACAAGAGTTCGGCTATATTTAGTAAGGGAACCAAGGACAGGTCTACACTTGCGGATTGCTTGGGTATCAAGATTTCCTCCAATATTACTACTTACCTTGGTCTACCATTGTCATCCAAATACCCTAAGGCACCAATGTACAGTACATTGGTTGACAAATGCAGGAAGAGGCTAATGGGATGGACTTCTACTATGTTATCTACTGCTGGGCGGATTGAGCTGGTTAAATCTGTCATTTACGGTATGGTGGCGTTCTGGATGCAAGCTTATCATATGCCTTATACTGTTGTGCGGGAAATTTCATCCCTTTGCAGGCGCTTCATTATGGGGTCCTCGCGTGCATGGTCTTGGAAGGATATGTGTACCCCAAAAACTGAAGGATTAGTGGGCATTTGTTTATTGGAGGATCTCAATGTGGCATGTGGGGTTAGGCTGACGTGGAGATTTCTTACCTCCAAGAGCTTATGGGCAAGTCATATGAGAACTATATATGGTGGGACAGTTGGGTTTTACGCGGTTGGTGGAGTATTGACACATTCTGGCACTTGGAAACATATGCTTAACTGTAGATCGGCATCCAGTAAAATCATTAGGTGTGTGGTAAAAGACGGATGTTCTACTCTATTCGGGCATGACTTCTGGCTTGATTGTGGGCCACTCAAAAATCTGGTTACGCTGCCACTGGACTCCAATATGAAACGGGTGTGTGATTATTGGGTCCAAGGGACCTGGGCTACTGATCCAGCTATTAACTTCATCCGGCATCACCTTGCAAATGTGACACTCACCCTGGGGTCAGATTCCTGGAGCTGGGTGGCCTCTGTATCTTGGGGTGGGCTTCCATCAGGCTCAACAAATGATCCGCAAGCATCGTCCGCGTCAGGCTCAGCCAACAATCCGCAAGCTTCATCCGCATCAGGTCATGTGCCGCATGCGGCTGTGCAATGTCCGGGCGCTAGGCCTGGGCAAATGGCGTATGGCACTTGCAGTAGGCCATTTCCGAGGGAACATTCTCCTGGTGTGTTGAGGCCTTCTTTTGGCAGCACACGCTCCACGGCTGCTGGGGATCTCTTCACCTTTAAGGATGCCTGGGAAGGGGTTCGGTTGCGGGGAGCGCCCTTCCGCTTCCATAAGTTGGTTTGGTACCCTGGTCATATTCCGAAATGGGCCATCACACTCCTTCGAGCTTTTAGAGGTAAGCTTCTGACTAGAGATGTTATAAGTAGGTGGGGCTTAAACACACCGGTAAACTGTGTTTTTTGTGGCGGAGATTTCATGGAAGATATAAACCACTTATACTTCTCTTGTTCCTATACGTGTTACCTTCTCAAAAGATGCCTGCTAAAATTAAATGTCAAAGGACAGTTTGGCACCTCCCTGACTGATATTGGTGAATATTATTTGGCGAATTTTGGGGTTAAAGGAGCTCTGAGTAGATTAGCTAAAACTGCTCTCTCTGCCTTGGTCTGGCACATTTGGCAAGAGAGGAACAGCAGAGTGTTCGAAGGGAAGAGCAGAGGAAAAGCTAAGATTTTTGAAGCAATTGCTGCTGATGTCAGAGTGGCTTTGTTAGGAGAGGATCCTTCCTCTACTGAGGAGGCGTCAGTATTTGCTAATTGGGAGTTCAGAGATTTGGGTTAAGCCATGATGTATGATCTTTTCTTTGTATAGTTTGCTTGGGGTGGAGAATCTCTAATTAAGAGTGACGGCGCTTGTGCCCTCTCCTCTTTTTTATTGATTCCTCATTCCTACTTACTGTATTGTTGTATATTATTCATTTAATAAAGATCTACTAACTTTCCATGTGTGTGTGTGTGTGTGTGTGTGAGCCCCGTAAATTGCGGAGCACCGACCTTGGGCGATCCTGGAGGTGACTCGGAGAAAGACTGCGGCCCTCTAGCGGCTAAGGAAGGCAAAGCAAATGGGATCCCATCGGTGAAGGAGGGCCAAGCAATCGGGATCCCCGAAGTGACGGCAAAGACGAGCTACGGCGAGGGCTCAGGTTTCTGCAGCAACGGCAAGAATCAGACTGGGGATGGATCTGGCCCTTCGAATGGGGAGGGTGGGAGCTCTCTGGGAGTTGGGAGGATCGCACAAGGCAACGATGACGGCTGGAAAATTGTGGACAGTCGTAAAAAAAGGGGATATTGCGCACAAGGGTTTGGGAAATGAAGGTCACAAATCAGGCGGTGGGATTGGATCATCTAGGGGTGGTGATCTGTATTCTAAAACCCAAGATGTAGGGGATTGCTCCATCAACACCAATTTCGCAGACGGGATATTCTAAGCGCCCCTGGGTGTTTGATAAAATGCCTAAAAGGCCTCCTGCTGAGATAAAGATTGACACTAAGGGGTCAAAACAGACATGGGCCGATGTCTGCACCAACATTAGGAAGTACGATTCGGATATGGGGATGACCTTTGTTCCACCGCTTGTCCATGAAGATGGTATTGAAATGGCTATGGTATCTAAAACTGCATTAGCTTCTGCTGCTGATCAATGGAAGTATTCCCTAGTGGGGTATGTATTGGGAGACATCCCTTTCTATGGGCAGATACGCGCTTGGGTTGATATACTTTGGAATCTCAAGAAGGGCGTCAAGATTTATAGCATGGAAAACGGCTTTTTTTGTTTCAAATTCGAAGATGGAGGAGAGTGTGAAAGGATTCTGCACGGAGGGCCGTGGATGTTTGACGGAAGACTTGTCGTGTTGCAATGCTGGAATTCTTCCCTTAAACATGAGCGGGACATCCTTTCTTCAGTCACTGTCTGGGTACAGCTACATGGGGTGCCATTGGGTATGTGGACCCTAGAGATCATGAACTCTATTGCATCGGTCATTGGGAACCCAATTTGCCTGGATAAGCTCACTGCTAAGAAGGAACGGCTGTCTTATGCGCGTTGCCTGGTTGAAATCCATGCCAAGAAGCCTATTGCTAAAATTGTTATGGTATGCACTGAGGATGGACCAACAATCTCAATTGGGGTAAAAGTTGAAGGGGAACCACCTAGGTGTTCGCAGTGTGTTTGTTTTGGGCATTCGAATAAGCAATGCCCTGATTTGGCCGGGCTCCCTTCACTCCAAATGAACCGGCCAAAAAATAATGAAGGGGTAGGAATTGCTTCTGTAATTATCTCGTCTGCACCCAAAGAAATCTCACCTAATGTGCTGTCAGGAGGGGGGGCACATCAGAATGTGATCACGAGGGAGAGGGGAACTACTTCTGGGTCTGAGCAGTTGGATATTGGGATTTTGAATGAAGACATGGGAGATAATCCAGATGTGGCTGGAGTAATCAAGGTTAGTGAGTTGACAGCAAATTCTAGGAATGTGCAGGTGAGACCTGAGGGAGGCTTGAATAACTGTATTGTCGCTAATGAAGCTGTCGCTGGCCATAATTCTGTAGATGCCGCTGCCCATGATTCTGCAGAGGGGTCCGTCCCCGTCGCCGCTAATGAAGCTGGAATAATCCATTCACAATCAGCAGGGGTTTTGATGATAAAGAATATTCTGATGGGGAACTCTATGAGCTTGATTCAGCAGATGATACTGATTCCTTAGGGCAAAAGGATATTGCGGATTGCAAAGCATCATCTCGCGAGGAGGACCTGCCGTCTCTCCTTGATGACAACCATGGTGATGAAATTGATAAAGTACCAAAGGAGCTGACTATTGAGAACCCAAGGTGGGCATTTGAGGAGCAATCTCCTCTACAGCAAGGGGTTAAGGAAAATACAGCAACTACAAAGAAAGATCCCAAATTAGAGACTCTTGTACGAAAAAGCTCCAGGATTAGGGGGAGTAGCCTTAAACACCCAATGGTTAATCAATGACTGTGCTTCTATGGAATACCAGAGGTCTCAATAACCCCATTCGTCGTAGGGATCGGCGTGATAGGTTGAAAAAAATAAAACCTTCTATTGTGATTCTCTTGGAGACCAAGCTCAAGTCTCCCCTGAGTAGTAAGAAATCTGTAATTCCCAAATCTTGGGTCTCTATAGATAACTTTGATATTGTTGCATGAGGAAGGATACTGATGGGGTATGACCCTAATGTATGGAAAGCTACCCTCATCACCTGCTCAGCTCAGCATTTTACTGTGAAGTGTTTGAACGCATGGGGATTTTCTTGTGCTATTACGGGGGTGTATGCTCGCAACACCATAGTAGAGAGAAAGGAGTTATGTGATAAGCTTGAGGTGGATGCTTCTTGGGTAAGAAACACGGCTTGGTTGGTGGGGGGCGATTTCAATAGTGTACTCTTCTCGAAAGACAAGGTGGGGGGCAGGAAGCTTGAGGAAAAGATGACCAAAGACTACACTGATTGCATTTGTAAATGTATCCTCCAGGAGCTTAAAAGTACGTGGAGCAGACTTAGTTGGTGTAACAATCGAATTGGGGATTGTCGCATTGCAGCCCAGCTTGATCGTGTCTTCTGTAATGCGGATTGGAACAACTCTTTGGCGGAATCTTTTGTTGAATATTTGGACCCTCTTACTAGTGACCATTCCCCAATGGCCGTTTATCTCCACCCTCAGGTACTTTCTTTTCCAAAACCATTCAAGTTCTACAATTACTGGACCAAGTGCCCAGGTTTTTTGGAGATTGTTGAAGATAGCTGGGGTGGCCTTGTTGCTGGCACCCATATGTTTCGGTTAGAGACTGAAGAAAATTGAAGAGACTGAAGCCTATTTTGTGAAAATGGGCCCTTGATATCAATGCCTCAACTGATGTGCAAACATGCCGCGCAAAATTGGAGTTTATTAGGAGTTCCCCTGATCTTCATATTACCCCATCTATTCAGGCCGCGGAAGGCTCTGCTGTAAAGGAAGTGTCAAAGGCTATGGGCCTAGAAGAGGATATGTATCGTCAAAGGATTAGGCAGGTGATTTGGGTTGAATATTGCGTATTTAACCCCTCATCTAGTGATATTTTGTGCTTATAATGATGCTTAATTGTTCTCTAATACATTCGTATATTGTACACCATCAATTATTAGAGAAAACACCTTATTTGGGCACAAAACAGCAATTAACGAAGTATTTCTGCACTTTTTATATTTTTCCTAACTTGGTCTCGATCTCACGATTCCAACGACTATTTATTTGTATTTTTCTGAGATCTGTGCTAATTACTATGAATTTTTGAATGCAGAATACCATTTAATTGAAGAAATACGGAAGAAATACGTTTAAAATATGCCGCACAAATCTTGGCGCACCACGCGGCAGCCCCAGAGCGAATCCTGCCCAGATCCTGCGGCTGTAAAGAAAGGACGACGCGGCGTTTTAACGACCGCACGATCATCATCCAACGGATCCTGTTTCCCCATTCTCGTATTCAAAGGGCGGCGACGTGGACGAATCTGAAGCGTCCGATGGCGATCTGACAGCTGATAACAATCCCGCACGGAGCAGTGACGAGCAGTCGACGTGGCTAAATGCTACCCGTTGATGCACGATCGGACGGTCCTGAGCGACTCCGATCCGTATTCGAATTCGGCGGGCTTTGCACGAATCTTAAAGCCACTCGGCTCTCCCTCATTCAATCCCGCAATGATCGACGGTCCAGATCAACCACCGATGGCGGATCGGGTTAAAAGCGGTTATTGGGTTTGAATTTTGACCCGTTAAGGCCCCCAAACCCGCAATGCCTCTATATAAGCGTATTTCTAGGGTTTTAGGCCGTATTCTTGGCGTATTTGGGTGATTTTGGAGCCGATTTTTGAAGTATTTCGTAGAGATGACAGAGGGCAACCTGAGGAAAAATTCCAAATTCTTTGAGGAAGAAGAAGAGGGGTTTTCTAAGGCTTTTTGCTAGCGTATTTGGTGATATCTTGAACTCTTTAGCGTATTTTGAACTATATTTGATTGTATTGTGTAGAACCATGCTATATATGATGAAATCTCTGTTTATTTTCAGTATGAGTAGCTAAATTTCTATTGTGCATGGTATGGCGTAGTTAGGAGATGTGATTCGTATTCGTTTGGTTGTATTATTGTTCTAAAATTGCATGTCGATAAAGTTGTGATCTTTAGCTTAAAAATCCACCTTTTCATATTCCAAAAGAATTGATTTAGTTGATGATCACCCCACAAGGGTGAGTTTTGATCTCTCCAAAAGAGAGTTTCATATCTTATTTCAAAGATTATAACTTTAGCGACGATATTATGAAATTTGTGCTTTAATCCCCAAAAGGGTATTTTCCGATGAATTGCTCCCACAAGGAGAATTTATTGAGTTATAATAAATCAACCAAATAAATACGAATCGTTGATCCTAATGAACCCACACCATGTGCATACTTCTCATTGTTATTTTCACGAATTTTCATTGTTCGTATCGTTCACGTATTCACAATTCACTATCACCACCATTTAAAGTGTTTAGTTTCTCTACGTAGATTTTCTATTTGATTTAAGCTTGTGGTTTCAACAGATTTCTCCCAAGGATTCGACATCTGGACTTCCAAATTATACTACTTGTACGGACTCTTGCGCTTGAGAGTAGTACCTTTTCGGGCCCCACCAAGTTTTTGGCGCCGTTGCCGGGGAGAACGGGTTGTTACTACGGTTTATTTCATAAGAATACCTTCGGTGAGATCTTTCCACTTTATTGTATATAATTTTTGTTTGCTTTCATATAATAATAAAAAAATATTTGTGCTAGTTTATGTGGCATAGGACTCCTAGGACACATAGGTTGACTCGACGTTTTGATATGGCTAATAATAATATGGATGAAAATTTTAGCAACAACAACGAAAATAATGTGCAACATGGAGTGCCTAGGACTTTAAAAGATTTACTCAGACCCACTAGGACTAGCACTGCTTCATGCTTTGTTTAACCTACCGATGCAAATTCTTTCAATTTCAAACCTGGGGTGATCCAACTCTTACCCACCTTTCATGGGTTAGACAAGGAAAATCCATATATTCATATTAAAGGATTTGAGGAGGTGTGCTTGACATGCTTTGATGGGAAAACTATCGAGGACACGGTATATCTTAAACTGTTCCCATTTTCATTGAAAGACAAAGCTAAAAATTGGTTGAATGCATTGCCATCACGTTCTATTACTACATGGATTGATTTGCAGGCTGCATTTCTAAAGAAGTTTTTTCCTATTCACAGGACACAGGGACTGAAGCGGCAGATCATGAACTTTGCCCAGAAAAGCGAGGAGACATTCTACCAGGCATTTGAAAGGTTCAATGAGCTGTTGCTTGCATGCCCACACAATGGCTTCGACAAAAGCAGGATTATTGGCTTCTTCTACGATGGACTGCAGCCGCAGATGAAGCAATTTGTAGAGATGATGTGCAATGGAGGATTCTTTGATAAAGAGCCAGATGAAGCTTGGACGTACCTGGAGGAGATAGTAGAAAATGCGCAGACATGGGACACTACTTCAGACTACGAGAGAGGAGGCCACTCTGCACCATCTCAGCCTACACGAGGATCGGTATTCAATTTAAAGCCAGAGGATGCGTTGGAGGCAAAGATGGAGGCCATGATCACAAACAAGCTTCATGCCATGAATATGAAAGAGGCCAAGGCAGTTGAGATAGAGCAGATTTGCGCACTTTGCGACGTTGGTGGCCACGACACCAGTGCTTGTCCTACACTTCCAGCTTTGAAGAGCATTCTAGGCAATCCAACGGGGGTGAATCAAGTGTCATCAAACTACCAGAACTTCAATTCCAACAATAAGGGGTGGCGCAACAATCCAAACTTAAACTGGGGCCCCAATCAGGAACCTCAGCAGCAGGCTCCACCGCCGTTCAGACAGAATCAATATAACAAAAATTATCAAGGTGGGAACCAAAGGAGGGACCATGAGCCAGTGCAACAACAGCAGATGCAACCATTTGGTGATGCGCTTCAGCAGCTCATTCAGCTACAACAAGCCCAAATGCAGCAACAACAGGCTCAATTTCAGGCCCAGCAGACTCAAAATCAGCAGATGAGCGAGAGCTTGGCGAGGCTTACAGCGACATTGGAGAAAGGTAAGCTTCCATCTCAGTCAATTCCAAATCCTAATATGGGCTCATCTTCTTCTGCAGGTAACAATATGAAGCCTTGCCAAGCTGTGTCCACTTTGAGGAGTGGAAAAGAGATTCAGAAGCCTGACCCACCAAGCAGAGAAGCTGAGCAAGAAGAGGAAATTCAAGAGCAAGAGGAGGTGCAGGAAAAGAGCACGGAAGTGGGTTTGAGCAAAAATGTCATTAAAGAGAAGGAACCCGCAGCATATGTACCTGCAGCGCCTTTCCCTCAGCGGCTACTTCAGAAAAATAGAGATAAGTATCAAACTGAAATTCGTGAAATTTTTCAGAAGTGCCAGATAAATATTCCATTGCTTGATGCTATTAATCAGATACCTGCCTATGCTAAATTTCTGAAAGACTTGTGCACTGTTAAAAGAAAATTAAATGTGAAAAAGAAAGCATTTTTGACTGAACATGTTAGCTCTATTGTGCAACAAAATACACCACCTAAATTTAGAGACCCTGGATCACCCACCATCACTTGCACCATTGGCACTAAAAAGATTGGAAATGCTTTATTGGATTTAGGTTCTAGTGTCAATATCTTGCCATATCCTATTTTTGTGCAGCTTGGGTTAGGACAGCTAAAGCCTACATCTGTTATATTGTAACTAGCTGATAGATCTATTAAAGTTCCAAAGGGATGCTTTGAGGATGTCCTCGTTCAGGTGGACAAATTGTACTACCCTGCAGACTTTATAGTTCTAAACATCCAAGGACCCCAAACTGCCAATGCTACTCCTATCATCCTAGGTAGACCATTCCTAGCGACATGCAATGCTTTAATAAATTGTAGGGATGGTCAACTGTCACGCCCCGCTTCCCAAAATATTGAGTAGCGAGGCATGGCCAGCCCGCATGGACTAGAGTCGTTGAGGCTCGGGGTCCAATAAGCGTCCATGGCAAGTTATGATGCGGAGGGGAAGGTCCGATCAAATGATTTAGCATGAAACAATAGAAATAGCAGTAAAAGATATTATTCAAACGCAGAAGGTAACCAACAAAGAGTTTAACATAAAGACTAAAACTGTTCGTACCGGAGGCAACTAAAGAGGTAAAAGTCTGCGGGGGATCCTCAGGTTGTGGCAGCTCTGTCAAGTCTGTGACATGTGTAAAACACAAGTCAGCAACGAACTAATGAAACCATAAGTTAATGCAGTTATACAATTCTAGCAGTTTTAAATGAAATTTAAAAGACAACTACACAGGCAGTCCTAGAAAGCAGGAAATAAGTTATGGTTATTCTAATCGATCTGCTAGGGGTGTCCATCTAGTCAGATCGTCTAAGAGTTGTTCATGTAGTTCTGTCAATCAGCCAGGGGTGTCCATCTGGTCAGATTGTCTAAGTCTAGAAAAGGTCAAACGACCGGAATGCATCCCTGCGAAGCAGACAGGAGTGCACCAACTGCGATACAAAGATAAAGCCTAAGGACTCAAGCTGCGTAGGCGGAGGGGAGCTACCACCCAGGCCCAGCTAGACTCTTTTGTCCAACCCCACCCGCGAGTCGTTTGTGTTATGGACACGAGCCAACAAACGGTCCATCTAGACACGAGACAAGACGAGGATCACGAATGATACTACGTATCATACCGGAGCGCACCAGTCACGGGTGAGCCAAAGCTGGGGAGCACCAGTTCTCAATGGTCACCCCCGTCGTCGATCCGAAACAAAACATTAATCATGAATGATACTACGTATCATACCAGAGCGCACCAGTCACGGGTAAGCCAAAGCTGGGGAGCACCAGTCCTCAATGGTCACCCCGTCATCGATTAACTATCCGTAAGCGAGACGTTCCTGGACGAGCCAATAAACGCTCCACAAGTCCGTAAGCGAGCCGTCTCTGGGCTAGCCAGCAGACGCTCCACAAGAGTAGTGCCAACCTCCGTATAGGAGAGGCCCACGCCTGTGATCTTCTACAAAGATCCACACAATTATAATGTCTGGCTTATCAATTAGCATGTGAGGTTTAAGTTGCATCTTAAAAGTGGGTTCGAGTAGAAAGTAACATGTGATCATTTTCAAGTATTTTACAGAAATAAATCTAGCAGTTCTAACATCAATTCTAGAAAAGCATAAAAGAAGTAACTAAAGTCTCATTCCTTGCCTGAAAGATTCCGACAAGGATGTAGTCCAGCAGGGTCTGGGTCAACCAACGGATCTACGGAACATCAACACGACGCGAAAGCTACACTGGCGTCGGGTAGCGACGCCAGGGGTTGGAATCCGGTTTCGTGAACGGTACGGAACGGCGGTTTCTCTGTGATAAAATCACGAGCACAAATGAGTTCGTTATGAAAGGACAAGAAATTATTAGACAACCTGGGACGTCTATAAATCAATTGTAATTTAGTTCTCTATTCCAGAATTGGTAACACATCAATACTAATGGTCACTAAAATTATAAATATGATAATAACGACACGTTGCTAGCGCAAAAATATATAAAAATAATTAACCTAGGCTAAAAGTTGTCTAAACTAGTTATTACCATATAATCATCATTGGCAACGAGATAACAAGATTATTAAAAGGGTAAACAGTCAAAATAAGATCATCTACAATCCTCTTTAGACTCAATCATCATTTGAATTTTGTTTTAGACATTTGTTGCTGCAAATTGCCATTTTCATGACTTAAAAAAATGCATCATTCTGAAGATGCCATCAAAGGCACATCAGAGTGAGGAGGCAACAGAACTAGGGGCCAGGGCATAACATAATCCGTGCATCTCTATGAACCTATTGATGAACTAGTCGACTTTTATACGTCTGTTCCCGGTTGTTTTATATTTTCTTGAGAAGACCATAACAGCAATATAATCCATATCATACCTGTTGGATACCACTCTAAAGATTACTACAATGAATGAATGTTTCATGACTGTAAACATCTGCTTATAGTCCATAGTAAGGACCCAAAACTGAAAGAATGATGAATAAAAACACCCACTGAAGCCCGCAGGTTGGGTGAAGGATCCGGCGAAGGGAATGGCTAGGTCGGCCGGAACACCGGCGTGGGGAGGTTGAAGAGGAGGTGGATGCGGTTGCACGGCCATCAGCGTGACAAGCGGGGTTTGGTCGCTTGCAAGATATGGAGGCGGCGCAGCTTCACCGGGGAGGCCGATGATCGCTAGGCGGCGTTGCTGCAACGCCGGGGAGTCGCTTTGGGTGGGGCACCGCTGTGCGCGGCCATCAGCAGCACTGGCACTGCTGTTCCACGCCTGACGGAGCACGGGGCGGTGGCTGGTCGGGTCTTGGTCGGGGGAGGCCGCGGGGAAGGAGTTAGGTTGGCGAGGATGGGCGAAGGTGATCGCTGGGCGGCGCGGTTGCCGGAGATCGGGGCGGGGGTGTGTCAACGTGAGTTGGGAGGGAGAGGGGGTTACGCCGACGGGGGTCATTGGCGCTTGGCGGATACAAGGAGAGGCCCACGCCTAGGTGGTCGCCGCGAGCATAAGAGGGGGCGCCAGCACGATGGGTTGATCGGCGTGGGGGAGAGCCGGAGGAGGCCATGGCGGCTGATGCGATGGCTGGGGGAGTTGATGAAAGACCTAGGGGTTCTTTTGTGTTTTTAAACAGAAGTAGGGCAATTTCTTATTGGGCATGGGCTGTGAAAGGATAGGCTAGGTTAATGTTTTGTAGGGTAAGGGCTGCACGTGACTAGGGTTCAAGATTTAATATTATAGGGATGTAATATAATAGCTAAGTGAGACAGAAAAGGCCTAAGCTTATATTATAAATTGAGGGGATGTTCTTGTGGGCCTAGGGTTAATTGGTTGGTTATAGATTTTTGCAACGAAATAACAATCATCCCAATCAGCTGTGTGTGTGCGATGGCTCAAGAGCTCGGCCAAGATCAAACAGTGGGCTAGGCATTGGGGTAGGTTAATATTGTTTTAATGATATTATTAGAAAAATAATTCGATCCCTCTCCTTCTCTCTCTCGCCTGGGTAAGAGTGCGGCCAAGTGGGGAAGGTGCGCTAATTCAAAGCTAGGAGGGTGACCAGATTATTATAAAATAATAGGGGATATGTGCCCATAGAAACTTGGGGGTTAAACCGATATTAGGTTGGGTAAAAAGTGAAAGTAGGTCAAACGAAGCCCAAAAATTGTGAAATAAATACCGGGGTGACCGGGATGACGAGAGAAAGAAGACAGAAAAGACGGATCATAATTTCGATGACGAGAAACGAAACTAAATAAAAAGGCCTCGCGACAAAAGTGAAAATCGCGACGTCTCTTCAAATAAGATCAAGTTGTGGGAGAACGACCCGTGAAAGGACGTTCCTAATTAATACCACAATTTAATATTCTCCGAGAGAGTCGCAACGACATATCACACCATAGAATTCAGATACAGACAAAGTCTAAAATAAATACGTGCACGGACAAGACTACGTGCACGTAAAGCATATAAGGCTACGGGGGTCCAAAGGCGACCTTAATTCTAAGTTAGGCACACATCGGGGTTGGCCTGCTAAGGATGCAACCAAGGTGCTACGGCCATATCGACTCAACGACACGACTCACATACCAAGCACAAAACCAATCAGGTACTCGAAATTGCTATACGCACAGCCGTATGACAAATAGCGAGTACCGGCCGTTACATCCTACCCACCTTAGAATAAAGTCCGTCCTCGGACTTTTCTTAATTTCAGGTATGGCTAGACTCCTTTAGTTAACTATAGTAACTACCCAGATCATTCCTAGCACGGTACTTCAACCAACATATAACCTAATACATCTATCTATATACATGCTCAGTAATAATATTCATCAATTATTTTCCAACCATTACATCTTGCACTTATAGCTAGGTTAATATTATTTACGCATGCATTTCTAGCTCATGGAAGTGCCTCCGCACATTCATACCTACGCACAATCATATTCCAACATTCAATAATCACCCCATCATATACAACCATTGTATTATACATATAGTACATATGTACGAACTAGGGTATTCAAATTCATCACGAATTTAAAACCGAAAATACATATATCTACTCAATATAACCTACAAAAAGGTATATCCCCTAGTATACATTCAACACATCAATCGTAACAATAATACTTAGCTATATTATAACTATTCGCCACAACACCAAATGACAAACAATTTCTTATTACAAACAATACATAATCACACTATCATGTTAATCTATTCCTATAAGCACAATGCATCCAGCCTAATAACTATGCATATAGCACATCTCACTCCTAATTTAACTAACACATACTCATTCAAACATGTAAACCTTCATTCATAACTATAGAATAAACCTGTATCTATATATATGGTGTAGCTACGCGTGTCCAGGTGCGTAGCGTAACCCAGCACAAACACCTATATAACTACATTCACCATATCCTATCATGCACGGATATATATAACACTATACTCACATCCGCAAACCACAACCACGTTATAAAATGCTTACTGAGCATACTCACTCGCTCTCGAGTGAGACTCCAAGATACATACCAAACAATATACAATCTATGTACTTATACACACACTCCTATATATCTATATGACACGACTCATCATATGTAGCCTTAGTAAATAGCTAGACATCACTATACAATCATTCACACATCAGAACATGTAATTCATACTTATCCCATATATACGTATATACAATCGCGCAACACATTCTTATCCTAGTATCTATAAGCATGTCCACTCGTACTCGAGGGAACACTAAGACTTATATGTATTCACATGCATTATATATTCACACCTATTATCTTACATAAGTATCTATACTTATTCATGTACTATATACACATAATCATTACATTCATCGCAATACACATATTCCATTATTCATCCATAAGCTCACATATACCTACGTAATAATACCAAGCATGCCCGACAATGATATATATTCACTCGAGCCGGGTAATCCTCCTCATGGATCTACGGGGAAGGCAGAACAAACACAAGGCTCTAATGTGCAGACACTTCTAATATTTGACATCTAGAGTGGTTAAACAACCTCCAACTAACCAGCCCTAAATGGCTGGTCCCGATCATTTTAAACACCAATAAAATTTCCAACTCAAAAGGCCCGTTCATGAGAACTTGTTATAATGATCCTGTTGTTCCCCGCTTCAATTGGTCCTTGGCTCAGCTGCCTCTAGGAATCTCTAAAGTGAAACTACCAACCAATTCTAGATTTTTAGGCGTCAGACTTACTTACGATTTCCTTTTAAATCCAAACAACCAAGGCAATCTAATAACTCTTTTCCCATATTTCCTGATCATTGAGCACTAGTAAAACCAAACACGCTCACTTGACTTGATCTAGAATTTTCATTGACACGTAAACTGTTAGTCACCGTTGATTATAATTCATCCACATGATCTGGAGAAGTCATCGCCTTTCACCATTTCGTAAACTGTAACTGGAATCTAGTGATCAGTACGCACTCGATGCGTATTCGAACGGTCGAATTTGAAACTCCC
The DNA here is from genome assembly GCA_030789695.1 of Scilla litardierei. Taxonomy (NCBI): domain Eukaryota; kingdom Viridiplantae; phylum Streptophyta; class Magnoliopsida; order Asparagales; family Asparagaceae; genus Scilla; species Scilla litardierei. The sequence goes on along the minus strand of CM061130.1, from coordinate 101,375,479 downwards.
ATGACATTCCCAAGGTCCTTAATTCCTTTAAATCACTGTGTCCAAAATAGATCATGTTGTTGATCTTATACAATCCATCATAAGATCGATCTCGTCATCTCATTATCACTCTGAATCTCTTCTGTTCGTCTCTAATGATCATATTATTTACTTCAACCATGTTACTTCAAAACCCAGGTTATACGGTTGCTACTCGGCTTATATATAAATATGCTCATAATATCTGTTGCATAACATTTCACTTGATCGATGTAGATCTACGCGTTAAGTCGTTAAGACAAGAATTCTAATCACCACACTTCTATCACGAGCAGCATACTAAGAGTCAATCTCATTCCCTCGATTCAATGTTCTCACTTCCATGGTTCCTTGTCAAGTCGAGAATCCATCCTTATAACTATCCAATGTGTTAGAAATACATCACTTTAAACTTTATCTTATTCATGTATTCTTACTCAAATCCAAACTAGAGGGGGCCAAGGAACTAGTCTAAACCTAACTAACTTATGTCAGACTCAAATATTGTTGGTTGTATGAATAGTTACTGCAACACTATTGTTTCGATAAATCATTCGATGAAGACCTGCATGGGCCACCACAATAACTGTCATGCCCCACTTCCCAAAAGATTGAGCAGCGAGGCATGGCCAGCCCGCATGGACTAGAGCCGTTAAGGCTCGGGGTCCAATAAGCGTCCATGGCAAGTTATGATGCGGAGGGGAAGGTCCGATCAAATGATTTAGAATGAAACAATAGAAATAGCAGTAAAAGATATTATTCAAACACAGAAGGTAACCAACAAAGAGTTTAACATAAAGACTAAAACTGTTCGTACCGAAGGCAACTAAAGAGGTAAGAGTCTGCGGGGGATCCTCAGGTTGTGGCAGCTCTGTCAAGTCTGTGACATGTGTAAAACACATGTCAGCAACGAACTAATGAAACCATAAGTTAATGCAGTTATACAATTCTAGCAGTTTTAAATGGAATTTAAAAGGCAACTACACAGGCAGTCCTAGAAAGCAGGAAATAAGTCAAGGTTATTCTAATCGATCTGCTAGGGGTGTCCATCTAGTCAGATCGTCTAAGAGTTGTTCATGTAGTTCTGTCAATCTGCCGGGGGTGTCCATCTGGTCAGATTGTCCAAGTCTAGAAAAGGTCAAACGACCGGAATGCATCCCTGCGAAGCAGACATGAGTGCACCAACTGTGATACAAAGATAAAGCCTGTTAGGATTTATTCTGTGGTCATTCTAGTATGCGTCTTGTCATATGTGGCACTGGAGAATGTTGGATAGGTTGATATCCCTGCCATATGTAGAAGAGAATGTTGGACATTTTGTTGAACAGATTGTTGGACCAGGATGTTCAACAAACTATGCTTACTTGCATACCTGGTGCGCCGTGGTGCTCAATAGGATGCGTAACTGGAGCCAGCGTATTCCGCTATTTTCTATCTTGTTGTTTCTGCTCTTATGGTGGTTATTAAATGATTTATTGTTGATTGTGCGCTATCTCTTGAGAATCGGTTGAAGAGAGATTTTCGGCAAATCAATACTCTTGCCGCTGCCACGTTCGGATTTATCAGGATCTCGTAACCGCCTCTTTAGGATCTTTCGGGATCTTCTTCTTGTTGAAGATGGTGCAGTTGTTGCTGAAGATGGAGCCGAATCTTGGTTTGATTGCCTGCGTGGAAATTGAACCAAAGATGGCAGGGGCGTTCCCTTTTAAGCCATGGGTTGTTTGACGGCTAGGGTTAACGCTTGAGTTTAAGAAGTTCAAGGATAATCTCCGGGAGGGAGGCCGACGGCTGCGACACGCATGATCAAGGGAGTTGATCGAGTCGGTGGTGCAAGGGGAGCTTGCAGGCAAGGGGAGCTTGCCAAGAATACTTCACGGGGTTGATTGCGATCATCCCCTCACGGTTTGTTTTTAAGGATGAGAGTGTTCTTCCTTATTAAAGCGTGAATTGTAGAATTTGTATTCTCCAATCTTTTTAGTGAAGTATTCAATTTTCTGGGCGTGGCCCCGCAGATGTAGGTGTGCGCACCGAACTGCGAAACCAATTCTTGTGTGTCCTTGCATGTTGCGTGCTTTTACGCTGTTTGCTATATTCTTTACTGTGTACTGAATTTCATTTGGTATCAGAGCCTGTCATCTACAATACTTTGACCTTCTTTCAAAGTGGATGTGATCCTGTAGGTCAGTACGCTGATCATGAACACAAAAGAAGGTGCTTCGGTCACTCGTCCCCCTTTGCTTACTGGATCGAACTACACCTATTGGAAGTCTCGTATGCGAGCTTTTATCAAGTCCTTGGATGAAAAAGCTTGGGTTGCTACAGTTGAAGGATGGAATCCTCCGGTTGAAGTCAACAAAGAAGGCAAGGAGAGTTTCAAACCTGTTAGAGACTGGAATTCTGATGAAGAACGTGCTGCCTTAGGAAACTCTAAGGCGGTTAACGCCATCTTTACTGCCGTTGATGAAGAGCAGTTCAAGCTTATATCAACTTGTGAGCATGCTAAAGAAGCTTGGGACATACTTCAAAATGTGCATGAAGGAACCAGCACTGTTAAGGCCTCAAAATTACAGATGCTCGCCAGCCAGTTTGAAAATCTAAGGATGAACGAAAACGAGACGGTTGCAGAGTTCAATGGAAGATTGAGAGATATTGCTAACCAGGCATTTCAACTGGGTAAGAAGTATTCACAAAAGAAGCTTGTTGAAAAAACTCTGAGGTCCCTGCCAGATAAATTTTCAGCAAAGATTGCAGCTATAGAGGAGGTAAGGAACACTTCGACCATGAGATTGGACGAACTCATGGGATCCTTACAGACCTATGAGATGAATCTCAAACAAAACAAAAAGGAGAAGGGTGTTGCCTTGAAGATTGAAGCCAGTGAACCATCAAAATCTGATGATGAGACAGAACTCGAAGATGATATCGCGCTTCTCACCAAAAACTTTAGTAAGATGATGAGAAAGATCAGCAATAAAGGTCAGAATTTTAAAGCTACCAATAAAAAGGTGCGGACAGGACCTCCTGCGGGTGAAAGGAATGCTGGTCGTCCTATACAAAGGTATGAGTCTAAAAACAAAGGAAAGGGAATACAGTGTAGAGAATGTGAAGGTTTCGGACATATACAGGCAGAGTGTGCAAACACTCTAAAGAAGCTAAAAGGGAAATCTCTTGCCAGCACTTGGAGCGATGAAGACTCTGGAGATAGCGAGGAAGATGAAGACATAACCAGTAATTATGTGGCGTTCACAGCTATTCTGAATGAAAAATCTGAAGGCAAGTTCGCCAGCCTTGTTGAACATAATGTTGCAACATGTACTGCTACAACGAAGCACAAGGGAGAACATGTTGTACAAAATGTTACAACAAACAAAGCTGACTCTGACAGTGAAGCTGAATCAGAAGTCGGGAGTGAAGAAGATATTGATGATGAGGAAATCCGCGTAGCCTATCAAACTATGTTCTACAAATGGATGGAAATTTGTGAAACCAACAAGAAACTGAAAGATGAATGCTCTAAGTTGAGGAGTGAGAAGAATACATATCAAATCAAACTTCTGAAGACTGAAGCAAGTCTCCGGAACTGTGAGAGAGACATGAAGAGAGCCATAATGAGAGCTGAGAAGGCTGAAAGCACAGTTAACAGATGGAACTCTGGGAAAACCAAACTCAATGACATCCTCAACATGGGAAAAGTCGCTGGAGATCGAACTGGAGTTGGGTACAACAGAGGAAGTAATTTTCACACACCCAAGACTAGGAGTAGTCTCAATGCTAAGGAACATGTTAAATGGAATCCACATGATGAGGTCAAGCCACGAGGAAAGAACAGAAGAGGTACTACTCCTAGACAGCTTATATGCAGTTACTGTAAACAAATAGGACATAATGATTGGAGGTGTTTCAAGCGCATGAAGCATGTGAGTGAAGGAAGAAATATTGTTCGTCCACAGCAACAGACAAGCATGAAGTGGATTAAGAAGTCGGAACTGGTCAGTATGGTTGCATACACCTCTTTAGCTACCTTTGCAGAAAATCAGTGGTACTTTGACAGTGGGTGCTCTCGGCACATGACAGGAAACAAGGGACTTCTGTCTGAGTACATTGCTGGAAATAAAGGTCATGTCACCTTTGGGGACGGACAGAGAAGCAAAGTTATTGGAAAAGGTAATCTCAATATGACAGAAACTCTGAAATTGAAAGATGTGATGCATGTTGAAAATCTAAAGGCTAATCTTATCAGTATAAGTCAGCTGTGCGATCAAGGGCTACTGGTTCGGTTCAACAAAAATGAATGTCTTGTGTTTAACAGTGATAAAGTATGTATTCTTTCTGGAAAAAGATCCAGTGACAACTGCTACCTATTGCAAGAACCTGACAGATGTCTGAGTATCACCACTGATGCTTCTGAACAATGGCATCAGAAATTAGGCCATGTTAACTTCAAGACCTTAATGAAAATCTCCAAAGCAAGAGCTGTCCGAGGAATGCCTACGTTAATCAAGAAGAAGGAAGGAGTGTGCGAAGCTTGCCAACTGGGGAAGCAGAAGAAAATTAGTCACAAACAAATTCAGAGTATCACAACATCAAAAACTCTGGAGCTACTGCATATGGATCTGATTGGACCCACTTCAGAAACAAGTGTCGGAGGTAAGAAGTACATTTTTGTTTGTGTTGATGATTTTTCACGCTTCACCTGGGTGGATTTTCTGAAGGAAAAATCAGACACTTTTAATGCTTTCAAAAACCTGTGTACTCGTCTACAAGTAGAAAGAGGAGACAACATAGGGAAAGTCATTCGAATCCGTAGTGATCACGGAAAAGAGTTTGAGAATCACTCATTCTCTGAATTCTGTGAGGCACAAGGTATAGGACATGAATTCTCGGCTCCTAAGACTCCTCAGCAAAACGGAGTTGTCGAAAGGAAGAATCGAACTCTTCAGGAAATGGCTCGTGTTATGCTGAATGCTCGAAAAGTGAATACTAAGTGGTGGGCTGAAGCGATTAATACTGCTTGTTACACCATCAACAGGGTCTATCTTCGACCACTGACTGAGAAAACTCCATATGAAATATGGAAAGGTCGAAAGCCTGATGTCTCCTACTTTCATATTTTTGGAAGCAAGTGCTACATCCTGCAAGATCGAACACCAAGACGGAAATTCGACACCAAGAGTGACAAAGGAATTTTCTTGGGGTATTCTACACGGAGTCGTGCGTTCCGAGTGCTGAATGAACGAACAGATGTCATGATGGAATCCATTAACGTTGTGGTTGATGATTTTGATCAGGGAGAATCTATTCTGACCGGTGAGAAAGGAGTTCAAGAAGACATAAATGAAGATGATGTTCGTGTTGAAAGTGATGTTGCAACAAACAAAACCAAACAGAACCATGTTGAACAAATTGTTGCAACACAGGATACTGCCAACATGGAGTCAACCCAAGTAGAAGCTGACAATGCTCAAGATGCTGAGGGAATTACAAAGATCATACGAGATCATCCGCCGGATCTAATCATTGGTGACGTTCACGACAGTCGTCGCACCAGAGGCACTAGTCGTGTTAATTACAGAGATCTGGCTGGGTATGCTTGCTTTCTTTCTACTATCGAACCCAAAAATGTGAAGGAAGCAATGGGTGATGATTTCTGGATCTCGGCCATGCAAGAGGAACTGAACCAATTCCAACGAAATGACGTTTGGAGTCTTGTGGAGAGACCAAAAGGAACTAATGTCATCGGGACAAAGTGGATATTCAAAAATAAGACAGATGAGAAGGGAAATGTCACCCGGAATAAAGCCCGGCTTGTTGCTCAAGGGTATACCCAAGTGGAAGGCATTGACTTCGATGAGACATTCGCCCCTGTAGCACGGTTGGAATCTGTTAGACTGTTACTTGCGGTTGCCTGTAGCTTAAACTTCAAACTGCATCAAATGGACGTGAAAAGTGCCTTTCTAAACGGGTTGTTGAATGAAGAAGTGTATGTTGAACAACCCAAAGGCTTTGCTGATCCGTTTCTTCCGAATCATGTGTACAAGCTGAAGAAGGCGTTGTATGGGCTGAAGCAAGCACCAAGGGCCTGGTATGAGAGATTGACCACGTATCTTCTCAAAAAGGGATATGAAAGAGGAGGAGCTGATAAGACCTTATTTGTTCAAAGGACAAGATCAAGTGTGATGATTGCCCAGATCTATGTTGATGACATAGTCTTCGGCTCAACATCACAACAACTTGTGCATGAGTTCATTAATCTCATGCAAAGGGAGTTTGAAATGAGCATGGTTGGTGAGTTGAATATATTTCTTGGGCTCCAAGTTAAACAGTGTCAGGATGGTCTATTCATCTCGCAGAGCAAGTATGCTAGAAATCTTGTCAAGAGATTTGGTTTAGAAAGTGCCAGACATGTTAGGACTCCCATGAGCACATCTGAAAAACTCTCTAAGGATGAAGGAGGAAGAGATGTTGAAGTTACTCTTTACAGAAGCATGATAGGTAGCCTGTTATATCTAACAGCTAGCCGACCAGATATCAGCTTTAGTGTTGGAGTCTGTGCTCGTTATCAAGCAAGCCCTAAGGAATCTCATATTGTTGCTGTAAAAAGGATTATCAGGTATATCAGCGGAACTGCAGACTATGGTATATGGTATACAAAGGATACGAATACTCTTGTCTCAGGATATAGTGATGCTGACTGGGCAGGAAATACAGATGATCGGAAAAGCACCACCGGAGGGTGTTTTTATGTGGGGAACAATCTGGTGTCGTGGTATAGTAAAAAACAGAACTCCATATCGTTATCTACAGCAGAGGCTGAGTATATTGCTGCAGGAAGTTGTTGTACACAATTGCTTTGGTTAAAGCAAATGTTGGTAGACTATGGTCTGGAACAAGGAGCCATGACTATTTTATGCGACAATCAGAGTGCTATAAATATCTCCAAGAATCCTGTTCAGCATTCTAGAACGAAACACATTGACATCCGACATCACTTTATTAGAGAGCTGGTTGAGAAGAAATCCCTGGTTATGGAGTATGTTGCTACAGCCAATCAACTAGCAGACATTTTTACAAAGCCTCTTGATTCAGCCAGATTTGAGGAATTGCGGCAAGCCCTAGGGCTGTGTCGTATCTAATGTTGCCCCCTGTGTTGTGCATTTTGTTGCAACAGTTTGTTGCAACACTATGAGGGTCTTTCAATCTCTGCTGACGGGTCGGTATTTGTTCTCTTTTATTTTATTACCCGTTATTATTACCCTCTACCTCTTTTCATTCCCAAGGCGCATTTTTGCTTTTTCCTCAACTCAAATCTTTCTCCAAGATTCTCCTTCACCCGCTTCTAGGGTTCTTGAAATTGGCTTGGTTGAAGCTTCTCCCAGTTTGTCTACCATGACTAGAAATCAGTCGGGAGAATCATCTCTGCCCCCTCGTCGGTCTTCTCGATGAACTTCCGCTCGTAAAAGTGCTCCGCCGTCCTCGTCTTCTTCGGTTAAACGTAAAGGGGTGTTTCCTCGTCCTGTGCAAAGAACCTCCAGTGGTAATCCCTCTCCATCTCTCTCTTCTTCCTCGTTTGGGAGCATGCATCCTTCCAAAGTCTCGAATTTTGAGTTGGTGAACTTTTCCCCAATTCTTGAATTCCCCCTTCCCAAAATTCCTGAGGATGATGATGTGTATGATGATGATGAATGCTATCCTGATCCGGTTACTATCCAAGACTGGTTCTGGTATTTGAGAAGAACAGGAAAAGAATTGGATCTCTCTTATGTGGATGTATCACATATTCATTTTAAAGGTCTGATGCGTAAGAAGATTTTGGGAAAAGTTATGAGCGTGAGAGTTCCTCGAGATAGAAAAGTTGTCATTCGCACCTGGAATCCGACATCTTTTGTTAAAATCTCTGAAATTGATGTGATAGACATCTCTGATTCTGAAGATTCCCCTGTGTTTGCTGATTTGCCTAAGTCGAGAGGGACTTCAGGAGCGTCATCGGCTAATATGTTCTCTGAGAACTCTTTTGTGCAAAGTGATGAAAAGATGAACAAGGATGTTGAAATGGAAGCTGATGTTGATGCTGATACTGTGCCTACTATTCCATCTCAGGAAGAGGTCCCTGTCCCTCTGTCTCCCAGATGTGAAGTTGATGTGACCGCTCAAAATGTGGCTAATGTCAATAATCTTGATTCAAATGAAGGTGCTCAGCCTGTATCTCCTGTCTTCTCTCAGCAAGTGCCTGAGTCTGAAAGAGAACCCACGGATGATGTCTGTGTCCAAGGAGCATGCCTTGACTACTCTTCTGTGGGTCAAACTGTGTCGAGTGGAGCTGCGGAGCCTGCCGGTGGTGTTTCTGAAAATAGGCAGTCTCCCAAAGATGCTGTGGGGTTGGTCCCTGGTCCTATGAATCTTGACATTTCAGGAGAACCTCTGACTGGCCAAGATGTGGATCTTCCCTCAGTGCTGCCTGAAACTGATGCTGTGCAAGTTGGCCAAGATGATGTTGTTGTTGCTGCTGAGACTATGACAAGTTCTGCTGATCGTTGTGGCGTGACTCAAGACTCTTCTGTTGCTGATGGTGACATTTCTGGGTCAATTACTGATGCTATTCCCCGTATGGAGGATGGTGATGAAGATTTTGTTGCACAAAATGTTGCAACAAATCCTTCAACATGTGAGTTACCTGATGAAAATGATCCTCCTCTGTCCTCTTATATGCGCAAGAGTAGATCTGTGTCCAAGAAGCGCCCTATTCCCCCACCATCCAGGAGTGCTGAGTCCTCTCCTTCCAAGCGACCTAAACTTTCAGCTTCTGCTCCTTGTCGCCCTCCCTCGTTTTCATCTTCAGATGCTCTGAGCAAAACTTTTTTTGACAAATCACGTAAGAACAGATGGCCAGCTTACTCCGAGAAACCTCTCATATCTGAAAAAATCCTCAATATATCGTCCTTTGACAAGACTCAGTTGGAATCTATTCTGAAAGATCTTGGTCTTACCCATGCTGCCACATGCTTCAGCGTCTATTATCCTACCTTGGTGCGAGAGTTTTACTGTAATCTCTCCAAATCTGCTAGTGATGGATCCTCTCGTTGGAATTTCAGAAACTATGTCCGAGGAAAGATTGTCACATTCTCTCCTGCATTTCTGAACAAATTGTTAGAATGGAAATGTTCTCAATCTGTTCCTGCGTTTGGTGACACCTCTGGAGTGAGTTTTGATCGTCTGATTGAAGTCGTGACTGCTGGAAAGTTGTCACGCTGGCCTACTAAGTCTTCTGTGTTTCCCTCATCTGCACTTACGGCAAAGTATTTTATTCTATTCAGAGTTGCTACTCGAAACTGGTTGCCCACCTCCAATGTTTCAGTAGTCACTAGGGACATGTGCAAACTATTGTTTTCTGCTGGCACGTCTCAGGTGTTCAATTTGGGAAGAATCATCTTCGATTCTATCTTATCTTTTGCTGAACTCTCTTCCTCCGGGACATCTTTACCTCATGGAGCTCTCATCTCCATGTTACTTTTGGCTCAAAAGGTGCCCTTGTCCCCTTCGGATCTTCCCTCTACCTGTGACAGTATCTCATATACAGTTAAGTCGGTGGCTGGTAAACTCAATGATATCTCTGAGGTGGTGCCCTCTTTTCCTGATAGTCTGTCTCCACCTCCAAATGCTGAACCGTCTGGCTCCGTGCCTCCTGCATCTCAGTCTCCTCCACTCGGTTCTGCTAATGCTTCTACTTCCTCCGCAAGTACGGTTGACATTCAGTTTCTCGAAACTGCCCTTCAGAATATTGATGATCAAATTCTGGTTCTTGAAAGCCAGCGAGTTCTTCTGAATCGCCACAAGGAGCTATTGCAGAGCAAGCTGTCTTCTCTCCGGGGTGGTCCCTCCGCAGGTCTCTGAAGTATTTGTCCTTTGGTGGCGCAAAAGGGGAGAATTTATGTGGTATGCTTTGTTTTCTCTCTTCTCTCCCTCTCTGTTATTTTACTGGGTGGTTTGTTGGAAGTTTTGTTGGATACTATGTTGCAAGTTTTGTTGGACATAGTTAGATATTATGTTGGAAGTCTATGCTGGAAGTCTTGTTGGACCTCGTTGGTCGTTTTGTTGAACATATTGGTGAATGTCGTTGTGCTGGGTGTTGAGCATCTACTAATCAAATGTGGCTTCAGGGGTTTGAAAAGTTATCAATGACCTTCTCTTCTATCATACCGTATGTTGTGCCACCAATTGACAAAAGGGGAGATTGTTAGGATTTATTCTGTGGTCATTCTAGTATGCGTCTTGTCATATGTGGCACTGGAGAATGTTGGATAGGTTGATATCCCTGCCATATGTAGAAGAGAATGTTGGACATTTTGTTGAACAGATTGTTGGACCAGGATGTTCAACAAACTATGCTTACTTGCATACCTGGTGCGCCGTGGTGCTCAATAGGATGCATAACTGGAGCCAGCGTATTCCGCTATTTTCTATCTTGCTGTTTCTGCTCTTATGGTGGTTATTAAATGATTTATTGTTGATTGTGCGCTATCTCTTGAGAATCGGTTGAAGAGAGATTTTCGGCAAATCAATACTCTTGCCGCTGCCACGTTCGGATTTATCAGGATCTCGTAACTGCCTCTTTAGGATCTTTCGGGATCTTCTTCTTGTTGAAGATGGTGCAGTTGTTGCTGAAGATGGAGCCGAATCTTGGTTTGATTGCCTGCGTGGAAATTGAACCAAAGATGGCAGGGGCGTTCCCTTTTAAGCCATGGGTTGTTTGACGGCTAGGGTTAACGCTTGAGTTTAAGAAGTTCAAGGATAATCTCCGGGAGGGAGGCCGACGGCTGCGACACGCAGGATCAAGGGAGTTGATCGAGTCGGTGGTGCAAGGGGAGCTTGCAGGCAAGGGGAGCTTGCCAAGAATACTTCACGGGGTTGATTGCGATCATCCCCTCACGGTTTGTTTTTAAGGATGAGAGTGTTCTTCCTTATTAAAGCGTGAATTGTAGAATTTGTATTCTCCAATCTTTTTAGTGAAGTATTCAATTTTCTGGGCGTGGCCCCGCAGATGTAGGTGTGCGCACCGAACTGCGAAACCAATTCTTGTGTGTCCTTGCATGTTGCGTGCTTTTACGCTGTTTGCTATATTCTTTACTGCGTACTGAATTTCAAAGCCTAAGGACTCAAGCTGCGTAGGCAGAGGGGAGCTACCCCCCAAGCCCAGCTAGACTCTTTTATCCAACCCCACCCGCGAGTCGTTTGTGTTATGGACACGAGCCAACAAATGCTCCATCTAGACACGAGACAAGATGAGGATCACGAATGATACTGCGTATCATACTGGAGCGCACCAGTCACGGGTGAGCCAAAGCTGGGGAGCACCAGTTCTCAATGGTCACCCCCGTCGTCGATCCGAAACAAAACATTAATCATGAATGATACTACGTATCATACCAGAGCGCACCAGTCACGAGTGAGCCAAAGCTGGGGAGCACCAGTCCTTAATGGTCACCCCCGTCATCGATTAACTATCCGTAAGCGAGAGGTTCCTGGACGAGCCAGCAAACGCTCCACAAGTCCGTAAGCGAGCCGTCTCTGGGCTAGCCAGTAGACGCTCCACAAGAGTAGTGCCAACCTCCGTATAGGAGAGGCCCACGTCTGTGATCTTCTACAAAGATCCACACAATTATAATGTCTGGCTTATTAATTAGCATGTGAGATTTAAGTTGCATCTTAAAAGTGGGTTCGAGCAGAAAGTAACATGTGATCATTTTCAAGTATTTTGCAGAAATAAATCTAGCAGTTCTAACATCAATTCTAGAAAAGCATAAAAGAAGTAACTAAAGTCTCATTCCTTGCCTGAAAGATTCCGACAAGGATGTAGTCCAGCAGGGTCTGGGTCAACCAACGGATCTACGAAACCTCAACACGACGCGAAAGCTACATTGGTGTCGGGTAGCGACGCCAGGGGTTGGAATCCGGTTTCGTGAACGGTACGGAACGGCGGTTTCTCTGTGATAAAATCACGAGCACAAATGAGTTCGTTACGAATGGACAAGAAATTAGTAGACAACCTGGGACGTCTATAAATCAATTTTAATTAGGTTCTCTATTCCAGAATTGGTAACACATCAATACTAAGGGTCACTAAAATTATAAATATGATAATATCGACACGTTGCTAGCGCAACAATATATAAAAATAATTAACCTAGGCTAAAAGTTGTCTAAACTAGTTATTACCCTATAATCATCATTGGCAACGAGATAACAAGATTATTAAAAGGGTAAACAGTCAAAATAAGATCATCAACAATCCTCTTTAGACTCAATCATCATTTGAATTTTTTTTAGACATTTGTTGCTGCAAATTGCCATTTTCATGACTTAAAAAATGCATCATTCTGAAGATGCCATCAAAGGCACATCAGAGTGAGGAGGCAACAGAACTAGGGGCCAGGGCATAACATAATCCGTGCATCTCTGTGAACCTATTGATGAACTAGTCGACTTTTATACGTCTGTTCCCGGTTGTTTTATATTGTCTTGAGAAGACCATAACAGCAATATAATCCATATCATACCTGTTGGATACCACTCTAAAGATTACTACAATGAATGAATGTTTCTTGACTGTAAACATCTGCTTATAGTCCATCGTAAGGACCCAAAACTGAAGGAATGATGAATAAAAACACCCACTGAAGCCCGCAGGTTGGGTGAATGATCCGACGAAGGGAATGGCTAGGGCGGCCGGAGCTCCGGCGTGGGGAGGTTGAAGAGGAGGTGCCTGCGGTTGCGAGGCCATCAGCGCGGCAGGCAGGGTTTGGTCGCTTGCGAGATATGGAGGCGGCGCAGTATCACCGGGGAGGCCGCTGATCGCTAGGCGGCGTTGCTGCAACGTCGGGGCGTCGCTTTGGGCGGGGCACTGCTGTACGCGGCCATCAGCAGCGCGGGCGCTGCTGCTCCACGCCGACGGAGCACGGGGCGGCGGCTGGCCGGGTCTTGGTCGGGGGAGGCCGCGGGGAAGGAGTTAGGTTGGCAAGGACGGGCGAAGGTGATTGCTGGGCGGCGCGGTTGCCGGAGATCGGGGCGGGGGTGTGTCGCCGTGAGTAGGGAGGGAGAGGGGGTTACGCCGACGGGGGTCACTGGCGCTTGGCGGATACAAGGAGAGGCCCACGCCTAGGTGGTCGCCGCGAGCGCAAGAGGGGGCGCCAGCACGATGGGTTGATCGGCGTGGGGGAGAGCCGGAGGAGGCCATGGCGGCTGAAGCCATGGCGGCTGAAGCGATGGCTGGGGGAGTTGATGAAAGACCTAGGGGTTATTTTGTGTTTTTAAATAGAAGTAGGGCAATTTCTTATTGGGTATGGGCTGTGAAAGGATAGGCTAGGTTAATGTTTTGTAGGGTAAGGGCTTCACATGACTAGGGTTCAAGATTTAATATTATAGGGATGTAATATAATAGCTGAGTGAGACAGAAAAGGCCTAAGCTTATATTATAAATTGAGGGGATGTTCTTGTGGGCCTAGGGTTAATTGGTTGGTTATAGATTTTTGCAACGAAATAACAATCCTCCCAATTAGTTGTGTGTGTGTGTGATGGCTCAAGAGCTCTGCCAAGATCAAACAGTGGGCTAGGCATTGGGGTAGGTTAATATTGTTTTAATGATATTATTAGAAAAATAATTTGATCCCTCTCCTTCTCTCTCTTCCCTGGGTAAGAGTGCGGCCAAGTGGGGATGGTGGGATAATTCAAAGCTAGGAGGGTGACCAGATTACTATAAAATAATAGGGGATATGTGCCCATAGAAACTTGGGGGTTAAACCGATATTAGGTTGGGCAAAAAGTGAAAGTAGGTCAAACGAAGCCCAAAAATTTTGAAATAAATACCGGGGTGACCGGGACGACGAGAGAAAGAAGACAGAAAAGACGGATCGTAATTTCGATGACGAGAAACGAAACTAAATAAAAAGGCCTCGCGACAAAAGTGAAAATCGCGACGTCTCTTCAAATAATATCAAGTTGTGGGAGAACGACCCGTGAAAGGACCTTCCTAATTAATACCACAATTTAATATTCTCCGAGAGCGTCGCAACGACATATCACACCATAGGATTCGGATACAGACAAAGTCTAAAATAAATACGTGCACGGACAAGACTACGTGCATGTAAAGCATATAAGGCTACGGGGATCCAAAGGCGACCTTAATTCTAAGTTAGGCACACGTCGGGGTTGGCCTGCTAAGGATGCAACCAAGGTGCTATGGCCCTATCGACTCAACGACACGACTCACATACCAAACACAAAACCAATCAGGTACTCGAAATTGCTATACGCACAGCTGTATGACAAATAGCGAGTGTCGGCCGTTACATCCTACCCACCTTAGAATAAAGTCCGTCCTCGGACTTTTCTTAATTTCAGGCATGGCTAGACTCCTCTAGTTAACTATAGTAACTACCCCGATCATTCCTAGCACGGTACTTCAACCAACATATAACCTAATACATCTATCTATATACATGCTCAGTAATAATATTCATCAATTATTTTCCAACCATTACATCTTGCACTTATAGCTAGGTTAATATTATTTACGCATACATTTCTAGCTCATGGAAGTGCCTCCGCACATTCATACCTACGCACAATCATATTCCAACATTCAATAATCACCCCATCATATACAACCATTGTATTATACATATAGTACACATGTACTAACCAGGGTATTCAAATTCATCACGAATTTAAAATCGAAAATACATATATCTACTCAATATAACCTACAAAAAGGTATATCCCCTAGTATACATTCAACACATCAATCGTAACAATAATACTTAGCTATATTATAACTATTCGCCACAACACCAAATGACAAACAATTTCTTATTACAAGCAATACATAATCACACTATCATGTTAATCTATTCCTATAAGCACAATGCATCCAGCCTAATAACTATGCATATAGCACATCTCACTCCTAGTTTAACTAACACATACTCATTCAAACATGTAAACCTTCATTCATAACTATAGAATAAACCTGTATCTATATATATGGTGTAGCTACGTGCGTCCAGGTGCGTAGCGTAACCCAGCACAAACACCTATATAACTACATTCACCATATCCTATCATGCACGGATATATATAACACTATACTCACATCCGCAAACCACAACCACGTTATAAAATGCTTACTGAGCATACTCACTCGCTCTCGAGTGAGACTCCAAGATACATACCAAACAATATACAATCTATGTACTTATACACACACTCCTATATATCTATATGACACGACTCATCATATGTAGCCTTAGTAAATAGCTAGACATCACTATACAATCATTCACACATCAGAACATGTAATTCATACTTATCCCATATATACGTATATACAATCGCGCAACACATTCTTATCCTAGTATCTATAAGCATGTCCACTCGTACTCGAGGGAACACTAAGACTTATATGTATTCACAGGCATTATATATTCACACCTATTATCTTACATAAGTATCTATACTTATTCATGTACTATATACATATAATCATTACATTCATCGCAATACACATATTCCATTATTCATCCATAAGCTCACATATACCTACGTAATAATACCAAGCATGCCCGACAATGATATATATTCACTCGAGCCGGGTAATCCTCCTCATGGATCTACGGGGAAGGCAGAACAAACACAAGGCTCTAATGTGCAGACACTTCCAATATTTGACATCTAGAGTGGTTAAACAACCTCCAACTAACCAGCCCTAATTGTCTGGTCCCGATCATTTTAAACACCAATAAAATTTCCAACTCAAAAGGCCCGTTCATGAGAACCTGTTATAATGATCATGTTGTTCCTCGCTTCAATTGATCCTTGGCTCAGCTGCCTCTAGGAATCTCTAAAGTGAAACTACCAACCAATTCTAGATTTTTGGGCGTCAGACTTACTTACGATTTCCTTTTCAATCCAAACAACCAAGGCAATCTAATAACTCTTTTCCCATATTTCCTGATCATTGAGCACTCGTAAAACCAAACACGCTCACTTGAATTGATCTAGAATTTTCATTGACACTTAAACTGTTAGTCACCGTTGACTATAATTCATCCACATGATTTGGAGAAGTCATCGCCTTTCACCATTTCGTAAACTGTAACTGGAATCCAGCGATCAGTACGCACTCGATGCGTATTCGAATGGTCGACTTTGAAACTCACATGACATTCCCAAGATCTTTAATTCCTTTAAATCACTGTGTCCAAAACAGATCATGTTGTCGATCTTATACAATCCATCATAAGATCGATCTCGTCATCTCATTATCACTTTGAATCTCTTCTGTTCATCTCTAATGATCATATTATTTACTTCAACTACGTTACTTCAAAACCCAGGTTATACGGTTGCTACTCGGCTTATATATAAATATGCTCATAATATCTGTTGCATAACATTTTACTTGATCGATGTAGATCTACGCGTTTAGTCGTTAAGACAAGACTTCTAATCACCACACTTCTATCACGAGCAGCATACTAAGAGTCGATCTCATTCCCTCGATTCAATGTTCTCACTTCCATGGTTCCATGTCAAGTCGAGAATCCATCTTTATAACTATCCAATGTGTTAGAAATACATCACTTTAAACTTCATCTTATTCCTGTATTCTTACTCAAATCCAAACTAGAGGGGGCCAAGGAACTAGTCTAAACCTAACTAACTTATGTCAGACTCGAATATTGTTGGTTGTTTGAATAGTTACTGCAACACTATTGTTTCGATAAATCATTCGATGAAGACCTGCATCGGCCACCACAAAAACTGTCACGCCCCGCTTCCCAAAAGAGTGAGCAGCGAGGCATGGCCAGCCCGCATGGACTAGAGCCGTTGAGCCTCGGGGTCCAATAAGCGTACATGGCAAGTTATGATGCGGAGGGGAAGGTCTGATCAAATGATTTAGCATGAAACAATAGAAATATCAGTAAAAGATATTATTCAAACGCAGAAGGTAACCAACAAAGAGTTTAACATAAAGACTAAAACTGTACGTACCGGAGGCAACTAAAGAGGTAAGAGTCTGCGGGGGATCCTCAGGTTGTAGCAGCTCTGTCAAGTCTGTGACATGTGTAAAACACATGTCAGCAACGAACTAATGAAACCATAAGTTAATGCAGTTATACAATTCTAGCAGTTTTAACTGGAATTTAAAAGACAACTACACAGGCAGTCCTAGAAAGCAGGAAATAAGTAATGGTTATTCTAATCGATCTGCTAGGGGTGTCCATCTAGTCAGATCGTCTAAGAGTTGTTCATGTAGTTTTGTCAATCTGCCGAGGGTGTCCATCTGGTCAGATTGTCCAAGTCTAGAAAAGGTCAAACGACCGGAATGCATCCCTGCGAAGCAGACAGGAGTGCACTAACTACGATACAAAGATAAAGCCTAAGGACTCAAGCTGCGTAGGCGGAGGGGAGCTACCCCCCAGGCCCAGCTAAACTCTTTTTTCCAACCCCACTCGCGAGTCGTTTCTGTTATGGACACGAGCCAACAAACGCCCCATCTAGACACGAGACAAGACGAGGATCACGAATGATACTGCGTATCATACCGGAGCGCACCAGTCACGAGTGAGCCAAAGCTGGGGAGCACCAATTCTCAATGGTCACCCCCGTCGTCGATCCGAAATAAAACATTAATAATGAATGATACTACCTATCATACCAGAGCGCACCAGTCACGGGTGAGCCAAAGCTGGGGAGCACCAGTCCTCAATGGTCACCCCCGTCATCGATTAACTATCCGTAAGCGAGACGTTCTTGGACGAGCCAGTAAACGCTCCACAAGTCCGTAAGCAAGCCGTCTCTGGGCTAGCCAGTAGACGCTCCACAAGAGTAGTGCCAACCTCCGTATAGGAGAGGCCCACGCCTGTGATCTTCTACAAAGATCCACACAATTATAATGTCTGGCTTATTAATTAGCATGTGAGATTTAAGTTGCATCTTAAAAGTGGGTTCGAGCAAAAAGTAACATGTGATCATTTTCAAGTATTTTGCAGAAATAAATCTAGCAGTTCTAACATCAATTCTAGAAAAGCATAAAAGAAGTAACTAAAGTCTCATTCCTTGCCTGAAAGATTCCGACAAGGATGTAGTACAGCAGGGTCTGGGTCAACCAACGGATCTACGGAACCTCAACACGACGCGAAAGCTACATTGGTGTCGGGTAGCGATGCCAGGGGTTGGAATCCGGTTTCGTGAACGGTACGGAACGTCAGTTTCTCTGTGATAAAATCACGAGCACAAATGAGTTCGTTACGAAAGGACAAGAAATTATTAGACAACCTGGGACGTCTATAAATCAATTTTAATTAGGTTCTCTATTCCAAAATTGGTAACACATCAATACTAATGGTCACTAAAATTATAAATATGATAATAACGACACGTTGCTAGCGCAACAATATATAAAAATAATTAACCTAGGCTAAAAGTTGTCTAAACTAGTTATTACCCTATAATCATCATTGGTAACGAGATAACAAGATTATTAAAAGGGTAAACAGTCAAAATAAGATCATCTACAATCCTCTTTAGACTCAATCATCATTTGAATTTTGTTTTAGACATTTGTTGCTGCAAGTTGTCATTTTCATGACTTAAAAAAATGCATCATTCTGAAGATGCCATCAAAGGCACATCAGAGTGAGGAGGCAACAGAACTAGGGGCCAGGGCATAACATAATCCGTGCATCTCTGTGAACCTATTGATGAACTAGTCGACTTTTATACGTCTGTTCCCGGTTGTTTTATATTTTCTTGAGAAGACCATAACAGTAATATAATCCATATCATACCTGTTGGATACCACTCTAAAGATTACTACAATGAATGAATGTTTCATGACTGTAAACATCTGCTTATAGTCCATAGTAAGGACCCAAAACTGAAGGAATGATGAATAAAAACACCCACTGAAGCCCGCAGGTTGGGTGAATGATCCGGCGAAGGGAATGGCTAGGGCGGCCGGAGCTCCGGCGTGGGGAGGTTGAAGAGGAGGTGGCTACGGTTGCGAGGCCATCAGCGTGGCAGGCGGGGTTTGGTCGCTTGCGAGATATGGAGGCGGCGCAGCATCACCGGGGAGGCCGCTGATCGCTAGGCGGCGTTGCTGCAACGCCAGGGCGTCGCTTTGGGCGGGGCACCACTGTGCGCATCCATCAGCAGCGCAAGCGCTGCTGCTCCATGCCTGACAGAGCACGGGGCGGCGACTGGCCGTGTCTTGGTCGAAGGAGGCCGCGGGGAAGGAGTTAGGTTGGCGAGGATAGGCGAAGGTGATCGCTGGGCGGCACGGTTGCCGGAGATCAGGGCGGGGGTGTGTCGCCGTGAGTAGGGAGGGAGAGGGGGTTACACCGACGGGGGTCACTGGCGCTTGGCGGATACAAGGAGAGGCCCACGCCTAGGTGGTCGCCGCAAGCACAAGAGGGGGCGCCAGCACGATGGGTTGATCGGCGTGGGGGAGAGCCGGAGGAGGCCATGGCGGCTGATGCGATGGCTGGGGTAGTTGATGGAAGACCTAGGGGTTCTTTTGTGTTTTTAAATAGAAGTAGGGCAATTTCTTATTGGGTATGGGCTGTGAAAGGATAGGATATGTTAATGTTTTGTAGGGTAAGGGCTGCACGTGACTAGGGTTCAAGATTTAATATTATAGGGATGTAATATAATAGCTGAGTGAGACAGAAAAGGCCTAAGCTTATATTATAAATTGAGGGGATGTTCTTGTGGGCCTAGGGTTAATTGGTTGGTTATAGATTTTTGCAACGAAATAACAATCATCCCAATCAGCTGTGTGTGTGCGATGGCTCAAGAGCTCGGCCAAGATCAAACAGTGGGCTAGGCATTGTGGTAGGTTAATATTGTTTTAATGATATTATTAGAAAAATAATTCGATCCCTCTCCTTCTCTCTCTCGCCTGGGTAAAAGTGCGGCCAAGTGGGGAAGGTGGGCTAATTCAAAGCTAGGAGGGTGACCAGATTATTATAAAATAATAGGGGATATGTGCCTATAGAAACTTGGGGTTTAAACCGATATTAGGTTGGGCAAAAAGTGAAAGTAGGTCAAACGAAGCCCAAAAATTGTGAAATAAATACCGGGGTGACCGGGACGACGAGAGAAAGAAGACAGAAAAGACGGATCGTAATTTCGATGACGAGAAACGAAACTAAATAAAAAGGCCTCGCGACAAAAGTGAAAATCGTGACGTCTCTTCAAATAAGATCAAGTTGTGGGAGAACGACCCGTGAAAGGATGTTCCTAATTAATACCACAATTTAATATTCTCCGAGAGAGTCGCAACGACATATTACACCATAGGATTCGTATACAGACAAAGTCTAAAATAAATACGTGCACGGACAAGACTACGTGCACGTAAAGCATATAAGGCTACGGGGGTCCAAAGGCGACCTTAATTCTAAGTTAGGCACATGTCGGGGTTGGCCTGCTAAGGATGCAACCAAGGTGCTACGGCCCTATCGACTCAACGACACGACTCACATACCAAGCATAAAACCAATCAGGTACTCGAAATTGCTATACGCACAGCCGTATGACAAATAGCGAGTACCGGCCATTACATCAACTGAAAATTACTTTTGGCAACATGACTTTGGATTTGAATATTTTTAATAGTTGCAAGTTGCCACATGTGGATGATGAGATTGAGAGGTTGCATATGATTGGTTCATTGGTGGATGATTATATTTGTTCTGAATTTTGTGATGATGCTTCTATTGTTGAGACTATTATTGGTGATTCTGATGACATATCTTTTGTGCAGGAGAACGTGAAGGAGCTGAACGCAGTATGGGAGCCTAGGTTCGGGGCTTTGCCACCTAATGCATCAATTCAAATTTCATCTGAGGTGGAGGATCCAAAGCCCGAATTAAAGCCACTTCCTGAGTATCTCAAGTATGCCTTCCTAGGAAACGAAAACAGCTTCCCTATGGTAATATCTTCTAAACTCTCTTTAGAACAGGAAAGCTCTTTACTTGATGTGCTAAGAAAGCATAGAGGTGCTATTGGTTGGTCCATTGCTGACATAAAAGGTATTAGCCCTATTGTATGCATGCATCACATTTATTTGGAGGATGACGCCAAACCCACTAGAGAAATGCAACGTAGGTTAAATCCAACATTAAAAGAAGTGGTGAAAGGCGAGGTACTAAAACTATTGGATGCAGGCATTATATATCCTATTTCTGACAGCAAATGGGTTAGCCCTACACAGGTTGTTCCTAAAAAGTCTGACCTCACCGTGGTTAAAAATGAGAATAATGAGCTTATCCCAGTTAGAGCCACCACAGGTTGGAGGATGTGCATAGACTATAGGAAATTGAACTCCCGAACTAGAAAAGATCATTTCCCTCTTCCATTTCTTGACCAAATTTTAGAGAGGGTGGCTGGACATGAGTACTATTGCTTTCTAGACGGTTATTCAGGTTATTATCAGATTGAGATTGCACCTGAGGACCAGGAAAAGACCACCTTTACCTGTCCCTTTGGTACTTTTGCTTTTAAAAGAATGCAGTTTGGTTTATGTAATGCTCCAGCTACTTTTCAGCGATGCATGCTCAGTATTTTTGATGATATGGTTGAGAAAATTGTTGAGGTATTTATGGATGATTTTTCAGTGTATGGTAGCTATTTTCATGATTGTTTAGCTAACTTGGCTCTTGTTCTTGACAGGTGCATTGAAAAGAACCTCCTATTGAATTGGGAGAAGTGTCATTTTATGACCACAGAGGGACTTGTCCTAGGTCACCTGGTTTCTAAAGATGGTATACAGGTAGACAGAGCCAAGGTAGTAGTAATTGAGAAGCTACCAAGTCCTAAATGCGTGAAGGACATCAGATCATTTTTGGGACATGCATGATTTTATAGGCGATTCATCAAAGATTTTAGCGCCATATCTCGCCCTCTTTGCAACTTACTAACTCTAAATGTGGATTTTATTTGGACACCTGAGTGTCAAATTTCTTTTGAAACTTTAAAGAAGTTGCTGATTTCTGCTCCCATTTTGCAGGCACCAGACTGGTCCTTACCATTTGAAATAATGTGTGACGCAAGTAATTACGCAGTTGGTGCAGTCCTAGGCCAAAGAAAAGACAAAGTTCCAGTAGTGATTTACTATGCCAGCACGACACTAAATGATGCTCAGCGGAATTATACGACCACAGAGAAGGAGTTGCTGGCTGTAGTATTCGCGTTGGAAAAATTTAGGAGCTATATTTTGGGATCACCTATTTTGATTTATACTGATCACTCTGCTCTAAAATATTTATTGTCTAAAAAAGATGCTAAGCCTCGATTGATACGATGGATTTTATTGTTGCAGGAGTTCAATGTCACAATTAAAGACAAGAAAGGCATGGAGAATCTAGTAGCTGATCACTTATCACGATTGACAGTAGGCCTTGATTCAGCAGATGCGCCTTTGAAGGACTCCTTTCCTGACGAGCATCTTTTTAGTGTTTCCACCTCTCCATGGTATGCTGATATCGTTAATTATCTGGTAACTGGTAAGACTCCTGACACTTGGTCTCTTTAAGACTTTAAAAGGTTCAAGTACGAGGTAAAATATTTCTTCTTTGATGATCCGTACTTATATAAATATTGTAGTGACCAAATTGTTAGGAGATGCATTCCTGATCATGAAATAACCAGTGTGATACAATTTTGTCATGATGGAGTATGTGGTGGACACTTTTCAGCGAATAAAACTGTGGCAAAAATCTTGCAATGTGGCTTTTATTGGTCAACTATGTTTAAGGATACATTTCATTATTGCAAGACTTGTGCTGCATGCCAACAATTAGGGGGTATTACTAGACGTAACATGATGCCATTAAACCCCATTCTAGAGATTGAAATATTTGATTGTTGGGGCATAGATTTTATGGGACCTTTCCCACCTTCATTTGGACATGCTTATATTTTGGTTTGTATTGATTATGTTTCTAAATGGGTAGAAGCTATTCCTTGCAGGTCGAACGACACTTCTGTTGTACTAAAGTTCCTCAAAGAGAACGTTTTCTCTAGATTTGGAGTGCCCAAGGCCTTGATCAGTGATGGAGGGTCCCACTTTTGCAACAGCATGTTCGCCACTTTGATGAAGAGGTTTGGGGTCACGCATAAAGTCTCTACTCCGTACCACCCACAAACCAATGGTCAAGCAGAGTTGGAAAATAGAGAGATCAAGGGAATTCTACAGAAAACGGTGAATCCATCAATGAAAGATTGGAGCTTGTGCTTACCTGAAGCATTGTGGGCCTATAGGACGGCCTACAAAACAATTTTAGGGATGTCACCTTACCGTCTCGTTTTTGGTAAATCTTGCCACTTACCTGTTGAGATAGAGCATAGATCTTATTGGGCTATAAAGAAAATGAATTTTGATACTGATTCATCTTTTTCTTCTCGCAGGTTACAATTGCTGGAGCTAGAAGAGCTGAGGAGAAATGCATATGACAACGCTAAAATCTCGAAAGAAAGGATGAAATCTGTCCACGACATGATGATCTTGAGGAGGGAGTTCACCCCAGGCCAAAAAGTTCTCCTATACAATTCCAGGTTACACATCTTTTCTGGGAAGCTTCGCTCTAGGTGGTATGGACCTTTCATAGTCAAAGAAGTATTCCCACATGGCGATGTGCTCTTACTTAATGAAAAATACGGAAGTGAGTTCAAGGTGAATGGCCAAAGATTGAAGCATTTTCACGAGCCTTGGACCAAGGAAGCGAGCACCATGGATCTCACAGACCCACCTTCAGGTGGGGACTAATCAGGTGTGTTCTTTCCATGATTCCCTCTTCCTAACATTGAGGACAATGTCTATTTTAAGTTGGAGGGAGGGTATAACTTTTAGGATTTTCTTTATTTTCTTTCTCTTTTTTTAGGATTTTATTTTATTTTTAGTTCCCTTTTTGCATTGAAAAAAAATTTTAGTCAAGAATACACCAATACATATCTCTACCTGGAAATGAACCGCATGTGATGAAATTTCTCGTTACTTATTCACCACCGTACACTCGTGATTTATTTTCTTCCACCACTATTGTCGAATATTTCAGTCTCATTTGATATGAATGCATGTACTTGTGGTGAAATTTTCGTTGATATATCTCAATTGTATGATTAATTGACGACTTAATGAATCTAGAAATTATGAATTAGCAAGTAGTATGCTTTCAATGGAACACACCAAAGTTCATGCACCAATAGTTTATAAAATAACTGGAGCATTGTTTGTTATTTCGTATTCATGGCTATTTGCATGCTTTGTGTGATTTTGGGTAGAAAAATGTACACCGTCTTTTGAAATGATTAGGATAACCCATTCTTGTGAAAGATTAAAGAAAAGGAAGCTATCTTGCTAAGTTATTTATGCACACACAAAAGAAGAAAAAATGAAATGAATGAAGAGAAAGAAATGAATAAATGGGTTACTTAAGAAATAACTTGGTTGGCTCGAGTAGTACAGTCCGAGGGGTCCTTCTTGGCCGAATGCCCTATTATCGTCTGATTTGGGAGCCATTGACTGGAACCTCAATCATTTGATGGAGCAATCCAAGTTATACATTTTTCTGCGAATGTTGCTTGATGCGCGTTACGCGTAACAATTAAAAAGAGAGAGAAAATAGAGGATAAATGTGCATGATTAGCGATGCAAGAAAACTTCCAAAGCTTAAAGAAAACACAAGATATGGTGTGATTTCCTATGAATGAAAATTAACGTGTGTATGTCTTGATACCATTCTATTTTTTGATGCTTGCTTTGCATGATACATCTACGCTCCAAGTTAGAATATTTGATTGAACGGTGTGGGCCATTGATTTTGTGTACTATGAGCTATGAAGTAACGGATATTGAATTTAAGTCTATTTTATAACCATTTGAGATACTTGACATTCATTTTTGAAAACCCACAAGTACCATTACTTGATGAGCTTGAAATTTTGATATTAGTGTGTGGTTATCTCTTTTGTCGTTGTAGTATGGTGGTGAATGATTTGAGATCTGATAAGGTGATCTAGGTGTATTTTTAATCGCTCTTTTTGCTAGAGACTAGCAAAACGCTAGTTGGGGGGTGTGATTTGGGTTGAATATTGCGTATTTAACCCCTCATCTAGTGATATTTTGTGCTTATAATGATGCTTAATTGTTCTCTAATACATTCGTATATTGTACACCATCAATTATTAGAGAAAACACCTTATTTGGGCACAAAACAGCAATTAACGAAGTATTTCTGCACTTTTTATATTTTTCCTAACTTGGTCTCGATCTCACGATTCCAACGACTATTTATTTGTATTTTTCTGAGATCTGTGCTAATTACAATGAATTTTTGAATGCAGAATACCATTTAATTGAAGAAATACGGAAGAAATACGTTTAAAATACGCCGCACAAATCTTGGTGCACCACGCGGCAGCCCCAGAGTGAATCCTGCCCAGATCCTGCGGCTGTAAAGAAAGGACGACGTGGCGTTTTGACGACCGCACGATCATCATCCAACGGATCCTGTTTCCCCATTCTCTTATTCAAAGGGCGGCGACGTGGACGAATCTGAAGCGTCCGATGGCGATCTGACAGCTGATAACAATCCCGCACGGAGCAGCGACGAGCAGTCGACGCGGCTAAATGCTACCCGTTGATGCACGATCGAACGATCCCGAGCGACTCCGATCCGGGTTCGAATTCGGCGGGCTTTGCACGAATCTTAAAGCCACGCGGCTCTCCCTCATTCAATCCCGCAACGATCGACGGTCCAGATCAACCACCGATGGCGGATCGGGTTAAAAGCGGTTATTGGGTTCGAATTTTGACCCGTTAAGGCCCCCAAACCCGCAATGCCTCTATATAAGCGTATTTCTAGGGTTTTAGGCCGTATTCTTGGCATATTTGTGCGATTTTGGAGCCGATTTTTGCAGTATTTCGTAGAGAGGACAGAGGGCAACCTGAGGCAAAATTCCAGAGGCTTTGAGGAAGAAGAAGAGGGGTTTTCTAAGGCTTTTTGCTAGCGTATTTGGTGATATCTTGAACTCTTTAGCGTATTTTGAACTATATTTGATTGTATTGTGTAGAACCATGCTATATATAATGAAATCTCTGTTTATTTTCAGTATGAGTAGCTAAATTTCTATTGTGCATGGTATGGCGTAGTTAGGAGATGTGATTCGTATTCGTTTGGTTGTATTATTGCGCTAAAATTGCATGTCGATAAAGTTGTGATCTTTAGCTTAAAAATCCACTTTTTCATATTCCAAAAGAATTGATTTAGTTGATGATCACCCCACAAGGGTGAGTTTTGATCTCTCCAAAAGAGAGTTTCATATCTTATTTCAAAGATTATAACTTTAGCGACGATATTTTGTGCTTTAATCCACAAAAGGGTATTTTTCGATGAATTGCTCCCACAAGGAGAATTTATTGAGTTATAATAAATCAACCAAATAAATACGAATCGTTGATCCTAATGAACCCACACCATGTGCATACTTCTCATTGTTATTTTCACGAATTTCCATTGTTTGTATCGTTCACGTATTCACAATTCACCATCACCACCATTTAAAGTGTTTAGTTTCTCTACGTAGATTTTCTATTTGATTTAAGCTTGTGGTTTCAACAGATTTCTCTTGAGGATTCGACATCTGGACTTCCAGATTATACTACTTGTACGGACTCTTGCGCTTGAGAGTATCACCTTTTCGGGCCCCACCAGCAAGACTGGCTGTCTTTGGGGGATATGAACACAAAATTTTTCTACAATGCTATGAAGGCCAGGGAGAGTCACAATAATTTGAGCCACCTAGTGAATGCTAACAGTCGGGAGAACAGAACTTATGAGGATCTAAGGAATGAAGCCCCTGTTTTTTATAAAGAATTGTATACTCAGATGCATTATGAGTCTACTTTCCCTACGCTCACCCCAAAGCGTATCCTCATTGAAGAGGCTTCTACCTGGCTGGCCAGAAGGATATCTACTGAGGAGATTAAAAATGCAGTCTTTCAGATAGGGGCAGACAAGGCACCAGGACCGGATGGATTTAATGCCTATTTTTTCCATTATTGTTGGCACTTAATTGGTGATGATGTCTCAATTGCAGTGAGGTCCTTTTTTAGATCAGGTAAACTTTTGAGGCAAATAAACCACACTAACCTCACTCTTGTTCCCAAAAATACAAATGCATCGGATCTAGGGGACTACAGGCCCATTGCATGTTGCAATGTATCTTATAAGATTATCAGCAAAATCACTTGCAACAGAATCAATGTGGTTATTCATGAACTGATATCCCCAAATCAAGCAGCTTTTCTAAAGGGTCGGCTACTGTCTGATTCCACCCTCATTGCACACGAACAGATCAGAGACTTCAGTAACTCTATGGGGAGTAGGGCCTGTTTAAAATTGGACCTGAAGAAAGCTTTTGATAGTGTGAACCGGGATTTTATTTTCTACTTCCTCCACCAGCTGGGGTTTCCAGACATTTTTATTGAATGGATAAGAGAATGTATATCCACGGCAACTTTCTCCGTCATGGTTAATGGTTCGCCGGTGGGAAATTTTGGAGGCAATAGGGGCATTCGACAAGGTGACCCACTATCCCCTTACTTATTCGTTTTGGTAATGGAAGCATTCTCCATTTTAATTGCAAAAGCACTACATAGAGGAGCCATTCAGCCATTGATTCGCATGGGCTCCATCTCCCACCTCCTATTTGCAGACGACCTTCTAGTGTTTTGTCGTGCCAATAAGAAATCTTTTCTGGGCATTAAAGATCTTCTGGCTGAGTTTAATAGATACACAGGGCTCCAAGTTAACTGGGATAAAAGCTCAGCCTTGTTTAGCAAAGGCACCAAGCACAGGGCTGACTTAGCGGAGTGTATTGGTATCAGGCTAGCAACCACCATCACCACCTACTTGGGATTACCGCTTTCGTCAAAATACCCAAAATCCCCTATGTATGGCAGACTTGTGGATAAGTGTAAGAAGCGGCTGATGGGATGGTCCTCTTCTCTGCTATCACTTGCGGGGCGGATCGAGCTGGTCAGAACGGTTATCTACGGTATGGTCGCTTTTTGGATGCAGGCGTTCCATATCCCCCTTACCATTTTGAGGAGCATTTCAGCGGCATGCAGGAGGTTCATATGGGGTACTGCCTGAGTATGGGCTTGGGATGATATCTGCACTCCTAAGGCAAAAGGAGGGGTTGGCATCAGATTACTTGATGATAATGTTGTGGCTGGCATCAGACTAACATGGAGATTTCTCACCTCTAACACCCTACGGGCGAAGCACATGAGGCGCAAGTATGTGGAGGATGGGGGATTTTACGCAGCAAAGGGGTTGGTTTCGCAATCTGGAACATGGAAACGGATGCTTGCTTGTAGGAACATATCCCAAAAACTAATTAGAAGAATGGTAAAAGATGGACGCTCAACACTCTTCTGGCTTGACAATTGGCTCGACTGTGGGCCTCTAAATGCAATATTTGATATCCCAACTTGTTCATCTATAAAGAGAGTCATCGAGTACTGGAATGGGAGTGCCTGGAATATTGACCCGGAGATCTCCCAGATAAAGCCCCTGATCCAAAATATTGTTCTGTGGCCAGGCTCTGATTTTTGGGCTTGGATGCCAAATCTAAGAAATCATCAAGTGGCAACAGGGAGCACCAATCAAACGGCTACAGGTGGGATTCTAAATTCGGCTACAAGGAGATCTCATACGGCTTCAGGGCTTGGCCAAAATTCGGCTACAGGCACATTTACACGCCCAGCTGCAGGCGCATTCACACCGGATGCAGATGGATTTACGGCTACAGGAGGACATTTTGGGCATGTTGCTTCAGGTGCAGCCGACTATACGGAGGATTTCAAGTTCAGCCAAGCATGGGAGGGGCTCCGGAAAAGAGGTATACCATTCATATTTCACAAACTTGTCTGGTTCAATCATCACATTCCCAAAATGTCACTTACTTTGCTCAGAGCTTTTAGAGGGAAATTACTCACCAGAGATATGATAAGCAAATGGGGTCTAAACACTCCAATTAATTGCGTGTTATGTGAGGGTAACATCGCAGAAAATGTGGAGCACTTGTTTTTTGGATGCAGCTTTTCCAGATACATTCTTCGTAGGGCACTGCTGAAATTGAATGTTAAAATTCAGATAGAACCAACCCTTGTTGAGGTGGGAAAATTCTATTTAGCTCACTTTAGCAATAAGAATGTCATCAGTTTATTGGCTAAAACCATTCTTGCTGCTATGGTATGGCATATTTGGCGGAAACGGAACAGGAGAATTTTTGAAAACATAAAGAACTATAAAACTACCGTATTTGAGGAGATTGCGGCGGATATCAGAGTAGCAATGAGAGACCAAGACCCAGCTGACAAAGCGGATGCTGATGCTTTAGCAAATTGGGAGTTCAGAGACAAGGGCTGATTATTTCTTTTTCATACTTGTTTTTGCCTGTTTTTTTGTATATTTCGTAGGATGGGGAATCCCTAGTGGGGAGAGACGGCGCTTGTGTCCTATCCTCTCTCTATTGACACCCCACGCCTACATGATTTTATTATGTAATTTGTGTACATTACTTAATAAAGCACGCTAACTTTTCAATATATATATATATGGGGCAAATGTGCCTGAGAACGTGCGCAGGTAGAATTACCTGCGCACGCCCCCTCTGTTCGGGTTTCTAAATATTTTTTTTTGAAAATTTTTTTTTCAGTAGCTAGATATACTTGTTATGAAGCTCCCCACAAAATTTCAGGTCAATCCGACACCGTTTGAGCCTCCGTTCATCGATTTCAAAAACGTTGCGCAAAACTGTCCAGAATTTGGACAGTTTTGCGCAACGTTTTTGAAATCGATGAACGGAGGCTCAAACGGTGTCGGATTGACCTGAAATTTTGTGGGGAGCTTCATAACAAGTATATCTAGTTACTGCAAAAAAAAATTCAAAAAAAAAATACTTACAAACACCGAACAGAGGGGGCGTGCGCAGGTAATTCTACCTGCGCACGTTCTTAGGTACATTTTTTGCTATATATATATATATATATATCGGGTAAATGTCAGGTAGCATCCCTGCGAACAAAACGCTATCAGCCGTGGGATCTAATCCAACGCACCCCATTGAAATCGTAAAGATTGGTTTATTTACAAGCGGAACCAGCTGAAATCAGCGCTTGAAAACTGCGACACAATTAATTACGGGTCATTCCGCGAACAACTTCCATCTACATCAGACACGAGAGAGGGAGAGAACAGCAGCAGCCTCCCAAAATTTTCTCCCACTTCCGCCTCTCTCCTCCAATCTTCTCCGCTCTTCCCCTCTCGCCTCCATCAACCCCGCGGCATCAACCCCGCGGCAACCCTCCAACGGCCTCCATCCGCCTGTCTCCTCCATCAACCCGCTCTTCCCCTCTCTCCTCCATCTCCAGCGCATCTCCATCAACCCCGCGGAAACCCGCCAACGGCCATCTCCAACGCCATCGCCAACGTCCATCGGAAATAAAACAAGAAGAGGAATCCAGAAGACGGAGAAGGAGGAGATGGAGGCCCTTACCTGTGCCGCCACCTTCGCGATCGAGAAAACACCAAAAGCCCAAGCAGCATTTCCCTTCAAAAAATAGTTCTGTGGATTTGTTTTTAATACTGATTATAGGTAAAATTTCCCCCTTTGCTTATTTATATACATTACAAGTATTTGTTCAAAGCAAACATCATGTCGATCCTCTTCCATCCTGACGTTGAATGTTGGCTATCGGTTGTTGAGATCATAGAGTAAAACCAAAATACTGATTATAGGTAAGATTTGTACTACTCTCTTAATTAAACAGGTTTCTATTTCCTCATCCTTTCTTATTAATTTGCTGTTTTCCTCGGATCAGCCTGCTGGTTGAGGGGTCTTAATCACAATGACATGAGGATGCTAATATTTTGCCCAGTTAAAACGGAACTCATGGTGACCTGAAGATGATATATAAGGTCTATATGGTCACATGTATACTCTCTTTCAGTTAAGATACATGCAATTCAACTTGGTCATATTTTGTAAAATAGGAAACAGGATGGAGGAATATCATGGAAAATAGGAAACATGAAACATGAAAATAGGAAACAGGCTGATATCTAATTTTATACCAAGCTCTAGTGTGTTTGACTGAGTTTTTTTATTAAAAAAATATTGATTACAGCACCATTGTCACAATTATTTGACATTATTTGATCAGTGTCCCTTGATCACTGTGTAATGGAACTTCGGTTCAAGATGGTAGGGAGATTACATCATTTAGTTTATTGGCTCATTCTCTTAAACTTAGCATCTGTAGCAGGTGAACTAATTTGAACTGATATTGAGAGAAGTTTATAACACCTCAGCAATACATCAGTTTATAGCACATCAGTAGTACAACATTTTTACACATTCTCTTAAAATCCGGCAATGTGTAAAAATAATCCAACATTTTTAGCACATCAGATCAAACTCTAAGCCATCTGTAAAAGTGAACATAAAATGCGAGGAAATTAGCTGCCAGTAGAATAATGAAACATAATCCAACATTTATATTATAGAGTATCAAGATCCAGCCTAATACAGTACAAAGCGTATCCAGTAGAAAGACCAACTGATTTTGCTCAAAAGTCGCAATACTGCACCGGGTGCATCCATGCACTATTCTCCATGATGTTTCATACAATTTAACATTACACACAATGAACTATTCTCCACGAAAATAAGCATTAACAATAAATCCAAGACTAAACACCGTCACAACATTGCTTATGATTGCGGATGTATATAAGCAACAAACACCTACGCCATTGGCATTGAACCCTCCAACTCTTCTAGCTACAGTAGCATGTCCTTCATTATTCCCATCTCCTCTACCCGCAATCAGATCATTTCGCAGCACATGATGTTCAGCAGACTCTCTCACATTTACCATCTCACTGATGCGTCTTTTGACTGTTCTCCGAGCTTTCTAACATCTCTCGACACCCACGATTTGGCCGAATAGAAGTGCTTTCCCCATTCCAATACTTCATATCATCTTCGTAAGTTTGGAACCCCTTGAATTCGGCGTTATGAAATCCATGTACTTGTGCTTTGCAATCTTCTCAACTTTCAAACACCCCGCATTGTCGACCTTTCTTGACAACATAAAATTTTTTGGCCATGTCTATCTACAAAATACGTGTTAACATAATTACAACATAAGTTAATTGATATTGAATCAAAGAATTTCAACAAAGCTACAATAGCATGCTACATGAATGAATGGATACATGAATCACAAACCACGCATATGATATCTTCAAATTTCTGACATGACAAAAAAATGAAATAACATATTGTGTTGCTAAAGGACTGGAGATAAATTGCTACATATTGGAGCATGGCAACTAAATAATCATACACAGTACATAATCAAATGTTTATAATGTGTTTCAAAAGTAGAAATGGATAAACCCTATAATGAATGTAGCATCTGCATTGGGGTTAAGTGTGCAGATATTTGTAGACAAGTGAGTTCTGTTTAAGATTAAACATCTGTCGCCCACAAGAATCTAACCAAATCTAACACAACAGCAGCAACCAATTCTCAAAAAAAGAAAAGTTACAATTTAAAATTTGTAAATAAAGTACACACCAGAACCAACCGATCAAATAGCTAGATCAGCTGCATAGAGCAGCAAAACAACTGAAATATGAATACCTATATTAACTGAAAAAAACAATGCATACAGAGGAAACTGAAACTGAAAAAAGCCAAAAACAAAAACAGCCACCAACACAAACTGAAATAAAAAAAACAAAAAACAGCAACGAAAAAAGGAACAAGACATACAACAAGGAAAGACCACACTGTATAACAATGCATCATGAACGTATACCAATCCTTTTTGTCTTGTCCAAAGAACATCCAAGCACAATTTCCATAGAATTATTCATCAATTTGAAAAAGGAAAGCATTTCTGATGCAGTTGCATGTTCTAGGCTACTGTTAATTGTGACTTGTGAGTTATATAATCAACTTGTTCTAGGTTATTGTTAATCTTGATGCATAGGTTCAATATATTAGGTTTTCATGCAGGTTTTCATGCTTGTATATAACAACTGATTGTGTTGTAAGCAAATCCTCATCCTGCACATTTCCTTTTAACAAATCTTTGACTAATTAACAACTGATTGTGACAATGGTGCTGTAATCAATATTTTTTTAATAAAAAAACTCAGTCA
Organism: Scilla litardierei; assembly: GCA_030789695.1. Lineage (NCBI taxonomy): Eukaryota > Viridiplantae > Streptophyta > Magnoliopsida > Asparagales > Asparagaceae > Scilla > Scilla litardierei. Next base: position 101,342,155 of record CM061130.1, on the reverse strand, counting down.
AACACACTAGAGCTTGGTATAAAATTAGATATCAGCCTGTTTCCTATTTTCATGTTTCATGTTTCCTATTTTCCATGATATTCCTCCATCCTGTTTCCTATTTTACAAAATATGACCAAGTTGAATTGCATGTATCTTAACTGAAAGAGAGTATACATGTGACCATATAGACCTTATATATCATCTTCAGGTCACCATGAGTTCCGTTTTAACTGGGCAAAATATTAGCATCCTCATGTCATTGTGATTAAGACCCCTCAACCAGCAGGCTGATCCGAGGAAAACAGCAAATTAATAAGAAAGGATGAGGAAATAGAAACCTGTTTAATTAAGAGAGTAGTACAAATCTTACCTATAATCAGTATTTTGGTTTTACTCTATGATCTCAACAACCGATAGCCAACATTCAACGTCAGGATGGAAGAGGATCGACATGATGTTTGCTTTGAACAAATACTTGTAATGTATATAAATAAGCAAAGGGGGAAATTTTACCTATAATCAGTATTAAAAACAAATCCACAGAACTATTTTTTGAAGGGAAATGCTGCTTGGGCTTTTGGTGTTTTCTCGATCGCGAAGGTGGCGGCACAGGTAAGGGCCTCCATCTCCTCCTTCTCCGTCTTCTGGATTCCTCTTCTTGTTTTATTTCCGATGGACGTTGGCGATGGCGTTGGAGATGGCCGTTGGCGGGTTTCCGCGGGGTTGATGGAGATGCGCTGGAGATGGAGGAGAGAGGGGAAGAGCGGGTTGATGGAGGAGACAGGCGGATGGAGGCCGTTGGAGGGTTGCCGCGGGGTTGATGCCGCGGGGTTGATGGAGGCGAGAGGGGAAGAGCGGAGAAGATTGGAGGAGAGAGGCGGAAGTGGGAGAAAATTTTGGGAGGCTGCTGCTGTTCTCTCCCTCTCTCGTGTCTGATGTAGATGGAAGTTGTTCGCGGAATGACCCGTAATTAATTGTGTCGCAGTTTTCAAGCGCTGATTTCAGCTGGTTCCGCTTGTAAATAAACCAATCTTTACGATTTCAATGGGGTGCGTTGGATTAGATCCCACGGCTGATAGCGTTTTGTTCGCAGGGATGCTGCCTGAGATCATGCTCAGGGACATTTACCCGTATATATATATCTATATTATAAAAGAGGGATGTTATCAAGAGAATTTGGATAAGAGATATTGGACATGAGATATTGGATAAGAGATATCTATATTATAAAAGAGGGATGTTATCAAGAGAAATTGGATAAGAGATATTGGACAAGAGAAATTGGATAAGAGATATCTATATTATAAAAGATTGATGTTATCAAGAGAAATTGGATAAGAGATATTGGACAAGAGAAATTGGATAAGAGATATCTATATTATAAAACAGGGATGTTATCATGGGTTTTTGGATAAGAGTTTTTGGATAAGAGATTTTGTTTATGAGGAGAATGTGGGTATGTGTATTGTTGTATAAGAGAAATTGGTTAAGAGATAATGGATAAGAGATTTTGGTTATATGTAATTGAGTGTGTTGTTTATATAGATTGTGTATCTGGGTTTGAGAAATTGAGATATGAGAAATTGGTTATGAGATTTTGTATATTTGTGTGTAATTGAAATAAGTGTAAAATTGAAATGTGGAGGGAAACATTTTTAATCACATCCTGGTCACCTCACCCATCACTGAAATCACGTTAAGCTTTGGGTTTGAAATCAAATTTTTGAGGGTGGAGGGAATTAGCGGAGGGAAAACTTTTTGATCCCATCAGATCCCATCAAAATTTTACCCTCTTCTCACCAGTCAGCTCCTCAAGCACGAAGAGCAAGAAGAGCAACGAAGCACAACGAAGAGCAACGAAGATCCCCCATCTGCAAGCTCAAGCAACGAAGATCCCCCATCTGCAAGCTCAAGCAATGAAGAGCAAGTTCAGGACTTCATTCAGGTTTCAATTTTATTATATCCATTTTTGTTAGAGTTTTTAGCCAAGTTGCAAGTTTTAAGCTCTGCAATGAACTCAGCTTAAAACTCTCACATTCAGGTTGAGCCCCCATCCAAGTTCATGTCATCATTCAGGACTTCATTACAGAGCTTAAAACTCTCACATTCACGTTTCCATCTACCCCTTGGCAGTTATGGCAGTTGCAAGGTTTCAATTTTGTCTTTCATTCAATTTTCATTCAATCTTGGTTAAAAAGAATGTTCGGTTGTATAGAGTGACCAGGATCCTGCAAGTTCAATTTAATGGATTTTATGCTTGCTCTTGAAAATAATGGATTTTAATTGAATTTTATGGATTTTTACTCTATGCAAGTTCAATGCAAGTTCAATTGAACTTGCAGGTTATTTCTCATATACAAATTATTCTCATATTATGGATCAATTGAATTTTACTCTTCAAGTATCAAACTAATGGATTTTTCTCAATTTAATGAACTTGCTACTGAATATATCAAGTATACATTCCTAACTCCTTTTAGTTTGATACTTGATATTATTTAGTTTGCAAATAAACAGGATATATGAAAGTCTGAGCTATATTAGCAAATACTATAAATTGAGATTGTTGAGTGGCTGAGCTATATTAGCAAATACTATAAATTGAGATGTTAGCAAATAATATGAATGGCTGAGCTATATTAGCAAAAACAGGATATAGTTGAGTATATTAGTTGTCCATGTGCTACTGAATTGAGTTGTTTGCAAAAAAACTGGATACATGAATTTAGTATATTAGCAAATACTAAGCATAACATCTAGATGTTTTTAAATAATAGTTGAGAATATATAAATTGCTGTCCATGTGCTAATGAATTGAGATGTTTGCAAAAAACATGGACATAAATTTAGAGAATTGGTTATGAATTGGTTTAATAGAATTGGTTATGAATTGGTTATGAATTTAGAGAATCGGTTATAAATTTCTGTCCATGTGCCAATACATTCACTTGATTGAGTTTGAGATAATTGGTTATGAATGCATAGAGATGTAAATAGGAATGAGCTTGCTATTTTGCAATTGATGAGCTTGCAAAATTTTATCCTGTTGAATTGCAAGCTCAACAAAATAACAAGCTCTTTCAACAGGATATATGAATGGCTGAGCTTGCTGAAGACTGATGGTGTTTATATAAACAGGATATATGAACATGATATATGAGTCACTTGAGAAATTTAATATCTCAAGTCACTCAAACATATCCTATTTCTGAGTGATATTTCTGAGTAATATCACTCACTCAATCATATCTCAAGTCACTCGGAATGATTTAAAATTTCAAGGCTAATCTTCAAGCTGTGACTTCATTTTCTAATAGCATTTTTGATAACTTGATAACTTGAGATATGTTTGAGTGATATTTCTGAGTGATATTTCTAAAGTTATCAAGTTGAGAATTCACTGAAATATTTAAATAGGATAACTTGAGAAATATCACTAAATTCTCAACAGGATAGCATTGTCCTGTGAATTCATTTTCTAATAGCATTTTTAAATATCACTAAATATTTTTGAGTTATCAAGTTAGCATTCTCAACAGGATAAATTTAAATTCATTTTTGATAACTTGAGAAATATCACTAATAGCATTGTCCTTTTATATGAAATTCATATTGTTGAGAGGATATTCAGCTTGAGTATTTTAGGAGTTGAGAGGGCTGTTTTGTTGTATTTTTGGATTTTATTACAATTGTTAGGTAGTGCTCAATTCCATATCAATTATGATATGTCAAAAATTTTCAACCCAACTATAAAAATCTTCAAGCTGAAATGAAATCTTCAAGGTGTCATTTTCAACCATATATATTAATTTGAGACTATATATGCTATAAATTTCAGTTGCAAATTCCAAAATATTATATAACTGAAAATGAATTGGTAATTGGGTGTAATTTTCAGTTGGGTGTAATTTTCAGTTGGGTGTAATTTTCAGTGTAGTTGGGTGTTGAAAATAGGCGTATCAGGTGTAATTTGCTGAAAAAATTAACAGGACAAAGCTCATCGGGACAAAGCTCAATTGTATTTTCAGTTGGGTGTAATTTGTTGTAATTTTCAGTTGGGTATAAATTTCAACTCAATTGTATATTCTTAAAGATTGAGCTTGCTGAAAAAATGAGATTGATGAAAGCTTGAGTTTGCAATTGAGTTTGAAATTGCTGAAAGAATATTAACATGCCAAAGCTCAATAATATTAACAGGACAAAGCCAACATGAAACTGATCACATATTGAACTTGAAAATGACCATAGCTACTTACTAATTTTCATATGCATTGTCCTGTTAGCTATTCTAAATGATATTCTTGATATTCTACTTATTCTTGCTATTTTAGTCAATAATAATAGCATTGTCCTGTTAGCTTCATAATGCTAATCTTCATATGCATTGCTAATAACAGGACAATTGGTGAGCTCTTCATATGCAAATTGGTGGCTACTCTTCATAATGCTACTCTTCACTGATAACTCACTTCAATGATAGCTCTTCATATGCAAATTGGTGAGCTTTTATTGCAAGCTTATACTGAATACATACTTTGAAGTATTCCAAGATAATAACACTTTGAAGTATAATTTGAGATTGCTGAAAAATATAATTCTCTCACTTTGAGTGTTATTACAGCTTTAAAATTGATTGAGTGTTATGTGAATGAATTTTTGAATCAATTTTGAGTGTTATTAGAACTTTTTTGAATTTGAGTGTAAAAGATAAATTTTTGATTCTAAAGTGTAAGGATATGTTTTTAATTTTGACAAGATATCCCATGGAATTCAATTCCTGGAATTTGAAATTATCAGGATATCGAGATAATTTAATTTTGAATTCAAATTCATTCCATTAGATTCAGTTAAATGGCATATTATATGAATTGATAATTTTGAACTCAATCTGAATGCCATGAACTCAACAATGGATTCATATTCAGTTCATATCCCATTTTCAATTACACTTAATTTTATGTTAAGTTAACTGAATGTTCCAATTTGATATTGAGTATTAATACTATGAAAAATCCCAAAAATGAGCCCATATTTATGCAAAAACAAAATGTTGACTATGAACTGAATTGAGCTGTAATCTTGAAACTTGAAACTTGAAATTACACTCAAGAGTATTCAGTTCATTTAATAACATTGAGTTCAATCTTGAGTTGCTATTTTCAATATCCCATTTTCAATTACACTCAAGAGTATTCAGTTTGGACATAAATTTTTGAGTCATGATATTTCTCAAAAAAATTCATTACATATTTCTCAAGTTATCAAATTTTTTTGAATATCTTGGAAATATGGCTTAGAAATATACTCAAGAGTACTTACAAATTTTTGAATATCCCAGTTTGAATATCTTGGTACTCAGTTTGAATATCCCAGTTTGAGTACTTAAAACCTGAGTACTTAAATTTTTTTGAATACTCTTAAGTACAAAATGACCAGGCCATATTTCTAAGTACTAAATTTTTTGAATCAATTCATTTTTGAATCAATTGAACTCAATCGTGAACTCTTTAACTGGGATATTCTAAAGTTCAAATGATATTAAATACTGGGAGATAGTCCTGGGAGATAGTCATGTTAATTTCAAATGCTTTCAAATGTTGAATCATTTTGGGAGATAGTCATGTTATCAAATGCTGACCTGGGGTATCCCAGTTCAAAATTGAGTTCAAGATTGAGTTCAAGATTTTGTTAATTTCAAAATGTTGCACCTTAACTCTATTTTCTGTTAATTTGCTTCTATGCCATGGTATTTGAACTGGGATATCCCAAGATTGAGTTCATATTTGAACATAGTGACTATCCAATCTTGAATATAGTTATCAAGACTATATTCCAAAATACTGAAATCTTAATGATAAAAACACTTTTTCAAGACTATTTTCCAAAATACTGAAATTTCAAACCCAATGATAAAAATCTTCAAGGTAAGTCATATTTGGTTATCAAATTTAAGGGAATGAAATTTTAATATAGGCAATATTTACAGGACACTGAAAGTTCATATCATTTTTTGGATAAGAGAATGAAATTTCATTCTCAAAATTTCATATCATTTTTTGGATAAGACACTGAAATTTCATATCATTTTTGGTTAAGGCACTGAAATTTCATTCTCAAAATTTCATATCATTTTTATAGGACATTGAAATGCAATTTTATTTGAAGGCTATAGTTTGGTCAATACTGAATACTAAATGAGCATTTCAGCTATGTTTTGAAATTGGATAACAGGACTTAAGTTTGAAAACCTTCATATCATTTTTGCTATCTAATTCATATGAAGAGTTTGCAATTTATGGACTGAAATTGCACTTGGCCTTTTTTCAGTCCATTGAAAATCATGTATTTGAATTCAGATTGCCAATTTTTCAGTCCATTTTTCATTTTGCAACTCTGAAATTGCAAACTCTTAGTCCAAGTTGCAATTGCATTCATGTTTTGGTCCTGAATTGAATTCCTATTTTATAGATAGAATTGAATTCCTATTTTCATTGAAAAATGTTTTCAGTCCATTTTTCATTTGTGCAATTCTGAATTGAATTTGAGAAGAAATGTTTATGGATGAGCTTGCTGAAGAATTTCATACTCAAGCTTGCTGAAATTTAAGATGCCATTTTTCTCAAACATTTCAGTTGCCATATGGCTATTCAATATTATGTATGGAAATGGAAATTTCAGTTGCCATATGGCTATTCCATTTTTCTCAAACATTTTATGTATGGAAATTTGGCATAAAAAATATTGTTTCACAGTTACACATATGGCTGAGTTCCAAAAATTTGATTCTTTATGTTTAACATTTCAGTTGATATGGAAATGAGTCCTGTTTGTGGCAAATAAAACACTTCGCAAATAATCATGTTTATTGTGCTTAGGATATATTCTGTGAAATGAAAACAACTGGAAATTGAACTGAAATTTATAGCTGTGAAATGAAAATATGATATATCATGTGAAATGAATTCACTCACCTATTACTGCCAATACTTTTTTTAATTCCATTGCAAACTCTTAGTCCAAGTTGCACTTCTGAATGAAAAAGCAACCCTATGTTTCAATATTTGTCTTATGAATGAAAAATGTACTAATAAGCAAAAAGCTCCCCTATGGATAATAACAAATTTTTGTCCTTGTGTTAATGAATAGATTTCATTCATACTTTTGTCCATGTCCTCATGAATTGAGATGTTTGGTTATGAAATGAGCTTGCTGAGTTTGAGAGAAATGTGTATGAATGAGCTTGCTGAAGAATTGGTTATGAATGAGCTTGATGCACCTCAACCCTGGGTGAGTTTGAGAGAATTGCTAATGAATGAGCTTGCTGAAGAATTTGAGTATTGTAATTGATAAGTTTATTGAGTATGCTAAATGTTCAACTTAATTGGGTAGTAATTTGGCAAGTACCCCTGTTTGCATAGAAAATAAAATAATTTGAGTATGCTAAATGTTAATGTCTAATGTTTGAGTAATTTGACATGGAAATAATAATTTAAAGATAGAGTAAATCAAAATTGGATAATAATTTAAATTTGTGCACGTATATAATTATTATTTCCATGTCTAATTTATTATTTCTACTGTTGGCTGATGCTGATGAACCATTGCTCCATACAGACATGGATGGATATGATGATTTCCCTTCATAACATGTCCTACATTATGGCAAGGCAGCTAGGGGGTAAGCTAATATTTGATGGCAACCGTTGCAGCCATATTGGTACATGTATATGAGCCTGAAGCAAGGGAGTCTGAGCCATTGCAAAAAAAATACCCTCATATGGCTGTGGTTATTCACATTCTGGAGGTATGGATATTTTTTGTGTTTGGAAACATATTGCTTACCTCATGAAATATGCAAATCTGTTTTTTGCAACCTACTAAAATTTTCCCAGAAAGTATTTTGTAGGTACTGGGAATAACTGTTTATTAAATCTGGAAATTCTATAGGTATGTATCTCCAAGACCTGCTGGGAAAAGGTGCTTTGTCGTTTCTTCTAATGGCGCAACAGTTAGTAGACTTCGGAATGGATCTATTCTGTATCGCTTTCCATCTTCCTTGCCTTATGGTGCCAGAACGAAGGACGTCTCATGTCCAGCACATGCATACTGTATTTTGGGCTGTATATTTCATGAGGTAATATTTAATCTTGATGACAATTTGCCATTATGTACTTGAGGTTGAGCATTTGCACCAATCAATTTAATCAATTTTCTGCTAATATTTACTTTTTAGGTGGTGACTTGCAGCCTGATCAAACATACTATGTTATTGCCATGGTTTGTTGGCGCAGGTACTCATTGTATGATTGCAGTGCAGATTTCAAATTCTTTTGGTTAAACTCAAAGCTTGGGAAAACTGTAGCATGTAATCCTCCATCTACATACCATTAGTACAGATTCACTGCTGTTCCAGTTTATGACTGCAGTGAGATGGGTATACAAACAACATATGCAGGTATCGTGCATTATGCTAAAGATGGTCTATTTTTACAACAAGTATGATCCTATTACCTCTTAATATCTGGAGATTATATATTTGCATTATCTGGACTTGACCAGCATGTAACTGAGTCACTGCATTCGTCTGCATTTTTTGTGGGTAATTTCGTCTGCAATTTGATTTTCTTATATCTCATCATCATTATTTAAAAATCCTTTGCCATCAAACTGATGCTGACTATTCGTGTTAAAAGCTTGATGACATATTTGGTGAACTTTTAGATGGGTGGGCAACCTGATGTCTACCATCTTAGTTTTCAGTTTTCAAATTCTCAGTGTGGAAACAATTTTTCGGCTGCAGAAATAAACTATGTTTATGATGCATTTGTCTTTGTTTCTATACATTGTCAAGTCTTCAAAATAGTTTACCTGCGGCCCCTGGCACTCCTTTTTGGTAATCTTTTTCTCAGGATTTGATTGTAGTTATTTTTAGGATATGGGGGACAACAGTTGAGAAGGTTAAGAAATGGTCTTTAGAAAACAGAATCATGCACAACTTATAAAGTCATAATGTGTTTTTGTCTTATACTATTTTTATTTTTTTTGAAAATTCTGATAGTTTGTTGGAGTTTGGGGTGTTGTGATCTAAGAACATGGTGAAAGCGAAGAATTGCATGACTTTGGTTGCACAGTGGATGTAGATCATCAAATGTTACCTGGAAACCAAAAATGCAATTTTATAATACTAGAATGTTACATCATGAGTGAAGAATTGGAGCAGTCTGCAGTTTAAGGAGAGAGCTTGGCTGCATCATTTACGCAGAAAAATTCTTTTTTGAGATTCCTATATAATGTAATACTGTCCCAGGAGGTTATAACATGCCCATGTTGTGTCTATTCTTATGAAGTTTATTGCATAAAAAGCTAGCTTGGTAGATTAGTCTTGATTGTGTGGGAAAACAGATTTTTAAAATTATATTTGTGATCCTGCAAAAAGTCTGCTTTTTTCAGTGATTCTCATCTAATTTTATTTTTTTGATGAAATTATATAGATTTGAATGTGGATGCTTTAATTGTGAGAATAGCCAAGAACGTAATTTGGCAGATTGTTGTACTTGCTATCTTATTAGAAAATTTCTTCAACATATCATGGCAATGGCAGTTCTTTTGAATATTCCCCAATCACAATATTTTAAGAGCAATTTTACTAGAAGACAAGTTGTTTTTATCGTTTTATCACATGTATATTAGTGAAATGAAGAACATGACATCCCATGATGCCACTATGATAGAGTTCAGTTTTCTTAGGACTCTTCATATTTGAATTGTAGCTACACCATGTGGATGAATAATGAGATTCTAGCTGTACAAAAATACAAACTGATGTGTTTATTTGTGAATTTTAAAGTTGGAGGGGGTTGCAAGATGTGCCTATTGTTCACTACTTTAGGATTGTTCACTACTCTTCATATTTGAATTGTAGCTACACCATGTGGATGAATAACTCAGAGTTGTTATTTGAATATGAAAATGAATATCAAATAACATGATATGATCCTGAACTCATTGGGTTCCAAATTGAGTTTAAATTTGAATCCTATGTAATTGTTATATCATGATGTTAAATTGAACCTGAATGCTTTTGTGTGAAATATGAATATGAATATGAATATCAAATAACAGGATATGATCTTGAACTCATCGGGTTCCAAATTGATTTCAAACTTGAATCATGATGTGATTGTTATATCCTGATGTTAAATTGAACCTGCATGTTTTTGTGTGAAATATGAATATGTGATGTTTTTGTGAAATACATATAGGGAAAACTCAGGATATGTGATTATATGTTCAATTTCCCTGATGTATGTGTGAACTATATATAGGGAAATTAGATATAGGGAAAAATCAGGATACACAAAACCATTTCTCATTTTGAATCCTGATCCTTATGTATCATCATTTTGAATAGTCGAGGGGTGTTATGAGGGCCCTCCACGCAAAGAAACAGCCATCATCATCATCATTTTGAATCCTGATGTTAAATTTCCATGATGTTGGAGGGAACTGTTCAATTTCCCTGATGTATCATCAGATTTCTAATTTCCCTATATGTATTTCACACATAATTTCCCTATATGTATTTCTAAATTCATTTTTCACACATATAACAAGATTCAAATATATGCAGGTTGAATTTAACTCAGATTGAATCTATTATTTCTAGGTTCAATTTACCTATCTATTTATATTCATATTCAAATTATGATGCTCTCATTATGTAATACATATAAATAGATATTGTAACTCAGAAAATTTAACTGAATATAGATAGATAAATTTAACAATGAGTTAACTGAATATATAAATAAGCTCAAGATATGTTTAACAGTGCAAATTTCAAAATCTTTCAATGATTCATCGAATCTATGAGTTTCTTTTAATGATTTGTTGTTATAACTCCACAAAATCTTTCTTTAAGCGAATCTTATCACTTGATGGAACACATGTTTCCATGGAATTGACAACCCCTCACTACCTTTAAAATCGTGTCCATAGTCCATTGGCCAAATTTGAAGAAATAATGTTATAGATTTAGTTGTATTCACCACTTATCTTGCAACCCTGCACTAATGCATAATCATGTTCTTGAATCATAAACGATAAAGAATTGTTTGGGATTACTCTAATTTTTAAACAAAAATTATCCTAATCTATAAAAAAATAAACACAGAGTAAGATTTTTGGGGAATAAGTTTTTTGAAAATTTGAATAACAATTATTGTGCTTTGGTTATTATTTTTCATTTAAAATTACGTAACAAAGCATTGGGCATAAAAACTGCTCTTAGGTAAAATAATTTACACCACTTTGCTTCTCCTGCCTTGACTAACATGCTAGCAACATGTGTTAACACATAATAAGCTCAATATAAGCAGCGGGAGATCTTATGGAATATTTTTGCTTTGCCAACAACATGTATATCTGTTGCATTCATGCATCATGCACTGCTCTTAACTCCTTGCTCGATGCCAGGAAATGCGAAGACAGAATACATAGAACTAAAAAAATTTAGTGAACTGAAATTTTACATTTTGTGGGAATTAAATTATGGGGAATTACATTTTGGGGAGGAGCTAAACTTTTCGGGGTAATTAAAACATAAAATATTGGTGGAAATAAATTTTTGGGGAAACTAAAATCTAAAATTTTAAGGGGAACTAAATCTGGAGGTAATCAAATTTTTGGATGGAACTTTTAAGGAAACTAAATCTGGTAGGAATTAATATTTAAGGTAAACTAAAATTTTTGAGGGGAACTAAATTCTCTTTGGAAACTAAATTTTGGAAGAAACTAATATTTTTGGAAAGTGAAAATTTAGCTGGAAAAACTCTAAAATTTTGGAGCGGAACTAAATTTGGAGTGCACTAAATTTTGGGAGAAACTAAGATTTTTGGGGGAACAAAATTCCTTGAGATGAGCTAAATTTTCGGAGATTTTGAGGGGGGATTTCTAAAATGAATCATGTCCACATTTTCAGGGGAACTAAGATTTTGAGGGGGGAATATCTACAATGAATCGTGCCCACATTTTCGGGGGAACTAAGATTTTGAGGGGGAAATATCTAAATTGAACCGTGCCCTACGGGCACGGGTACGTGACTAGTCTATATTATAAAAGAGGGATGTTATCAAGAGAAATTGGATAAGAGATATTTGACAAGATAAATTGGATAAGAGATATCTATATTATAAGAGAGGGATGTTATCAAAAGAAATTGGATAAGAGATATCTATATTATAAAAGAGGGATGTTATCAAGAGAAATTGGATAAGAGATATTGGACAAGAGAAATTGGATAAGAGATATCTATATTATAAAAGAGGGTTGTTATCAAGAGAAATTGGATAAGAGATATTGGACAAGAGAAATTGGATAAGAGATATCTATATTATAAAAGAGGGATGTTATCAAGAGAAATTGGATAACAGATATTTGACAAGATAAATTGGATAAGAGATATCTATATTATAAGAGAGGGATGTTATCAAGAGAAATTGGATAAGAGATATCTATATTATAAAAGAGGGATGTTATCAAGAGAAATTGAATAAGAGATATTGGACAAGATAAATTGGATAAGAGATATCTATATTATAAAAGAGGGATGTTATCAAGAGAAATTGAATAAGAGATATTGGACAATAGAAATTGGATAAGAGTGATGTTATCAAGAGAAATTGGATAAGAGATATCTATATTACAAACGAGAGATGTTATTAAGAGAAATTGGATAAGAGATATTGGACAAGAGAAATTGGATAAGGGATATCTATTATATAAAAGACGGATGTTATCAAGAGAAATTGATAAGAGAATTTGGACATGAGAAATTAGATAAGAGAATTTGGATATCTATTATATAAAACAGGGAAATTGAATAAGAGAAAATATAAGAGATGAGATTTTGAGGGATAAAAGAGGAGGTGGGGAATTTTGCACATACAACCCCGGTTTTTGTATTTTTTTCCTATGGACCCTCCACACACACACACCCACACTTTTTATTCTCACCCCTTCCGGCCATTTTTTTCAGTTCTATGAAGATTTTGAATCTTATCCTACTAGGACAAAGCTTTGTCCTACGTGGCAAGTTTGTCCTAGGTGGAATTGACAATTTTAGGGGGACTTAAATTTTGGGGGAAAACTTAAATTTGGGGAAAAACTTGAAATTTTGTGGGAAAACTTGAAATTTGGGTGTGTAACGACCACTTTTCGTTGTGCGTTGTTCGTGCACGTGCTTTTGACCGTGCACGTGTTTATTTTAGACTTTGTTTGTTTGTGAACACTTTGATGTGATATGCCGTTCTGAACGTCTCGGAGAGTAGTAAATAGTGGCACTATTTGGAACGACATTTCTCGAGTCGTTTTCCCACAATTTAATCTTATTCGATGAGACGTTGTGAATTTCACTTTTGACGGGAGACGTTTCTATTTTTAGTTTCATCGTCCGACGTCGAAATTGTGATCCGTCTTCTCTGTCTTCTTTCTCTCGTCGTCCCGGTCACCCCAGTATTTATTTCACAATTTTTGGGCTTCATTTGACCTACTTTCATTTTTCGCCCAAACTGTTATTTGTTAACCCTAAGTTTAACCGAGTTATTTGTCCCTAATAATTCGTAATAGTAATATTAATCCCTAATGTCCAAGCCCAGCCCATTGCCTATGCCTTGGCTGCACTATTCACGCATGGAAGAGAGAGAGGGTGTGAAGTGTCTCTTTAATAATATGTTATAACAATTTTTTTAATCAAAGCAATATAACCCTAACCTAGCATCAAACCCTTAGAGACCCATGTGCGTACTGACCTTCATCCTATAGGATAGCCTAGCACCTGTCACTTTATAATACCACTTTAATGCAATTCTTATTATAGGATACTATAGCAGCTCCTACATTTTTTAACCCTAGAGGACATCTCTACTGACCCTAGCTATTTACAAATAACCCTAGGTTACCCCCCTTCTCCCAGCCAACACACGAAACCGCCGCCTCCATCCTCATTTCCCCCGCTGCGGCAACCCGAACCCCAGCGCCGCATCTCTACTTCTTCGACCAAATAACCCACGCGTCTCCTTCCATCAAAACCACCGGCCTCTTAACCTTCGCCGGTGACCTAGGCTTTCCCCCGACCGAATCCCGACCGCTGTGGTCGCCCGTGCTCCGCGTTGCAACCCCGGAAGCCCCGACCCTGACCTTCATCTACACAGCCTCGCCGGACCTCTCACCGGCTCTCCTCTTCCATCGCCACCTCAGGCGCCCTCACAACCGCCCCGCAGCCGTTTGAGATCGCTGGGTCTCTCTCTCCCCTGCCAATACCGTCGGAAACCCCAAGTCAGCCCGCAGCATCACCGCCTGAACCCTCTCCGGCCAAGCTCCGCCATGTGCCGCCGTATCTTTTCTCCCCCGACGTCCAGACCTCCTCCCTGTCGCCTCCCCTCGCCTGTCTCCGGCCGTCGTCCGGCCAAGCACCCTGATCCGCCGCCGGTGCTCTCAGCAACGCGGCAGCGCCGCCCTAGGCACTGCGGGTCGCCGGAGCTCCGATCGACCACCCCCGAGAGCACGGCAGCAACCCCGCCTGCAGGCAATGATGGCATCCTCTCATGTAGGTTTGTTTGCCTGTAAATTGTGATGGCACGTTATGTTGCATATAGGTTAGTCTAGCACTAGATAAGCATGAGCCTGTAAATGCCAAAATGTAAGTTTATAATATTAGGCTTTGTGATATATTACAAACTATAATAATAGGTGTTACAACTAAAATATGTATATATGATATTAATAAAATGTGTAGTACTGGTAGGTTAGCCATACCTACTTAACCTAGGTTAAGTTGAAGTTGATTTGTTTAAGGTGGTTGCCTACTTGTACCATGTCTTATATAACTATTTACAGCTAGTGAAATGTTAGCCTAGGTTGCTAATAATATGTTATATATTCATTCTTTTTAACAACTTAACGTAGTTAACATGATAGTTACTTAACACCCTTTAATATTGATTTGAACCCTGTCTTATGATAGCAATCCAATTAAAGATTGGTTCGCTAGGCGTTTTAGGGTTGACTAAGATTCTAGTCCGTCGTTACGATCTTAACTGAACACGTGATTTATCATCAGAGAACACATCGTTTCGTACCGTATGCGCTACAGGAATCCAACCCCTGGCGTCGTTACCCGACGCTAGTATAGCTCTCACGTCGTGTTGAGGTAAGATCTGCACCATAGGAACCCCAACCATCGCATGTTAATTCAAGATTAAAAACAATTACTTTTACTGCTTTGTAACTCACTAATCAAGATTAATAATACGGGACTGTAGGCTGGTGTAGGACTGAGCGTGGGAGCTCTGGAATTTGTGAATCTGTGATTGGACACTGAGTATGGTGATACCGGCACGTATTTCAGGCAAGTGAAACTTGCTACCCTTGTTGTTTAGGCCGTGCTTAGGCCATTTCCATTGCTTTAGCGTAAAAGAGACTAGGCGGTGAAAGGATAGCCGTCTAGACGCCCTTGACCTAGCTTGACAACGAAGCTTGGTCTGTCACCCTCATCATGCTTGTATGTCACGTTTAAATTCAATTAACGGTACGCAATTATCTGTTCATATCATCCCGGCATCTTTGCCTGTCATGTTTAAATTCTATTAACGGTACGCAAATATCTGTTCATGTCATTGCATAGTGATTATTCATCGTGATTGCGTAGCACACGCTACAATACTATGTTTCCTGGCTCATGTTCCAGAAGCGAGCCCTGTAGTTGCTAACCCCAACGCTCAGATACCGGCTAGGTGTACCCCTATGCCAAACACACACTTCTTTTCCTGGCTCGTGACCAGAAGCGAGCATAATGAGTTGCTAACCACAACGCTCGACACATGTGGGTGGGGTAAGAGATAAGCGGCCACCTAAGCACGAGTGGCTTGATCCGCCACTCCGGCCAGCAGGCGAAATCTCTAGTGTTTAAGTGATTGATAGTGATAGAGATAAACGGACTGAGCCACGAGCTGGCCAGCAAGTGGACTCTCTATGCACTAAGTGTTAAGTGATAAGTGATAAGTGATAAGTGTTAAGTGATAAGTGATAAGTGATAAGTGATTAGTGAATTGGTAGCTTTTGCTACATCGTGCATGCTTGTCACTCCTTTAAACTGTTGCATCATATTCAACTGCCATGCCATTGTTTAACATTTAAATGCTAGGTTGTTAGTCACTTTCAGTTTCCTTACCCAAGTCTTTTTAGACTTGCTGACATGTGCCCCTTTTCTCTTTTGGGTGTCACATGTTAGATTGTGAGCCAGAGTTGGTCGTTGAGGACGAGCAGGTTGCAGGTGTTGAGTTCGAGGACATAAGAGACCAGTCCTAGAGCTCCTTCTAGCTGTTGTTGTTTTCTGCTTAGTCGTTGTTAGGCTGTCGGTGCGTAGCACCTCTCTTTTCTTGTTGATGTTATGTATTATGTTGGCCATGCCTTAGGCCTCTTTTCAATCTCTTGTACTTTTCTTTTCGTTTCTTCTTTTAGCCTGGTGGCTTTTCTGTGATGTTGAAATTTATTGTGGACATTCTGAGATTGAATATTTTATCTCTCTCTCCTTCCTTGTTATTATTGTTGTTCCATGTCGCACTTGCAAGGACCTGCCAATTGATATTTTATACGCTTATCAGACTGCAGCTTCACAGCTCCACGTCTGAGCGGACCTCCTCACGTCTCACCTTCCATTTTAGGGAAGCGGGGCGTGACAGGTTTTATTGGTGGCCCATGCAGGTCCATTTGCAAATGTGAACTATCGGAACAATGATAATAATTATGGAATGTCCATTGAATAAATTAGAACATCCAATTTATAAGCCTTGAGTCTAGTTTTTTAGCGTTCATATGCCTTAGGTAGCTGGTAGACGTGTTAGGGCATCTGTCTCAGCTTAGTAGGAACCCATTAGATCAGGACCCTAGCTAGACTTAGATAGACGTCTGTGCTTGCTAGTCAGGAATCCTTGTTTGTTAGCTAGACTCCATGTTAATGATTTGTTTGATTGTCCTAAGAGTTACCTTAGTGGTTCCTGTCTAGCTTTGACTAGGATAGACTTCTATAATTCTTTGGTCTCTCGCTTGGGTTCATCGGTTTCGGACCAAGCTGAACTCATTTCATCGCTGTCTAGCCCTTAGGGAAGTCTTAGCGCTTAGTTCCATAATCTTTAGTTGGTTGACCGTAAGAGTTTTCATAGATTTTCCTAAGTCATAACCTAGGCGTATTTATGTTTTGATAATCCGACCAAATCCCTTGCCTCGATTCCCATGACCACCACGTTTCGATAATCGTTGATCCTTCGAATGTCCCCATTCGCAAAGCTTAATTTCTTTTAAAGTTATTTTTCGATTTCCCTTATTAAAAGTTTTCGCTAAGTTTATTTTGTTTTAAAACCCTCTACGTATATATTTAAATTCCTCCCTTTTCGATTGGGTCAAAATTTCTCGTAGATTTTGAGGTCTTTTGATTGTAATTTTAATTACTATCTCGTAGCTATTCGCTAACCAATATTTCTTGCATGTTGGTTTTAAAACGTTATTACTGTTTTGATAATTTGTTATACCATTTTCCTAAACTATGAGATTCATTTTAACCGCTTAACATACATACTTTAAAATATTTTTCCAAGCTAAATAGAACTTCAATTAATTTTTATGTATCAGTTTTAAGTACGTCGAACTCGTACTTTAAAATCTTTATATAACACCGTTTCTTTTGGAAAATCCTGGTTCCTCTAAAAAATATAGTTTCAATATTATTTATTTTAAATCCCTTCCCAGTTTAAAGACTTTGAAAGCGTTTGACATGAGCTTAAATTTTCTACACTTGAGTTAATTTAACTTCATGCCTCGAATTTCGAAATTTTGCCGCAAATATATTAAATTGCTGCCGTATAATATTTTCTAACCTACTTCCTTAAAGTTCATGTGAATGTTTTATTCTTCCTTTTAATGGTTTTCAATAAGCTAATAAACCATCTTCTTATTTATATACGACTCCAACTGATTTCGAACAACTCATTTTATTGATCACCAACATTTTCTATGCATAAGAGAACTCCAATTTTGAGGTATGACCGGTTTTGTACTCTTCATATTTTAACTTATAACTCTTACACACTATTTTCTGTATTCTATAAGAGTCATTACCTCTTTCTTTTCCCACCTAACTATTCACAGTTTTACCCTGGTTCACCTAACCAATCTAGCTACTTATCTTCGTCTTAGCTGAACTCGTGCTTTTCGATCTTTCCATTCGTTACACTTTTGGGCTTCGGTTTCTTTCCGTTTGTCTAGCCAATAGAGCTTGTCGTCGTCGTGTCAACCTTAATATAGTTTGGTGTGCCCCACTAGTGTAATTTGATATGTCGTCGTAGCGTATTGATTTCATGGTGTATATGAAGTTGTATGTGTGTTGGTATTGGTATATTGTGTGTAGGTAGTTATGTATTAGCTGCATGAGTATAAATGTGGTATACAAATGGTAGTAGGATTATAATTTTGATTGGTATTACTTGCTTTTATGAGATGTTGTATGCGTGTATACCATGCGGTATGCCCGTCTGTTGCTTAACTTAACTATGTATGAAGTAGATGTGTTGATATACTAATTATAGATGGATGGATATGGTGTGAATATATATGTTACATGGGTGTAACTATAGATAAATGCATTTATTAGGGAGAGTAGTGAAATTATACGAGTGCTGGTGTCTGTAATATTGTTATGGTATATAAGGTGATTGAACTATGTGGTATTACCTGATTAAATATTAAGGGTGTTGACATTTAGATATGTATGTGGTTATGTTGGTAGACGTGTATGCATTAGATAGTATTGGCATATGTATGGATGCTTGTTATGTATATGGAATTATTCTGCTATGATTTTGAGTCTCACTCAAGCTTGAGTGGGTATACTCTATGTGCGTGGGTGTATTTGTATGTGGTTGGTGTATAGTGATGGATGATGTATGTATAATGTTTGGATTGTTGTTTCCGGTTGTGTTACGCACATGATTGTGAGTCACTAACCAGTATATAGCTATAAGTGTTGGTCTTGTGGTATAGATATTTACTAAGGACTTGCCTGTGTGAACGTATGTGTGCTAGCTAAACTAGTATACATGGATGAAATGTTAGCGTGTATGGGGGTGCACCATGCACGGGTAAGTATGTGCCTAGTTATAAGTTTTGGTGACTATGATATGTTTGGCGTGTCGTGAGTATAGTTATAGGGCCGTATGTGATGCGAAGATATGGTGAAATATTTACATGCACTTTGAATGGCTATATTTGTGAAATTATAGTAATGGTGAATGTGTATTAGATATAGTAAGACTTGTTTGAATAAGGGCATGGTGCGACCACAAGTGTCGATGTGTTTGGTATTGGATGTATACTAGGAAATATTAGGGAGTAATTTACTCATGGTTGCTTGTTGCATATGTAGCAATCTACACGTAGAGCGACGATTGTATTTGCTAGTGTGAGACTATCCTTATGTGAGTATCTGAACTATTATTTGTGCTGGGTAAGTAGTAGCTATATAAGGGATGCACGTATATGTATATGATTGAAACACATGTATGAAACTGACTGACTGTAATAGGTATAAGTGTATAATGTGCGTGAATACAAACATGCTGGTGGTGTTAATGATTGATTACCTAGTGCATATATAAGCACTTGTAATAGCTATTCGTGGGTTAAATTATAATGTGACATGATTGGGGTAGTTACCAGAGCGACTAGATATGTTAGAAAGTCCGAGGACGGACTTTATTCTAAGGTGTGGAGGATGTAACGACCACTTTTCGTTGTGCGTTGTTCGTGCACGTGCTTTTGACCGTGCACGTGTTTATTTTAGACTTTGTTTGTTTGTGAACACTTTGATGTGATATGCCGTTCTGAACGTCTCGGAGAGTAGTAAATAGTGGCACTATTTGGAACGACATTTCTCGAGTCGTTTTCCCACAATTTAATCTTATTCGATGAGACGTTGTGAATTTCACTTTTGACGGGAGATATTTCTATTTTTAGTTTCGTCGTCCGACGTCGAAATTGTGATCCGTCTTCTCTGTCTTCTTTCTCTCGTCGTCCCGGTCACCCCAGTATTTATTTCACAATTTTTGGGCTTCATTTGACCTACTTTCATTTTTCGCCCAAACTGTTATTTGTTAACCCTAAGTTTAACCGAGTTATTTGTCCCTAATAATTCGTAATAGTAATATTACTCCCTAATGTCCAAGCCCAGCCCATTGCCTATGCCTTGGCCGCACTATTCACGCATGGAAGAGAGAGAGGGTGTGAAGTGTCTCTTTAATAATATGTTATAACAATTTTTTTTAATCAAAGCAATATAACCCTAACCTAGCATCAAACCCTTAGAGACCCATGTGCGTACTGACCTTCATCCTATAGGATAGCCTAGCACATGTCACTTTATAATACCACTTTAATGCAATTCTTATTATATGATACTATAGCAGCTCCTACATTTTTTAACCCTAGAGGACATCTCTACTGACCCTAGCTATTTACAAATAACCCTAGGTTACCCCCCCTTCTCCCAGCCAACACACGAAACCGCCGCCTCCATCCTCATTTCCCCCGCTGCGGCAACCCGAACCCCAGCGTCGCATCTCTACTTCTTCGACCAAATAACCCACGCGTCTCCTTCCATCAAAACCACCGGCCTCTTAACCTTCGCCGGTGACCTAGGCTTTCCCCCGACCGAATCCCGACCGCCGTGGTCGCCCGTGCTCCGCGTTGCAACCCCGGAAGCCCCGACCCTGACCTTCATCTACACAGCCTTGCCGGACCTCTCACCGGCTCTCCTCTTCCATCGCCACCTCAGGCGCCCTCGCAACCGCCCCGCAGCCGTTTGAGATCGCTGGGTCTCTCTCTCCCCTGCCAATACCGTCGGAAACCCCAAGTCAGCCCGCAGCATCACCGCCTGAACCCTCTCCGGCCAAGCTCCGCCATGTGCCGCCATATCTTTTCTCCCCCGCCGTCCAGACCTCCTCCCTGTCGCCTCCCCTCGCCTGTCTCCGGCCGTCGTCCGGCCAAGCACCCTGATCCGCCGCCGGTGCTCTCAGCAACGCGGCAGCGCCGCCCTAGGCACTGCGGGTCACCGGAGCTTCGATCGACCACCCCCGAGAGCGCGGCAGCAACCCCGCCTGCAGGCAACGATGGCATCCTTTCATGTAGGTTTGTTTGCCTGCAAATTGTGATGGCACATTATGTTGCATATAGGTTAGTCTAGCACTAGATAAGCATGAGCCTGTAAATGCCAAAATGTAAGTTTATAATATTAGGCTTTGTGATATATTACAAACTATAATAATAGGTGTTACAACTAAAATATGTATATATGATATTAATAAAATGTGTAGTACTGGTAGGTTAGCCATACCTACTTAACCTAGGTTAAGTTGAAGTTGATTTGTTTAAGGTGGTTGCCTACTTGTACCATGTCTTATATAACTATTTACAGCTAGTGAAATGTTAGCCTAGGTTGCTAATAATATGTTATATATTCATTCTTTTTAACAACTTAACGTAGTTAACATGATAGTTACTTAACACCCTTTAATATTGATTTGAACCCTGTCTTATGATAGCAATCCAATTAAAGATTGGTTCGCTAGGCGTTTTAGGGTTGACTAAGATTCTAGTCCGTCGTTACGATCTTAACTGAACACGTGATTTATCATCAGAGAACACATCGTTTCGTACCGTATGCGCTACAGGAATCCAACCCCTGGCGTCGCTACCCGACGCCAGTATAGCTCTCACGTCGTGTTGAGGTAAGATCTGCACCATAGGAACCCCAACCATCGCATGTTAATTCAAGATTAAAAACAATTACTTTTACTGCTTTGTAACTCACTAATCAAGATTAATAATATGGGACTGTAGGCTGGTGTAGGACTGAGCGTGGGAGCTCTGGAATTTGTGAATCTGTGATTGGACACTGAGTATGGTGATACCGGCACGTATTTCAGGCAAGTGAAACTTGCTACCCTTGTTGTTTAGGCCGTGCTTAGGCCATTTCCATTGCTTTAGCGTAAAAGAGACTAGGCGATGAAAGGATAGCCGTCTAGACGCCCTTGACCTAGCTTGACAACGAAGCTTGGTCCGTCACCCTCATCATGCTTGTATGTCACGTTTAAATTCAATTAACGGTACGCAATTATCTGTTCATATCATCCCTGCATCTTTGCCTGTCATGTTTAAATTCTATTAACGGTACGCAAATATCTGTTCATGTCATTGCATAGTGATTATTCATCGTGATTGCGTAGCACACGCTACAATACTATGTTTCCTGGCTCGTGTTCCAGAAGCGAGCCCTGTAGTTGCTAACCCCAACGCTCGGATACCGGCTAGGTGTACCCCTATGCCAAACACACACTTATTTTCCTGGCTCGTGACCAGAAGCGAGCATAATGAGTTGCTAACCACAACGCTCGACACATGTGGGTGGGGTAAGAGATAAGCGGCCACCTGAGCACGAGTGGCTTGATCCGCCACTCCGGCCAGCAGGCGAAATCTCTAGTGTTTAAGTGATTGATAGTGATAGAGATAAACGGACTGAGCCACGAGCTGGCCAGCAAGTGGACTCTCTATGCACTAAGTGTTAAGTGATAAGTGATAAGTGATAAGTGATAAGTGATAAGTGATAAGTGATAATTGATAAGTGATTAGTGAATTGGTAGCTTTTGCTACATCGTGCATGCTTGTCACTCCTTTAAACTGTTGCATCATATTCAACTGCCATGCCATTGTTTAACATTTAAATGCTAGGTTGTTAGTCACTTTCAGTTTCCTTGCCCAAGTCTTTTAGACTTGCTGACATGTGCCCCTTTTCTCTTTTGGGTGTCACATGTTAGATTGTGAGCCAGAGTTGGTCGTTGAGGATGAGCAGGTTGCAGGTGTTGAGTTTGAGGACATAGGAGACCAGTCCTAGAGCTCCTTCTAGCTGTTGTTGTTTTCTGCTTAGTCGTTGTTAGGCTGTCGGTGCGTAGCACCTCTCTTTTCTTGTTGATGTTATGTATTATGTTGGCCATGCCTTAGGCCTCTTTTCAGTCTCTTGTACTTTTCTTTTCGTTTCTTCTTTTAGCCTGGTGGCTTTTCTGTGAAGTTGAAATTTATTGTGGACATTCTGAGATTGAATATTTTATCTCTCTCTCCTTCCTTGTTATTATTGTTGTTCCGTGTCGCACTTGCAAGGACCTGCCAATTGATATTTTATACGCTTATCAGACTGCAGCTTCACAGTTCCACGTCTGAGCGGACCTCCTCACGTCTCGCCTTCCATTTTAGGGAAGCGGGGCGTGACAGGGTGAACTTGAAATTTGTTGAGGAGAAAAACTCAGCCATTAAATAAACCGTGCTCTATGGGCACGGGTAATGACTAGTATATATATATATATGTATATGTATGTATATGTATGTATATGTATGTATATGTATGTATATATATGTATATGTATGTATATATATGTATATATATGTATATATATGTATATATATATGTATATATATATATATATAGGAAAATTTTCAAATGAGAACATTTCGCACGGTGCGAAAATGTTTTTATCTTTTTTTTGAAATTTTTTTTTCAAAAATTCTTTTTTCCACCCTCATTATATGTTGTTATACCCCCCTCAAAAAATAATGGTTGAGAAATAATGTCATTTGGTCTTCGATCAAGCCATTTCATCAAATTCGCACGTTTTGAGACCGTTAAATTTGTAACGGGTGGATGGGTGCTCTAATGCCCAACGGGTTCACCCATTATTTTCCCTGGGGTATATAAATGTATGGATTAAACATCAAAAAAAGAATTTTTGAAAAAAAAAATTTCAAAAAAATAAAAAAAAAGTTTTCGCACGGCTTTCGCACGGGATTTTTCGCACCCGAAGATTGCCATATATATATATATATATGAGGAGGGATCAAATGACCCCCAAAAATAACCCCCAAAAATGACCCCTATCAAAAATCCTATGTCCCCCGTTTTTTCGGAAGATCCGAACCGTTCATCTTGATCTCCACCCTCTAAATACATGACTCACCAATTTTCAACCCGATCCCATGTGTTTTGCCCATTCATCAACCATTTGCAAAAGTTCTGTTCATATGAAACCATTAAATTTGGGTCGGATGGATGAACGGGCAAAACACATGGGATCGGGTTGAAAATTGGTGGGTCAGGTATTTAGAGGGTGGAGATCAAGATGAACAGTTCGGATCTTCCGAAAAAATGGGGGGCATATGATTTTTGATAGGGGGTCATTTTTCACTACAAAAGACAGGGTTGTTTATAGCGGGTATTTTAGTAACGGTTCGGAACCGCTACTAAAATAATATGTTTCTAGCGGTTCGAAATTGTTTTTAACAGTTATGACCCGCTGTGACAAAAAATTCTCGACTCAAAAACCACGGGAAGAAGAAACGAATTGGCGGGATGATTATTTTCGTTTGCAGCGGGTTCAAACTGTTACAACGAGACTGTTTTAACACTCATTTTCATTGGTAGCGGTTTCGAACCGCTACAATGAAATTTGTGGCGGGTCGAAACCGCTACAAAGGCATCCCAAATTGCACAGAATTTCTCAGGGATCATTGCCTAAACAAAAACCCTGATTGTGTTTTCGTTCTAAAACAATTTGTTTGGGGTTTATCCAAGAGAAAATCGAAAATTTTGTTCTTAAAAAATTTTTCTTTCTGAAAAAATTTCGTTCTCAAAAAACTTTGGGAGCCCTAAGAAACTCTACGGTATTTTGGGATCCAAAGAAACCCTAAGAAACAGACCGACGACGTCCTTTGCGATCATCGACGGGATTTTTACGGGCTTTGATGACCTTTACCGCATTTACCCACGGGCCATCGACATAGTTGTTGCAGGTATGTGAATGAAGACAAACACGCGTCCATCATCGACGTAGTTCTTTTGGGGAAGATTTTCCAAATTTTTTCCTAATTAAGTCACAAATGTACTAGGAATATGCTTGTTTTTAAAGGATAATCTGTGATCTTTAGGGTCTAGTCAAGGTTGCTCATGCATTTGCGATACAAAGAATTTAAGGTTCTGGGCAACTGAACTAAAAGGAAATTCTATCGCAGGACCACAACAGATTCACTACGGCTTTGTTATTACTGGCTGTTGTCTTGGTGGTTCATAAGCACTACTTTGCTCTTAATATCTTTGTTGTTTATACATTGGTGATTCTCTATAATGTTGTACACATCAGCATTACATGTAAATATTTTCGTCTTTACCTAAATCCAAATATGTTATGAAAGATTTTTGTACACCATGTTTTTATTAGCAATGTTCTGAAAAAAGAAACTGATTTATTTTTGTCTGTTCCTGAATATGACCTCTAAACCTATCTAATTTTGTTGCAGTTATGGCCATGACTTATCGTGTCAACACAGATCTGGCATGTGTTGTTCAATTTTCTCTTACCATAGGTCATGTAGATGGTATGTGTTTTCCAGTATTACAAAGAACTACGGTTGTACGCACACAGACTCTCTCGCTCATCCTCCACAAAATTTTGGGGGCATCGACGACGTTAGCCAGAGATCCCCTCAGGTGTGTGACTCAATTTTCATCGATGTTAGCTTGCATGCTGTTGTCCGAGTCTCTAGATTGTATATGTGTTAATACTGCTTGCTTAATTTAAGTTTTCCATGGTCAATCATATTACTACCCTTTTTTCCATTCATTCTCTAGCTATTTAGTTAGAAAATAAGGGGAGATATGGAAGAGAAAAGCTGTTGTTAGCTTGACTTGAAATGTTAAGTTTGTGGAGGGATGAAAGTGTTGTGGTATGAAACATGCATGGAAAAGCTTGATTAGGCATAAGTATATGATGATAACGTAATGAGGGAATTGTGTTTGTTGCGTCGTGGGTATCATGTTCATCCAAAGCAGTCCACATTAAAGGAACTGTCGGACCTCGGTTAACACAACTAATTAATCAATTAATTTGCTTGCACTGTTACACAATCCCTATTTGTTTAAATCTTTTTTGTCATTGGAGAGTTTTAGGCCTGATTATAGATGTGACTATAGATGTGACGGTATGGCATATAGACACAAGGAATCAATTTTGAAAATTCTTTTGTTTCGATCTACACGGTTTTGTGCATGAGAACAATATATGAGGATTTATCTAAAAGTTGTTGTTTGTTTGTTTTTAAAATAATGTTGTTTATTCTCTATTCGTATGTGTGCAATAGTATCTCTGTGAAATTTATCTGTGTGCATACTACAGGCTACATGATGGCATTCCTTTGTTCACGGTCAAGTATCCAAAGAAGTTACATTCTTATAAATCATACCCATATTAGTTGTATACAAGGAGAACTTTGGCAAGAAAAGAATACAACTCTAAAAGTCCTTGAAAGAATATTTGCAGTAGTGTACATGGTGGTGCAATTCCATATGTAATCAATTAGCATATTATAATATCTGTTAATAGGGAAAGAGGTCCCAATGCTGACAAAGGAAATAAGGCATCAATTTCAATTTATTTGCAGACAAAATTATTAAAACATATTAAAATCTATTTTAATTTGACAATCATATGATTCAGACATGTCGTGTTAAACTTACTAGGTCTTGGTACAATTGGATGAGCACAAGGAGTTATAGTACTGATGGGAATAGGAACAAGAACAGAATTCACTCAATGCATGCATTGTTGCTTTTGATATAGTTTTTTTGCAATAATCTCCCTTAAAATGTTTTTTGTACTATTTATTGTTGATGCCTAATTATTCCCATGTAAGAAATTTTGAAAACAACAGTTATCTAATGATACATACTCTCACAGAGAAATTAGCATGAGGTTTAATATTGTATTTTGTTGGAAATATTTCTCAAATTATAATTCAAAAAATAAAACAAGCAAATAATAAATAGAAAACAAGAGCAAAAAATAGTAAATAAAAACAAGAGTACACAGTACGATGTTATCACCCTTTAAAGAAAGCATAGTGATGCTCACCCTAAAGGGATGACGATCGATTCTCATACAATCAACCTCGATGTTTCTCCCTCTAGCAGTGTTACCTCCATTCTATCGGTAAATCATCGTGCACGACCATGACAGTAATGGGCATTGAGCCATTCGGATACCCAACTAATTTTAATATATCATACTCTTTTCTAAAATGAAATAAGGCTTTTTATGTGGATTTTTTGGCATGTTTGAACATACAAATAAGTTTCTATAATTTTGATTTTTTTCAAATAGGAGATCGTAATGAAAAATAACAAGAACTTTTAATTGAAATTGATGCATAGATTACTGCACCCTGTACACATACCTGAACGTTTACAGTTTTCAGCTCTAAAAGCAGCAATATGCTTTCATATTAGAATAAGGGCATACAAAGATGAATATTAGCAGTAATATGTTTTTAGTTTGTGTTGTTAGATGGTGTTGTTAGATGGTGTTGTTGACACGTTTCAGAGATGACAGGTCTTATTCAAATGATTCTGCGAGAGAGATTGTTGTAAGTATCTAGTTTGTTTATTGCTGTGACGAGCTAATCTTTTCCAAATGTTACATCATGCTTTCCGATGTGTCAAAAAAATGTCGTAGTCTTAACAATGGCATTGGATACTATTTTATAAATGCATAAAAAGAATGACGTTGCTTATGTAACAAGACAAACAAAAAATACATTTAGATCTGTTGCAACACAAAAAAAAATGGACTAATATTGCAGACAATACATTATGTATAGCATGACATTAGTAGAAAATTGATAAAGAAAAGAAAGAAAAAAATCATTAAGAATGTAAGGTTCGAATTAGAAAAGTTTGGTAGAAGAAGGTAACTTTGTGTGAAAATTTAGTAAGTTGGTAATTAGGAATGTTGACTGAATAATTAAACGTTGGGGTAAAATTGCACAAAGTACAACATGTTTAAATCATGTGTTAAATTATTATGACTCAATTGACAAAGTAGCAATATGACAATTAAACCAAACATTGAGCAGTAAGTCAAAACGTTTCATTCGTTGGGGCATCATTTTAGAAATAGGGTGATTTCAATAATTACAAGTCATTTTCCCAAATTAAACCATCATTTTAAAAATTCATGGTATTTCAAATTTTCCTAAATAAAATAAAAGCATATGCAATGGAGGAAAAAGTAGTACCGGTTTATTATGATCAATTCATTAGTGGCTTCTTGGCGTTATTGGCATCTGTATTTTATTGCAAAATTTTTTCTTAATAAATTGGGTGTACGCTTGAGAAAATTGTTGAGAACAACCAGTGGCATCAAGAATAGTATGAAATCCACTAATATAAAGTCAAAAAATCTTTCAAGAAACTTCCTATCTAACTGGATAGCATAGTTTCTTATATTCTCACTTATAAATACAATCCTCTCTTTGGTTTTTGGTTTGTTGTAGATCTGGTAACCCATAATGTGTTGGGTTTCTTTAAAGGCTTATCATCATCAATTGAGTTTGCTTTCCTTTTTGGATCCATATTTCAATCAGATCGAGTATGAAAGCTAGCTTCCATTAAAGTTTGGTATTATTATTCTCTCTTGACTTGTAATTTGAAATTATAATATTTAGCATGCTTTATAAAGTTTTGCAGTGCAATTATAATACTAATCTATATTATTTTGTTGCAAATGTTACACAGAAATTTTAGTATAATGTTGCTATTTAATTCGTAATGTTCTGTAATCTCCATGCTCCATTCAAGCCCTAAAATATTTATATGTGAAACTGTGATTGAGTTTGGGATCCAGAATAACCTATTAATTACATGTTATTTTAAAATGATAGTATTTTACATCAGCAAAAGTATATGCTCTTTATTTCCAGAGCCTATTTTGATAATCATCCATCAAAATTATTGGAATTTTTCTGAACAAATTTGTTCAAGACCTCTCTTTTCAAGTGACCATGATTGATCTCCTGGCTTTCACTTATGCACTATTTATACATTTCATTCGAGTCTTTGAAAGCATAGTGCAAATTATGATCATATTCTCTTCAAGCTGGTTAGTGTTCATTGTTATTAAGCTATGAAAAAGAATGCCTGCTTGCTTATTGTTATGAATTTGGATAACAGAAGATTAAAGATCAATCTTGCCTTCTTTTTCTCCCATCACATTTTTAAGTTTTTCTCAGTTTAATCAGTAAGTTTTCCAAGGTGAAAACATTCTGAGTATGATTCCTTTAAGCTGGTAAATCTCATGTCATGACATACCAATGACATACCGATCAGGAAGCACAAATACTTTAGTCATAAAGCCGTGTCATATCCTATACACGTTGGATGTGGATGTCAGACACAAGTATCAATTGTGATACATTATTTAGTGTACTTGTAAGAATTTACAACGTCGTGTCGTATTGCAATACATATATGGATAACGATATCAGTGTAACTCATGTGATGCCAGTACACACTTATTGATTAACTTATGAGACATACTTTATCAGAAAAAGTATAGCAAAATAAACACTTAGTGATTACCCTTATTCTAATCTTAAACCACAGAAAGACGTCCAAAAGTCTCATCCACTAAATGATCTCAAGAAACACATGATGTCCCTGACATGGCATGATAGAGGCACAACTGTTAGGACTTTTTAAAGGAGACAGATTCTCTCATTCTTTTGAAATCGACAATGCTCCAAGTATCATTTATCACACAATGTCATGCAAATGCCACTACCTAACACATGCCTCCACATGACAACACACAACATGATTTTAAGTATAGTAGAATTTACCGCACCACATATCGTTGTAATTTCTTTATAGACAATGATGAATATATCTACGGTATTGTCCACCCGCCACATCTGTTACGGTAATTTCAGAGCAAGAAATTATAGTCATTGTTTGCCACACCTACAGCTCTTATATATTTACTGCAGCACCCTTTATTTATTCAACAACCTTATTCACATATAATAATTACCTAAGACTGCTTCACCTCTGCATCCTCAATACGGAACTTTGCTCTCGAAAACTATGCCTATCCTATACTTCGATCTAATTTTCCAATAATTACAAGTCCCTTGGAGACCTTACGGCTCCATGGAAGTGAGGCAGATCATATCAACATAAAATTTGGGCACAGATTGCCAAGGATGATACACATCTCAATTTTCTTGTTTTCATTTGTTTAGCATTGACAGAAGTTTAACGTTTTAGTGAATTTTGGGATGTGAGAGGGGATATTAATTATTGGCCTGCTGTAGTTAGATTGTGTAGTACTAAATGTACATTGGTAATTTGTGGAATGTTTTTTGGGTTGGGAGTATATGCCTGTTTTCTTTTATTCCACGATGGACTAATTCATTCATATGTGTGCAGTAATTTCTCTAATATATATTTCTTTATTTGGACTAAACTAAAATTTTTCTTGCTTTAGGTGATTATTAATACAAAATTTTGCATTGATTAATTTCTTCACACCATATTTATCTTTGACAGAATATTAATTCTTGGCATGCTGTAGTAAGATTATGTAGTACCAAATGTACAGTGGTATAATTTGTGGAATGTTTTGTTGGGTTGTGCGTATATGCCATAAACATCATTGTGTAGTACCAAATGTACATTGCTCACTTTTTTATTTTATTGTACAGGAGAGCATTCGAGTACAATCACAATATGAGGGAGTTGAGAGTCAAGGAAGAAATTATGTTATCGCTCGTGTTCTAGGCGAAGATCACACAGGCCGGGTGATTGGTCTTGGTTTGAGTGGTTCTCAGTCCCGGATCTTCGAGACAAATAGAAGGTTTGTGCCATTTCCTTCCTTCGCGTCTGACGTTTCATCAAGTCATTCAAATCTAGTGGCGCGGGGGGAGTTCGATCAGTGTCGGTCTCAGCTTGACCAGTGTAGGTCTCTTATGAACTTCTTGACACACCACTATACTCAAGAACAGATGCAACAATTACATGAAGATCATCAGTACTAAAACCTCTTCCCTATGTCATTCGGTCCTTGGTTTATTTTGTTACTTATGTTTTGGTATTAAAAAGTATCATGTGGCTTATTGTGTTTTAAAGACTTTCATTTTGTATGAATTATTATCATAAATATTATCATGCTATTATCATGTGCTATTTTCAGTTATTAATATTTTCCAGTTTTTATTTTTTTAATAAATTAATTCCGTTTGTAGCGGTTCCAAACCGCCACAAACATGGTTTAATTTGGGATTTATTTTTCTAAATTAATTCCATTAAAAGCGGTTTACAATCGCTAATCACGGTTCAGATTATTTTTTAAAAAATTTATTTGGTTTGTGGCGGTTTGGACCCGCCACAACCGCAACGTTGTCAACGGTTAAGAACCGCTACAAATGTGTTTTGAGGTTAATGATTTAAAAAGAGTTGTGGTGGTTTAGAACCGCAAGAATTTATTCCTGTTCCTGTGGTTTAGAACCGCTATAAATTTTTTTTATCGAAATTATATTTGCTGCTACAAATATTTTTTTGCCGAGTCGGAACCGCTAAAAACAAGGGTTGCATGCGGTTTATTTTTGGCGGTTTTTAACCGCGAAAAACTATGTTTCTCACCCCCCGTTCCATAGCGGTTGAGAGAACCGCTTCCAGCTGCATTTTTGGCGGTTCCGACCCGCCATAAACTAATTTGTAAACCGCCAAGACTGCCCTCCTTCCTTGTAGTGTTTGGGGGTTATTTTTGGGGGTCATTTGATCTCTCCTCTATATATATATGTGTGTGTGTGTGTGTGTGTGTGTGTGTGTGTGTGTGTGTGTTGCGGATGCTTAAAGATATAAATATGGCGGCAAGAGTAAGGCTAACTTGGCGGCTTTTATCAAATGAGGGGCTCTGGGCAAGTTACATGCGAACAAAGTACAAAGACATATCCCAGTTTTTTGGTGCTAAAGGTTCAGTTGTGCATTCTGGAACCTGGAAGTTCATGCTTCAATGTAGAAGTTTCTCTAAAAATCTGATCAAGAGGAGAGTCCGGGATGGAGCTTCAACCCTTTTTTGGAAAGATAACTGGCTCTCATGTGGGCCATTGGACGACATTTATGATATTCCTCAAGAATTAAACTCCAGGCGGGTGAGCTATTACTGGGGTGCTAATGGCTGGTCGAATGACCCCTGAGATTGCCCAAATCCGACCCTTGCTGCAAGAATATTATTTTGACCTCGGGCGCGGACTCATGGTCTTGGGCGGAAAAAGGGGGCTTCACCTTCAAATCTGCATGGGAAGGAACCCGCCAACATCGATTGCCTTTCCGTTACTATTCGCTGGTATGGTTCAAGCATAACGTCTCTAAAATGAGTTTAACTTTATTAAGAGCTCTTCAAGGAAAGCTTGCTACTAAGGATGTTTTGGAAAAATGGAACCAAAATCTTGAGGCCGGCTGTGTGATGTGTGAAGGGGAGGAGGCCGAATCCATTGATCATCTGTTTTTCAGTTGCAATTACACAAAATACATCCTCCTCAGATCATTACTCAATCTAGGCATATCTAACCCTACCGAACCCCTGCTAGTCGACGTATGAGATTATTTCTTATCAAAATATGGGAAGAATGACACTATGGGTATTTTGGCGTGGACAGTCCTATCGGTTGTGGTCTGGCACATCTGGAGGGAAAGAAATAAAAGGATTTTTGAGGGGCCTAAGAAGCCTAAAGCAGTTTTGTTTGAAGAAATTGGCTTTACTATTAGGGATATTCTCCAACACCTGGAAGGCAATACTGAGGAATCAAGGCAAGCTATGGAAAATTGGGAATTTAGAGATGCGGGTTGAGACTTTACAATCCCGTGATCACAATTTTGTAATCTTCTTTTTTGATTGGGCAGGTTTGGGGTGAGGGGGTTTGATTGTGGAGGGTGACGGCGCTTGTGCCCTCTCCCCTCCCTATCAATAACCCTCCCTGGGCTCTGCCAATTGTATTTTTGTACATTTTTGTTTTTAATAAAGATACCCACTAATCCTTCATATATATATATATATATATATATATATATTATATATATATATTATATATATATAGAAAAAGGGATATGAGCATTCCGTGTAGGAAATTTCCTACACCGTCCTAATAAAACTTCAATTTCCTATCTTTTTTCCAAATAATCACCACCGTTCATTTTGATGTACTTACCATGGATGATGAACATACCAAAAATCAAGTGTATCCAACGCTATTTACCCTCGATCCGATTGTTACAAATTCAACGTTTTTAGAACAATAGAACTTTTTGTCACGAGCCGATCGAGGGTCAAATCCCCCTAGGGTTCACCCATATTTGGGGTTTTGGGGTTTTAGAATGTGTACAATAATTCTAAGCAAAAAAAATTTCAAAAACACAAGTGGAATGTGGCGTTTTTGAAGGACGGTGTAGGAAATTTCCTACACCGAATGCTCACCTCCCTCAAGCCCATATATATATATATATATATATATATATATATATATATATATATATATATATATATATATATATATATATATATATATAGGGCAATCTTCGGGTGCGAAAAAACCCGTGCGAAAGCCCGTGCGAAAACTTTTTTTTATTTTTTTGAAATTTTTTTTTTCAAAAATTCTTTTTTTGATGTTTAATCCATACAATTATATACCCCAGGGAAAATAATGGGTGAACCCGTTGGGCATTAGAGCACCCATCCACCCGTTACAAATTTAACGGTCTCAAAACGTGCGAATTTGATGAAATGCCTTGATCGAAGGCGAAATGACATTATTTCTCAACCATTATTTTTTGAGGGGGGTATAACAACATATAATGAGGGTGGAAAAAAGAATTTTTGAAAAAAAAAATTTCAAAAAAAAACTAAAAATATTTTCGCACGGTGCGAAATGTTCTCACATGAAGATTTACCTATATATATATATATATATATATATATATATATAGTATATATATATATATATATATATATATAGAGAGGGAAATGTGCCTAAGAATGACCTCGGGTAGAGATACCTGAGCACACCCCCCGCTGTTCGGGGTTTGTGAGTATTGTTTTTTGAAAATTTTTTTTGCAGTAGGTAGATATACTTGTTATGTAGCTCCCCACAAAATTTCAGCTCGATCCGACACCGTTTGAACCTCCGTTCATCGATTTCAAAAACGTTGCGCAAAACTGTCCAAATTCTGGACAGTTTTGCGCAACGTTTTTGAAATCGATGAACAGATGCTCAAACGGCGTCGGATCGAGCTGAAATTTTGTGGGGAGCTACATAACAAGTATATCTACCTACTGCAAAAAATTTTTTCAAAAAAAATACTCACAAACCCCGAACAGCGGGGGTGTGCTCAGGTATCTCTACCCGAGGTCATTCTTAGGTACATTTTTTGCATATATATATATATATATATATATATATATATATATATATATATATATATATATATATATATATATATATATATGTTGCGGGTTTTGTAGAGAGAGTCATTAGTTTTACTTGTTGGTTCAATTATCTTGAAATTTCACGGGATGATTGTCTTCTTGGTAAGCATATCAAAGGGGCATATGAACCCAACAAATGTGATCCAGCGACCCTAACATTCACATTATCAAATTCACCCTCGAAAACATTTTCAACCTTATGATGATTAATGACTGATTCATATCTAGAGATGCATCGATTGTAGAAATTTTGGTGGGCATAAGATCCCAACATGGACCAATCACTTCTTTAATTGTAGCTCATCTGAAGCAGCCATATTCCTTTAGCTTCACATTAAAGCATCCCAAAACAATCGATAAGGATGTATTTAGGTTCTAAATCTAGATAGCAGTGTGAACTGTCCGCAATTGCAAATGCGATTAGGTTAAGAACTAAGAAATTAAGATGACATCATCCCAGATCTATATCTAAAAAAGATTAAAAGGTGACTAAATCACTACAAACACATGCACGAGAGAATTAAGAAAGAGAGGAGGAATGTATGCTTGCTTATGGTTTTGGGTTCTTAATAAACCCAAAACCATCTGCTAAGGGCCTGTTCTTTTGTCTGATAGTTGAGGGAAGAAAGTGAAAAACCCACTGTTCACTCACTATTAAGTGGGATTCTTGGCTAAAGTTTTTAATCCTGTTCGTTTGGACAGAGTAGAGAATTAGGATTATGTGCTTAGGTGGAGGTGCTTTTGAGATCCGCCACAACTTTTGCATTCTCAGCGAAAGAGTCGGATTACAATGGAATCCCGGGCTTGTGGGGTCCACCGAACCAATCCGGAGCATCCCTTTCTTTTTTTTTCCTTTCGGTTCAAACAGGCGTCATTTGAGAGGAGAGGTTTGCATTTTTTTAATTTAATTAGTATTATATAAATAGTTATATTAATTAATTAATTTAGTTTTAATTATTTAGTGGACCCCACACCACTTTCTTCATCTAACTTTCTTCCTACAAAAGAACACACTACACGGAGTGGGCCCCGCTTCAACTTTCCAACTCCACAATCCAACCACACTTTCCAACAAAAGAACACACTACACCAAATTTCTCTCTCATCAGAATCCACACTTCTCAACTTTCCCCAATTATACTTTCTACAAAAGAACAGGCCCTAAATGGAGAAGGAATTGTATTTTAAGCATTCAATGGCATGTGAAACTCACATGTTAACTTTATTGAGAGCCAAGTAATAATGGGTAGTTACATGAAGCAATTGAGAAATGTTTAGAACAGTTCTGTATTTTTTTCAAAATTCATGGTGGTTTTATAAAATCCATCCAAATTTCATAGGCGCCGCCTACGTATCCTATGAAAAATTCTAAACACACTACATATTATGTACAAGTTTTGACATTTGTCTAAATACATTTTCCATCCTTAACTAAAATTACTTTTAAACCCTTTTTTCTGCCCTCATGTTCTAAACACAGAACACTACTCTCACCTTCACTGCCACCATCTGTCATTGGTCTCTATGTGTCGTTGCTTTGTCATTGTCCTCTCCTACTCTCCTTCTCCTCATCCTCTCCCCATCCTCCTCCTGCAACCTCTTCTCCAACGAGATAAATAAAACCCAAAAACTTCAAAAACTTTCTTCCTCCCATAACCTTCGCATCGGGCTTGGATTTTGTGAATGTCAAATGTGATGCTCAGGCCTATATGCCAGAACAGAACACATGAAGCTCAGGCATATAGCCACGTGTGCCACATTTGGTGTTCATGCTGCTAGGCTTGGGCATCACATCATTTCTTGTTTCCATGCATACTTTAATTCAAACGACCTGATGAAAGTTCCCAAAGAGAGCAATAGTTTCCATCATCCACTTGCCTATATTATATGTTTTTTTCTTTGCATACTTTATTTCAACCTAGATGACACCAAATTTTAGATACGGTTTGTATGGAGTTTCCGTATCAAGTAACTGATAGATATCAAGATAATGTCTAACCTAAGGTAGTTTCATATTCAATATCCAAATAACTGACAAATAGTGCTCGAGACTTATAACTCGAGCACTAAATATGGTTGCTTTGGCCAACTAGGTCCAAGCACCAATTCAATTGCTCGGGTTTTGCGAACACGAGCAACAATGACGATAAAGATGAGAGGATGATGAGGAAGAGGGAGGGAGGAGGGTTTGTGTCAATGACGACAGAGTCGTAAGGTGCACGAGAAGATCAGGCTGAGGCGATGGCGGTTGGCGGCTGGCAGGTGGGACGGGGAGACAATGTAGTCTAGTGAGGATTAAATTAGCAGAGTGCTTGGAATGTAGTGTGTTTAGCAAAATTTGGAGTGTAAACAGAAGCTACCAAGTTCATGAAATTTTACAACATTTAGCCGGATATTGGTGGTATCGACCGATCTCAAACGAACCATATAAGCATACCTGATATCCATATATGATACGAGTGATGCTCTTGGCATCTCTGCCAATTTTTTGAACCATGAAAAGAAGAATGGTGTCGTTTAACTAGCAGAGATGGATTACGACAGTATTCATATTGAGACTACGGTGGGCACAAAAGAATTTTGCATGAAGCTCGGGCTGGGCTTAATAAAAACCTACTGACGCCCACAAACCCACGGCAGGCTTGTGTTGTTCGGCTGTCGATTCAACCTGCTGCCTCCAAAATAGAACAAAGTTTGACAACAATATCTTTTTCTTAGAATGTGCTTATGCAACAAATGTCCGATGAATGTGCCCATAAGAAGTCAGGACTGCAGATAAAATATTTTCATGATAATGTCTTGACTGTAACTAAAGTTGACGCTATACGCAGCAACCCGTGCCTTGAACTCAAGACAAAAAACAAGCTTTCTTGACTAATTGAACAAAGTTTTCAATTAAAACATCGCGTTTCCCTTCTTTAGTTCCTGCCTGCTTAAAAAATTTAACCCCCAGATCGCAAAAATTTGACCTCAACAACAAACGCTTATACGAAATCAGAACAAGAAATCAAAAGTTTTGAAAATTTGTTACTTGATTCCTCCCTTCTTGGCTGAGATGGACATGGCATTGAGAGAAATTGGGTGGGGATCAGGTTGGCTCCTACGCGCGTAAGACTATGTGATCGTCCAACGCGACGTGTGCCGTT
The DNA here is from genome assembly GCA_030789695.1 of Scilla litardierei. Classification (NCBI taxonomy): domain Eukaryota; kingdom Viridiplantae; phylum Streptophyta; class Magnoliopsida; order Asparagales; family Asparagaceae; genus Scilla; species Scilla litardierei. Next base: position 101,304,564 of record CM061130.1, on the reverse strand, counting down.
TGATCAAAACTCTTTTTTTCTCTTTGTGGGACCCACCACCCACCTCATGTCCTTCAACATTTTCCTCACCATGGACATATAGTCACACCTCTTTGCGGCCGCATATATTTTAGCCAACAGCACATACATTCCCCCATGGCTAGGCTCCAACTCGATCAACCTGTTTGCGACTCTCTCTCTCTCTCTGAGCTCCAACTCCCCATGAGTCCTACAAGCACCCGTGAGAGCCCACAGTAACCCCGAATGTGGCTCAACCGGCATTACATCCATGTCCCTCTCCAACCAACAATGCTTGGACTACGACAATAACGCCAACTGCGAATCTGGCTCGAGGGCACAGGCCTATGACTACATCATCAAAAACAAGGGCCTCAACACCGACGTGAACTACTTGTACTAAGCGGCTAAAGGCACGTGCGATAAGAAGAAGGAGAAGGTGATCAAGTCATACATTAAGAGCTACAAGGCGTTGCCCATCCAGAGCGATACCTCGCTCCTGAAAGCAATCTATAAACGGTCGGTATTGGTCTCGATTGCGGTTCCAAGGGGATGACAATTCTACAACGTACATATCTACGACGGACCATGTGAGAAGAAGATTGATCACAGCATCGTCGTCACCGGCTATTGGGAAGAGCGCTCGACCAAGTATTAGCTCGTCAATGACTCGTGGGGCGATGACTGGGGCGACGACCGATATATCAAGATGCAGAGTGAGGTGGTGGTGGGGCCCACAAAGAAAAAAAGAGTTATGATCAAACGGCCCACGTCGCGTTGGACGATCACATGGTCCTACGTGCGTAGGAGCCAACCCGATCCCATAAGCGAGTATATCACGATTAAAAAATATATCAATTAAAAGATTTGATCACTTTTTCACGCTATATAGTATTCTTCTTACTTGTGTATATCCTTGAACATTAAAGAACTTGATCAGTCTTGTAATTATTGGAGTACGGTATTACATCCATGCCATAATGGATGTATACGTTTAAACTCTTATTCTATCAGTCTCCAATAAAGCTATGTCTTAATTGGAATTAAGGCACTATAAATAATTTGTTTTATCACTCAAAATATAAAGTCCAACATGCTTGAGTACTGAATCGAAATACAAGGAATTTGCAAATGCCACCGTTGAAGTTGGTTGAAGTGAATTGAAGTTGAATCGGTTAATCTTACGAACTTAGGATTCACAATTTATTACTTGAAAAGTCCAGCTGCAGCAGCTCATGAAGGCTGTTGGAAATTTTCAGCAGCCCTCATGGGCTGCCAGGAGTAGTCAAAGGAGGGGGGTTGTTGCACCAACCCCCTCCCATTGCTTATTGTTGTTACACCAAACCATCCCACTTTGCTTGCATATAAAAGGGGATAGGGCTGAGGTGTTTTATATCATCCCCAACATCCCAAATCACAACAAGTTCTCATCTTGAAGAGAAAGAGAGAAGAAAACCCAGAGAGGTAAAGGTGATGGATTTCTCCAGTGACAGAAAGTTACCCAGAGAGGTAAAAGTTGTGAGTTTTTTGTGTTGTTTATCTTAGAGTGTGTAAAGTTATTTCCAGTGAGAAATAGTGAAGTCCTTTTTTACTCTCCAATTTTTTACTATTTAACTGTCAGTAATTTTTATAGTGATCAGTGAATTACAACAAGTGGTATCAGAGCCTAGGTGAGCTGTGTTTGAGAGTTAAAAAGGAGTGAAATTATTTTTTGGAGGGAAAAATTTTTTACCATTATATTTTTTCCTCTTCAAAATGTCAATGGAAGAGTCATCATCATCGGGAACAATGATCAAGCTGACGTCCAAAAATTACATACTACAGAGACCTCGAATGGAGGATCTCCTCAGTTGTAAAGATTTATTTGATCCATTGGAGGTCAAAGGAGTAAAGCAGGAATCCACCAAATAAGCTGAATGGAAGAAGATGAATCGAAAGACGGTTGGTCAAACCCGACAATTGATCGATCACAGCGTCTTCCACCATGTTGCACAGGAGACGGACGTGTATGTCCTCTGGCAAAAGCTGAAGGACATGTACGAAGCCAAGACTGCTCGAAACAAAGCCTTATTAATAAGGCGATTGGTAAATTTGAAGCTACAGAGTGGAACTTCCGTTGCGGAGCACAGAGCGAGTTTCAGAGCCTGGTGAATCAGCTATCTACAGTGGAGTTACAGCTTGGAGATAAAGAGCAAGCTCTTCTCCTTCTCGATTCTCAACCTGACAACTGGGAGACGTTGGTGGTCTCTCTCAGCAATTCGGCCCCAAATGGCAAACTTATCAAGTCTATGGTTAAGGATGCCCTCTTCAATGAGGACGCCAGAAGAAAAGAAGACGACACCGAGCAATCACATGCCTTCATAACAGAGACTGGAGGAAGACAACAAGGAGGTGGTCGAAGCTGGTGTAGAGGCAGGAGCAAAAGCCGTGGTAGGTCCACAGACGGGAGGAGGCCTACCTACAAGTGTTACCATTGTGGCATGGAGGGCCACATGAAGAAAAACTGCCGGAATCTGTTACGAGAACAAGGTCAAAATGGTTCTTAACAGAAGACCAAGGATGGAGAGGTGTTAGTCACTTGTACCGGAGAAGTGGCCATTTTCTATGTCCAAGAAGAGACATGCCTTCACGTTTCCAACCAGGACAGTGAGTGGGTGGTTGATACAGCAGCATCCTTCCACGCCACTCCTCGAATAGCTTCTTCACTAGCTACCAGGCAGGAGACTTTGGCATCGTGTAGATAGGGAATACAAGTTCCTATAAGATCATAGGAATTGGCGACGTTCAAATTCAGACGAACGTCGGCTGTACAATAACGCTGAAGGATGTTCGACATGTGCCCGACCTTCGGCTGAACTTGCTCTCGGAGACAGCCCTTGACAAACAGGGCTTCGACGACCACTTCAACAACGGTACATAGAGAATGAAGAAAGGTGCCATGATTACCGTAAAGGGGCACATTTGTGGTACGTTATACAAAACTCATTGAAAATATGTATCGACAGCCTTAACGTGGTGGAACGTGAGACTACTCAAAATTTGTGGCACCAAAGACTCGGTCACATGAGTGAGAGAGGTGTATCTCTCTTGACAAAGAAGTAGCCGATCTCAATCACTAAGGATGCTGGACTAGATCATTGTCAGCATTGCTTAGTTGGCAAGAAACATAGAGTCTCCTTCAGTTCTTCTTCAACAAGGAGATCAGAGTTACTCAGTCTGGTACACTCTGATGTTTGCGGTCCCTTGGAGGTCGAGTCACTAGGTGACAACATGTATTTCTTGACCTTCATTGATGGTGCTTCTCGGAAGGTTTGGGTCTACTTCTTGAGGACGAAAGACAAAGTGCTCGACTACTTCAAGCTGTTCCACGTCATGGTCAAACGTGAGACAGGAAAGAAGTTAAAGTGCATCCGCTCAGACAATGGAGGCGAATACACTTCCAGAGCGTTCGATTGCAAAACTCAAGGCATTAGACATGAGAAGACGGTTCCTCGAACTCCACAACACAACGACGTAGCTGAAAGGATGACCGGACGATCATGGAGAAGGTCAGAAGCATGCTTAGTATGGCTAAGATACCAAAGCCATTCTAGGAAGAAGATGTTCGTGCCGCCTGCTACCTCATCAACAGATCACCAGCAGTACCTTTGGATTTTGCAATTCCAGAGAAGGTGTGGTCTAGTAAGAGTCCCTCATACTCCCACCTGAGGGTATTCGGTTGCTTAGCCTTTGCACATGTATCCAAGGAGCAAAGGCAAAAGCTTGATGCAAGGACCATTCCTTGTATCTTCATCGGCTATGGAGATGAAGAATTTAGGTACAGATTGTGGGACCCAAAGACGACAAAGGTTATTCAGAGCAGGGATGTGCTGTTCCAAGAAAATCAGACCCTTAAAGACATTTAAAAGCCCATGGTGTTTTCAACTGCAAGCTCAAGTGTTAAAGACATTGTTCCAAATCCAGCACCAATGCAATACGAGGAGGTGCATGAAGAAATACCAGAAGAAGAGGAGGCTGTTGAACAAGACGTGGAAGAAGATGCTGAGCCGGGGGAGCCACAACCCTCTCCATCGGCTATTGCACCACCATCACTGCAGGAAGATGACGGTACACCTCCTAAAGTCAACAAATCACAAGTACCTAGATCTGAACGAGGCCGAAATCCAATAATGAGATATTCAGAAGCTGAATATCTTCTACTTTCTGAAGAGGGGGAGCCAGAGAGTTTTCAAGAAGCAATATCTCACAAGAACAAAGAAAGTTGGTTGCAAGCAATGCAAGATGAGATGGAATCTTTGCAGAAGAATTCTACTATGAGTTGGTCAAGCTTCCACAAGGAAAGAAGGCGCTTAAAAACAAATGGGTGTTCAAGCTCAAGAAAGATGGCAACGAAAAGATGGTGAAACACAAAGCTCGGCTGGTGGTCAAAGAATTCCTTCAGAAGAAAGGAATTGACTTTGATGAGATCTTTTCACCTGTTGTGAAGATGGCTTCAATCCGCGTTATCCTCGGATTGGTAGCCATGTTAAATTTAGAGCTTGAGCATATGGATGTCAAGACGGTGTTTCTTTATGGTGATCTATATGAAGAAATCTACATGGAGCAGCCAGAAGGTTTCGAGGTTTCAGGCAAAGAAAACCTCATATGCAAGCTAAAGAAGAGTATGTACGGCCTCAAGCAAGCACCACGACAGTGGTACATGAAGTTTGACTCATTCATGATGAGTCAAGTCTACAAAAGGACCGCTACAGACCAGTGTGTTTATACACAACTGTTTCCAGACGGTAAATTCATTGCATTACTTTTATATGTCGACAATATGCTGATCGTTGGACAAGATGCAACAAAAATCGGCCAGCTGAAGAATGAACTCTCTAAGTCTTTTGATATGAAAGACTTAGGTCCGGCTTAACAAATTGTGGGAATATAGATCGTCTGAGATAGGAAACACAACAAGCTATGGCAATCTCATGAGAAGTACATTGAACGCGTGATCGCGCCTCGGGATACACACGCACCCGGGACAAGCGACTCGTAGTCTTACCGCAAGCGCACTGTGTAGCAGCGAGCGGGTATCGAACTCAGGGAGGAACAATGAGAGTGTCTCTTTTCGATCACCTAGCTATCAAAATGGTCGAGAATAGTTTGTGATATAATGGTTGCAATCGTTCAATTATAGAAAGAAATATCAATTAAAGAAAACGTCTATGGATAGTGAATCCCCACTACGGACCGTATCTCATCCTTATGATTCTAAGGTTACATCATAGCTAGACTCGAATTTAGGTGAACTAGTCGCAACTAAATGTAGAACCAAGCTCACGCTCTCGCGCTATTGCCGGTCTATAGCGAACCTAGGATAGGGCCTAATCTCTTGCAAACCCTAACCTAAGCTGCTAGCGTGAAGAACGACATCATCGTTCAATCGTATCTCGAGCCCACTCTCGTGCAAACTCGAGCTACGACCTAGGTTGAGATAGTTCATACCCGTCCAATCTCTTGCAAACGGGTATTGGTATAGAATCACGATTGAAAACCCTAGCTTTGGTCCAATCTCTTGCAAACCAATTCTAGAGGAGTCCAATCGTAAATCTAAATCGAATTTCTAGGGCTTCCTATTAATTTGGACACAATCTCTTGCAAATCCCAATCGATATGAATCCCTAGCGATCCGTAATTAATCAATCCCAACCTAACCCTAATCAATTCTAGCAATAATTTCACCAATTCATCACAATTTAGAAATAGGGTCTATAGGGTTCATCCATACGCCCTAAGACGATAAAACTACTCACTAATCGTCATGCAATTCATAAGAAAATCAATAACAAAATCAACACAATTTATTGCAATAGAGAAATTATCAACAAAAATTGGGTTTTTGATAAGAAGAGAGACAACCCAATGAGAATCCAATAGCATCCAACAAAAGTATCAAAAAGTAAATCTAATGATCTAAAAAGCTCTCAAAAAGGCTGCCAAAAAGTATCAAAAAGTCCTCCTAAACTAGGGCAAAAACTGGGTTTAAATACCCCTCAAAATCGCCCAAAAAATCGTGACCAAAATGCCCCTGCGCAGCCCAGAAATCGCACTTTACGCAGCAGGCGGAGCGGCTCACTCGGCCGAGTGACAAACCCTGTTCATTTCCAATAAGTCGGGGATTTTCGGGGGTCTGTCTTTGGAAGTGACTCGCCCGAGTGGCTTTACTCACTCGGCCGAGGGGCATTCGGTATTCGGCCGAGTCGGAACCCTCAATCGCCTGACGGATTCCAGTAAGTCGGCTCCTTCGATGGGTGGATTTTCCCGTGCCACTCGGGCGAGGGGATCTCCATACTCGGCCGAGTGGACTATCGTCACTCGGCCGAGTACACACTGATTTCCTTCTGTGGTGCGTGTCCGGTCTGGTCGGCCGAGTGGTCTTCTTGCTCAGCCGAGTGAGTGCTTCACTCGGCCGAGTGACATGCTGTAGATGCCCAATCTTCATCATTTCGCCTCCTCGTCGCTCCTACGAAGTTCCTTCTTCTTCCACTCGTCTTCCATCGCCGAATAGCCCTCAAAAGAGTCTTGGGTGACACTCCGGAGTGGGTGCAAATCCTCTTGATCTCAAAATCACTCCGAATCGCTCCATATCTCCTGAAATACGACAAAAACAAGAAATCGTGAAAAGCATCGCAATATTGTCGAATAATCATGAAAAAACGCGATATGAGCGATCAAAGTGGAATGCAAACATGCAGAAAAAGGGTGTAAAATATGGAGTGATCAAAATCCCCCAAGCTTACCTCTTACTCGTCCTCAAGGAATATGAGTAAAAAGCGAACCCGACGGACAAAATAATGGAAAAGAAGGAAAATAAAAATAAAAATAGAATAGAAAGCGAAGAAGGGGGGTGCTAGATCATTTTTCTCTGGACGTGGGTTTTGCTTACTCATATAGCATATATCGAATATAAAACACATGTCACAGACTTTTATCTTGATATCATAGTATAATGATGCATTCGAAATAGAAAAACCCCAAAATATCAAAATGGCATGAAATATGGAATCATTCTAGGATTAACATCGTCTGAAGCATCTAAAGCGGTATGCATAATCATAGATCACACACTTTTCAATTGAATGCTTTCTATAAGGAGTATAAGAGATATCACACAATACAGAATAGTAAGAATAGAAAAGTATGCTTTTCATGAAATGAATGCTAAATGTCGATTTCTGGATATCGTGAAACTTTAGCAATCTCACCGAGTACAGAAGATTACTTAGCCTAGGTTGTCATGCACTGTCAAGTAGTCATACTCTCATGCATCATTGGATCCTCTCCCCCAAGCTTATCCATAAGCGTGGTGGCATAAACAAATCAATATGTACATTCCCCATCTCTTTTGAAGCTCCAAAAAAAATAAAAATAAAAACAAAAGAGGGAGGAAAGAGAGAAAGAGTATGAGATGGGATCGTTTATAAACTTCTTTTCTCTTTTCTTTTCTTTTTCTCAATTTTTCTCTTTTTCTCTTTTTCTCTTTTTTTATAAACATGTATACATAAGCGAATAAGCGATCCCAAATCAAAAGAGAGAAGGATATACAGGTATATATTTTTTCTTTTTGATTTTGGGGAATTGGAGCATGGGATATAATAGCGGGAAATGCCGATAATAGACTTGCTAAGGGAGGATTCACCAATGAATTTCAAATAGAGAAATAATGCTCAAGATATGTGGAGAAAGAAATAAATGTATCGCTCGGTTCACTCTATAGGACATGCGCGACAACTTTCAGCAGAGTAATATAATCTACTTAGTATAATCTTGAAAAGTAAACTAGTCCAGACATATCATCCTAGCAAACATTCAATCAACCTGAAGGTGAAGCGTACAATTCATGCAATAAGAAGTGATACGAGAAAGGAAAGCAGTACTCTAGATATAAGCAATCAATGCGTGAAGCTTGGTGTGTTTTCTATGAAAAGCATACATATGAATCATCAGACATCAGCTAATAATAGAATTTCATCCATATTCATACAGAAAAAGAGTGGGTTACTATTTCAAATGCAAAGCAGAACATAGCATATGATATCTGAAACAAAAGCTATGACATGACAAAATAGCACGCACATAGAGATAAGCTAACACCACATCATCATCATCACAGAAAGGTCATCTCTAACAAAAGATGAAAGAAATAAAGATAAAATAAAAATAAAAACTACTATGTACAATGCAACACACTCAAAAAAGATAAGAAAACGTGATGCACGATAAAAAAACAAAAAAGTGAGTGAATATAAGTGAAAAAACGGAAAGAAAATGTGAGAAATCAAAAATAAAGGGCGGTAAAAAATAAAAAGTGTGAGAACTCACTCCCCCAAGCTAAAGTGCACGGTGTCCTCAATGTGCGAAGTGCAGCACACCGAGAGACGTGAAGTGGGTGGGGTGGGTGAGGATGCATGCATGATGAAAAAGAAAGAAAAACAAGAAGAAAATAAGATGTGAATGAATGTAATGCATGCAAAGATCTGTATGGTGCAGATATACGTGTCCCCAAAAAGTCTCTCCCTCACTCCCAAAAAGATATAAAAAGATATGATCAGAAAGGCACCAAAGTAGTACGTGGAGGAGGGGGCAAAAATCACCAGGCCCAAGAACAAACGGGTAGCAAAACGACAAAAATATCAGAGGCATCAAGAGTGTGCCTAAGCTGGTGGTGGCGCTACACTAGCACCGTCCTGTGGCAGAGGTGGTGGTGGAGGTGGTGGGCGTGGTAGTTGTTGGGTGGGTGTCGGTGGTGGGGGCAGACGCGCAAGAATCTGATTCTGGCAAGCCTGAATATCAGGAAGGATGGCGACGCGGGTCTGCACGGAACTAACTGTGGTAGAGAGAGCCCTAAAGCCCACTCTAAGTCCACTAACAGCCCCCTCAAGAGCACGAATGCTCTGAACTAGAGTGTCAGGGGTTGGTGGAGCAGAGGGACGCACAGGTCTAACAGGTGAAGTGTAGGGCTGTCTCACGCGGGTAGTGTAGAGGACGGTTCCAGCAGGGTAGTGGGGTAGTGGTGTTGTGATCACTACGTGATGCCCAGCCTCGGTGTGAGACTGGGACACAGGCTGGGTCGAAGCAGAAGCAGAAGCAGCAGCAGCAGAGGTGGAAGTCAAAATGTGTGACGAGGCGGCGGGAGAGGTCAGTGATGCAGATGTGGGGACAGAAGTCACGACGCTCTCGGTAAAGACAGGGGCGGTGGAGACCGAAAGGTCGACGACTGGGGAGGCTGTGAAGGGCACAAAAGATGACTCCCCGGGAGTCGAGGACAGCAATCGGGAGAGGGTCTCCACGGCAGTGGTAAAGGAAGACTCGTCGCTCTCAAGAATGGTGGGTGGACGCTCGGGGCTCAGTGTGGGAATGGGCTCGACGGAAATAGGCGCAGTGGTGGTGGTGGTGGACAACTCAGCTAAAGCGCTCCCGACACTAACAGACGTGTGGACAGAGGTGTCGGGAGGTGCAGACAGTGCATGGGTAGGCTGAGGGATCACAGGGTCGACAGTTGGTGCAGGGGGTGCCTGCTCAGCATCCTCGGGCTCAAGCATGTAGGCGGCGGGGATAAGAAGATCCATCGCTGGAATCCAGTCCCCGTGAGCCGGTCCAATGTGTGTCCGAGCGGGGCTTGGGAGAACCATGTAATCAGCGCTGAAGGGACCGTGCAACCACACCCAGTGCTGACGACCGTGGGGACGAAGCATCTTCATCCGGGCCATAACATCTATCGAAAGTATAGTGGGGCCTGGAGCTCGACGCAAGTCGTCAGGTAGGTCGACGCCGGTCATAAGTGCTAAAAGGGTGATCAGACCGTCGCAACAGATAGGTGAGCGAGCGCTCACCGAAATGATAATGCGTTCTAAAAACCAACTGGCAATGTCGATCTCGACAGCGGGGACCAAATCGTCACTACCCCTATCCAGAACCCTAGGTCGAGTCATCGTATAGAGCATGTAGAGCTCTGGCATAGACATGGTCCCGAGCTCGTACCTCGCGAGAAAAGTAGTCGCCATAAGGTGCTATGCAATGCGGAGGCAGGGGTGGAGGATAGCATATGCCTTGGCCCTACTAGGGTCAAAGCCGAGTGGGGATCCCGTGATCCGTGTCCAGAAGGTGTGGGTGTTGAACGACGGGGGTGGGATGTGCGTGGGAGCGTAGGCACGGTCAGGGTCAGGGACGGCGGGCCACTGGAAAAATGCTCTAAGCATGTCGAGAGTGATCGTGCACTCTCAATCCATCAGACGGAAGGAGCATCCTCCAGGGGTCTGGTCAATGGAACTGAGGACCTCTAGTGTCGGGCGGATGTAGGTATCCGCCGATACCGACAGAAAATCACACCAGCCCACGTTGTCGTACAATGTGAGAAGCCCCTCAAGTACCCCTAGGTGGTCTAGGTCGGCTAGGTGTGCAAACCTAGAGGGTACTATCAAGCGATGGCAGATACGCTAGAATCTGGCTCGGTGTGCGTCATTTCGAAACGTAATCCCCATCGACCCGACGGCGGGAGCGGGTGGAGGGACGGGATCAGCAGGGATCGGATGTGTAGGTGGTGGTGGGCTAGGTGGAGGGGAGTCCTCCCTAGCAGAAGAGGGACCAGGATCATCGGTCCTCTTCCGCTTCGAAGCGGCTCCCCGTGTACGTGGCCTAGTGCGCGGCGGCATGTGTGTCGCGAGACGTGTCCCAACCAAATAAGTAATGCGACATGCTAAATGATGGAACAAGTATACCTGAACACGCCGTGAGAGCAATCAGTAGTGTGTGCGAAGAGACGCCTCTGCTGCGAAGCTCAAAGCGCGTCCAAAAACTCCCCAAAGCTCCCCCAAGCTAGCCTGTAAATCAAACGATCAAATCAGCGAATAATATTCAATATATATGAGAGATAGGAGATAATAGATAGATATGGAAATTAATTTGAATTTGGGGCTCACGAGCATACAAATCAAGAGAAATGGGGAGAAATGGGGTTTTTGGGGCAAAAGAGAGGTGATCGGAGGCAGCGCCGGCGGTGGGGAGGTCGGCCGGTCGTCGGCGGTCGTCGGAGCGTCGGTCGCCAGCGAGTTGGGGCCGGCTCGGGCGTCGACGTGGGTGAATCAGGCGAGGGATAGTCGCAGCGGGCAAGGGAAGCGCAATCGGCAGCAGCTCGGGCGAAAAATTGGGAATTTTGAGTATCGTAAATCGCGCCCGCTGCACTGCCGCTTATATAGGAAATGTTACGACTCGACCGAGTGGCTTTGATTCACTCGGCCGAAGGGAGAAACTCCACTCGGCCGAGTGGCTCTGCCACTCAGTAATTCTTGAGCTAGGAGGGTATCTGTTTCACTCGGCCAAGTGATAAGGTACTCGACCGAGTGGCAATTAAGAATAAAAGTTACAGAAAGTGACAGAGAGTTGGTCTGCAGAAACTTCCCTGTTTGGTGCTCCACTTGGCCGAGTGGAGTCTTTGCTCGGTCGAGTGGTATAAGCTACTTGGCCGAGTGAAGTGTTTTTTCTGCATCTGTTCTCCGTGTTCGCTCCAGTCTCTGTTTTTCTTCCTCCAGTCTGTTTCTTCCTCCTCCAAAGGCCTGAGCACGTCGCTGGAGTGCTCTTCCTTGCCTCGGTCATCCTCCATATGAGTGATCTCCCTTTCTCCTTCTCCTGTCATGAAAATTAGGACCCGTTGTCACGATTTTCATGGACACTAGACTCTAAACACTAACAAAAGTCTAAACCAAAAATGAAAATCAAATAAAAATAATGCAAAAATTGTTGGGTTGCCTCCCGACAAGCGCTCGTTTAAGGTCATGAGCTCGACCCCTTTAGATATTCGTTTAGCTCGTGATGTTGGGCGCATACGAGATACACCCGTCAAATTTGCCGGGAAGGCCACTTGGATTTGGGTCGTGATGATTCGTGGTCTTCCTTGGTGCCCCCTCATCATGGGTAATGTTGGGGGATAAGTCCACCAAGCTTGAGCTAGTTCCTATCTTCTTCTTGGCCGGTGACACCGATCTTCTATTCGGTGGAGCTTTCTTTGGTTTCTTGGCCGTTGAGAGCTTGCAAAGCTCTCGTATTCTTGCGACATCAGTGTCGCCTTCATCATCATCCATGGAGCTATCTGGAGGGTCCTCCAACTTCTCTTCATCGCTAGAATCTTGGCCTTCTTCGAAGCCATCGTCATGGAGAGCGCCAATAGAGTGGGGGATTGCTTCTTCAATTACCTCATCGAGGAGATCCACATTGTCCAACTCCTCGTGATAGGGCATATGCTTCATGGCTTTGGGTATGTGGAGCTCGACTTCAATGTTCCCGACATTTAAGGATAGAGTTCCTTCCCCCACATCGACGATAACACCGGCGGTTACGAGGAACGAGCGTCCAAGTATGAGCGAATTGTCGCCCTCTTCCTTGATGTCCATGATGAAAAAATCAAAAGGTAAGCATATCCCTCCCGGAACTTAAAGTGGAATGTTCTCTGCGATCCCTACCGGCCTAGTAATCCGACCGTCCGCAAGTTGAATTCTCATGTCGGTCGGCTTCAAGTCGGTGCCCGTGTTCAATTTCCGGAACATGCTAAGGGGCATAAGGCTCACACTCGCGCCCAAGTCAACTAAAGCTTTTTGCAATGGGACGCCTCCTAGTGTGCAAGGGATGCGGAAACTCTAGGGATCCTTGAATTTCGCGGGATCCTTCTCCTTCCGGGTAAACCAAGTTCCTTGTTCCGCAAGCATGATTTTCTCCTTCCTTTTCTTTCCCGATATCAAGTCCTTCAAGAACTTCGCGTAAGACGGGATCTCCACTATTGCATCTAAGAAAGGAATATTGAGGCTTACTCCCCTCAAATATTCAAGGAACTTGGCGAGCCTTTTCTCTATCTTGGCTCTAGCTAGCCGTTGTGGAAACGGCACCGACGGCATGTAGCGGCGCTCATCAATCGGCTCCACCACTTTAGAATTTCCTTCTCCTAGCGGCTCCTTTTGGCTCTCCTCTTCAATTGCCAGCTCTTTTTCTTCCAAAATCTCCACCATTGGTCTTTGTTTTGGGTCATAGCGGGAGTGGTATCCTTCCCGCCCCTTGTTGTAACCGCCACCACCGCATTGATGTGTCCGGTGTTGCTCCGTGGATTGGGCTCGGGTTGAGCCGATAATTGTTGGGTGTTCTTGTTTAGCAACACAAGTTGCTCTCTAAGTTGAGCAACGACGGTATTTAGTGAATCTTGTCCCGCCGCCAACTTAGCATTGATCTTTCTTTGCTCCACCATGAACTCCTCCACACTAGCTTCATGGTCCGATCATGGTTGAGCTTGAGGTGGGTTGGGAGCTCTCCAACCTTGATTGTAACCGAGCGGTCTATACGGTCCCGCTTGTTGCCTAGGCGAGTAATTTTGTTGCGGTGGCCCCCTTGGTTGGTACTGAGGTTGTGGTGGTGGAGGTCGATCTTGAGGAAGTTGTTATGGCGGGGGTTCAAAGCACCATCATTGTTTGCATATGAAAAGCCCGGATGGTTTCTAGCGGCCGGGTTGGCCCAAATCCGGAGTTCCCCGCAACATATTGCACTTGTTCCAAGGCCCCCTCTCCATGCTCTCCTCCTACATACATGACTTGAGATTATTCTTGCCAATCACTCATATTGCTTATCGACGTAGATGTAGAGGGTGCTCCATGTGGCTCGGTGATGTACTTCTCCAATCTCTCCACTACCTTGTGGAGAGAGTCAAATTTGTTTGAAAGCGCCGCTACGGCCTTGGCCTCATAAATGCTAGTGGGCTTCAAGGAGGACGAAGAATGTCCTTGCTCGTCGTCCCATTGTTGGTTATTAGAGGCCATCTCCTCTAACAAGGCCGTAGCTTCATCCGGGGTCTTTGATAATATGGCTCCATTGGCGGTTGCGTCTATAATTTGCTTCGTGCCCGGTTGGAGTCCATTATAAAAACTGTGAACAAGCTCCCAATCTTCTATACTGTGATGGGGGCATTGATGCTGTAAATCCTTGAAGCGCTCCCATGCCTCATAGAGAGTCTCCTGCGGTCCTTGCTTAAATGACATGAGAGCACTCCGTATCTTCACCGTCTTGGATGGCGGGTAGTATTTGTCAACGAAGACGCTAGCCAACTCATCCCAAGTAGTGAATGTTCCTTCCGTCTGCGTCCTCAACCAATATAAAGCTTTGTCTTTGAGTGTAAAGAGGAAGAGCCGCAGTCGGATTGCATCAACGGAAACGCCTGGCATTTGGAAGGTGGCGCACTTGGACAAGAAAAGCTGGATGTGATAATGCGGATTCTCATGGGAGTTTCCATGAAACGGGTCTTATTGCATCAATACTACCAATCCCGTCTTTAGCTCAAAATTCTTGTCCGTCGCCAACTCCGGCATAGAGATGGAAGAGGTAGTGGAGGAAGTCTTAGGCCGAAGCCTATCTCTGATGGATATAATACTCTCCATACGTGCTGCTAGTTCCTCTGGTGTCTCCGTACGGTTCATACAATCACCCTCCGTAGCGTGCCTTCTCTCGGCTCTGAGCCTCCTCACGGTACATTCGATCTCCGGATCAAATAGTATTTCCTCGGGGTTCACCGTAGATCTCGTGTACATGCAAAGGAAAACGGAGTTTCAAAGGAATTGTTAGCACTGTTAAGGAGTAAAAAGATAAAAGTAATAAAATAAAAAGAAGATACTAAGTAAAGAGAATAAAACACTATCACCTCCCTGGCAACGGCGCCAAAAACTTGATCGCACCCCGGGATACACAAGCACCCAGTCGCTTACCGCAAGCGCACGGCGTAGCGGCGAGCGGGTATCGAACTCAGGGAGGAACAATGACAGTGTCTCTTTTCGATCACCTAGCTATCAAAATGGTCGAGAATTTTGTGATATAATGGTTGCAATCGTTCAATTATAGAAAGAAATATCAATTAAAGAAAACGTCTAGGGATAGGGAATCCCCACTACGGACCGTATCTCATCCTTGTGATTCTAAGGTTACATCATAGCTAGACTCGAATTTAGGTGAACTAGTCGCAACTAAATGTAGAACCAAGCTCACGCTCTCGCGATATTGTTGGTCTATAGCGAACCTAGGATATGGCCCAATCTCTTGCAAACCCTAACCTAAGCCGCTAGCGTGAAGAATGACATCATCGTTCAATCGTATCTCGAGCCCACTCTCGTGCAAACTCAAGCTACGACCTAGGTTGAGATAGTTCCTACCCGTCCAATCTCTTGCAAACGGGTATTGGTATAGAATCACGATTGAAAACCCTAGCTTTGGTCCAATCTCTTGCAAACCAATTCTAGAGGAGTCCAATCGTAAATCTAAATCGAATTTCTAGGGCTTCCTATTAATTTGGACCCAATCTCTTGCAAATCCCAATCGATATGAATCCCTAGCTATCCGTAATTAATCAATCCCAACCTAACCCTAATCAATTCTAGCAAGAATTTCACCAATTCATCACAATTTAGAAATAGGGTCTATAGGGTTCATCCCTACGTCCTAAGACGATAAAACTACTCACTAATCGTCATGCAATTCATAAGAAAATCAATAACAAAATCAACACAATTTATTGCAATAGAGCAATTATCAACAAAAATAGGGTTTTTGATAAGAAGAGAGACAAACCAAAGATAATCCAATAGCATCCAACAAAAGCAGCCTTTTTAATCTCTCCAAAAAAACTAAATCTAATGATCTAAAATGCTCTCAAAAAGGCTGCCAAAAAGTATCAAAAAGTCCTCCTAAACTAGGGCAAAAACTGGGTTTAAATACCCCTCAAAATCGCCCAGAAAATCGTGACTAAAATGCCCCTGCGCAGCCGAGAAATCGCACTTTATGCAGCAGGCGGAGCGGCTCACTCGGCCGAGTGACAAATGTCACTCGGCCGAGTGACAAACCCTGTACATTTCCAGTAAGTCTGGGATTTTCGGGGGTCTGTCTTTGGAAGTGACTCGGACGAGTGGCTTTACTCACTCGGCCGAGGGGCATTCGGTACTCGGCCGAGTCGGAACCCTCAATCGCCTGACGGATTCCAGTAAGTCGTCTCCTTCGATGGGTGGATTTTCCCGTGCCACTCGGGCGAGGGGATCTCCATACTCGGCCGAGTGGACTATCGTCACTCGGCCGAGTGCACACTGATTTCCTTCTGTGGTGCGTGTCCGGTCTGGTCGGCCGAGTGGTCTTCTTGCTCAGCCGAGTGAGTGCTTCACTCGGCCGAGTGACATGCTGTAGATGCCCAATCTTCATCATTTCGCCTCCTCGTCGCTCCTACGAAGTTCCTTCTTCTTCCACTCGTCTTCCATCGCCGAATAGCCCTCAAAAGAGTCTTGGGTGACACTCCGGAGTGGGTGCAAATCCTCTTGATCTCAAAATCACTCCGAATCGCTCCATATCTCCTGAAATACGACAAAAACAAGAAATCGTGAAAAGCATCGCAATATTGTCGAATAATCATGAAAAAACACGATATGAGCGATCAAAGTGGCATGCAAACATGCAGAAAAAGAGTGTAAAATATGGAGTGATCAACGCGTGATCAAGAGATTCAAGATGGATTATGCCAAACCAGTTAGCATTCCATTGGCCAACCACTTCAAGTTTAGCAAGAGGTCTAGCCCTTCATCCAAGAAAGAGACGGAGGAGATGTTATCGATACCTTATTCTTCAGCTGTTGGGAGTCTGATGTATGCAATGGTGTGTACATGTCCTGACATTGCCCATACGGTGGGAATGGTGAGCCGATTCCTATCTATTCCAGAAAGGAACATTGTGAGGCAGTCAAGTGGATTCTCCGATACATGAAGGGTACTTCAAAGGCATGTCTGTGCTACGGAGAAGCTGATCTAATCTTGGAGAGCTATACAGATTCAAATATGGCTGGAGATCTTGATAGTAGAAAATCTACATCAGGTTTTGTCTACACTTTTGCAGGGAAAGTTGTGTCCTGGCAGTCAAGATTGCAGAAGTGTGTTACGCTATCCACAACAGAGGCAGAGTATCTTGCAATTACAGAAGCTGGAAAGGAAATGTTATGGTTAAAGCGAGTTCTCTAATTATTATGGATCAAGCAGAAAATGTACAGGTACATTGTGATAGTCAAAGTGCTTTAGATCTGAGCAAGAATTCGATGTATCATGCTCAGACAAAGCATATCGACATTCTCTACCATTGGATATGCGAGGTGATTGATCAACAACTGTTGAGACTAGTGAAGATCCACACGAAGGAGAATCCAGCAGATATGTTCATGAAGGTGGTGACACGAGAGAAGCTGGAGCTGTGCAGAGACATAGCTGGGATGATTGTTAAATAACAATCATTTCAAATGCAGCTGAAGGAGGAGAATTACTGGAAAAGTCCAGCTCCAGCAGCCCATTTCCAATCGCCCTCATGAGCTGCTAGGAGTAGTCAAAGGAGGGGGTTGTTGCACCAACCCCCTCCCCTTGATTACGGTTGTTACACCAAACCATCCCCCTTTGCTTGCCTATAAAAGGGGAGAGGGCTGAGGTGTTTTAGATCATCCCCAACACCCCAAATCACAACAAATTCTCATCTTCAAGAGAAAGATAGAAGGAAACACATAGAGGTAAAAGTGAGGGATTTTTCTAGTGAGAGAAAGTTACCCAGAGAGGTAAAAGTTGTGAATTTTTTTGTGGTGTTTAACTTAGAGTGTGTAAAGTTATTTTCAGTGAGAAATAGTGAAGTCCTTTTTAACTCTCCAATTTTTTACTGTTTAACTGTCAGTAATTTTTATAGTGACCAGTGAATCACAACATTCATGCCCTCTTATACTGTGGTGTGATAAACTTTATACATTTTTTATTACTTCAATTCCCATCTTTCATGGCTAAATGAAGCATATTGGAATTGGCTCTCACTTTGTTTTAGAAAGAATATTAGCCAAGCAAATTTAAGCATGTTTTATCTTAATTACATACGAAACAGCAAATATCTTCACCAATGGTTTGCCCTCTAAAAGATTTTGTTGAATTCCATTATGGAATTCAATAAATATTGAACTAATGAGCAAAGCTAATGAATTTGGAGAATAAAACTTAAAAGGTAAAAAACTAACTTTAGCTTTTCAACAACACAATAACATTTTTATTTTTTACATCTGTAGATGCTAAGGAGCCACAAAAATAGTTTCCATGAATCAGCTTTTGAGCCTTACAAAAAAACCTAGCTAAAACACCTTTAAATAATAGTTAAACATAACCAAAAACCCGTAAGTCAGTGCGGATATAATTTGGAATCAGATCCGAATCCTATGTTGCATCCACTTCTCCAATCAATTTTGTACCCACTTTGTTTTTTGTTATCTGATCCATGTGGGATCGCTGTAGCATGGCCACATCTCAACCCATCATGCCTTATGTGCAAGCAGCATGGGCCCATTGCATGGTTCGTGGATCAAGCATGGCACATGTTGCTTGTGTGTGCGCGCTACGTGCACGCGAGCCACGCACGTAGGCTGCTCTGTAGGTCTTTGCATTTTAGTCTTCACCGTGCACACACAAAAATAATAGAAAATTGTGAAATATATTATGGGCTAATCCGACACTGTTCATCTTGTTGGGCCGTGATGGTTCTAGTGTTTTGGACTCTAATAACTTGAGCCAAACCAAATCTCCAAAAACTACCCCTTCAAAATTAATCACCTCATCGTGATACCAAGGCACTTGGTTAGTTAGCTTCACTTTAAGAATCGCCAACTAACCGAGTGTCAAACAAACCTCCTTTTAAAGGTGAATCTTCAAATTTAATGCATCTTCTATATCCATATACTTGAAGCAATCTGAGTGTCTCTTAATGCCACCTTATTTAGTACCTTTTCAAGAAAAATAGGGTTAAGCCGTGCTCAAGTTTTGCTGTCAACATATCCACCGTCAAATTCTCTTTCTTGTGAAATTCCTTGTGATATAGTACTATGTCGACATCTTCCTTAGCACACCTCCATCCTGAGTTTGCATTTAAACTTAATGCATCTACAAATGTTAAAATCTCCATGCTTATGCAATGCATGTACCAAATTCATATAGTCTTTGTAGCAAACTGAGGTCGTTACGATATGTGCCACCTACTCTGTTAGCAATCAAGTCATCCACCATTGCTCTAGGATGTTCATCTCAAATTAGAACTCCCACCATGTTTGCCATCATTGCCTATAGTAGTAATCTCATGCAAATTGTCCCCATTAACTGCCACTCCTTTGCCAATGCCTATGTCAAACTTATGATTTGGAATAAGTACATTCACATTATTTGGCACCTTCTTACTTTTACCTATTTCAAAACTTTTTGAATAATTATCTTTCAGCACCGTCGACTCATCAAAGATCACTTGTCAGTTAACCAATACCATCTTTAAATCTGGATACCAAACTCTGTAACCCTCGACACCATCCATATATCCTAACATAACACATTTCTTTCTCTTAGTGCCAAACTTGTCATCTTTCTCATGAACATAAACTGGACATCCAAATATTCAAATATAGCCTAGCTCCACTAGCTTCCATATCTAAAACTCCTCTAGAATTTTTCCACTGATAGCTGATGGTGAAATTTTATTTATCAAGTAAGCTATTGTTGATATATCTTTGGCACAAAATCCTTCTGACAATATTGATATAAATTGCAAACACTTTGCCTTCTCTAAAAGTGTCCTATTAATCCTTTCTGTAACTATATTCGACTTCGGATCTTTTGGTGTAGTGAATTACCTTTTTACTCATTGCTTCCCATAACATTACTTAAACTTAGTAAAGGTACACTAACCACTATTTTGGGATCTAAGCACTTCATCTTATTTCTTATTTGACTTTCTACAAGGGTCTTCCAGTCTTGAATTTCTCAAATGCCTCCAACATCTCTTTTATCACATTCACCCAAACATTCCTGAAGAAATCATCGATAAACAATATAAAATAATGAGCTCAACCTAAAGAGTGAACCGATGCAGAACCCCAGACGTCGGTGCGAACATACTCAAGAATCCTTCTTGTATCATGCGTTCTTTCACCGAAACTAACCTTCGTCTGCTTTCAATATACATAATCCTCATAAAATTTCATTGCCTTAAAGTTCACTCCTTTGATCAAACCAAGCTTTCTTAAAGCTTCCAATTTCTTCTACATAAAATATCTAAGTTTAAGATGTCACAGTTGTTGGATCATGTAGATGGTAAGTAAAACACTCTAGGGAGGTGAATAGTGTTACACAAATAAAATTAAGATTTTAAAATTTTCCCTCTAATATTTCACTTAAGAACTAAATTAGAGTTACCTAATTGATTCTTAATCAACAATCTAACAATTTGTAAAATGGAAAGCAGCAGAAAATTAAAGCACAATTGCAAGTGAGACAATAGTATTAATGTAACACAAAATATTGGATCTTGTGGATGGAAAACAACACTAGAAGGGGGGTTGAATAGTATAGTGCCAATAATAAATCTTTTTCTGTCGTTGGTTAGCACAATTATAATCCTTCTAATGTTGCCTAAGAAACCAAGCAGACTGACCTACGCTTGGTTCTTAATCAACAAGTTAATCTTATAATCAATGTTGATCAGAGTGATAACACGACAGGTAGTCGACTCCCTATGAATAGTAGTCGACTCCGAGAGAGTTTTCAGGCAAAACTCTGCTGAAAGATAATAAGATTACAAACAGATATCTTTATACAAATAAGTATTGATCTTCACACAGCGAATATAAACAAGAGAATTAACTTGCAATAATATGAACAAATTACAATTTGTTAGCAAATAAAGAATGCAAGAACAAGTATAAACAATTGCAGAAGAATGCAAACGCGAACACAGAGATTTTTATCCTGCTTCCCCGTAACTTGGGTACGTCCAGTTCTCGACCAATCCGGTACGAGATTTTCCACTATTACCTTAGCAATACAAGTACCTAACTTCACTCGTCAGGATTTCCCAAACACCTAGCCTTGACCAGGATTTCCGACTACCTAGACTTGCCAAGGATTTCCAACTCCCTTTCAACAAAGGATAAATCAAAATAAAAATGATTTCCAACTCACCACAAAAATTAGTGAAGTTTGGATTTACACCCGGAATTCTATAGCCAAAGTAAAATATAACAAATGTATTACGTAGCTAAAAGAATTCAAATTGATTTTAGATCACACAAAGATATAGCATGAGTTTTTGTGATCTAGATCGTTTGCTTTCAAAAATCCTTTCAATAAAAAGAATGAAGAACACGGATTTTGAAAAGCGATTTTTAATATCAAAATAAAAATTTGATCTCAAAAATAATAACTTTGAAAATGATTAGGAGATCAGAAACTAAACCAGATTTGGCTAAAGAATAATGAGAGTAGAATGAATATGAGATCTGAGAATTTTACCTCAAGAGAGATTTTTAATTGATGATAATATTGTTGTTTTAAAAGATCTCATAGAGTCCTCTATTTATAGTGAAAAGAAGAGGATTCAAATTTCAAATGAGGTTTGACTTTTGTCCCAAAAATTAAGGATGAAAGAGTGAAATCAGCAAGTCAAATCGTTGAAATTTGCTAGCTGTTAGTCGACTCCCAGAGTGTTTCATTGGAAAATTTGCTTCCAGCTAGTAGTCGACTCCCAGCTTTGATAGTCGACTCCCAGAGCAATTTATTCTGAAACTTAGCTAGCAAAGAGTGCAGTCAACTCCTGGGTGTAATAGAGATTGACTACTAGGATATGAAAAAGCTAGCAATTGCTCTCAAGTGTTTAAAATGGTTTTAAAACATTTAACACATTTATTTTCGAAATCATTTATGTGTGTGTGTGCTATATCTACTTTGGCTTTAACATTATCCTAAGAACTCACACACTACACAAGACCTTCGGGAAGCTGATCTGGTGAAAGCTTGCTTCTCCTGAATTTGAGTTCCTTCTTCATTTAAGCTTGAGCACGACTTCATCTTGTGCTTGACGTAGAACTATCAAATTCGTCTTTATCTCGAGTATGGTTGAGTTTCTTCGGAGTATGCGTAAAGTCACCGTTTGTCGTATAACCTGCACACTTGAAGTGTAGTTAGTACACTAACATCATTTGGTGTGCTCATCATCAAAACCACTTAGGGGTGGGATTCGATTTCCCATCACTCTCCCCCTTTTTGATGATGACACCCAAATGAAAATGAAGTATACTGAATGAATATTGACTAAATAAAATAACTTAAAATAACTTACTCCCCCTGCTTAGATGCAGTACTCCCCCTGCATCAAAGCGGTTAGCAAAATAATATTCATTCACATTTTTGCATTTTATCCTTTTTCTCCACTTGTCATCAATAAAAAAAAGTGACATAAAATGACAAATAATATTTCACCAAGAATCAATCAAGCTATAAAGATAAAACCTTGAGGTACTTCCTATCTGCAAAACAATGTTAGTTTATAATAATATTATTAAAGCATGTTTTAAAAGCATAACATATCACACCATAAACATAAGCATATCAAACTAAAAGCATG
Organism: Scilla litardierei; assembly: GCA_030789695.1. Taxonomy (NCBI): domain Eukaryota; kingdom Viridiplantae; phylum Streptophyta; class Magnoliopsida; order Asparagales; family Asparagaceae; genus Scilla; species Scilla litardierei. The sequence goes on along the minus strand of CM061130.1, from coordinate 101,282,070 downwards.
AGTAATTAGTTCAAAACATCACATCACAGAAAAATTATTACAAACCAAGATGAACATTGTTTGTCAAAGAACCCTTGTTTTTAAAACCAAATGACTTAGTTTATGAAGCTCCTCCACTCTTCTTCAATTCCTTGATCTTTGCAAGGATCAACTTCAAAGTGTCCTCTATCATTTTGTTGTTGCTCGCCATAAAGTCCTTCAGATCATCCACCTTTTTGTTGAGGACTTCAAATCACTTTTCTTGAGAAATCTTCAATTTCCCAATCTTCTTCAAGAGCATATCTTGAAGCTCAACAATGTATGCCGGTGGGTTCTTCTTCTTCGCCTTCTTCACCATAATTTTCTTCCTCTTCTTCATCTGTATCAATAAGACGAGGTTCTTTACCTTTCTTCCTTGAGGATGATGATCCTCCTTCAGCAGCGAGCCTTTCTTCTGGAATATTCTGGTCGAGATCTTTATGAAAATTCATTTGGCCAAGAGCATGAACATCAAAGATGCAAGCCAGTTCCAGAATTTCGGTTTCATTATCCAATGGTATATTGTATCCAATAAACAAGATGGTGAGGTAATGACCATGGGCTAAGGTAGATGAAGGTTTATCAGAAGAAGCAGATGCAAGGATGAAGTCCATGATAACTTTGGCCCAATTTACACGAATGTTTTCTAACATGGCATAAATGCACTTAGCTTGCTTCTCAGATAACACAGAATCACTTCCAGATTTCTGAGTAATATGATATGACAATATATTTGCTAGGATTCTTCCTGGATAGTGAAGATCGCTACATGGTAGTTTTGTTTGGAAGTATCTTCCAGGAAAATACTTTTTCTCAAGAATAATTTCGTCAACCATCCCTATGTTATCCACTAACATACCAGTGTAAGGGATTCCTAAAGCTTCTCTTAGAGATTTCACAGTTATAGCAAGTTTGGTGTCTATGACTTTAGTGATGAATCTACATTTAGCAAGATCATAGTCCATGTTTGCATAAAAAGATGCACAAGCCTAGGATAGCATAGATAGATATTTTTAGAGGAAAAGAGATTGGCCAAGTTTTGAAATTCCAATATAATATCAATGCCATAGTTTTCTAGATGGTCTATTTTTACGAACCTCTCATGAAAAATTTGCTTATGGGAAATTTTGACGAAGTGCTCATAGGTATTAGTTCTGAAAAAATATGGTATAATGATTTCCTTTTCAGTGAGAGATTTATTGGAAATTTTGACGAAGTACTCATAGGTAGTAGTTCACTCACTAGTCGACTAGTCAGCAGCTAGTCAACTACTTGGTGAACTCTGGTCGATTAGTTAAGTAATACCAGGAAGAGATGAAGCTATCTGTATAAACTAATTGACCAAAGCTCTACTACTACATGACTAGTGCATAAGAGCTAGTCGACTAGATGTATAACTACGGTCGACTAATTCCTGACATTTTGCTAACCTTGATTCCAACGTCAGTTAGTCGACTGGGTGTCAGTGTTAAAGCTGACTAATCTAACTGTTACAGCATACTTTTGACTTATAACTCTAGGACATCTTTTCAAAAAAGATTTTTAAAGATTTTTAAACAATTAAAAATATTTTTCTAAATGTGTGAAGCTTCAATTAAGGTTGCACGATGAATCTACGACAAGACTCTAAACTACATCAAAATTACCATAGTCTTGAATCTTTAATGTAGTCCAATAAGCTTGGTCCTTGTCTTGACTCCTTGTACTCCATGAAGGTTAGTGTGCTTTATCAACATGACTTTGAGCTCTTCCTTGTAAACTTTATCCATCTTTAGTGAGCTCTAAAAGTCTTTAAGCAAGTCTTCATAAAAGCTTTAAACATATTGTCTTTTGTACCTAATAGTTTATGCATACACTCATAAACTTAATTAGCACATTTAATTGTTTGCACATCATCAAAATACACTTGGGGTGACTCAATATCCAACAACAGTTTGGTCAAATCAATATTATCACAACTCTTAACTTCAATGCTAAAATTTCTCATGATAGTCACCCCTTAAGCAGATATAAGTTCCTAACTTTTTCTCCTTTCATCACCATGATTAACCCATTCAATATCTTCAAAGTCTTACCTTACAACCCCTAGAACTAAAATTCTCTGGGAGGGGAACTAAATTCTCTGGGAGGAACTAAATTTTAATTTAAAATTTTAGAGAAAACTAAATCTGGAGAGAAATAAATTTTGGAAGAACTAAAATTTTAAATTTCAGTGTGAATTAAATATGGAGGGAACTAAATTTTGGGAGAACTAAAATTTTTGGACGAACTAAATTTTATCTCAAGAGACCTAAACTTTAGTTTGAATGTGTTTAAAAATTTTTGTTCATTAGAATTTTTTGAATGGATCTGCAAATTTCTTCGGGGCGTGGAGACATTTTGAATGAGTTGAATTTTTTTAGGAGAGTATCTTAAATGCCCCGTGTCCATAGGGTTATGACTAGTTCGTAAATATATAAAAATCTTTTCCCTTTATTATTGAGACAAGTTCTAGATCCATTAGAGCAATGCCTTGAGGTCTAACATCTAAAATATCTTTTGACGCAAGAAAGATACATTGGACTATGTGGAATTTACATTTGTATAAAAAAGAAAGAGCTCTCGAAGTTTTAGGCTAGAAATCAATTTGTTTGTTAAAAGCTTAGTCTATTTGATTAAAAGATTTGGATTGAATTATTGACGTGTCTAATATAAAAAATGTTGCTACAATGTTTCTTTTAAAAATGCCAACAAGGGGTTCTCACTTGCATTAAATTGCAAAAATCCAAGTTGGGAACTTGTTATATCCTTTATGGCCTGTCTTTATTCGGCCATTGCCATGCCGGCCCATGGCCCATAGATCCAGAGTTGAACCGATCAACCTCCACCTCCTTCACAATGAGCCTTCAATGGTGGGCGGTTACCTTCATCATGATCCACTTAAGTGGCCACTAATTAAGCAATTAATGGTTACATTCATGGAGGGCAGCTACTCCTATGAAGCTACATTATTGGCCTACTTTTATGACTGTTATCTCTATTAGAGCGATTTTATTAGTGGAAAGTTACAAGCAAAAAGGGGGGAGATATATAATCAAGGAAACAAAGCACCAATGGAGGCCAGATCCTACATGGAGGTATCACCATACTCTACAATATACATTCCACTTCATACTTCCTCCATAACTCGGCGTGATGGTGATCGGACAATCTCCTTATAGGTCGGACCTAGTTGTTAAGTATTAGTGTTTTACACCAATATTATTTTGATGCTGATCACAACATTATGTTGTTGCTAATGACTCTCATGTTTTAGTCTCATGTTTATCAAATGAAGAATAGCATGATTTGGAGACTAATAGCTTGGTGCAAGGATGGACATCAAGGGGAGCATAGCCAAAGCATGGTACTTGATGAAGGGAAGCTCATCAAGTGGTGCCAACGCTTGGAAGATGGTGGGGAGCATCAATGCATCAAGAGCTTGAAGCTTAGACTCTAAAGGAAGCAATGTAATCCATGTAAAATCTTTTATTACTTGCATTTCTCTTTTTGAGTCTAGGTTTAATGTATACACATATAACCAGCTTAATGAGCCTTAGGATTATCATAGAATCCAACCTACTAGGTACACCTTACCAAATGACTTAATTGGAGTCTCTAGCTCTCCTACAGGCGGCTACTGAAGGAATGACAAGCGACTGATGAAGGAAGGAAAGGTGACTCGATGATTCCAGGTGCCGGGCATGCCATCTACATGCGACTGTAGTGCACTGCACAAATCAACTTTTTATTGACTCATACTTGAGCTTTTGGAAACAGACAACTGACGTTCATTATTCAGGCGCCTATCTTCCATCAGGCGCCAGGGAATTATCCTACAGATAACTTGCATTTTCTGGTCATCAACCCACTTTGTGAGTCAGTCGACTGATGTAGAGTTTACAGTCTGTCACGCCCCGCTTCCTATGTACAGAAGGCGAGACGTGAGGAGGTCCACTCAGACGTGGAGCTGTGAAGCTGCAGTCTGATAAGCGTCTGTAAAAATTACAAATAATAGCAGGTCCTTGCATTGCGACGAAACAACAATAATAATAATGAAGCAGATAAAAGAACATCCACCAACAAAACATCCAACAATTATTCCAACATCTCAGAACAGTCACAAAAGTACAAGTATGAACAATAGGCCTAAAGCATGGCCGAAACAAAAGTAAAGAGAATCACCGACTGAGACTAAAGGTAGGACTGAAACCCTCGAACTGAATGTCAGCAACCTGTCTTCCTCTGCAACTAAGTCAGGCTCAAAACCTAACATGTGACACCCAAAGAGAAAAGGGCACATGTCAGCAAAAGTCTCCCAAAGAAAACAGAGAACTTTTGTGCAAGGATACACATAAAATAAAGCGACTAGCAGTTCTAAATATAATGAAATGACATGACATTTAAAGAATGCAACAATTTAAGATGACATGATGACATGCATACACGTCGTAGCAGAAGCAACGAAAAACACTGTTTCACGAGTCACGAACATTATCATTTCATGAACATTATCATTTCACGATGTGTACAGGGTTTACGCCTTGTGGCTGAAGCGGCTATATGGGCACACTTCTACGCTCAAGTGATCGCTTAACCCTACCCCTTCCACGTGTATCGAGCCTTGGTTTCCCAAGTACGTGAGCTCGCTACTGGATCACGAGTCCAGGAAGTGTTTTTCAATATGGACTGGCGCCCATCTTCTGGATCACGAGCCATGAAGTGTATTTGGTTTTGGCATAGGGTTGTGCCTGCAAGAGCAGGTGCCTAGCCTCAATAGCAATAACATTTGTAGCGTGTGCTACTCAATCACGAAGAACATATGATGCATGACCTGACATGGGATGAGCAATTAAAGTGCATACCGTTAAATGAAAATTTAAACATAACATGGCAGCTTGAATGAAAGCAAGTAAAAGTGTCGGATCTAGCTTCGTTGTCAATCTAGATCAAGTAGGGTGTCAGACCTAGTTTTGTTGTCAAACTAGATCAAAAGGGCGTCTAGGCAGCTATCATTTAACTGTCTAGTCTCTTTTACGCTAACAAACAAATTGGCCTAAAAACGTGGCCTAAAACATTTACTGGCGAGTATCACTTGCTTGCACAACCAAGCTGAAGTCACGATCAACAAGAGTCCAAACTACCTATGTGTTTAGATCGCAATCCAGCCTACAACCCAATTTATTAATCTTGATTAGTGAAACACAACCATCAGAAATTACCAATTTTAGTTGATTAACAGGCAAGTGGTGATTCCTACGGGGCAGATCTTACCTCAACACGATGCGAGAGCTACTCTGATGTCGGGTAGCGACGTCAGGGGTTGGATTCCTGTAGTGCGTACGTCACGGAACGACGGGTACTCTGTGATAAATCACGTGCACGAATGAGTTCGTTACGATGGAACTAGAATTTACTAGGCAACCTAAGACATCTAATGAATCAATTTTAATTAGGTTTTCTAATCCAAGATAGTTGACAAATCAATAATAACGATCGTTAAAATTATTAACACGATAATTACTACACATTGCTTGTACGACAATTAAACAACAATATAATTAAGCAACCTAGGTTACAAGTTAACTAAAAGTCGTCTAAACAAGTTATTAACCCTATAATCCTCATTAACATCATTATAACAAGATTACTAATAGATCAAGATCAATTTAATAGTCCATAAAATTATTGGCAAGCTAAACTTGGGGTATCTAGTGAACGTTTACTAACCGTAGCGGAGGGATGATCCCACGAAGCTACCGGGGTTGCCGCGTGACGGACAGCGAGTAGGGGACGAAGAACGCACGAGGGAGACGCCGTCAACAACCCGGAGTATTATCGAGCGTCGCTGTGGAGGAGGAGATCGCTGCTGTGGAAAAAATCTGTCGACAGCGCCTGGGTGGCGCTTCATGCTCCAGGCGGTGGGGTTGACATGTCGGGGGAAATGGGCTAGGTGCGGGTCGCGTGGAGGCTATAGAGGAGAGGCTGTTCGTGTGGAGGAGTGGCACACGGCCTGTTGTCACCTGGGCGCTTGCGCGTGTGATGCGGGGCTCTCGGGGTTTCTCGCAGGCGAAGGAGGTGGCCGCTGCTAGGTGGCGTGCGCCAGGGCGAGGGATGAGAAGGTGGCAGCTGCGGGGGTTTTCATTGCACGGATGATGGAAGAGGGGAGGCGCGGCGTGAGGGGTTGGGCACGGGAATGTGCTGTGCTTCGCTGCTCTTTGGCGTGGAGAGGAAAAGACAGGGACGGTTGTGCTCTCGTGGAAAAAATAAGAGACCTATGGTTTTAAAAAGAAGGGCACGTGAATAAAGAGGTTGCCTAGGGACCTAGTGTAGCTCTCAGGGTAATTTGAGTTTTAAAAAAGAAGTACGGGCCTGGGTTGTGGGTGACGTGGGGAGAGATTTGTAGGGTTTTTTGGGACCCTTAGGGCACAAAAATTCTATTCCCGTCCTAAGTTGGACGGAACATAGACACAAAAAGAATTTGTAGCGGAAGATAAATCTTGTTAATCTAATTAACATGCAGTTAAAATAATTTTAACTTAGCCCTTAGGTTCAAAACCCTTAGCCATTATCTATGCCGACTTGGGATGGATCTGACCATCCCAAGAAGGATCTAACCTAGTGCGATTAAATTAAACTAATGATAATAAACACATACCCGGAATCTCAACCCTGGAGCAGGCGAGATGTTCCGCACCGTCTTCTGAGCCGCTCCCGTCCCACGCCGAGCCGCTCCTCGAACCGCTCCCCGAACCGCTCATCGAACCGCTCTGCATCCCGAGGCGAGCAATCCTCGTGTCGTCGAGCCAACCACGCACCGAAGAAAGTTTCACGCGAGTGAAACCTTCGCTAAGATTTCGGATCTGAATCCGAACTCCTTTGCGGCTTTGCTAGATCCCTCAAGAGTAAGGCATAAATTTAGGGAGATAGAGAAATATTAATTTAAGCCTAGATCCGAGCGTGCTCCAACATTTACGAGAGCCGCTTAGATCTAGAGCTTGGGACGAGTTTTGAGGAGGAGAGCAGACCCCTATTTATATAGGCGGATGACTGCTCCCGTTTACTTAAATTCTGATGTGGGACTATTAATTGGGTTAATTAAAATCAAGTTAGTTTGCACTTCACAAAGTGCAAACTTTCGTGAATTTTAACCCACTCACCATTGAGCTTCATGATTGATACAACCTATCAATACGAAGGGTGTTCAATGGTGAACTTATAGGAAAAAACCGTTCGTCAATCGGATTTCGTTTGACCCTCCAATTGACCGTCCAAAGTCAGCCCAAATATACCCAAAACGCAAAACAGCAGCCGTCAAAAATACACGCTGCCCTAGGCAGCATGTGGCCCCACCAGCATCAGGCCACGTGTAGCGCACTCACCTCAGCACACGCGTAATGCACGCGCTGGGCGCGTGCTGTGCATGCGTCCTGCGTGCACAGAAGGGGCGGGGCGGGGCCCCGCCCGCATGATTACGGGCGGGCCCCGCCATAATGATTGCGGGCGCATATGCGCCCGCCTTTGGTCTGCTGCCCGGCCCAATGGGCCAGGCTTAAAACCCCCTTTGCCTCTTTTCTGTAATTAATAAAGCCCAATTGGGCTGATACGAAAAGGGCTTGGGTTTACTGTTGTTTTGGGCGCAACTCTTGCGTTTGGCGTTCGATTTAGACGCCGTTCGAACCTGGGCGTAAACCGGGACATTCTCGTCTTAACCATGAATTTTTTCCTTGCGTTTATATTATTAAATATAGTCTTAAACTATTTAAGACACATTTAATCTCTTTTGCATCAAATGCAAAATAGTCCCTATCTAGGCTTAAATATCATTTGCATCAATATGCCATTTTCTCTTCCTTTGCATCAAATGCAAATTATTCTCCCTAACTAATTTCTACCTATTATTAGACGAAGGTCGCACTCTGTGTGAGACCCTACAGCCTGACCCTTACAACAGGTTGGGCTCGAAGCCCTATACGGCAGTGACCACGAGCAGTGGTTGCCTTCCCTGCTTCAGGTATCATCATTATGCGGTTGACTCATTGACATGAGTCTTGTCGGGACCACTCTGACTATTTTCGTGATGAGTTCCGTAGTTATAGTCTCTTCGTCTAAACTATGTCGTGTAAATCAAGTCTAGGGTACCGTCAAACTGTCAACCCAAATAACTTGACTCCGGTTAGTTTCTATCGATCTTTATCAAATAATGTTGGACTTCTTCCAACATACTCTGGCCAGAGATTTTACTAAAGACCGAACTAACCCTACGACACTAACTCCCATTGACCGGGAGAGACGAATCCTCTCTTGGTCATTACTCGCCTCATACGCTTCAAGTGTCACCCAATCAAAAGACCTTTTGACAGGCCTTGCCTCGAAGCTAGGTCAGTTGATTTAAGTGGCACCGTTCACGCATAGGTTTGTCAGAATGACCTCAAGTCAAAAGACCAACTAGCCTATCATCACTCAGAGTTATCATTGACAGATTGGTCAATGTAACCATATGATAACTCTTGTGGATCGTTCAGTGAACTCATTCTCTAATAAGCACCTGTGTCTTGTCTCTGACTTCGCCAAGTCGAACGATCATGAGATCATCGCCATCGCTAAACAGTGACGACTAAGACACAATGGTCTATCCGATGTTTCGATATCCTTGTCTCGAAACATCTATGACCACGAACCCTTTTAGACTTATGCTACAGTCGGTCAAACACTTCTCCATGATCGAGATACTCATCTCGATACCTGTTTGACCTTACATAAAGTCCCAGGACTTTACCTAAGTTAATATCTAATGTTAACTACATTACAATATAACTTAGATAAATTATTACCAAACAGCTTACTGTTATTTCGAACAAGATGTTTGTGTTATTCACACAGAGATAAATAGTCTCGAGGGCATCATATCTCTACATCTCCCACTTGCACTCAGGCCCATTTATCTCGGTATCTTATACCATTTTTACGCATAAGTTTTCCCGACTTCATGTGGTAGAGCCTTCGTGAGTGGATCTGCTAAAACCGTATACACTATAGACTTAAGGGGTTTCTATGTTCATGTTAGACCAACCATTTGAATCTCATTCAAATAATTCACTAGGTCTTTTGGAATCCATAATATTTTATTTCCTTGGATCTTATCCAGTTCATCGTACCTTACGATAATAATCTAATGGTCATTTCAAATGGCTCATATCTATTTCTGATAAAGTATCAAACTCTTTGATCACTTCGTCAAAATATATGTTCCATCCTTTTGATGCCTCGCATGTAATTTATACGCTCACACTGACCTTGAAAACTTTCTGGCCAATTCATATAAGTTGGTTTGTCTAAATCATATTTAGAAAAACGAACTTATAAGTGAATGCTCAAATTTTCATGGTCAACATGAGCGTTTACATCGAAGTTGGTCCGAGTAGATTTGTACACATCTGTTGGCGAGACCTCTTCAACATAATCCGTTTATAGGAATTAGTATGAAAACCGTTCTCGACCAGCATGATTGCACTTCACTATTTTCCTTTCTGCACCAATCTTTCAACTTAAAGATTTACTTGTAGAAAGTGAGGAAACATTTTCCTTGGGCACGTAAACTAAATTCCAAAATTTATTTACGCACACGGACCTATTCTGATTGCATCAAGTTTTAAATCGGAGTTACTACTCCGAATTTCATCCCGGAAGTTGACTAAGTCATCATCAGTTATGATGTCTAACTCGACAATTCGTCTCACGAGACTCGAGTAATTTTACAACTTCCTTACGATTGATTTAATGAATATCTTATTGATAATGTCCTCAAAGAACATTATCAAAACCTAGGCATTACTATCTGGGACTTAACCCAGAGGGAGGACTTAACTCAGAGTCACTTGCTATAGATTGCACCAAGTCTAACTTAGTGTGATTCATACCTTTAACACACGGATGTGTTAACAGGCTTGACTTGAGAGAAAATCACAATTTCTTTTAATTACGCAAGATTTAATATAGCTAAGTATTTGACCATTCGATCTAATCGAATCAATTTAAATACTTTTCACTCTTTATTTTATCAAACTTGTGTTTCATCAAGAACACGTGTCTTAATAAAATATAGGAATAACTTATTTTGGTTAATCTAGACTCGGGTACATCAGTATGTACGTGACTGAGTTCGACAACTCATTTTCTCACTGTCTTACAGATGGGCTTCGGCCATTATATCTAAGAGGGTAAGACTCACAAGTGTACGTAGACTTCATAATACGAGAGGTCAGACCCCTCTTTATGTGACTTGTGAAGCTTAGTCTCTCGATACGGCCTAGTCTATTTTGCCATATAAGTTAGCTACTATCTTGTGTATTTATATATTAACATTTAATATATATATTATCGTTATACATATTACTCATTGATTCAGAAGCAATGTGACGACATTCGTCAAAATGTGTTAACCTTTTGTATAATAATAATTATGAAATCGTGACATCAGAATATGTCACATTTTCATTTCCTCCTCCTTATGCCTTTACTAATGATAAATTAAACTAACTTTCTCAATTGACTTTCCGGAGTTCCTTCTTCCCTTTCTAAATCACATTTAGATATTAAATAGCCCAACATAAATAAATAGCTATGCAAGCATCTCATGTATCCCAACGCTTGAGCTTTGCAATCTTGAGTGTAGCTCAAGAAGTTGCTTGTCTCAAGATCCGGTTGGGGTACATAGTCTTGCACCGCTCATGCACTCGTATTCGACTCAAACGGTTTGATCGAATTCTCGAACTTTGCAGATCAAAATTGTTTGTCCATACAACCTTGAGGGTAGCTCGACAAGTTGTAGGGAGAAACATACTTCGAATATCCTATATGTTCAAGCTGCCTCATATAGAGACGAGTGACATGTAGCGTGAATTTATTTGTTGGACCCAGAACTTAAATGAAATCATATTTCTTAAGTCTGTTCTTTAGAAGGTCATCTTAATGTCACCGAGAATATATTTTTAATTCTATCAATTAGAATTTAACTTGATATTCAATTAATCAACCTAATTGACCAGTTAACTTATTCCATTAAAATATTATAAGTTGATTCCTTCCGTAAACATAGTCTTGCCCTAGTTTAGCATATGTTCAATATTAAATATAGGTAGATTGGCTTTTATCTATCTATATCCTCCCACTATTTTTACGAACATTTCAAAGCTTAATAACGAACGATTTAATCGAATTAAAATTAATGGGTAAGAGGTCCAATCACCTTGAGCCTAACAACCGTGAGTGTAGCTCAACAAATTGCTTGACTCTGCAATCGGAAGATGACTCTTCATCGATCATATCAGATATGACTCTCTTATTCGGTTTTTACCCCTAGCCATTTGTGATCATGAGTGTGCTCATCCAAATCACAATGTCTAGTCTAGTCGGACCCTTGTTTTCGTGTCTAGCCTGATTTGCCCCGCCGCTCGGTGTATTCACGACACGTCGATTTGGGTCAAAACTTAGACTACATCTAGTCAGACTACATCATTGATTTAACTTACGTCGGCGCATGGTAATACGACGGTTTGGGTCTAGTCAAGATTTCATCTTATGTATTAAAGGAGTTGGTTTCTATAAGGTTGCCATGTTACAACTTGAGTGTAGCTCAACAACTATAACACGGGTCCTATAGTTGTCAACCCCTAAAACAAGGAGGGCTACGGCTAATCTTGAAAAAGATCATTAATGTATTTGACTTAGATATAGTCCAGGGTGTCATACAATCATGATTCGCGACATTGCGGTTCAGCAGAACAGAGCCAGGGAATTGACTAAGCCAGGATCACTACCCCTTAGACTAGCTAGGGTTGATCCAACAAACTTAGCCAAGCACATTGATTGGATCATGATCCATTGAATGAAGCTTGTCATTTTGTATGCGTGCCATAGACTAAACAGCTTTTATTAACAACTAATTAATCCTATCAACTAGTTGTATCCTTAAATTCAAAATTTTAGGATTTGTTTAATAACTTTTATTAAGTCCTTATCAACTTTAAGGTTTACGTGCTATCCTAATCGTTATTAGGATTTTAATAAATTTATTAACCAATGCCAAAAACGAAGTCCTTTAATGAGAATTAATAATAACAATTAGAATTAAGATTCATTAAAAGGACTACCCTAATCAGGAATTAGGTCTTGAAGGGTTGTTAAAAGTTTTATTAAAACATAGCATGTCATTAAAATTCAATTAATAAATTTTAATCATTTCTTAATGGCTAACCTAAAGGGCTGTCTTGTGTTATCAAATAAGGGACAAGAGGAACTAGCCATTAAAATAAAGCTACACTAATTTTATCGCATAAAATGAAAGTGTACAACTATTTAACAATTAAACAGACTAAAGTTTATCGCATAAACAATTTTAGACTTTTAAAATCAGTTTTAAAAATATCTTATAAATTTAAAACATCATTTTTAAAAAAATTTCCATGTTCAAAAAATTTATCTTATACAATTTTTAAACATCTAAAACATTTTAAACTTATCGCATATATTTACAAAGCCTTAAAATCAATTTTAAAATTATCACATAAATTTAAAATCATCATTTTAAAATTTTCATGTTTAAAATTTTATCATATAAAATATTTAAACATCTAAAATCCTTTTAAAATCATCTTTAAAAAAATATCACATAAATTTTAAAACATTTTAAAAGGACATCTAAAAATTATTTTAAAATCATCTCATAACTTTAAAACATTTTATAAAGTATTTTGAAAAGCATTTCAAAGTTTAATAATAATCGCATGCTAGATCGTTACGCATACCTAGGCTCTGATACCACTGTAGGGGTATCACTTTGATATCATTGCGACGCTGTTAAGGCCCATCATCCATGGTACCCTAGACCCATCACAAGATACCTCAGAAACTTGTTTTACGGCATGCCTCTCGACAATGCCCAACCCATTATAAGATCACCATCTTATCGGGACTTGGTACGGTAAGAGCGATTACTTCGGGTCGGCTCATCACCCGAGAACCCGTACTCAAGCTCAACAAGCTCCGATGCCACTGTTGGGTTTTCTGGGACCCTTAGGGCACAAAAATTCTATTCATGTCCTAAGTCGGACGGAGCATAGACACAAAAAGAATTTGCAGCGGAAGATAAATCTAGTTAATCTAATTAACATACAATTAAAACAATTTTTAACTTAGCCCTTAGGTTCAAAACCCTTAGCCAAGATCTATGCCGACTTGGGATGGATCTGACCATCCCAAGTAGGATCTAACCTAGTACGATTAAATTAAACTAATGCTAATAAACACATACCCGGAATCTCAGCCCTGGAGCAGGCGAGATGTTTCGCACCGTCTTCCGAGCCGCTCCCGTCCCACGCAGAGCTGCTCCTCGAACCGCTCCCCGAACCGCTCCCCGAACCGCTCCAAGAACCGATCCGCATACCGAGGCGAGCAATCCTCGTGTCACCGAGCCAACCATGTGTCGAAGAAAGTCTCACACGAGTGAAACCTTTGCCAAGATTTCGGATCTGAATCCGAACTCCTTTGTGGCTTTGCTAGAGCCCTCAAGAGTAAGGCAGAAATTTAGGGAGATAGAGAAATATTAATTTAAGCCTAGATCCGAGCGTGCTCCAACATTTACGAGAGCCGCTCAGATCTAGAGCTTGGGACGAGTTTTGAGGAGGAGAGCAGACCCCTATTTATATAGGCGGCTGACTGCTCCCCTTTACTCAAAATCCGATGTGGGACTATTAATTGGGTTAATTAAAATCAAGTTAGTTTGCACTTCACAAAGTGCAAACTTCCGTGAAATTTAACTCACTCACCGTTGAGCTTCATGATTGATACAACCTATCAATACGAAGGGCGTTCAACGGTGAACGCATATGAAAAAACCGTTCGTAAATCGGAGTTCGTTTGACCCTCCAATTGACCGTCCAAAGATCAGCCCAAACATACCCAAAACGCAAAACAGCAGCCGTCAAAAATACACGCTGCCCTAGGCAGCGTGTGGCCCCACCAGCATCAGGCCGCGTGCAGCGCACGTGCCTCGAGGTGCGCAGTACACGTGCCTCGGCGCGCGCTGGGCACGTGCAAGGCACGTGGCGCGTGCCTTGCACGTGCCCAGCGGGCGCGTGCACAGCACGCGCCACGCGGGCGGATGCTGTGCACGCGTCCTTCGTGCACAGAAGGGGCGGGGCGGGGCCCCAACCGCATGATTGCGGGCAGGCCCCGCCATAATGATTGCGGGCGCATATGCGCCTGCCTTTGGTCTGCTGCCTGGCCCAATGGGCCGGGCTTAAAACCCCCTTTGCCTCTTTTCTGTAATTAATAAAGCCCAATTGGGCTGATACGAAAAGGGCTTGGGTTTACTGTTGTTTTGGGCGCAACTCTTGCGTTTGGCGTCCGATTTAGACGCCGTTCGAACCTGGGCGTAGACCGGGACATTCCCGTCTTACCCATGAATTTTTTCCTTTCGTTTATATTATTAAATATAGTCTTAAACTATTTAAGACACATTTAATCTCTTTTGCATCAAATGCAAAATAGTCCCTATCTAGGCATAAATATCATTTGCATCAATATGCAATTTTCTCTTCCTTTGCATCAAATGCAAATTATTCTCCCTAACTAATTTCTACCTATTATTAGACGAAGGTCGCACTCTGTGTGAGACCCTACAGCCTGACCCTTACAACAGGTTGGGCTCGAAGCCCTATACGGCAGTGACCACGAGCAGTGGTTGCCTTCCCTGCTTCAGGTATCATCATTATGCGGTTGACTCATTGACATGAGTCTTGTCGGGACCACTCTGACTATTTTCGTGATGAGTTCCGTAGTTATAGTCTCTTCGTCTAAACTATGTCGTGTAAATCAAGTCTAGGGTACCGTCAAACTGTCAACCCAAATAACTTGACTCCGGTTAGTTTCTATCGATCTTTATCAAATAATGTTGGACTTCTTCCAACATACTCTGGCCAGAGATTTTACTAAAGACCGAACTAACCCTACGACACTAACTCCCATTGACCGGGAGAGACGAATCCTCTCTTGGTCATTACTCGCCTCATACGCTTCAAGTGTCACCCAATCAAAAGACCTTTTGACAGGCCTTGCCTCGAAGCTAGGTCAGTTGATTTAAGTGGCACCGTTCACGCATAGGTTTGTCAGAATGACCTCAAGTCAAAAGACCAACTAGCCTATCTTCACTCAGATTTATCATTGACAGATTGGTCAATGTAACCATATGATAAATCTTGTGGATCGTTCAGTGAACTCATTCTCTAATGAGCACCTGTGTCTTGTCTTCGACTTCGCCAAGTCGAACGATCATGAGATCATCGCCATCGCTAAACGGTGAAGACTAAGACATAATGGTCTATCCGATGTTTCGATATCCTTGTCTCGAAACATCTATGACCACGAACCCTTTTAGACTTATGCTACAGACGGTCAAACATTTCTCCATGATCGAGATACTCATCTCGATACATGTTTGACCTTGCATAAAGTCTCAGGACTTTACCTAAGTTAATATCTAATGTTAACTACATTACAATATAACTTAGATAAATTATTACCAAACAGCTTACTGTTATTTTGAACAAGACGTTTGTGCTATTCACACAGAGATAAATAGCCTCGAGGGCATCATATCTCTACAAGATTGAGGGATATGAGGGTTCTGTTGCAAGGAATAGGGTGACATGGGGAGACCGTTGGGATTTGCAGGATAGTGGGTTAGGATTATTAATATATAATTAGCTAGGAATTTGGTATTATCATTTGACCATTCCGTTTTAAAAGAAACAGTTTCCAACAAAAGTCCCCTTCCTCTTTTTTTAAACAGATGGGTTTTATTTAAGTACATTTCGAATTTAAAAAAAGAGAAAAAATTAAGATTAAAATAAATATTAACAATCCGATTAGTAACAACTTCATCCCTAGGTTTCCAAAAATTATAAGCAAGATACATGGGGCGATTGCGCCCCCGAGAAGGTCGTGGATACGGGGTCTGGCGACGCGTCTGAACTACGGAACAATAACAATAAGCCAAACGCGAAAAATACACAAATGGTGGCAAGATACGCACAAGAAAATACACGACCGAAATGTGGTCGTTACATCCTACCCACCTAACAGAAAATTCCGTCCTCGGAATTTCTATCAAGTATAATAACATATCTACTAGTCTTCTAGTAACTACCCCAATCACACTACAATTCAACCAGGTATAGTCACTCCAAGTGTTAATATTGCACTAGATCGTCAAACATTAATACAACATACATGTATACATATGCACTCTCTATACTTATACCTATCATAGACAGTCAAATTCATTCACATACTTCAATCATTCATGTTGTCACGTACATCCCCTATATAGCTATCACACACTATCATATAACCAAGTCTCCCATACTTACATGAAAATAATTTCACACTAGCAAATACAATCATAGCACTCACGTACATATAACTACCAGTTAACGAACAAACATGGATATAATACTCCCTATATCTCCTAGTATACATCCAATACCAAACACATCAACACATATAATCACACCATACCATTAGTAAATCAGGTTTACTATATCCAACATACATTCACCATTACTATAAGTTCACAAATATATAGTTATTCCAATGCACGCACTTACTTCACCACATAATCAAATCACATACAGTCCTATAATTATAATCAAGACTCATCACACGTACCATAATCACAAATACCTATAACTAAGCACATACTTACCCGTGCATGGTGCATACCCACACACGCTAATATACCATTCATACATACCACTCATACCACTATATACTTAGCACAACAACACACCTAGTTTAGATAACAGACATACCTCAAACATGAAAACCTTAGTAGTTAACTATACCACAAGATCAACACTAATAACTATAATAGGGTATAGTCACACACAATCATGTGTGTAACACAACCAGACACAAACAATCCTATCACTATACATGCATCATCCATCGCTATATTCATGGTACTACACACAAACCAAAGACATAACAATATACTTAGAGTATACCCACTCAAGCTTGAGTGAGACTCAAAACCCACATTAGAATACTCTATATACATAACACGGTTCTATACATATACCAATACCACTCCAATATGTATGTATATATATATATCTATATATATCTATATATATACCAACGTAACCACATACATACCATAATAATATTACATTCATCAGCACACATATATAATCAAATACACTATCCCTTATATGCATGCATTGTATAGCCACATACCAATAATATATATACATATCATAGCAATATTAAATATAATCAGTACACTACTACCTATACCTATCCATGCATAGTCACGACATACAATAGTCTTGTATACCTTATGGTACACACGCACACACACAACGTCTCGTAAAGGCAAGCAATACCAAACAAAGTTATAGCCCTATTACCGTACGTACATCACACGTATTCATATAGTAAGCACATATCTACGTGCGAGCACATGCTCACACGTACTAACATATAGATCAAATAATAGGCATGCACATTTAACTATAAGTACCCTATTATCATTACATTTAACCTGCACATGACTTACTAGTATACTATTTCAAGCATCTACAAGTATCTTCATACTACATACACTACTAGTATATACTCCAATACAATTTCCAATATATATACAGACATTCTTAAAGTGGTATAGCTATCCACATACTTATATATAAACTTTATCATTCATACAACTTCATATATATCATGAATAACACTGAGTATGTATATATCACACAAGAGGCAAACAGTAATATACTACAGGGGAGTACACTCATACGTGAGTGATATACCAGGGTTCACACACACGAATCCACACATTCTACTTATACCTGCACCACAACGACATCACAAAAAAATATAAATCAATGGGCCCACTACTAAACTAGAGTCGACACAGGCAACGACAAGCACTATTGGCTAAACAATAGAAAGGAAACCGAAACCAAGAGCGTAAGGAAGAAAATGAAGGATCCTGTCAAAACAAAGTTAGGATCGATAATTAAAGTGGAGACTTACGCTTGCGTATGCGGAACGATAGTCTCGGAACTTTGCCTTCGGATTCGCCACGACGGATCGAGTCTTCTCACGAACGGAGTAAGGCTACTAATCCACAATCTAAATCTCTATTTTAGATTAAGAACTTGAAAGGAGGGAGAGGAAATATTTCTGCAGAGCTTCGCTATGAAGAAGATGCATGCATGAATTTCATGCAAATGTGTAAGGAAAATGGCTACCCTTGGGTCTTATTTATAGCCCCCAAGGTAGTTATTTTAGGGTAAGTTGTTCCTTTGGAACAACTTAATTAAGGTGTACCATGATACATGGCACAATATAAGCTTAAGTTGTACCATATGCATGGTACAACATAAGCTTAAGATATTCCCCCTTTATTAGCCATATGTCGCATGCACTTATGCATATATAATGCGACTTTCCCGCTCATACAGAGATCCTCTCTGCAAGGGAACAGATTCCCTTTGCACATGACTTCGTGTGCGCGACGTTCGAGGTCCGTAATCCCTCGTACATCCCCCACAAGGGTGTACAAACGTCTTCCATATCCAACATCTCCCACTCACACTTGAGGGGATTGTAAGAGAACGTCTTTCCCTTAGTTCTTTCATCTATCATACCGAGAAATAGACCGTGCGACCGTCATGCGCGTAGAGTCTGTTGTTGTGCACTTGTTAGAGATACACAACGACCTCGAAGGTGCAAAGTTGAGTAGTTCAACGCATGCTTTACCCTAGATTATTTCTTCGCATTTCTTATACTTTATATTCAACAATTGAATCCCATCTGGATTACAATTGGCTGGCCAGCTTTGAATCATTAAAGTCCAAATGCGAATATGAAATCAATCTTCCTCTTCTTGCGAACCTTCTGATCTTGACTTGATTCGCTTTTCTAACGTGCCCCGCCGAGCCGAATTACCATAGCCCATTAGCAACACGCTAAGATAGCGATCATCTCGTCAAATCTAAAGGAACCAATTGGAGTCCTTGAGGGTAAGAGTTAAGACCCGTATGGCCTTTGAGTCTCACATAATAGCAAACACTATTGCTACTAACTCAGTGGTCGAAAAATGCATACGTGGTATGAACACGTACTACAACATCACTCCTTTCCCAGGGAGAGTATGTCTTAATGATGTTGTACGGATGAAAGATCAGACACCACAGTGTCTATCTTTTTGAGTCCCCTTACTACTCGTGAAATATTCACGGACTCTCATCCTGCATAAGACAGATATGATTTTTAAAAAATCCAATGAGATCTTTATATCCTTGTGATACAGATCTCAGATCTTTTGTAAGCATCCGTATGATGCAGATCTTTTATTCGACTATCTTGTTTAAGTCATGACTCTAAATCATTTGTCTAATGATTTTGACTTTAAACTAGTCTCATCTCTATCTTATCCATCTGATAAGATAAGGCGGTTGCTCATGTGAGAGAGCCAACCTTAATCTGTCCGACATACACACAATAAAATAGCTGAGACTAAAACACAAATGTTTAAAATCATTTGTAAGAAACTTGTATGTAATATATAAAAGAACTTCTTTCTTTTATTAAACTTTGATCTTCTATAGACATGGGAAATATTACATGATACAGCTCAGCACCTACGCATTCCCATAGATGATAAGTGTTTGAAAAACACATCTCTGGGGATCGCCTTAGTAAGGGGATCCGCTATCATCTCATGCGTGGATATGTATCCTATGTCTACTTCCTTCCGTTTATCATAATCCTTCGCAAACTTGAATCTGATGTCAATGTGTTTGGTCTTACAATGAAATTTAGGATCTTTGACATAGGCAATCGAAGCTTGACTATCACTGTATATAGGAACAGTGCTCGAGTCAGAGGCATTCGTCAGCCTGTCTAAGAATTTCCTAAGCCAAACAGCTTCTTGGACCGCCATGCTGAATGCTACGAACTCGGCTTCCATGGTTGATAGAGCGATGCAGGTTTGTTTCTTGCTGCTCCAGGATATTGCACCATTCCCGAGTAAGAAAACAAAGCCTGAGGTAGATCTTCGCTCGTCGAGATCACCTGCCC
The DNA here is from genome assembly GCA_030789695.1 of Scilla litardierei. Classification (NCBI taxonomy): domain Eukaryota; kingdom Viridiplantae; phylum Streptophyta; class Magnoliopsida; order Asparagales; family Asparagaceae; genus Scilla; species Scilla litardierei. The sequence continues at coordinate 101,261,889 of CM061130.1, read as the reverse complement.
AATCAGCATCGGTATAGCCTTCGAGTCTCAAGGTATTGCCTTGATAGCATAACGCATAGTCCGCAGTCCCTTTGAGGTATCTTAATATCCTCTTCACCGCTTTCCAGTGTGCCTGCCCTGGGTTGGATTGGTAACGGCTTACCATACCAACAGCATAGCAAATGTCGGGTCTAGTACACATCATGGCGTACATCAGACTCCCGACAGCACTGGAGTATGGAACTTTTTCCATAGCTTTCTTTTCTTTTGGATCTTTGGGACACATCTCCAAACATAGACCCTCGCCTTTGCTTATTGGAGTATCAATTGGCTTGCAGTCCTGCATATTAAACCGTTCTAAAACTTTCTTTATATACGTCTCTTGAGAGAGAGAAAGAAGTTTCTTGGAACGATTCCTTGAGATCTTAACCCCAAGGATATATGCAGCTTCATCCATGTCTTTCATCTCAAAGACGGATGAAAGCCAAGCTTTGATATCCAATATAAGACGCTTATCATTTCCGGCTATAAGTATGTCATCTACATAAAGAGACATAATTATATACTTGTTTTTAATCCTCTTAATATATACGCAATTGTCTTCGTCGAGCATGGAGAATCCATACGACAAAACAACTTCTTGAAAGCGCATATACCACTGCCTTGAGGATTGTTTAAGACCATATATGGATTTACGAAGTTTACAAACCTTATGTTTGTTTTCTTCTTGTACGAACCCGTTTGGTTGTTCCATGTAGATCTCCTCATCTAGTTCTCCGTTAAGAAAGGCAGTCTTTACATCCATCTGATGTAATTCGAGGTCCAAACAAGCCACCATTGCCAGAATTAAGCGAATCGAGGTAAAACGCACGACAGGAGAGAAAGTCTCTTCGTAGTCTATTCCTTCCTGTTGCGTGAAACCTTTCGCAACAAGGCGAGCTTTATATTTCTCGATGGAGCCATCAGCCTTATGCTTGATTTTGAGAACCCACTTGTTCCCAATGGCTCTACGTCCCTTAGGTAAATTAACCAAGTCCCAGACTTGGTTTGTTTTCATGGATTGAAGTTCTTCTTCCATTGCCGCTATCCATTTATCTTTAGCAGGGCATGTGACGGCCTGTTTGAAATTTGCAGGTTCGTCATCATCTTGTAGTAATGTCATGAATGTTTGAGGAAATTCATCCTCAAATCTCAGAGGTGTTAGCCTCGTCCGATTACTACGTCTTGTTTGAGTTTGATCACTCCCACTTGGAATGACATCACTCCCACTTGGAATAACATCACTCCCACTCGGAATAGGATTGGTATCGTTCGTATCATTCATTGGTGAAGTTTGAAACGTATTTTCTTCTTCACCAAGAATTCTCCCACTCGAACGTTCCGATCCTTTTTGATCCCAAGTCTCAAACAAGGATAAGTCTTGACTTATCTCACCCTGTCTTGGAAACTCATTTTCCAAGAAGACAACATCCCTCGATTCGAATTCTATAAGACCTCCATTGTCCTCTTGACCGACGAAAACATATCCTTTGGAGTTTTCAGCGTATCGAATGAAGATACACTTCCTCCCACGTGGCCCAAGTTTGCCATATTTGTGAGAGGATAAATGTGCGTATGAGGCACAACCCCAAGGTTTTAGAATGTTTAAGTCTGGAGTTCTATTGTTCCACAACTCATAAGGAGTAGAACTTACCGACTTCGAGGGTACACGGTTTAAGATGAATGCTGCCGTCAATAATGCGTCACCCCAAAAGGTGATAGGCAAATTTGCCTGAGACATCATTGAACGGACCATTTCCATCAATGTCCTATTTCTTCTTTCCGCAACACCGTTTTGTTGCGGAGTGTAAGGCATAGTTACCTGATGTACTATGCCTTTTTCATCACAAAGTTCCTTAAAACTTATTGATTGATATTCACCGCCCCTATCGGTTCGCAAAACCTTAATCTTGCGATCTAATTGATTCTCCACTAAACTCATATAGTTTTTAAAGCAAGCCAAAACTTCACTTTTGTGGGATATCAAATAGATATGTCCGAAACGGGTGAAGTCATCAATGAATGTGATGAAATAGGACTTCCCGCGTCTTGTCTTAACATTCATTGGACCACAAATGTCCGAATGGATAAGCTGTAATGGAACTTCGGCTCTTGTGCCAGTTCCAAACGGCTTGCGACAAGTTTTCCCTACAAGACAATGTTCGCAAGTTGACATTTCAACTTTTGAAACATTAGATAGCAAGCCACTTTTGGCAAGTCTATCCATTCTAGTTGGTCCAATATGACCAAGTCTTGCATGCCAACAAATGATTTCAGACTCAGAGTTAGAAGCATTTGTCAAATGAAAACTTTCATTAATGGAAGAAGCAACATCATTCATTGTATTTAAAACAATTAATCCATTACAAACATTACCAGAACCAATCAAAGAATTATTACAAACAAGGTCAACATATTGTTTATAGAACCTCCACTCATAATCTAAAGACATTAACATGACCACGGAAACGATATTCCTTCTAATATCTGGAGCAAAGAGGACGTCGTGCAATAACAAAGTCCGGCCGTTGTCGAGAACTAGCTTGCATGTTCCGACGCCTTTGACTTCAACACGTGTGTTGTTGCCGACGTATATCCACTTTGTTCCTTGAGTAATCTTTCGATACTCTACGAAGAACCTTCTGTCCTTCGTTACGTGGTCTGTGGCCCCTGAATCAATCAACCAAAAATAGTTAGATTCAGCAAGAAACATGGAACTAGAAACACATATGTAACTAGTCCTACAAGTTACCTTATCACTTCCATCCGTACATGTACGGGCGAAGTGACCGTACTTGTTGCACTTAAAGCACTTGATCTTCTTCAAGTTTTTCTTCTTTGAGTGCACATTCTTTTGCCACTTTTTGTTCTTTGTCTTCTTTGAGGTCTCCGGTTCTTGCTTACGTTCGTTCACAAACCTTAAGCGTTTATTCTTCCGCTTATTTCCCCCATGTGAGGAACTAGCGGCCACGTGCACTTCTGCACTTGGTTTTGCGGCTTGAATCCGCTCTTCCTCGAGTTCGAGGTGTTTCGAAACATCGCTTAAAGTTTTAATGCACTCATTATGAGTGAGATGCATTTTCATGTTATCCCAGCTATCTGGGAGTGAACGAATGACCGCTTGGATCTGCTGTTCGTCAGACAGCGTAACACCCGCATCCTTTAATTCAGATATAAGATTCGCCATGTGGCGGAGATGCTTTTTCATAGAATGATCTCGCCGCATCTTGTACGAATCAAATTGAATATTCAAGGAGCGGAGTTTGGTAACCGAAGTTCCACCAAACTTTATCTCTAGCTCAGACCATATGTCTTTGGCTAGATCGAATTCCCGAAATAGACGCATTATGTCATTGTCCATCGCGGACAGTAACGTAATACGTGCTATTTTGTTCTTTCGAGTCCAAGTGTCATAAGCTTCCCGGTCCCTTTTGTGTTGGGCCGTATTGCCCAACTCAGGTTCTACCATTATGTTTTGGAGTGTTTCGAGCACATCTTGCTCCTCCAAAACATATTGGATCTTTATTGACCAAAGTTTATAATTGTCGCCATTGAGCTTTTCACCTTTGTTAAGCTCTGCGACAATATTCTTAGCAGCGGTAGACATATTCGATTCAAAAAACTGCAAAGAGAATGAAAAACACGATCAAAATTCGATGCATAAAGTTTCGATTCTTTAAACACTTGATAGGTTCCTTGGATGCTTTGAAATGTTACTCTAGAATCGAGAAGTTCACTACGTTCCCAACTACCATCTAGAAGTAACTTTCAAAGTATCCCTCTTACTTATCTTAAGTAAAAAGAAATCAGAAATAATACCCGTATGGTATTAGCAGCGGAAAATCACTTTGAAAAACTTATCTTTCAAAATAGAATAGGTGAGAATTAGCGCAAAGAATTTTAACGCAACAATTGCCAAGCCACGAGACCTGTTCTACACACCCATGGGTTAGATAACCATGGCCGGATCGTGGTAGGACTTGGAATTCTAAATTGCGCTATCCCGATTTAAGGACGGGACATAACCTATTTGAAAAACATCTTTGTCAAAATTTGAAAGCACGTTGGCTAATCTCCGTAGAGTAGAGCACAACGTCACAAGTACATTGGCTAATCTCCGTAGAGTAGAGCATAATGACATGGCTAATCTCGCATGAAGTAGAGCACTATGGCTAATCTTCAAGGAGTAGAGCCCTAAAAACTTCATTAAAACGTTAGTCCCGTATGAACTAGTCGGCACTTTGGTTAGCCCCGTATGGGCTAATCGACACATTCGAGTTTGACCAATGCCCTTTGTCACCCCGTATGGGTCAGTAGGCAAATTTTCAGCCGACTCTGACCTTCTGCCAGATTGGTCGACCAAAATCACAAAATTGGTCGACCAATTTTCAAAAAAAAAAAATTGAAAAAACAATTTCTTCCCGGCCAGGGCCTCTGCCCTGGCCGGGGCTTGGCCAAGGGCCGGCCAGGGCCTCTGCCCTGGCCGGCCAGGGGCCCTGGCCCCCTCGGCCAGGGCCTCTGCCCTGGCCGAGGCCGGCCAAGGCCGGCCAGGCCCTGGCCGAGGCCAGGGCGCCGGCCCTGGCCTCTGCCAGGGCCGGCCTGGCCCTGACAGTGGCCAGGGCGCCGGCCCTGGCCTCTGCCAGGGCCGGCAGGCCGGCCCTGGCCACTTCCAGGGCCGGCCTGGCCCTGGCAGTGGCCAGGGCGCCGGCCCTGGCCTCTGCCAGGGCCGGCCAGGCCTTGGCCGGCCATTGCCGGCCTGGCCATGGCCGGCCAGGCCTTGGCCGGCCATTGCCGGCCTGGCCATGGCCGGCCATGGCTTGGTCATGGCCGGCCATGGCCAAGGCCATTCGGCCATGGCCGGCCATGGCCCCTTTGGCCATGGCCGGCCACCCCCTCGGATGGGGTTGCCGCACACATTCCACCCCCTTGATGGGTGGTCGCCGGTGGTTATTGGCCGTAGCCAACCCCCTCCGCACGGGGAGGGGGGATGCATGGCCTTCATGGCCCATTTGGCCATGGTGCACATGCACCAAATTTTCCTCTTACCCGATGGAAATAACTTCCATCATCTTCCTCGATGAAGCACCCGTTCGTCGATGAAGTTAGTTATTGCCTAATGGCCGTGTGCCAAAAATGACTAACGTACTACGTGAACGGTCGGTTCTTCCCGTCACGGAGAGTTCCTACCATATCCGTAATGATAGGAGACCCTAACGTGAAAAGAACAACCGCTGCGTTCTCTCCGTCACGAAGCGTTCCTACTATATCCGTAATAGTAGGAGACCCATTCGTGAAAGAGACAACGACTCGTTCGTAGTTTCGACGGGGCGGTGGATTGACCGGGGCGAACCCATATGGCTCTGATACCAATGAAGGATCCTGTCAAAACAAAGTTAGGATCGATAATTAAAGTGGAGACTTACGCTTGCGTATGCGGAACGATAGTCTCGGAACTTTGCCTTCGGATTCGCCACGACGGATCGAGTCTTCTCACGAACGGAGTAAGGCTACTAATCCACAATCTAAATCTCTATTTTAGATTAAGAACTTGAAAGGAGGGAGAGGAAATATTTCTGCAGAGCTTCGCTATGAAGAAGATGCATGCATGAATTTCATGCAAATGTGTAAGGAAAATGGCTACCCTTGGGTCTTATTTATAGCCCCCAAGGTAGTTATTTTAGGGTAAGTTGTTCCTTTGGAACAACTTAATTAAGGTGTACCATGATACATGGCACAATATAAGCTTAAGTTGTACCATATGCATGGTACAACATAAGCTTAAGATATTCCCCCTTTATTAGCCATATGTCGCATGCACTTATGCATATATAATGCGACTTTCCCGCTCATACAGAGATCCTCTCCGCAAGGGAACAGATTCCCTTTGCACATGACTTCGTGTGCGCGACGTTCGAGGTCCGTAATCCCTCGTACATCCCCCACAAGGGTGTACAAACGTCTTCCATATCCAACAGAAAAGATCGGAAAGAACGAGTTTAGATAGGGCGAGGATAAGGAGACAGCTTGGTTAGGCGAAACATGGATATAATTGTGAATGTTTAGGTAGAGGAAAGGAAGATGTAATAATGCCCTTATAGGATAAAGGAAAATAGTGTGTGAACGACATAAGTTAAAATACGAAAAGTATATAAAAAATGTCGTACTTCAAAAGTTGGAGTTCCCTTGCATAGAAAAATATTTGGAGGTCGATAAAACGAGTTGTTCGAAACAAGTTTGAGTCGTAAGTAAGAGAAAAATGGTTTATTGGCTTATTGAGAAATCATTATAAGAAAGAGGTAAAACATTCACACGAACATTAAAGACATACATTAGAAAATATTATACGGTAGTAATTTAATAATTTCGGCAAAAGTTTCGAAATTCAAAGAATGAAATTAAATCAACTAAAGTGTAGGAAATCTAAGCTCATGCTAAATGTTTTCAAAGTCTTTAAACTGGGGAGAAATTTAGAATAAATAATATTGGAAATACTTTTAGAGAAATCAGGATTTGCCAAAAGAAACGGGTTTATATAAAGATTTTTGAAGTATGAGTATGATGAACCTAAAGCTGATATATATATATATATAATATTGAAGTTCTATTTAGCTTGGAAAAATATTCTAAAAGTATGTATGGTAAGCGGTTAAAATAAATTTCGTAGTTTAGATAAAGATGGTATATCGAATTATAAAAATAATAATAAAGTTTTAAAACCGAAATGTGAAAGATATATGTTAGAAAATGGTCTCGATATTGTAATAAAATTTACGATCAAGACGACTTCAAATCTAAGAAAGTATTTTAACTCAACCGAAAGTAAGGAATTTAAATATATAAGAAGGGGGTTTTTTTAAAAAAACAAAATTTTAAACTGAGTAAAAACTTTTAGTAAGGAAAATCGAAAATAACTTTGGAAGAATCAAGATCTGCAACAGAGAAGATTCGAAAAAATTTAACGATAATCGTCGGAAAAACGATCACCTGTATCGAGAGCAAAGAATATGATCGCGTGATGAAACGCCTAGTATACGATTCATGAAAAGCTAATATGGGATTCTACGGTCGATAACACCGAAGTGTAATAATCAGGAAAATGATAGAATCAGGGGTTCTAATTATCGGGTTGACTAAAGGTCAAGAGAAACTTACCAGTAAGACTCTCTAATAGACTAGACTGTAATAGAGGTCTCGGGGTGGGGTCCTAAGAGTAACAAGATTACGTTCTTCTGGGCCTGAAATCGATGGACTCAACGAACGACTAAAAGAAAAGCCCTAGAAGTCTAATATGATCAGGGCTGCTTGAGAGACTACTAAGGCAACCTATGACGAGTACAACTAAATCTTGACAAAGGCTCCTGACTATCAAACCTGGACATCTACCTAAGTCTTCCTACCATCTAAGACAGGAAAACGTTCAGATTAGACTTAATCATGACTTGGATGTTCCGAATATTTAATTGGAAGTTGTTTATCATTATTATTGTTTCGATATTTCGCGGATACAAAAAGGACCTGCATGGGCCACCAACAAAACCTGTCACGCCCTGCTTCCCAAGTACAGAAGGTGAGACATGAGGAGGTCCGCTCAGACATGGAGCTGTGAAGCTGCAGTCTGATAAGCGTCTGTAAAAATTACAAATAATAGCAGGTCCTTGCATTGCGACGAAACAACAATAATAATAATGAAGCAGATAAAAGAACATCCACCAACAAAATATCCAACAATTATTCCAACATCTCAGAATAGTCACAAAAGTACAAGTCTGAACAATAGGCCTAAAGCATGGCCGAAACAAAAGTAAAGAGAGTCACCGACTGAGACTAAAGGTAGGACCGAAACCCTCGAACTGAATGTCAACAACCTGTCGTCCTATGTAACTAAGTCAGGCTCAAAACCATACATGTGTCACCCAAAGAGAAAAGGGCACATGTCAGCAAAAGTCTCCCAAAGAAAGCAGAGAACTTTTGTTCAAGGATACAAATAAAATAAAGAGACTAGCAATTCTAAATATAATGAAATGACATGACATTTAAAGAATGCAACAATTTAAGATAACATGATGACATGCATGCACATCGTAGTAGAAGCTACAAAAAACACTGTTTCACGAGTCATGAACATTATCATTTCACGAACATTATCATTTCATGATGTGTACAGGGTTTACGCCTTTTGGCTGAAGCGGCTGTACAGGCACACTTCTACGCTCAAGTGATCGTTTAACCCTGCCCCTCCCACGTGTATCGAGCCTTGGTTTCCCAAGTACGTGAGCTCGCTTCTGGATCACGAGTCCAAGAAGTGTTTTTCAATATGGACTGGAGGCCATCTTCTGAATCACGAGCCAGGAAGTGTATTTGGTTTTGGCATAGGGTTGTGCCCGCAAAAGCAGGTGCCTATCCTCAATAGCAATAACATTTGTAGTATGTGCTACTCAATCATGAAGAACATATGATGCATGACCGGACAAGGGATGAGCAGTTAAAGTGCGTACCGTTAAATGAAAATTTAAACATGACATGGCAGCATGAATGAAAGCAAGTAAAAGTGTCGAATCTAGCTTCGTTGTCAATCTAGATCAAGTAGGGTGTCAGACCTAGTTTCGTTGTCAAACTAGAACAAAAGGGCGTCTAGGCAGTTATCATTTCACTGTCTAGTCTCTTTTACGCTAACAAACAAATTGGCCTAAAACGTGGCCTAAAACATTTATTGGCAAGCATCACTTGCATGCACAACCAAGCTGAAGTCACGATCAACCAGAGTCCAAACTACCTACGTGTTCAGATCACAGTCCAGCCTACAACCTAATTTATTAATCTTGATTAGTGAAACACAACCATCCGAAATTACCAATTTTAGTTGATTAACAGGCAAGTGGTGATTCCTACGGGGCAGATCTTACCTCAACACGACGCGAGAGCTACTCTGAAGTCGGGTAGCGACGTCAGGGGTTGGATTCCTGTAGTGCATACGGCACAGAACAACGGGTACTCTTTGATAAATCACGTGCACGAATGAGTTCGTTACGACGAAACTAGAATTTATTAGGCAACCTAAGACATCTAATGAACCAAATTTAATTAGGTTTTCTAATCCAAGATAGGTGACACATCAATAATAACGATCGCTAAAATTATTAACACGAAAATTACTACACATTGCTTGTACGGTAATTAAACAACAATATAATTAAGCAACCTAGGTTACAAGTTAACTAAAAGTCGTCTAAAGAAGTTATTAACCCTATAATCCTCATTAACATCGTTATAACAAGATTGCTAATAGATCAAGATCAATTTAATAGTCCACAAAATTATTGGCAAGCTAAACTTAGGGTATCTAGTGAACGTTTACTAACCGTAGCGGAGGGATGATCCCATGAAGCTACCGAGGTTTCCACGTGACGGACAGGGAGTATGGGATGAAGAACGCATGAGGGAGACACCGTCAACAACCCGGAGAGTTGTCGAGCGTTGCTGCGGTGGAGGAGATCGCTGCTGCGGAAACAGCGGCTAGGGGCAGCCACTGCTGTTTGTCGACAGCACCTGGGTGGCGCTTCGTGCTCCAGGCGATGGGGTTGACAGGTCGGGGGAAATGGGCTGGGCACGGGTCGCATGGAGGCTGTGGAGGACAAGCTATTCGTGTGGAGGAGCGGTGCGTGGCCTGCTGTCACATGGGTGCTTGCACGTGTGATGCGGGGCTCTCGGGGTTTCTCGCAGGCAGAGGAGGTGGCTGCTGCTGGGTGGCGTGCGCTGGGCGTGGGATGAGAAGGTGGTAGCTGCGGGGGTTTTCGTTGCACGGATAACGGAAGGGGGGAGGGGAGGCGCGGCGTGAGGGGCTGGGCACGGGAATGTGCTGTGCTGCGCTGCTCTTTGGCGTGGAGAGAAAAGTCAGGGGCGGTTGTGCTCTCGGGGAAAAAATAAGAGACCTATGGTTTTAACAAGAAGGGCACGTGAATAAAGAGGTTGCCTGGGGACCTAGTGTAGCTCTCAGGGTTAATTTGAGTTTAAAAAAAGAAGTACAGGCCTGGGTTGTGGGTGACGTGGGGAGAGATTGAGGGATATGAGGGTTCTGTTTCAAGGAATATGGTGACATGGGAGACCATTGGGATTTGCAAGGTAGTGGGTTAGGATTATTAATATATAAATAGTTAGGAATTTGGTATTATCATTTGACCATTCTGTTTTAAAAGAAACAGTTTCAAACAAAAGTCCCCTTCCTCTTTTTTTTAACAGATGGGTTTTATTTAAGTACATTTCAAATTTTAACAAAAGAGAAAAAAATTAAGATTTAAATAAATATTAACAATCCGATTAGTAACAAATTCATCCCTAGGCGTCCAAAATGTATAAGCAAGATACATGGGCGATTGTGCCCCCGAGAAGGTCGTGGATACGGGGTCTGGCTACGCGTCTGAACTACGCGAAAAATACACAAATGGTGGCCAGATACACACTAGAAAACACACGATCGAAATGTGGTCGTTACACAGTCGCCTGTCATTTTTTATGCGCCTGGACTTTGCTTGTCAGTTGTCTGAACGCACAAGTGCGTAAGCTGCATTCTCTCTGTTTCTATCCATTCCATGTGACAATCACCTGCTGAAGGATATTCAAGCGCCTGCTCATTTACAAGTGTTGTATAGTCTTCTACAGTCGCATGTCCTGACTCAGATTATAGCCGTTGGAAATTGTATAGCCATTGACCAGTCAACTGTCTTAGCCATAAAATGCCAGATTATAGTCGTTGCAGATTTGTTTATTTGGCATCTTAGCTTATGGGTTCCTTTGGGCTTCCTATATATAAAAGAGGGCTATGTTCTATTAGAACTCTTGGTTAACTTTGAATATCATATAAATTCATAAGCCACTCCTAATCTCCCTTATTTCCCTCATATTAGCACATTCATCTTCATTCATTGAAGTCAAGCTCAAGGAAAATCATCCAAGTGCAATCAATCCAATCTCATCACTTGGAGATCCTCTTCCATGCCTTCTTCTTCATATTGAGTAAGTTCATCTCAAGTCATAGGTAAGAGTATTTATTTCATCTTCATGTAAGTTGAAACCTAGCTTTCTTTGTGAGAACTAGTTCCTCTCTTTGTAAGAGGTTAACCCTTGTATAGGGTTGGTTGACTACTCTCTGTGTGAGAGTTAAAGTCTCACTGTGGGAGAGAAAGGATTTCTCTGTGTGAAAATCCAAATCCTTTGTGTGAGATATCTTTGTGTGAGATTGTATTCACTCTCTTTGTGAGAATTATAGTGAATATTTGGTGTGGCTGGACGTACCCAAGTTTGGAAAACCAGGGTAAAATCTTGTGTTTGTGTTTGCTGATTGTGATGTTTAAATTCCTCTTGTACTTATAATTCCGCATTTGCAAGTTTTATTTTTAAATAAGCAATTTATACCATTACTCTATTCACCCCCTTCAGAGTGTTTGTTGTTAGTATTGCAAGGCATAGACAGTCCTTACAATTGGTATCAGAGCGAGGTTATAACATACTACAACGATGACATTCAACGCTAGATCCGCGTCTCATGAAGAAGATCTATCAACCGTCTGACCACCGCTCTTCAACAGAACCAAGTACCCAAGTTGGAAGATTAAGATGATGATCTACTTAGAGGGTCAAGACCTATGGAACATCACGGAGTCGCCATTTGAGAAGCCTACTACACTCATGGCTACAAGGACAAATGCAGAGAAGGACTCAATCAAATTCAATGCGAGGGCTATGAATGCATTCCATTGTGCTCTCACTCATAATGAGTTCAACCGCATCTCTATGTGCAAAACGGCCAACGAAATTTGGCATACTTTGGAGATTTGTCATGCAGGAATGACAAATGTAAAAAAACTAAACAAACTGTGTTTAGATATAAATATGAAATGGTTAAGATGCAGAAAGGAGAAAGCATCTTGGATATGTTCACGAGGTTCACGGATATTGTGAACACTTTGGAAGGACTTGGGAAGGTGATTTTCCACGAGGATCGTATGGAGAAGATCCTTGGCTCTCTTACACCCCAATGGGATTCAAAGGCCAACGGTATTTTGGAGTCAAACGGCATGCCCAAATACACCGTTGAGGAGTGCATTGAAAATCTCATGACATATGAAGTGAAGCTTCAACACAAGAATGAATTCAACCATCCAAGCCCAAGAAGCCAAAAAAGTAAAAGGGGGTTACATTCCATGCCGAGAAGGAGCCAATCCAACGGTGGAAGAAATTCCATCGAGAAGCTTCTAGTGAAGAAGATGGAGAAGATAAGGCTAGTGATGATGATTTCATAGAGCTTGCCAAGCTATTCAAAGCATTCCTCGAGAGTAAGCAATGTAAATCTTTGTCAAAGTTTGCCTCTAAGTCTACCAATTCTATTTGTTTCAATTGTAGAAGAAAAGGTCATCTCTCTACCGATTGCCCTTTCAAACCCTCCAAAGATTCTTATAAAGGGAAAGGGAAGAAATTTTGGAAAGGGAAGTCCAAATTCAAGAACCAAAAGAAATGTATTGTTGGGACATTTGATGATTTGGATGAGGACTCATCAAGTGATGAAGAGGAAGATGACAAGGAGCAAGCCGACATGTGCTTCACGGCATTGGAATATCTTTCTTCAAGATCTAGCAATGAAGAGGTGGAGGCTTGGCTGAACACCAATGAAGAAGTGTGCTTCATGGTTAAAGAGGAAGAGTATTCGTCAAGCTCTAGCGAGGAGGAAAACGATGAGAAAATTTAGGATGAGCCCAAGCTACCCTATGAGGAGCTTGAGTAACGTTACAATGTGGCCTCCAACGCGGCAAGTAAGTGCATCGACTCATATGCTAAATTGAAAGGAAAATTTAAGAATGCTATGAGTATGATGTGTGCTTTAGAATTTTCTAGTGTAAACAATAATGATGCTTTGCATGTTTGTGACACTAGTGTGTGTGTGATACTTCTCTCTCAAGTTAAGGCTTTGAGCATGATTAATAAAAAATTGGTAGCTCAAAACCTTTGCTTAGAGTCTCGCATTCAACAACTTATGTTCAAATGAGAAGAGGAATCACAAAAGCTCAAAATCTTTGTTTATACTAGGGATTCACTCCACGGTTTGTTGGAAAAATAACATCCGATAAACCATATAGGATGTTTGGGATATATTCAAAATATGGTGACCAAACCCACCTCTAATTCTTCTCTTGGTGCAAATTCAAGAAATATTGCTAAAGCGCCTAAGAAGAATCAACATGCTTTCTTGTATAACAATAACATTAACATGAAGCATGTAATTCACAAGGTGGTGAGGACGAATGAAAATCCTTCACTTTTACAAAGAAGAAAAATCCCCATTTTATGCATGCCATGAAATTTATTTCTACACCTAAGCATGCCACATCCACCCCTCTTGCAAAGGCAAAACCCTTGCCTAGGAAATCATTAAGTCTTTGGATTCCTACTAAGTGTAGTGTGAAAGAGAGGGATAGTTACATCAACTCATTAGTTAGGGATGTGATCACCTCATGTGATTACATTAGGAAATCAAACTCCTCGTTGGTTTGGTTTCCTAATGTTTAGGTCTCTCACACATATGCATATTGCATGGGTTTTTTTCTTTAATGTTCATTCTTAAGTATACCCATTGATTGTGTGTGATGTTTCATGTTTTTGAAATTATTTTCAAATTATTTTTCATGAAAATGGGACCTTGGAGACTACAATGGCATACATGCATTTCTTGATCCATATGTATGTCAATGGGGGAGTTAATATGTTAAGTATGTTTAAAAATATCTTTAAAACATAGTTTAACTCTCATTTTGGGTTTTGATTGAGATCATTATTTACAATTGGTTATTATGGTCTTAATCTTAATCCAATGTTGTTGCCAACTCTTTTGATGTTATATTCTCTTTTGGCAATATTATGTATATCATGCTGCATGATTTATCTTTATCAATGCTTTGATACATTTAGGCCTATGGCTCCAATTATGTTTTTACAATTGGTAAAGATTTTTATATTTTTATTTACAATTGGTATTGACCATAGAAGTCAATAATTTGACCATTCCAATGATCTAGGGGAGCATAGGATAGTGATTGATATCCACTAAATTTTTACAATTTGGTATCATACATCTCTTAATCTCTTAATTATTAGTCATTTTTTATGATTAGTATCAAATGTCAAGATATTGTTTCTCGTATATTTGATGTCCACCTTTTTAACAATGATAAGGGGAGAGGGAGATAGGATTATGTAACTCATATCTTCTATGGGGAAAGAGATACATATATTGGGAGAGATATGGGGTATTATGTAATCCATTCATGTGGAGAATGTTATTGATTTTATTTCAAATGATTTATGTAATCCATGCATATTATATGTCCCCGTTGTTCATTATCACAGTTTACTTTCAATTGGTATAATGAGAATTTACAATTGTTTATCTATAATTTTACAATTGTTGCATATAAGTATGGGGAGCTCATTAGCATTGTTCTTTATTTCTTTATATGTTTACGTAATGTGTGTCATCATCAAAAAGATGGAGATTGTTAGGTATTAGTGTTTTAGACCAACAATAGTTTGATGATGATCACAATATTATGTTGTTGCTAATGACTCTCATGTTTTAGTCTCATGTTTATCAAATGAAGAATAGCATGATTTGGATACTAATAGATTGGTGCAAGGATGGACATCAACGAGAGCATAGCCAAAGCTTGGAACTTGATGAAGGGTAGCTCATCAAGTGGTGCCAAAGCTTGGAATATGGTGAGGAGCATCAAGGCATCAAGAGCTTGAAGCTTAGACTCTAAGGGAAGCAATGTAATCCATGTAATATCTTTTATACTTGCATGTCTATTTTTGAGTTTAGGTTTAATGCAATGCCTTGATAGATGGTCTACTCATACATGCATATGCATATAACCATCTTAGTGAGCCTTAGGATTATCATACAGTCCAATCCACTAGGATCATCTTGCTAAATGACTCATTTGGAGTCACTGGCTCTCTTACAGGCGACTGCTGAAGGAATGACATGCGACTGGGTGATTCCAGGCGACCGGGCGATTCCAGGCGACTGGCAGGCCTTCTACAGTCGACTGCAGTGCACTGTTCAAGTCAACTTTTTATTGACTTATACTTGAGCATTTGGGAACAAACGACTGACGTTCGTTATTCAGGCGCCTGGGAATTGTCCAATAGTCGTCTGTATGCCAAAGTGCATAATTTGCATTTTTTGGGCATCAACCCACTTTGTGAGTCCGTCGACTGATGTAGAGTTTACAGTCGCCTGTCATTTTACATGCGCCTAGACTTTGCTTGTCAGTCGTCTAAATGCACAAGTTCGTAAGTTGCATTCTCTCTGTTTCTATCTATTCCATGTGACAATCACCTGCTGAAGGATATTCAAGCACCTGCTCATTTACAGTCGCATGTCCTGACTCAGATTATAGTCGTTGGGAATTTTATAGCTGTTGACCAGTCGACTGTCTTAGCCGTAAAATGCCAGATTATAACTGTTGCAGATTTGTTTATTTGGCCTCTTTGCTTGGTTTTATGGGTTCCTTTGGGCTTCCTATATATAGGATAGGGCTATGTTTTATTAGAATTCTTGGTTAACTTTGAATATCATAGAGATTCATAAGCCACTCCAAATCTCTCGCACTTCCCTCATATAAGCACATTCCTCTTCCTGCATTAAAGTCAAACTCAAGGAAAATCATCCAAGTGCAATCAGTCTAATCTCATCACTTGGAGATCCTCTTCCATGCCTTCTTCATATTAAGTAAGTTCATCTCAAGGCATAGGTAAGAGTATTTATTTCATCTTTGTGTAAGTTGAAACCCTAGCTTTCTCTGTAAGAGCTAGTTTCTCTCTTTGTGAGAGGTTAACCCTTGTGTAGGGTTGGTTGAATACTCTCTGTGTGAGAGCAAAAGTCTCTCTGTGTGAGAGCAAGGATTTCTCAGTGTGAGAATCCAAATCCTCTGTGTGAAGTATCTCTGTGTGAGATTGTATTCACTTTCTTTGTGAGAATTATAGTGAATATTTGGTGTAGCTGGACGTACCCAAGTTTAGGAAACCAGGGTAAAATCTTGTGTTTGTGTTTGATGATTGTGGTGTTTAAATTCCTCTTGCATTTTTAATTCCGTATTTGCAAGTTTTATTTTTAAATACGCAATTTATGCCATTACTCTATTCACCCCCTCCCCCCCTCTAGTGTGTTTGTTGTTAGTATTGCAAGGCATAGAGGATCCTTACACTGGTCACCCCGAGTCTCTTTTGGAGTCATCCACTGACATGAGTGTCGGAGGGGATTTGGTCAGGCCCCAGCCCTAACACCATGATGATTTTCCTTTGTTGGATATCAATGGAGATCACGTGGAGCTAGTCCAATTTCACTCAAGTAGCCTGATCCTAGCTCTCTATGACCTGTGATATCCTATTCACGGGTCCTACGCATTAGCTGACAAAGGGTCCTCTCATTGAAGGTATCCTCGTTGGCGCACCTTACTGGATGGAGGAACCAATCCGTCAACAATTGGCATCATCTGGGGGAATCCAAAAGTCGACATCCCCGTCGTTCCCAAGCATTGACGATATCGACTCATCCCATCAATCATCGTATGCTCGGTGGTATGTCTATCTTCAAATTTGGGTGGCTTTGGCTCCAACTGGTCTTCCACTATGTTTAGTTAACAGTGGATCCCATTTGAAGATGCCTGAAGGCTCGATGGACCCCATATTGAATACTCAGTAGATGGTTGACCAAGCCTTGGTCTTCCACTATGTCTTGGTCTTCCACTATGCTTGACCGACCGAGTCTTCATCGAGCCAGAACTCGTCCAACCGAGCGGTCGTTCGTGCAAAGCTCGTCTAATCTAGATTGGGGCTGCCATGTTTTGTTTGACCAATATCAGAGTCGCCTTACCTTCATCCAATATAGATCGGGGCTGTCATGCTTTGTCCTACCAATATCGGAGTCGCCTTGCCATCATTTGGCATAGATAGGGGCTGACATGCTTCGCCCAACCTAGATCGGAGTCGACATGCCATCATCCGACCTAGATCGGGGCTGCCAAACTTCGTCCGACCAAGATCGGAGTCGCGATGCCTTCGTCCGTCCTAGATCGAATTCCACATGCCTCATCTGAGCTAGATTGAAGCCTCCAGATCTCGATCCGAGTCTCGGCAATTTCGTCAGCACAGCCCCATGAACCTCCGAGCTAATTTCAATATAGTGGTAACCTCCATCGAGCTCATCCGAGCTAATTTGAGCATGGGGCAACCTCTGATCCTCTTTACTGAACCAACTGAGAGCACCTCATCTGAGTTCCATTGAGCCCGACCTAAGTTGTTCGAGTGCCAAGCACCCCATCCAAGCTTCATCAAGCTCTGCCTGAGAAGTACATGGACCGAGCACCTCATCTGAGCTTCCATCAACTCTCAGACGAGCTTTGTCTGAGCTCCCAAGTCATCCGAGCATACATGACCTAGATTGTAGCTCGGAAAAACCTGATCAGATTTGCTCCATTCGGTCGTTTTCACGACCGGGTCGACCTCGAGTTTTCATGGCTCCTTGGCGATTGAATTTGACTGGCGATTGCGGGCAATCTATGGCTTCTTCCTCAAATCGCTTCAACTTTCTGCTCCATTTACAAATGGGTTTTTGTTAATCTTGATTTGTGTTTCAAAGGCTTCGATTGTGGGGGATATTGCCTAAATCGATGATCTATTCGATTGGGAGCTGGTCGCTTGGGCTGTCCAGTTCGGCATGGCTGTCGCTTCAGAAGCAGTCCCAAGCTCAAGATCATACCCCTTCTCTCAACGGAGCTATTAAGAGAGAGTCGAATGGAACCGGAGTTTTCTTCCCCGGTGATGATCGACCAATCCAAGCTAGTCGACCCAACGAAGCCCTAGATTCAGTGATGCTCGAATAAACTAAGCCGATGTCTGACCTTTGGCTCCAACCAAGCATGAATAAGGAGGAGGGGCATTGGCGACCGAGGATCCTCCAAAAGCATCGTGAGATCATCTCATCAAAAATGAATCCACATAGCTTCATAATCGTGTTATCACCCATAGGCAGTGACCCGACCAAAGGATTGAAAAAAATCTAACAATTTGCTTTCTTTATTTTAACACTTGCCCATTTCAATTAGAAAGCAAGGGGTATAATATTCTAAGCAATAGACTAGGTCCTGTTATGCCAAACAAACTGGGTAAAACGATATGTGTTTATATTGCAAATGACCTTACATTCTCTCTCTCTCTCTCTCTCTCTCTCTCTCTCTCTCTCTCTCTCAAAAGCGGAGTACATGAGACATTCTATTACTTGATCTCGAGGTCGCTGTTAGTGATGGAGGTACGAGAGCTCAGCAAGACCATCATCTGAGCTTCCTTGGACATCGACAGCGTCATCCAAGCTCTAAGCTCTTAACAAATATGTTAACCTCCAGGCTCTGAGGGGGCCAACTTCTGTCTAAGCATCCTCTAAGCTTGGCATATCCTTGGCGTTCATTTTCTTCAGAGCTCGCCATATCAAGCTTGACAGATCCTCAAGCTCAAGCCTCGGCAACAAAACTTGGTCCGGGCACAAATCAGCAGGCCATCGAAAGCCCAAGCTCGCATCATCTTTCGACCAAGCTTCCGAGCTCGCGACCTAGCTTCAGAGCTCAAACTCCCCTTCGATCGGAATCGCAGCCCAGTACGAGCCACCATCGCTCTGCAACCACAATGAGTTGGGGCTCAACGAAAGAAAAGGAGGCAAACTGAGCTATCGTTGCCTAATTTGAGCTGTGTATGAGCTTCGACTAAGCTTGATCCAAACTCCGAGCAAACTGCAAACTATGGAATCAAATGGACACACTTACTAATCCCGACGGGCAAATAAGTTCCTTACCATCTTCCTTTACCAAACTGTTTTAAACTCCACAGTGATTCACTTCCTAAGCTTGATTCCATAACATTGGATCATCTCCTTTCTTTTAAGTGGAGAAGGAGAAGAAGGTGACAGTGGTGGTTAGGATGCTCAGTCCGAACTCTCTTTCCCCAAGATCACTAAGCACCCCTAGCCGAGCTCCTCTTCCCGAGTTCTCATGATCAAGCTGGGGCTCTCCAACCAAGCCCTTCTTGCCCATTCTTGTCCTACACCGAGGCCTTCTAATCGATTTTCGACCGCTTCTGTTTGGGCCTGCTGAGCTCCATGCCTAAATTTCAGATTGCCGAGATGCCTTGCTAACCTCGGCAAGCTATAACACCACTTAGGCAATGCACTGCTCAAACTAACTCATCCTCTTGGAAGGTTTGCCGAGATGCTCCCTGACGAGCTAGCAAAGTTGCCTTCGCCATCACTAAACTTGGATCCTCCGCTGAGGCACCACCATGTCGAGTCTCTTCTCGAGCTCCAAGCTCTGGGGGGGCCAACCTCTATCGGGGCATCTGAACTTCGTCTGAGACTATCCAAGCTTTGAGCTCCAAACCAACTCATCGAGCTCAATTCTATTGACTGAGCTTCTTCCTTTCAAAAATCGATGATGCTTGCCCATCCGATACTAGCCATATTCGTAAAGTTCCAGTTAGCAATACAAGCGGTCACAAGCCGAGCTATGACGGGGGGCCCGCCCCTTAATCGCAAGACAATTCATTAAGCTTGTAAAGGATGCAGCATGCTGGCCTGGGCTTCCTAAGCTATGAAGGATGGGAAAACAACATAGGTCGTCTCTTTCCATTTTGCTCAATTTATAACTAAAAACAAGTGACTAATTTTTCCCTCATGTTCACAAGTCTTGTTTCATTCTCTCCACTCAGTGAGATAAATTTTGACCACAGGCTAGCCATGGAGGATGCTTCGAAGGCCAAACACGACTCCACAAATGCAGCTCAACAAAAGCAGCTCCCCATGAACTTTCATCTATCCTGCCCATGTCCACCTCACAGAAGCCACCTCCGCCTCGATCTTTGGCATCGACGTCCATATCAATAAATAAGATGGAAATGAATCCCCATCATGTTTTTCATCCCATGCCTACTCGAGGCGAGAATGACCTGTTCGAAGGCGAGGATGACTCACTTGAGGGAAGGATGACCTATCCTGAGCAAGGACGACCCATCCAGGACAACCTTGCAAAGCTAGGCCGACTGACCCAGGACGAGGCCGACCTACGCAGAGCTAGGCCAACTGACCCAAGACGAGGACGACTTACGCAAGCTGGTCCGACTGACCCAAGAGACCAACCCATCCAGAAGGACCACCAGTCTAGGATAACCAATGCAATGTGACCAGTCCAAGATGACCCAAGCAGAATGACATATCCAGATGACATATATTGCCACATGAGCTCATCTAAAAGCTTAGACAAGGTACTATTGGTAAAACCAAACCAAACCAATTCTTCAGTTCATTTTGTTTCTTGTTGAACTAAAATATGCTTGATGAGTTGACATATCCTCGACAAGTGCACCTAAGAGGGCATTTGATCGCCATAATTTCCACTTTACTAAAGTGTGCAGGCCTACAAGTCAGCTTAGGATACCTCGCGTGCCTGTCTGCTATACGATTGGTGGGCCACTCCCTCACGGGACGACCTTACTATACGATCGGGGGTCATCCCCTCGCCATTCGAGCGAGCTACACAATCAGAAATGACATTCATTTGCCCTCGCGGGCTGCTCAGCTACACGATTGGAGGGCCAACCCTTCATGGACTGACCAATCAACACAATCGGGGATAAACTCCTTACTCTCGTCAAACGTAAGCCGATGGACCACTCCCATCGCCACCGAACGACTCTCACCGAACGTAAGCCGAGGGGCCACTCGCCTTGCCACCGATCGATCCTCACCAAACGAAGCTGAGAGGACACTTCCCTCGTCATCGAACGTAAGCTGAGGGGACACTCCCCTTGTCGCCAAACGTAAGCCGAGGGTCCACTCCCCCCGCCGCCGAACGATCCTCGCCAGACGTAAACTGTGAGGACACTCCCCTCGCCGTCGAACGATCCTCACCAGACGTAAGTGGATGGGCCAATCCCCTCACCATACGTAAGCCAATGAGCCAATCGCCTCGTCGTCGAATGATCCTCATTGGACGTAAGTCGAGGGGCCAATCCCCTTGCCGCCGAACGAATGAATATATAATCTGGGGCCACCCCTTTGCGAACCAAGCAATCTTGGGGCTGACTAAACTACATGAACAGAGACCATTCTTTGAAGTCGTCGCAAACTGATCTGCTGACGCAACTCGACCTCAAGTGTAAGCCGAGGAGCTGCTACCCTCGTCTGCCGACCTATCGCTGTCTGAGCTATAAGTAGAGAGGCTACTTTCCTTGCGAGTCAACCCGACTATTCGACCAAGGTTACTTCTTCCTCATACTTATCACATCACCCGATCTCAAACTTTACAATGGTTGGGCTCAGGTGATGGGGGCCATCGTTACATCCTATATGGCCTGTCATTGTTAGGCCATTGCCATACAAGCCCACGGACCATATCTCCGGAGTTGAACGAGTCAACCTCCACCTCCTTCCCAAATAGCATTCAATGGTGGACGGACACCTTCATTATGACCCACTTAAGTGGCCACTAATTAAGCAATTAAGGGTTATATTCATGGGGCAGGTACTCCCATGAAGCCACATTATTGGCCTACTTTTATGGTGACCATTATCTCCACTAAAGCCACTTTATTAGTGGGAAGATACAAAGCTAAAAAGGGGGGAGATAAATTCTCTAGGAAAGAAAGCACCAAGGGAGGCCAGATCCTACATGGAGGTATCACCATACTCTACATTATACATTCCACTTCATACTTCCTCTATAACTCGGCGTGACGGTGATCAGACAACCTCCCTATATATCGGACCTAGCTGCCCCGAGTCCATTTTGGAGTCATCCACTGACATGAGCGTCAGAGGGAATTTGGTTGGGCCCTAGCCCTGACTCACTGACAATTTTCATATGTTGTTGATCAATGGAGATCGCGCGGATCTAGGTCCGATTTCATTCAAGTAGCCCGATGCTAGCTCTCCATGACCTGGGATATTCTCTTCACAGGTCCCACTCATTAGCCGGGGAAGGGTCCTTTCATCGAAGGTGTTCTCGTCGGCCCACCTTACTGGATGGTGAAACCCATCTGTCAACAGAACTCATAATAAACAATCAAACTCTTTTTGTCTATAACTACTAAACTTAGCTTTAGCTGAAGCAATAAAAATAAGTTTTCTTCCTTGAGAAAGATTATGAGTTTAAATCTTTCCATCAGTGCAAGATTATGTTTTTAACTAAAAATGCTAGTCATAAATTTGTCATGTAATGACTCGAGTCGTATCACAACAAGGCAACACTAAAGCTAAAATGGTTCAAAGAGGTTCGTTTTGAATCGAGAAGAATACCTAATTATAAAAGTTGATTCTCTATGGAAAATTCATTCAGCCATTTTATTAGATTTCTTTCAAATTTTGTAAACCTCTGTGCTTTTATTTATTTAAAAACACACACGCACATTGTCTTCAACCAATTTCCTTTGCATTGAGGAATAAACAGGTGAGCGGACCAGGAGCTCCTGGAAAAGCCCTTCCAATTTGTTCTCGTTTTCTTACACGTGCCAACTGATTCTTCACAAATTTCCACACGTGCCAACATTCCACCCAAAAGGGCAAAACAGAAAGAAAAATTAAAAATTAAAAGAAAAAACATAAACCACGCATAGGCCGAACATTTGGGAGTTGATTTGTGCACACACCGTTTTACTCTCGCGCACATAGCGCTTATTTACAAGTTTGACATTGCTTCTGCCCACATACCACTTATTTACGGGAACTTCTTTGTGCACATACCATTTTACTCGCACGTACAATCGGACTTAATTACTAGTTTGCAAATCAAATTTTCCCCCTTGCACAACAAATCTAAATCACAAAACTACCCCCGTTGTGCGCGGGGAGTAAAACGACAAGCGCCGTTGCTGTCCTTCTCTACCAATCCCCAGCCCCGCCCCCTCTGTCTTCCCCTCCCGCCGACCTTCGTCATCTTCCCCAAACCCTCTGTCGCACGCTCACCATCTACCACCCCATCCTCTGACAACCCCCTAGCAACCATCTTCATCTTCCCCAGCCCCCTCCGATACCCTCTCCCCTCCTCTGCCCCATCCATCAACAACCTCGGCCCCTCCCCCTCCGTCGCCCCCTCTGCCGACAACACATCCCCTCCATCTCCCCCTCCACCGCCACTCTCCCCCGCACCCTCCTCCGACATCCCCAGCCCTACAGCCCCTCTCCGACATCCCCAGCCCCACCCGCCCAACATGGGATCATCTTGTTTCTTTTAAGTGGAGAAGGAGAAGAAGGTGACGGTGGTGGTTAGGATGCTCAGTCCGAACTCTCTTTCCCCAAGATCACTAAGCACCCCTAGCCAAGCTCCTCTTCCTGAGTTCTCATGATCAAGCTAGGGCTCTCCAACCAAGCCCTTCTTGCCAATTCTTGTCCCACACAGAGGCCCTTTAATCGATTTGCACCCGCTTCTGTTTGGGCTCTGCGGAGCTCCAGGCCTAGATTCCGGATTTCTGAGATGCCTTGCTAACCTCGGTGAGCTATAACACCACTTAGGTAACGCGCTGCTCAAACTAACTTATCCTCTTGGCAGGTTTACTGAGATGCTCCCTAACGAGCTAGCAAAGATGTCGTCGTCATCACCAAACTTGGCTTCTCCGCTGAGGCACCACCATGCCAAGTCTCTTCTCGAGCTCCAAGCTCTGGGGCCAACCTCTATCGGGGCTTCTGAACTTCGACCGAGACTATCCAAGCTTTGAGCTCTAAACCAGCTCATCGAGCTCAATTCTATTGAGCAAGCTTCTTCCTTTCAAAGCTCGATGATGCTTGCACATCCGATACTAGCCATATTCGTAAAGTTCCAATTAGCAATACAAGCGGTCACAAGCCGAGCTATGATGGAGGGCCAGCCTCTTAATCGCAAGACGAGGCATTAAGCTTGTAAAGGATGCTGCCTGCTGGCCTGGGCTTCCTAAGATATAAAGGATGGGAAAACAACACATGCCGTCTCTTTCCATTTTTGCTCCAATTATAACTTAAAACAAGTGACTAATTTTTCCCTCGTGTTCACAATTCTTGTTTGGTTCTCTCTCCTCTCGATGAGATAAATTTTGACCTTATGCTAGCCATGGAAGATGCTTCGCGGGCCAAACACGACTCCACAAATGCAGCTCCACCAAAGTGGCTCCCCATGAACTTTCATCTATCCTGCACAAGTCTACCTCGCCGGAGCCACCTCCGCCTCGACCTTTGGCATCAACATCCATATCAATGAATAAGATGGAAATGAATCCCCATCATGTTTTTCATCACATGCCTACTCGGGGCGAGAATGACCTATTCGAAGGTGAGGATGATTCACTTGAGGCAAGGATGACATATCCTGAGCAAGGACGACCCATCCACGACGACCTATGCAAAGCCAGGCCAACTGACCCAGGAGGAGGCCAACCTACGCAGAGCTAGGCCGACTGACCCAGGACGAGGACGACCTACGTAGAGCTGGGACAACTGACCCAAGAGACCGACCCATCCAGAAGGACCGACAGTCTAGGATCACCTATGCAATGTGACCATGTCCAAGATGACCCAAGCAGAATGACATATCCAGGATGACATATATTGCCACATGAGCTCATCTAAAATCTTAGACAAGGTATTATTGGTAAAACCAAACCAATTCTTTAATTCATTTTGTTCCTTGTCGAACTAAAATATGCTTGATAAGTTGACATATCCTCGACAAGTGCACCCTAAGAGGGCATTTGATCGCCATAATTTCCACTTTACTAAAGTGTGCAGGCCCACAAGTCAGCTTAGGATACCTCCCGGGCTTGTCTGATATACGATCGGTGGACCACTCCCTCGCGGGCCGACCTTGCTATACGATCGGGCGTCACCCCCTCGCTGGTCGAGCGAGCTACACAATCAGAAATGACATTCATTTGCCCTCACGGGCTGCTCAGATACATGATTGGAGGGCCAACCCTTCCCGGGCTGGCTAATCAACACAATCGGGGATAAATTCCTTACTCTCATCGAACATAAGGCAATGGACAACTCCCCTTGCCATCGAACGATTCTCACCGGACGTAAGCTGGGCCACTCGCCTTACCGTCGAACGATCCTCGCCGGACGTAAGCTGAAAGGCCACTCCCCTCGCCACCAGACGTAAGCCGAAGGGATACTCCCTATGCCACCGAATGTAAGCCGAGAGACCACTCTCCTTACCGTCGAATGATCCTCACAGGACATAAGCTGATGGGCCACTCCCCACACTGTCAAACAATCCTCGCCGGACGTAAGCAGCGGGGCCACTCCCCTCGCCATCGAACGATCCTCACCAGACGTAAGCGGATGGGCCAATCCCCTCACCGGACGTAAGCCGAGGGGCCAATCCCCTCGCCGTCGAATGATCCTCGTCGGAAGTAAGCCGAGGGGCCAATCCCCTTGCGGCTGAACGAATGACTGTATGATCTGGGGCCACTCCTTTGCAAACCAAGCAATCTATACGATCGGGGCCGACTAAACTACATGAACAGGGACCATTCTTTGAAGTCGTCGCAAACTGATATGCTAACGCAGCTCGACCTCAAGTGTAAGCCGAGGAGCTGCTCCCCTCATCTACCGACTTATCTCTGTCTCAGTTAAAAGCTTAGACAAGGTACTATTGGTAAAACCAAACCAACCCAATTCTTCAGTTCATTTTGTTTCTTGTTGAACTAAAATATGCTTGATGAGTTGACATGTCCTCGACAAGTGCACCCTAAGAGGGCATTTGATCGCCATAATTTCCACTTTACTAAAGTATGCAGCCCACAAGTCGGCTTAGGATACCTCGCGAGCCTATCTGCTATACAATCGATGGGCCACTTCCTCGCAGGACGACCTTACTATACGATCGGGGGTCACCCCCTCGCCGGTCGAGCGAGCCACACAATCGAAAATGACATTCATTTGCCCTCGTGGGCTGCTCAGCTACACAATTGGAGGGCCAACCCTTCACGGGCTGATTGATCAACACAATCAGGGATAAACTCCTTACTCTCGTCGAACGTAAGCCGATGGACCACTCCCATCGCCACCAAATGACTCTCACCGGACATAAGCCGAGGGGCCACTCGCCTTGCCGTCGAACGATCCTCGCCGAACGAAGCTAAGAGCCATTTGACGTAAGCCGAGGGGACACTCCCCTTATTGTCGAACGTAAGCCGAAGGGCCAAGCCCCTCGCTGCCAAACGATCCTCGCCAGACGTAAGCTGCAAGGCCACTCCCCTCGCTGCCGAATGATCCTCACCAGACATAAGAGGATGGGCCAATCCACTCACTGGACGTAAGCCGAGGGGCCAATCCCCTCGCCGCCGAATGATCCTCATCGGACGTAAATCGAGGGGCTAATCCCCTTGTCGCCGAACGAATGACTATATGATCTGGGGTCACTCCTTCGCGAACCAAGCAATCTATACGATCGGGGCCGACTCAACTACATGAACGGGGACCATTCTTTGAAGTCGTCGGAAATTGATCTGCTGACGCAGCTCGACCTCAAGTGTAAGTCGAGGAGCTGCTACCCTCGTTTGCCGACTTATCTCTGTCTCAGCTATAAGTCGAGAGGCTACTTTCCTTGTGAGCCAACCTGACTACTCGACCAAGGTTACTTCTTCCTCATGATTATCACATCACCCGACCTCAAACTTTACAGCAGTTGGGCTCGGGTGATGGGGGCCATTGTTACATCCTATATGGCCTGTCATTGTTAGGCCATTGCCATACCGGCCCACAGACCATATCTCCAGAGTTGAACGGGTCAACCTCCACCTCCTTCCTAAATAGCATTCGATGGTGGGTGGTCACCTTCATCATGATCCACTTAAGTGGCCACTAAATAAGCAATTAAGGGGTATATTCATGGGGGCAGGTACTCCCATGAAGCCACATTATTGGCCTACTTTTATGATGACCATTATCTACACTAAAGCCACTTTAGTAGTGGGAAGATACAAGGCAAAAGGGGGGGAGATAAATTCTCTAGGAAACAAAGCACCAAGGGAGGCCAGATCCTACATGGAGGTATCACCATACTCAGGAGTGGAGCCAAATGGGGGCCTGAGGGGTCCGTTACCCCCTCAGGCCGGCCCGCTCAGGCCAACTTTGCCTCCCCCCTAAATGGAGTTTCAACTCAAAGTTTATGATATAGTCTTCATATACAAATTCGATCATAGTTGAAACAAGCAGGCGTATTGGCTCGGTTGATTAGTGTGTCTTGCGAGTGCTGCGAAGGGCACAGGTTCGATTCCTCCACTGGCCACTTAATAAGTTTTCACAATTAAAATTTATTTTAACTAATTTAATTTTAATTTTGGACTTGCTACTTTTATGCATCCATCCGACCGTAGTTTTTATTAATTTTAGTTTTGCACATCTACGTCCACATTAATTTGTCGCATTTTAAATCGAAACTAATTTTTACTCATGTTGCAGATACGACCTATTACAAGTCAAATTTTGTTGAAACTGCTATAATATCAAGTAATGTTACTTTAACCTAATTAATATTGCATATCTTTTAATGATTAGCATGTTGTAAGGTCCTACTATTTTGATTGTTACCTCTCAAGCATTCATGTTAATATATTTTTTTCATTTTATTGGGTATCATCTAAGACATTACATGTAAGTACCTAATACCTTCATATTTGCATTCAAAACTTGGTGGGCCTACCAGGTCCTACTCATGCATCTATATTCTAATATAAATTTTGATGTTTATGATATATGTATAATTATATTGATTTCTCTAACACATACACATATGCATCTATATAATATGATACTCTTGTCATTGTGTTGAGACTTTAAATGTAAATTAATTTTCTTTTTAAAGAAATTTTTATTGTATTAAAGTTCTTAGGTTAGTGGTTTTTATTAAAGTTACATAGAATATGGTACTTTTGCTTATTGGTTTTTATAGTACGCAAAAATTATTTTGTATTAGCTTATAATTTGCCCCCTAAATAAAAAAAATTTGGCTCCTCCCTTGACCATACTCTACGCTATACATTCCACTTCATACTTCCTCGATAACTCGGCATGACGGTGATCAGACAACCTCCCTATATGTCGGACCTAGCCGTCCCGAGTCCCTTTTGGAGTCATTCATTGACATGAGCGTCGGAGGGGATTTGGTGGGGCCCTAGCCCCGACTCCCTGACGATTTTCATATGCTGCTGATCAATGGAGATCGTGTGGAGCTAGGTCCGATTTCACTCAAGTAGCCCGATCCTAGCTCTCCATGACCTATGATATCCTCTTCGCGGGCCCCACTCATTAGCCGACGAAGGGTCCTTTCGTCGAAGGCGTTCTCGTCGGCCCACCTTACTGGATGGCAGAACCCATCCATCAACAGAACTCATAATAAACAATCAAACTCTTTTTATCCATAACTACTAAACTTAGCTTTAGCTGAAGCAGTAAAAATAAGTTTTCTTCCTTGAGAAAGATTATGAGTTTAAATCTTTCCATCAGTGCAAGATTATTTTTTGAACTAAAAATGCTAGTCATAAATTTGTCATGTAATGACTCGAGATCGTATCACAGCAATGCAACACTAAAGCTAAAATGGTTCAAAGAGGTTCGTTTTGAATCGAGAAGAAAACCTAATTGTAAAAGTTGATTCTCTATGGAAAATTCATTCAGCCATTTTATTATATTTCTTTCAAATTTTGTAAACCTACGTGCTTTTATTTATTTAAAAACACACACGCACATTGTCTTCAACCAACTTCCCTTGCACTGAGGAATAAACACGCGAGCGGACCAGGAGCTTCTGGAAAAGCCCTTCCAATTTGTTCTCGTTTTCTTACACGTGCCAACTGATTCTTCACAAATTTCCACACATGCCAACATCCCACCCAAAAGGGCAAAACAAAAAGAAAAATTAAAAGAAAAAAGAAAAAAACAAAACCCCACATAGGCCGAACATTTGGGAGTTGATTTGCGCGCACATCGTTTTACTCTCGCACACATAGCACTTATTTACAAGTTTGCCATTGCTTCCGCCCACATACCACTTATTTACGGGAACTTCTTTGCGCACCTACTGTTTTACTCGTGCGTACAACCAGACTTATTTACAAGTTTGCAAATCAAATTTTCCCCCGTGCATAACAAATCTAAATCCCAAAACTACCCCCGTTGTGCGCGGTGAGTAAAACAACAGTCGCCATCGCTGTCATCCTCCACCAATCCCCAGCGCCACCCACTTAGTCACCCCATACTGTCGACCTTCGTCATCTTCCCCAAACCCTCTGCTACCTACTCACCCTCCGCCGCCCCATCCTCCGACAACCTCCCTTACCTCCAGCAACCATCTTCATCTTCCCCAGCCCCCTCCGATACCCTCTCCCCTCCTTTGCCCCATCCAGCGACAACCTCGGCCCCTCCCCCTCTGCCGCCCCCTCCACCGATAACACATCCCCTCCATCTCCCCCTCTGCTGCCACTCTCCCCCGCACCCTCCTCTGATATTCCCAGCCCCGCAGCCCCTCTCTAACATCCCCAGTCCCACCCCCTCCTCCGCTCCCTGCCACCCCTTCGCCATCCGCTGCCCCTTCCTACGACCCCTCCGCCAACCATCATCTTCATTAACGTCCCCCTCCACATCCTCCACCCCATCCACCACAACCCCGCCCCCACTCCCTTAGGCGCCCCCTCATCCGACAACCCAGCCCATCCTCCTCCACCCACTCTCACTCTACCCACGTCCATTCCAAACCCTAAAACCCATCGGGGGAGACGAGGGTAAAAGAGGGTGATATTTTGAATGGCAAACTTATGAATAAGTGGTTGTGCGCGTGAGTAAAACTGTGGGTTCGAGAAGCGGTTCCCCTTATTTACAAGTTTTCCACTGAAATTACTCACAGCGCACTCTCAGAGCCAAATTTTCGAAAAGGCCATTAGGGTTCCGTCGGGGTATCACCGGGTTTCCCCGCTCCCTCCTTCGCCCCCCATCCCAACCCCCCACCCCCTCCGCCCTCCACCGACCATTCAACACCCCTTGTCTGCCGCCATGTGCGATCAGAAAAGATGGCGGCAATGGTTTGTTGGAACATTGTGATCGGTGGCACGAATTGGACGATGAGATCGTCGAAGGAGGCGAGGGAAAGGGACATGGCGGAAGATAAGGCTGAGAGGAGGGGCAGAGAAGAGGGTGGGGGATTGACGTGCATTTATATTTCATATATTCGCGCACGTTTTCTTCCGTGTTTTCCCGCTATTTCCCATCGTCTTGTATTTGTTTTCTCGTGTTTTCTTGTTTTCTTTCACTTTTCCGTGTTTTTTTATATTTGCAGGATTTTACCGGTGTAGGGGACATAAAACGACGATATCATGAGTCCCCAGAGCAACGGGAGGAGTCACGCGTGATCCAGGGGGTCAAACGACGAAGATAACATCTTTCAGCCCCTCACCCGACCGGTTGGTCACTTCCAACCAATCGGGTGAAGCACGCGTGCACCACCCGGACACAAGCTGAAGCGGGCGGAATGTCAACCGGTCGGTTCAGAGGC
This sequence comes from Scilla litardierei, assembly GCA_030789695.1. NCBI lineage: Eukaryota > Viridiplantae > Streptophyta > Magnoliopsida > Asparagales > Asparagaceae > Scilla > Scilla litardierei. The sequence goes on along the minus strand of CM061130.1, from coordinate 101,231,263 downwards.
CGGTTCACAACGCCCCAACTCTCTGGAATTTGATGCTAAATGCCAACCGATCGGGTGACCTTCACCCGATCGGTTCACCTGTAGCCAATTTTTCCAAGCGGCGACCCAGAGAGCTCACCCGACGGTTCGCTGACCGTGTGAAGTCGACAGAAGTCTCTGTCTTTTTGGGCGTAATTCCAACTGATCGGGTGACTTCTCACCCGATCGGTTCATCTGTAGCTGCAATTCCTTATTTGGTGAACCAACGGAGCCACCCGCTCGCCTCAGCGCCCGGTTGAAGATCTTCAAAGCTCTCACCCGATCGGTTGACTCTTCAACCAGTCGGGTGGCGATATTTCTGCAGTTTTAGACCCGAACCGTTAGGGTTTTGGATGGTGTAACGACTGCTTTTCATGTATATGGATTTATTATAATATAATATATGTTTTGGTGGATTTTCTCCTCATGTGTGGTTTTCGTCTCCGTAGCTTTCATTTTCGATCGATTCGTCGTATTTTCTCGTTTCTTCCTTAGGATTGTCGATTTCGAAGTATGTCATTCGTGACGGGCTTCATAACGGTCGTATCTTACTATTAGATCAAGCCTAGGAGTCTTAGGAATCGATCCCGGGGCCCCGCGCTCCGTATCGGAACTTTTGGTGCTCATTAGCCGGTGTAAGAAGGGGCACCGACCGACTAGATGATGATCCAGTCGGTCGGCGATCCTTCTTGGACCGACTAGTTGGCTTTCTAAATTATTCAGGAGTTACTGTTTATCGTTAGTCGGTCTAAGAACGTTGGTTGACCGACTAGGTTGCAAACTAGTCGGTCGGCAATGCTTCTTTAACCGACTAACACATCATCTAATTTTAGTATCAGTTACTGTTTGCACTTAGTCGGTCTACGTTGGTCGACCGACCGACTAGTTGCCAAACTAGTCGGTCAGTGGTTGCCCTTTGACCGACTAATCTGTGTTAAAACCCTAATTACTGGGCAGCCGCCAGCCCATCCTATTTATACCCCTCCCAAACGATTTCATCTTCCCCCACTCGACCCTAAACCCTAAAATCTCCCCCATTGAGCCCCCATCTTCCTCCAAGCCCTATTTCTCCATTCCAAGCCCTAGATCCATCATCTAAACCCTCCATCCACTCATTCCACCTCTCATTTTCCCCAAATCTCCATCAAATCCCCAAAATCCCCCAAAACCCCTAATTCTCCAAACTTCTCCAATCTTTTCCAGATCTAATCCTAGGGTTCTCCGGAGTGTTTCTTCCGCTTCCTCTCGGTAAGAAATCGATTCCTTGGTGTTTTCATAACCTAGTTGTATTTTTATGAAACCCTAATAAATTTCATGTTGGTTGATGTTTGTTTCCCCATAACAGCGATTTCCCCCGTAGATTAGCATCCGTGTGACGAAGTGGTCGCCATCCCCGGTGCTAGGCAAGTGAAACTTGCCACTTAGGGTTTAGGCCATGTTTTAGGCCATTTGCTTGTTGTAGGCGTAAAAGAGACTAGGCGACGAAATGATACTCGCCTAGGCGCAAATTGGGGAACTAGCTTGACAACGAAGCTAGTTCCGACATATATCATGATGCACAATTACCATGTCATGTTTACTTTCCATTAACGGTACGCAAATTAATTGTCATGTCATTGCATCCTTTAAGTGTTTCCGTGAATGCGTAGCTTTGCTACAATACTTGTGTTCCTGGCTCGTGACCAGAAGCGAGCATAATGAGTTGCTAACCCCAACGCTCGATAATGGATTGTGTACTAAGAAACAAGCTCCCGTGTGGGGCAACCCTGGCTCACTTGCTGGGCTCATGTACAGGGACCCTGGCTTGTTTACGTGTGGGATGGGGTAAGGGTTAAGCGGCCAGTCAACTGGGGGTCTGCTTGATCAGCAACTACAGTTGAAAGGCGTAAACTCTGGGGTGGGGTAGTGTTTAGTGCCGATCGGTGTGAATGATGAACCATTCAGCTGAAGGGCGTAAACATCTACAAACAACAGTGAAACGTGAATTGTGTTTAGTGCCGATCGGTGTGAATGATGTACCATTCAGCTGAAGGGCGTAAACACCTACAAAACAATGTGAATTGATTGAGAATGTTAGTAGCTTGGCTACTCTTGTCTTGCCCCGATAATTGTTCCCTTTGTACAAATTGTCTTGCCATGTCTTAATTGTGCACTCATGTTATAACTGCCATGTCATGCATACTAAACTGCTAGGTTGCTAGTTGCCTTACTTTCAGTTTCCTTGCCCAAATCTTTTAGACTTGCTGACATGTGCCCCTTTACTCTTTTGGGTGACATATGTTAGATCCTGAGCCTGAGTACCTTGTTGAGGACGAGGTGTTTGCTGACGCCGAGCCCGAGCTTGTGTTTGACGGGGAGTACGTGGACACTGGGGACCAGTCCTAGTGTCTTCGTTGTGTTTTACTTTTGTTTAGACAGTTGTTTTGTTATCGGTGCGTAGCACCTATACCTTGTTATGTCGTTGCTTTTGTTGGCCTTGTTCTGGGCCTTTTAGACTCTTTCTTTTAGCCTGGTGGCTTTTCTGGATGTTGGACTTATTTTGGATATTGGACTTTATGAGATGTGAGATTTTATTTCAGTCTCTCCTTGTGTTATTATTGTTGTTCCGTTGTGGTTACAGGGACCTGCTTATGTTTTATTGACGCTTATCGGGTTTGGGGCTTCACAGCTCCACTCTCGTGCGGACCTTTTCACGTCTCGCCTCCATTTTAGGGAAGCGGGTCGTGACAGGTTTTGTTGGTGGCCCATGCAGGTCCTTCTGTAACTGCGATGTTTGGAATGACGATAATAATATTAGAATGTCCAATAAATTAAGTTCGACGTCTGAGTCATAAGCTATGAGTCTAATCTGATTCGTTTTCTGTGTCACTAGATGGCAGGAAGACGTTTCACCCGTGGTGGGGGTAGTGGCGCGATCCCTCATGATGAGGAGCCTGAGCGGGAACCCACCAACGGTGAGATGATGCGGATGATGCTCCAGATGATGCAAGTGCAGCAGGGCGTGCTCCTGCAAGTCCAGAATGCTCCACTTGCTCGAGCTGCCCGGGCTCTTCCGGATGCCCCTCGCTCTGAGCCAGGAGCGAAGCAATTTCGGGAGCTGGGTCCCGCATATTTTGATGGTTCTGAGGGTCCTCTGGCTGCCGATGAGTGGATTCGGAACATCGAGGACAATCTGAAGATGGCCAAGATCACCCCGGCTGGATGGGTTGATTTGGCGAAGAGGCAACTCAAGGATAATGCTCGAAATTGGTGGGATGCGCAAGAGAAGATGTTGGTGGAGCCGATAGCTTGGGCTACCTTCAAGGCCAGATTTGAGGGTGAGTTCTTTCCGCAAGCTGCCAGGGAAGAGATGCTGCAGCGTTTTATCGATTTGAAGCAAGGGAACTCGTCGGTGGACCTATATCACCAGGAGTTCATGAGGCTGAGTCGGTTTGCACCAAAGATGGTGCAGGACGCTGAGGAGAGAGCTCAGAGGTTCCTGCATGGACTTGCTTCGGAGCTCCAGAGTTTTGTGACCTCTTCTGACCGGGAGTCTTATCAGAAGGTTCTAGTAGCAGCCAAGAGGCAGGAGCTGCTCGTGAACCAGAGGAGGGGGTCTGTTGTTGGTGCTGGGAAGAGGCCTGTGGAGCAGGTGAGAGCTGTGGTTAGACCTGGATTCAGGCCTAATCAGTCCGCTCAGTTTAAGAGGCCAGGAGGGCCTATTCTGAAGACTTACCATTTCTGCGGCAAGCCTGGCCATATCAAGGATCAGTGTCGGAAGTTTTTGGGCCAGTGTCTGGTTTGTGGTGACGCTTCCCATGTCGCGAAGGATTGTCGGCATGCGGGTCCGCTGCGGAGGGCACCTGTTGCAGCTCAGCCGTTGTAGCAGCGAGCGTCTGTTCCTGCTGGACGTGGAGCAGCACTTGTTCCACAGGGACAGGCTTTTCGACAGGCTGTTCCGCTGAGGAGGCAGGCCTTTCTGATGACTGCTGCGGAGAGCGAGGCTGTGGATGAGGTTATCGCAGGTAATCCTCACTCTAGCTGTTACTTTCCTAGCTGGTTTTGATTGTTAGATTATGTTGTTTGCTTGAACATGGTTGTTTGCTAGACTAGGGTTTGATTGTTAATTGCTTGTTAGGTGTGGTTTTGGTTTGCACATTTCCTGCACGAGTCCTCTTTGACTCTGGTGCATCGATGTGTATTATTTCTCGGAGCTTCGTGGAGAGGCATTCCTTGTCGACGTCCCCTCTTCCCAAGAGTTGGAATATCATTACAGGGAATGGCGTGGTCTCGGTGCATCGTGGTTGCAATTCTTGCTCGTTGGTGGTCTGTGGACATGAGCTTTTTGCTGATTTCATTGTCCACGACATCATCAACTATGATGCAGTTCTTAGGATGGACTGGCTTGCGAGCTTCTATGCTACGATCGACTGTCGGAGAAAGAAGGTGGTGTTCGAGATTCCCAGACACCCAGTATTTGAGTTCAGTCGTGGTATCAGTTCGCTTGGTCCTGTCAGATTTCGGGCCAGGCCGGTGGAGGCTGTGGCTATGCAGATGGAGTTGGAGTGGCCAGCTGTGGTGCGAGATTTTGGCGACGTCTTTCCTGAGGAGATGTCTGGTTTGCCACCTGATCGGGCTTCAGAATTTTCTATTGATCTTGTTCCAGGTGCGCAGCCGATTTCGAAGGTGCAGTATCGTATGGCGCCTGTTGAGTTGGAGGAGTTGCGGAAGCAGTTGGATGAGCTTTTGCAGAAGGGTTATATTAATCCTAGCGTGTCTCCGTGGGGAGCACCGGTGTTGCTGGTGAAGAAGAAGGATGGTTCGCGTCGCATGTGCGTGGACTATCGGGAGTTGAATGCGGTGACCATTAAGAATAAATACCCGTTGCCTCGCATCGATGATATTTTTGATCAGCTTGGAGGTTCGAGGGTGTTTTCTAAATTGGATTTGAGGAGTGGTTACCATCAGTTGAAGGTGAAGAAGGATGATGTTCCGAAGACAACGTTCAGGACGAAGTATGGACACTATGAGTTTGTGGTTATGCCTTTCGGTGTAACTAACGCGCCCGCAGTTTTCATGAATCTGATGAACCTGATTTTCTACGACTTTTTGGATAAGTTTGTCGTTATCTTTATTGACAACATTCTGATCTATTCGAAGTCGGAGGAAGAGCATGCCTCGCACTTAAGGACGGTGTTGGAGATCTTGAGGAAGCATCGTTTGTATGCTAAGTTTTCGAAGTGCGAGTTTTGGCTGGATAGAGTTGCTTTCCTCGGGCATGTTGTGACTGGAGATGGTATTTCAGTGGATCCCGAGAAGATTAGGGCCATCAGGGAGTGGCATGTTTCGTCGTCTGCGTCTGAGATTCGGAGTTTCCTTGGACTTGCTGGTTATTATCGGCGATTCATTAAGGACTTTTCCCGTATTGCTGAGCCGATGACCAGGTTGACGCGGAAGGATGTTGCTTTTGTTTGGTCGGGTGATTGTGAGAGTGCTTTTGGTGTTCTGAAGGAGAGGTTGACGACTGCCCCTATTCTTGTTGTGCCTGATCGCAGCGGTGGATTTGAGATCTTTTGTGATGCTTCTGGCAAGGGTCTCGGTTGTGTGTTGCATCAGCATGGGCACGTAGTGGCGTATGCGTCTCGTCAGCTTAAGGTTCATGAGAAGAATTACCCGACGAATGATTTGGAGTTGGCTGCCGTTGTGTTTGCTCTTAAGATTTGGAGGCACTTCCTGCTGAGTGAGAAAGTGAAGATTTTCACCGATCACAAAAGCCTGAAGTACATTTTCACTCAGAAGGGGCTCAACATGCGACAGCATCGATGGTTGGAGCTTATGGCGGATTATGAGATTGATTTGCAGTTTCACCCTGGCAAGGTGAATGTGGTTCCGGATGCTTTGAGTAGGCTCCCAGCGGTGATGATTTTGACCTCGCAGTGGAGATTGCAGCAGGATTTTTGTGGGTCTGGTGTGGAGATTGTTCTTCCTGGGGAGGCTTCGTCGTTGATGTACATGCAGGTACAGTCGACGATCGTGGATCGGATTAAGGCTGGCCAGGCTGATGATCCGAAGCTGGTGAAGATTCGGGAGCAGGTGGAAGCCGGTCTGCGGACTGACTTTTTGATTCATGAGGATGGCTCGCTGAGGTTTGGAGCCAGGTTGTGTGTGCCAGATGGGGATATCAGAGAGGAATTGATGGTGGAGGCACACAGTTTGCCGTATTCTGTGCATCCTGGTGGCACCAAGATGTACCAGGATCTTCGTCTGAATTATTGGTGGCATGGTATGAAGAGGAGTGTGGCTCGGAGTGTAGCCAAGTGTTTGGTTTGCCAGCAAGTGAAGGCGGAGCATCAGCGTACGGCCGGGTTGCTACAACCGCTTCCGATTCCGGAGTGGAAATGGCAACACATCACTATGGATTTCGTGACTGGACTACCTCGGAGTCCGAAGCAGAATGACGCGATTTGGGTGATCGTAGATCGATTGACCAAATCCGCGCACTTTATTCCATTTCGAGTGGGACAGTCCACTGAGGCGCTAGCGAGGAGATATATGGAGGTAAAATTCTTTTACTCTCCGTTTTATTTCCTTTTCCTAGTTTGGATAGTGATGTAACGTGAATCGTGCAGGAGGTCGTGCGACTTCATGGAGTCCCCGTGAGTATCGTGTCGGACAGAGACACGAGGTTCACATCTCAGTTCTGGCAGAGTTTGCAGAAGAGCTTGGGTACGCGTCTGAGTTTCAGCACGGCGTACCATCCGCAGACGGATGGCCAGTCCGAGAGGACGATTCAGATTTTGGAAGACATGCTGAGGGCGTGCATGTTGGATTTCAAGGGTTCGTGGGAGGACCATCTACATTTGGTGGAGTTCTCTTACAACAACAGCTTCCAGGCGAGTATTGGCATGGTGCCTTTCGCCGCTCTTTATGGGAGGAAATTTCGATCGCCATAGAGTTGGGATGACGTTGGTGATCGGGAGCTGTTGGGACCTGAGATGATCGTGGAGGCCGTGGATATCGTCAGGAATATTCGGGAGAGGTTGAGAATTGCTCAGGACCGTTTTAAGCATTGGGCGGATGCTAAACGTCGTCCTTTGGAGTTTCAGCCGGGCGACCATGTGTTCTTGAAGATTTCCCCGAATCGCGGTGTGATTCGTTTTGGGAAGCGAGGGAAGTTGAGCCCGCGATACATTGGACCGTTTGACATTTTGGAGAGGGTTGGCGAGGTAGCGTATCGCTTGGCCTTGCCGCCATCTTTGGAAGGAGTTCACAATGTTTTCCATGTGTCGCAGCTTCGTCGATACATTAGCGATCCATCTCATGCTGTGGATTTTTCGGAGATTACCGTTCGCCCCGATATGACGTATGACCAGCATCCAGTGCAGATTCTGGACAGGCGTCAGAAATCACTTCGGAACAAGATTGTCAATCTTGTGAGGGTGATGTGGCGACACGGCTCACCTGGAGAGTCTACTTGGGAGAATGAGGATGAGATGCGAGAGCGTTTCCCACTTTTGTTTCCAGACTCGTGAGTATTTGGAAATTCCGAGGACGAAATTTTTCTTAAGTTGGGGAGGATGTAACGACTGCTTTTCATGTATCTTGATTTATTATAATATAATATATGTTTTGGTGGATTTTCTCCTCATGTGTGGTTTTCGTCTCCGTAGCTTTCATTTTCGATCGATTCGTCGTATTTTCTCGTTTCTTCCTTAGGATTGTCGATTTCGAAGTATGTCATTCGTGACGGGCTTCATAACGGTCGTATCTTACTATTAGATCAAGCCTAGGAGTCTTAGGAATCGATCCCGGGGCCCCGCGCTCCGTATCGGAACTTTTGGTGCTCATTAGCCGGTGTAAGAAGGGGCACCGACCGACTAGATGACGATCCAGTCGGTCGGCGATCCTTCTTGGACCGACTAGTTGGCTTTCTAAATTATTCAGGAGTTACTGTTTATCGTTAGTCGGTCTAAGAATGTTGGTTGACCGACTAGGTTGTAAACTAGTCGGTCGGCAATGCTTCTTTAACCGACTAACACATCATCTAATTTTAGTATCAGTTACTGTTTGCACTTAGTCGGTCTGCGTTGGTCGACCGACCGACTAGTTACCAAACTAGTCGGTCAGTGGTTGCCCTTTGACCGACTAATCTGTGTTAAAACCCTAATTACTGGGCAGCCGCCAGCCCATCCTATTTATACCCCTCCCAAACGATTTCATCTTCCCCCACTCGACCCTAAACCCTAAAATCTCCCCCATTGAGCCCCCATCTTCCTCCAAGCCCTATTTCTCCATTCCAAGCCCTAGATCCATCATCTAAACCCTCCATCCACTCATTCCACCTCTCATTTTCCCCAAATCTCCATCAAATCCCCAAAATCCCCCAAAACCCCTAATTCTCCAAACTTCTCCAATCTTTTCCAGATCTGATCCTAGGGTTCTCCGGAGTGTTTCTTCCGTTTCCTCTCGGTAAGAAATCGATTCCTTGGTGTTTTCATAACCTAGTTGTATTTTTATGAAACCCTAATAAATTTCATGTTGGTTGATGTTTGTTTCCCCATAACAGCGATTTCCCCCGTAGATTAGCATCCGTGTGACGAAGTGGTCGCCATCCCCGGTGCTAGGCAAGTGAAACTTGCCACTTAGGGTTTAGGCCATGTTTTAGGTCATTTGCTTGTTGTAGGCGTAAAAGAAACTAGGCGACGAAATGATACTCGCCTAGGCGCAAATTGGGGAACTTGCTTGACAACGAAGCTAGTTCTGACATATATCATGTTGCACAATTACCATGTCATGTTTACTTTCCATTAACGGTAAGCAAATTAATTGTCATGTCATTGCATCCTTTAAGTGTTTCCGTGAATGCGTAGCTTTGCTACAATACTTGTGTTCCTGGCTCGTGACCAGAAGCGAGCATAATGAGTTGCTAACTCCAACGCTCGATATTGGATTGTGTACTAAGAAACAAGCTCCCGTGCGGGGCAACCCTGGCTCACTTGCTGGGCTCATGTACAGGGACCCTGGCTTGTTTACGTGTGGGATGGGGTAAGGGTTAAGCGGCCAGTCAACTGGGGGTCTGCTTGATCAGCAACTGCAGTTGAAAGGCGTAAACTCTGGGGTGGGGTAGTGTTTAGTGCCGATCGGTGTGAATGATGAACCATTCAGCTGAAGGGCGTAAACATCTACAAACAACAGTGAAACGTGAATTGTGTTTAGTGCCGATCGGTGTGAATGATGTACCATTCAGCTGAAGGGCGTAAACACCTACAAAACAATGTGAATTGATTGAGAATGTTAGTAGCTTGGCTACTCTTGTCTTGCCCCGATAATTGTTCCCTTTGTACAAATTGTCTTGCCATGTCTTAATTGTGCACTCATGTTATAACTGCCATGTCATGCATACTAAACTGCTAGGTTGCTAGTTGCCTTACTTTCAGTTTCCTTGCCCAAGTCTTTTAGACTTGCTAACATGTGCCCCTTTACTCTTTTGGGTGACACATGTTAGATCCTGAGCCTGAGTACCTTGTTGAGGACGAGGTGTTTGCTGACGCCGAGCCTGAGCTTGTGTTTGACGGGGAGTACGTGGACACTGGGGACCAGTCCTAGTGTCTTCGTTGTGTTTTACTTTTGTTTAGACAGTTGTTTTGTTATCGGTGCGTAGCACCTATACCTTGTTATGTCGTTGCTTTTGTTGGCCTTGTTCTGGGCCTTTTAGACTCTTTCTTTTAGCCTGGTGGCTTTTCTGGATGTTGGACTTATTTTGGATATTGGACTTTATGAGATGTGAGATTTTATTTCAGTCTCTCCTTGTGTTATTATTGTTGTTCCGTTGTGGTTACATGGACCTGCTTATGTTTTATTGACGCTTATCGGGTTTGGGGCTTCACAGCTCCACTCTCGTGCGGACCTTTTCACGTCTCGCCTCCATTTTAGGGAAGCGGGTCGTGACAGATGGGGGCTCTAAAGACACGATGTTGGCCGATTTGAAGAGGATCTTCTTCAGTTTTTAGGGCTTTTTGCCCCCTTCTCTTGTGAGGGCTAGGTTAGTTTAGATTAGGTCTTTTGGTTAATAAATCTTGTATTGGATTGAAGATTCAAACTCAAGATAAGTATTTCTTTCTCTTGTTTTCTATTATTTTGTGTTGTATTTGTTTTGCTTAATGATGAATTTTTGTATGTCTTTTGTGTTGTTTGTTTATATGTTTTTCATCATTGAGTAGTATTGATGAACCCTAATATGGGTTAGGGTAGGATTGATGCTTGGTTGTTTCATTTGACTTGGTTGCATGGCATGTGTTCGATGAAATACGTCAATGGGGATTTCTAGCAATCTGGGTCTAATTCGTACGGCAACACACTAGTTGTGTTGGGGGTTGGGGTCCGGTATCTTGTCCAGTCAAGACCCGCTTCGATGTATTGCTAGAAATCGCATTCGACCTATTTGGCCATTAGGGTTACGCGGGGGTGTTTTATTGTCATTGGCGGAAAAAAGACCGCCTCTGACCATCAGGCCAAGGGGAAATAAACTTGGCGGTTGATTCCCTAGCCACAGCTCACACCCCTAGTGTAGACATTGAGTCCTCGCGCGTGGGAACGGCTTGGACGAAGTGTTGGGAGTTATCATTGTGGCCTTAATGCTCCCGGTTGCGGAAGGTGTTAACGGACATGGGAATGCCCACCGTCCGGAACCGGGTAGGCCTAGCGTACTTGGCACTGACCGGAATATCGGGCCATGGACGCTAGGTACCACCTTTTGGGGCAATGTCTCACCCTGGGTCAAGTCAAATGCCAAGTGTCATGAGTGCTCTAGCCCGTGTTGGCGGGGATTCATTTCGTGTCTTTTTCATTTCTTTCTTTTATTTCTACACTTCCACCCATATTATCCGCATAGCTAGCGCACAACCTAAGCGAGGCTAGTAGCCATTCAAGCCATCCACCTCCCTGAGTTCGATAAACCCGCACCCTATACTAACCGTGCACTTGCGGTGAAACGACACCGCGCCCATACCGTAAACGGGGCGCCGGTCAAGTTTTTGGTGCCGTTGCCGGGGAGGCGTTCGGTTTGATATTAGCTTAGCTTGGGTCTGCTAGACTACGCATAAAAAAACAAATACAATAACCGAGAAATTTTTCCCCCACCATTATATTATCTTTTTGTTATTCTCTTGTACTATTGACGCTCCTCTCAGTTCTCTTATTTTTGTTGTCCAGGTATATTTGGTGTAACCATGTGGAGATCAAATTTCGATGCTCAGATGGGAGGATACGATCCTTATTCAGTTGTGGTTTGTGAGACTTGTGGGATGGCGGGGCACATGTATTATGATTGCCCATTTACGCTTGAAAGCCAAACATTTTCCCACAACCATTGCCCAAACACCTCCCATCCATTTCCTCAACCTTATATCCCTCCACCGACATAAGAAGAATCAAGCCTCGTGTCTCTTCTTGAAAGTGCCATGTTTAACCAAAGCCCATTCTTACAAAACTTGATGGCACCAATCACCGAGCCTACACCAAGGAGAGGGGACGAAGGAGAGGATATACCCACTTTCATGGTTGAGACCACCATGCCTTTGGCCACCACAGACACATCTCATGCCGACACCCCATTTTTCCATCACTACCACTTAGATGACGAAGCATTTTTTGATGATGATAGTGAGGATGGGGAGACTTCTCTAGGATCTGTGGGAGAGACTTTTTGTCTTGATTTGGATACCCCGTATGAGTCCTACGAGAGCACCGAAGAGACTACAGAGCTTATGCATACCGTCGAGGAGGATGTGCATGAGGGCTTGGATACGATCGTCCACTTCATGGAGCCCGAGCCACATCTACCTCTACCGTCACGCTCGACTTCTTCTACGGCTGAGCATTTACTTGAGCATATCACCCCTATTCAGGGAGATTTTCATACTCACTCTCACTCCACTTTTGAGTCTCGCTTTTCACTTCATATTTCTTTAGACTCATGTATATTTGACACACCATATTTCTCGCATGACACAGGATCTACTTCCCTTGAGGTATGACGCTGTGTGTCACCACCTGGAGGGCCACTTCTCATGGAGAGCGAGGATTTGGTCGTCGCTAGTACAGAGGATAGCGACCCATTCTCAGGGAGTATTCGTCACCCTTTTATTATTTGTCCATCTTATGTTGACGATTATCTCGGGGATACATTTATTTTGGGAAATAATTTCTTGCCATGGACTAATGCACCTCGTCCTTTGCGGGTCACAGGTGGACACCTACGAGGAATGCTTAGAGGTGCATTGCTTGGGTCCATTGGCACACCTGGCACAGCGCTTCTGGCGGAGCCGCAGAAGGATCAGTTAGAGCAGCTACCTGCCCCACTTCAGATCTTGGATCCGCCTATGCTCAGGTGTATCCTAATCCAGTAGTATAAAAATTTACAGCTTTCTAGTTTAGATTTGACTAATCTCGTCTCCTCTCATTAGCGAGGGGAGCGTATATAGGATTTGCTTTTGCATCATAATAACCCATCATGTCGTTCCCTTCTATCACTTCTACCGCCCACACCCCACATCCTCTTCCGAGGAGAATGAGCACATTGTCTCTCCTGCATTTTGATTTCTTTCTTTTCTTTTCCGATCTTCCCCTTGCATATTTCTGCATCACATTGATCATATCAGTTCGCTAGCATTGTCATGTTCAGCTTGGGGGGAATCGATTTGTGTGCATGTTTTCGCGTGTCATTGTTGTGTGTCTGTATCTATGTGTTCTTTCGTCGTGTTTTATATCTTTTATTTGAGTGTTTCTTTTTCTTTATTTTTTAGTTTCGTTCATGTGTTTTTCATGTTTTTCACTTTTTTGTGTCGGTGCGTACTTCCCCCCATTTTCGTTGCCCTCCCGTATTTACTACTATTGCATTGAGGGCAATGCAAGTTTCAGCTTGGGGGAGTCGCACTTCGTGTGTCATTTGTGTCGTTTTTCTTCGTTTTTGAGTCGTTTTCCATCGTGTTTTTCTTTTTCTTCTCATCTTTTGTTCTCCTCTCTCCTAGAGATGACCCCATATGATGAATTGCCACTGAAACACACACACACACACACACACACACACACACACACACACACACACACACACACACACACACTTAGCATAGCTACGATGATCACATTCACTAACCCTAGGAAGCCGAGTCCTATTGCATTTCATGCTTCGTGGGTTCACTATGCTTCTATGTAAGTCGTGTGTCGTGACTACCTTATTGTGTGCTTCTACTTTGTGATGTTGATTTATATACCTATCCTTGGTTGACCCCTAGATTATCATGCTTCGATTTGAATATGCGGTATTTGCTTCTACTGTCTGCTTCTATATGCATGTTATATGTTTATATCGTATGTTTCAATTCGCATGTGTCGGGATTCCACAAACAAGGACTAGGATAACCCATTTAGCCCATGCTCTAACTTGCGAGAAATATTTCCTTTGTCCAAGTGTTTAGAATCCGATTTCATTTTTATTTTACTTAGTGCAAATCCCCTCGTCGTGTACCGTTCTCCCACTTGGGAGAGTACACATGTATATATCCCAATATCCAAAAATCCAAAAAAAGAGAGAAAAAAAACCCAAAAAAGAAAAGAAAAGAGAAAAGAAAAAATTATGTATAGCCAAAAATCCAAAAAACCCAAAAATTTCCAGTGTGAATATTTTTCCTATCTACCGAGAATAAAGGGAAGACGAGAATTTGCACCGAGTGTTCTACTCCACACCTTCTCAACCTCCATCGTTTTCGAAAACACTTGGCTTAGGAACTTTTTAGCTATTATCTAGGCTATATTGTGGTGATTTCCTTAACCCTAGTTGTGGAGTCCCTGACGCATGATATGTTTCGATTCTCGCTTTATTCTTATGCATGCTTGAGCTATATATTCATCGCTTAATTCGAATCGAATCAATATTTGGGTCATTTCTTGGATTTGTGTATATCGAGCTTTATTGCACATCGTAGATAGTGACACCGACTGCTAGCACACGACCACACTCACTCGCGCTCCACCGCATGGGCCCACGGCACTTGTCTGGACTCGTATTCCTTGGTTTAGTGATGTGATTTGGCGTTTGCTTGCTTGGTGTGTCGTTTTTGGTTTTGTTGGCCCTGACGGGCGATCTAGGATTTAGAGTTCGCTTTTTCTCTCTTTCTCTCTATTTTCTCCCTCCGAGCTTCTACTCTCACTCGTCTTCCTCGAGGACGAGGAAGGGTTCAGCTTGGGGGATTTTGACGTGCGTTTATATTTCATATATTCGCGCACGTTTTCTTCCGTGTTTTCCCGCTATTTCCCACCGTCATGTATTCATTTTCTCGTGTTTTCTTGTTTTCTTTCACTTTTCCGTGTTTTTGTATATTTGCAGGATTTTACCGGTGCAGGGGACATAAAACGACGATATCATGAGTCTCCGGAGCAATGGGAGGAGTCACGCATGATCCAGGGGGTCAAACGACGAAGATATCATCTTTCAGCCCCTCACCCGACCGGTTGGTCACTTCCAACCGATCGGGTGATGCATGCGTGCACCACCTGGACACAAGATGAAGCGGGCGGAAAGTCAACCGGTCGGTTCAGAGGCCGGTTCACAACGCCCCAACTCTCTGGAATTTGATGCTGAATGCCAACCGATCGGGTGACCTTCACCCGATCGGTTCACCTATAGCCAATTTTTCCAAGCGACGACCCGGAGAGCTCACCCGACGGTTCGCTGACTGTGTGAAGTCGACAGAAGTCTCTGTCTTTTTCGGCGTAATTCTAACCGATCGGGTGACTTCTCACCCGATCGGTTCATCTGTAGCTGCAATTCCTCATTTGGTGAACCGACGGAGCCACCCGCTCGCCTCAGCGCCCGGTTGGAGATCTTCAAAGCTCTCACGCGATCGGTTGACTCTTCAACAGGTCGGGTGGCGATATTTCTGCGGGTTTAGACCCGAACCGTTAGGGTTTCGGATGGGGGCTATAAATACACGATGTTGGCCAATTTGAAGAGGATCTTCTTCAGTTTTTTAGGGCTTTTAGCCCCCTTCTCTTGTGAGGGCTAGGTTAGTTTAGATTATGTCTTTTGGTTAATAAATCTTGTATTGGATTGAAGATTCATACTCAAGATAAGTATTTCTTTCTCTTGTTTTCCATTATTTTGTGTTGTATTTGTTTTGCTTAATGATGAATGTCTGTATGTCTTTTGTGTTGTTTGTTTATATGTTTTTCATCATTGAGTAGTATTGATGAACCCTAATACGGGTTAGGGTAGGATTGATGCTTGGTTGTTTCATTTGACTTGGTTGCATGGCATGTGTTCGATGAAATGCGTCAATGGGGATTTCTAGCAATCTGGGTCCAATTCGTACGGCAACACCCTAGTTGTGTTGGGGGTTGGGGTCTGGTGTCTTGCCCAGTCAAGACCCTCTTCGATGTATTGCTAGAAATCGCATTCGACCTATTTTTCCATTAGGGTTACGCGGGGGTGTTTCATTGTCATTGGCGGGAAAAAGACCGCCTCTGACCATCGGGCCAAGGGGGAATAAACTTGGCGGTTGACTCCCTAGCCACAGCTCACACCCCTAGTGTAGACATTGAGTCCTCGCGCGTGGGAACGGCTTGGACGAAGTGTTGGGAGTTATCATTGTGGCCTTAATGCTCCCGGTTGCGAAAGGTGTTAACGGACATGGGAATGCCCACCGTCCAGAACCGGGTAGGTGATCACTCCATATTTTACACTTTTTTCCCGCATGTTTGCATGCCATTTAGATCGCCCAAATCATGTTTTTCACGATATATCGACGAAATTGCGATGCTTTTCACGATTTGTTGTTTTTGTCGTATTTTAGGTGATTTGGAGAGATTTGGAGTGATCTCGAGATACGCCTACTCCAGAGTGTCACCGACGACCTCCCCGAGGGGTATTTCGCCATTGGAGAGGAGCGGAAGAAGAAAGAACATCGCAGGAGCGACGAGGAGGCCAAAACAAGCTGTTTGGGAATTTTTGGTGTCTCACTCGGCCGAGTGAAGGAGTCACTCGGCCGACCAGCGAGACACCGCTCGGCCGACCAGATCAGACACGTTTTATATGTGCACTCGGCCGAGCATCGGAAGCCACATCGGCCGAGTGACGAGACCCCGTCCGCCCGAGTGGCACTCAGACGAAGCCCATCAAAAATCGCCAACTTACTATTTTTCGTCTGCCTGAGCTTCAGAAGACCCACTCGGCCGAGTGGAAAATGCCGACCGCCCGAGTACCAAGAAGCCGTCGGCCGAGTGACGACAACTCACTCGGCCGAGCGACCCCCGAAGTGAAGACCCCCGAAGACCCAGACTTACTGGAAATTTACAGGGTTTCTTACTCGGCCGAGCGACTTTTGTCACTCGGCCGAGTGCGACGCGCTGCCTGTAGCGAAAATTGCGGATTTCAGGCTGCGCAGGGGCATTTTGGTCACAGTTTTTTGGACGATTTTGGGGGGTATTTAACCCCTGTTTTTACCCTAGGTTAGAGAGCTTTTTCTCTTTAATTTTTGCAGCTTTTTAGATTAACTTTTTAGCTTTTATTCTTGTGATTGGAGAGGAGACAAAAGTGGATTTTTGTTGGATTATTGGAAGAACTCCATTGGTTTGTGTCTCTCTCCTCTAAAAATACTATTTTTATTGCTTATCTCAATATGGTGATGAATTCTCTTGTGATTTCCAATGATTATTTTTGTATTTGTGCCATGAATTGTGAGTAGTCCTTACGTCTTGGGGCGTGGGGATGAACCCTATGAGCCCAATTTCAGATTTGTGATGAATTGGTAGGAATTTTGCTAGAATTGCCTATTAGGGTTAGTTTGGGATCGATTTACTACGGATAGCTAGGTATTCATATCAATTGGGATTTACAAGAGATTGGATCCCAATTCGATAGGAAACCCTAGAAATCCGAATTGGGTTGAAATCAAATTTCCGTAGTATCGGTTTGCAAGAGATTGGACCGATACTAGGGTTCTCGGTTGCAATTCCATGCCAATACCCGTTTGCAAGAGATTGGACGGGTAGGAACTATCCCAACCTAGGTCGCGGCCCGAGTTTGCACGAGAGTGGGCTCGGGGAGCGATTGAACAATGATGTTGATCCTAATGCTAGCTTGCCTAGGCTAGGGTTTGCAAGAGATTGGACCCGAACCTAGGATAGCTATAGACCGGCAACAGCGCGAGAGCGTGAGCTAGGTTTTACATTCAGTTGCAACTAGTTAATCGAGATTTTATCCTAGCAATTTTGATACCAACGAATCACATTGACGAGATACGGTGAGTAACGGGGATTCCCCATTCCCTAGACGTTCTTTATTTGATTTGATATCTTCGTACTTTGTCTGACGATTGTGACAGGATCGCCAAAGGGAAAATTCTCTCTTTTCTTTTCTTAATAGCCAGGTTGTTCGAAGCAAGCACTTTCATACGTCCTCCATGTGTTCGATAACCCGCTCGCCGCTACACCGTGCGCTTGCGGTAAAACTACACGGTCGCACTTTTGGGTTACATTCCGGAGTGATCAAGTTTTTGGCGCCGTTGCCGGGGAGGCGATTGCGTTTGATCTTACCACCTTAGCTATTTCTTTCTTTTTGTTTTTATTTCATTATTATTTATCTAACCCTTCCATTGTGCTAATCACTTCTTTGAAACTCTGTTTTCTCATTGCATGTACACGAGATCCACGGCGGACCCTGAAGCTATATTATTTGATCCCGAGATCGAACGTACCGTGCGGAGAATCAGAGCGGAGAGGAGACAAGATCGGGAAGGGAGGTTTATGACCAACCCGGAAACTGCGGAACAATTAGCGGCAAGGATGGCGAGGATCATTTCTATTCGCGATAGGCTTCGGCCTAAGACCTCTTCTACTACCTCGTCCATTGCCATGCCGGAGTTGGCGGCTGACAAGAACTTTGAGCTGAAGACTGGACTAGTGGTTCTGATGCAGCAGGATCCATTTCATGGGAATGCCCATGAAAATCCCCACTACCACATCCAGCTATTTTTGTCGAAGTGCGCCACATTTCAGATGACGGGGTCTCCATCGATGCCATCAGACTGCGCCTCTTCCCCTTCACATTAAAGGACAAAGCACTTTATTGGTTGAGGACGCAAGCTGAGGGAGTCTTTACCACATGGGACGAGTTGGCGAGTGCATTCATTGACAAGTTCTATCCGCCCTCCAAGACGGTAAAGATTCGGAGCGCTCTTATGTCCTTCAAGCAAGGACCCCAAGAGACGCTCTATGAGGCTTGGGAGCATTTCAAAGATCTGCAGCACCAGTGCCCGCACCATAGCATTGAAGATTGGGAGCTAGTTCAGAGCTTCTACAATGGTCTCCAACCGGGGACCAAGCAAATTATTAATGCCGCGGCAAATGGTGCTATCCTATCCAAGACTCCCGACGAAGCTACGGCCCTAATTGAGGAGATGGCCTCAAATAATCAACAATGGGGCGACGAGCGAGGACACTCTACGTCCTCCTTGAAGCCAACTAGCATCTATGAGGTGAAGGCCGTAGCGGAACTCACAAGCAAGTTTGATTCTCTCCACAAGGTAGTGGAGAGACTGGAGAAGTTTATCACGGAGCCCCAAGGAACCCCTTCCACATCCGCACCAACGAATCAAATGAGTGATTGGCAAGACCAATCTCAAGCTACATATTTGGGGGGAGAACAAGGAGAGGGATCCTTGGAGCAAGTTCAATATGTCGCGGGGAATCAAGGATATTGGGCCAATCCGGCCACTAGAAACCATCCCGGTTTCTCATATGCAAACAATGAAGGAGCTTTGAACCCGCCGCAACAACCACCTCAACAAGCTCGACCACCACCACCACCACAATACTATCCACCGAGGGGTCCTCCACAACAAAATTTCCAACCGATGCAACAAGTTGGACCCTATAGGCCGCCCGGATACAATCAAGGGTGGAGAAATCAAAACCCCCCACAAGCTCAACAACGATCCGACTTTGAAGCTAGAGTGGAGGAGTTTATGGTCGAGCAAAAGAAGGTCAATGCTTCCTTGAAGGCGGACCAAGACTCCCTTACAACCGTTGTGGCACAAATCTCGGAACAATTGGCGTTGCTCAATCGAAATACTCAACAATTGCCGGCTCAACCCGAGCAAAACCCACGGGGCAACACCGGCCACATCAATGCCGTGGTTGCCGTTACTACTAGAGGCGGGAAGGATACCACCCCCGCCATGATTCCTACCGAGGAGCCCGTGGAGGAGAATGTAGAGCCAATTGAACCGGTAGTTGAAGTTGATAGGGAGAAAGAGCCGCAAGAAAAGGAGAAATCTAGAGCGGAGCAATTGATTGAAGAGAGGCGATTTATGCCACCGGTCCCATTCCCCCAGAGGCTTGCTAGAGCAAAAATGGAGAAAAGGCTAGCAAAGTTTCTCGAGTATCTGAGAGGGGTTAGCCTCAATATTCCTTTCCTCGACGCCATCGTGGAAATCCCGACATACGCTAAATTTTTAAAGGATTTGATTTCGGGGAGAAAGAGGAAGGAAAAGATTATGCTCGCCGAGGAGGGCTCTTGGTTCACCAAGAGAGAGAAGGAGCCTGCTAAATTCAAAGACCCGGGGAGTTTTCGAATTCCTTGCACCTTGGGCGGCGTCCCTCTACAAAAGGCGTTGGTGGATTTAGGGGCTAGCGTTAGCCTCATGCCTCTCTCTATGTTCCTAAGGCTAAACACCGGGACAAAATTGAAGCCTACCGACATGCGGATACAATTAGCCGATGGGCGGATCACAAGGCCGGTGGGGATTGCAGAGGACATCCCGCTACAAGTCCCGGGGGGCATATGCTTGCCATGTGACTTCGTGATCATGGACATTAAGGAGGAGGGAGATACGTCATTGATACTTGGACGCCCGTTCCTCACCACCGCCGGTGTCATTGTCGACGTGCGAGAAGGTACCCTAGCATTGAACGTCGGCAACATCGAGGTGGAGCTTCATATTCCTAAGGCAATGAAACATATGCCTTACCACGAGGAGCTGGACTACATGGACCTCCTTGACGAGGTAATTGAGGAGGCGATCCCTCACTCCATCGGCGCTCTATTCAAAGAAGATTTCGAAGAAGGGCCGGATTTGGACCAAGAAGGAAAGATGAATGAATCCCCCGACTTCTCCGCTGAAATTGATGAAGGCGACGCTGATGTCGCAAGGATTCGAGAGCTCTGCAAGCTCTCGAAATTAAAGTCTCTGAAGAAAGCTCCGCCGATACGGAAATCAGTGTCACCGGTGAAGCCGAGGACCGGAGCAAACGCTAGCTTGGGGGAGCCACCCCCCAACACTATTCGAGACGAGAGACCACCGAGGGAGAACACACCGCCGCAACTTCCGAATCCAAGCGTTCTCCCCGGAAAGTTTGACGGGTGCATCCCATATGCACCAAACATCCCGCATTAATTGAAAATCAAAGGGGGTCGAGCTCACGACCTTAAACGAGCGCTTGTCGGGAGGTAACCCGACGGTTATAGCTTTATTTTCACTTTTCTTTTATTTTTGTTTTAGAAATTTTTAGTGTTTTGAGTCGTTCGCCCAAAAATCTTGTGATAACGGGTCCTATTTTTCCTGACAGGAGAGGAGAACGAGGTACCCATCATTAGGAGGATGCACAAGGCGACGAGTAGCGCCCCAGGAAGGCGCTCGATGCTTAGGAGGAAGATGAAATCGACTGGAGGAAGAAAAACAGAGTTTAGAGATCAAACGAAGACAAACAGCAGCAAACAAGGCTCACTCGGCCGAGTATACTAGTCACTCGGCCGAGCACACAAGTTCGTCCGGCCGAGCCGCTCACGAACGAGGGAAGTCTGATGTACCCAACTCTCTGTTTCTTTTCTTGATTTCAGTATAACTGCCACTCGGCCGAGTATATATATTCACTCGGCCGAGTAAAACTGATACGCTCCTAGGGCGAGTCTTGCCGAGTAGCTTGAGCCACTCGGCCGAATGGACTTACTCCACTCGGCGAGGGTGGCAAGGCCACTCGGCCGAAGCGTAAGCGGGGAGGAATTTTGCGTTGAGTTCACTCGGCCGAGCGACACAGTCACTCGGCCGAGTCGTAACTTTAACTATAAAAAGGCGAGGGGGTCGGGCACGTTTCTCGAAACAAACGAAAACGCTCGCGCCCGACCCTTTGCATTCCCAGCGCCCGAATCCCCCTTTGCTCACCCGATCGCCCGTCCGCCGCAGCTGCTCGGCCACCCACTGATTCGGGATATAAATTGCATATTTTACCCCCTAACTATCCCCATTTTGTGCCAAAGATTAGGCTTAATGTTGCTCTTTTTGGGTATATTTTCATTTCATAACATTTTAGCAGCTTACTCTCATTCTTGGCATAAAAAATGGTTTTTATCGTTCTTATTGACTTCCTATTATTTTTCATATGCTCCTACCATTATTTTGATTATATCGCCATTTTTTGGGATTTATTTGAGCATGTGAATAATTTATATGGAATATTGGGAGGTCAATATTGTGTTTATTATAGCCATTATATTTATTTTCACATCACATGGGCTAATTTCTCCTTTTCCTATTTTTCAGGTACTCCTAGGGGTCTTGGGGATTTTCCAGAATTTTTTGGGAATTTTCTGGGCCTTTTAGGTATTTTTGGTGATTTTTTGAGGGAGAACAGGGGTTTAAAAACCCCAGAAATTAGATTTAAAGGAGCGCCGCGTGGCGCAATCTCGTTGCGCCACGCGGCGCAGATCTGGCCGCCCGTGGGAGATTTAAAAAAAAAGTTTTTTTTTATTTCAGCGGGCCGGCCTGCAGTGGCCGGCCC
Organism: Scilla litardierei; assembly: GCA_030789695.1. Taxonomy (NCBI): domain Eukaryota; kingdom Viridiplantae; phylum Streptophyta; class Magnoliopsida; order Asparagales; family Asparagaceae; genus Scilla; species Scilla litardierei. The sequence continues at coordinate 101,209,435 of CM061130.1, read as the reverse complement.
GCTTAGTTCTAATTATAAAAAAAATTAACAAAAAAAAGCGCGCGCACGGGCCGGCCCAGCGGCCGGCCCGTTTTGTTTTTTTTTCAGCAGATGCGCGCGGGTGAGCATGTGGGCGGGTTGGGTCAGCTTCAAGACCCGACCCTCAATGTTATTACTGGCTGATGTGCGAAAATTGGGAGAGGGGGGATTTTTTTGGAGCTGCTCTCGGACAGAAGTGGATTTTTGGGGGTTTTGAGTTTTTTTTTGGGCTTTGGATGGGGGAGGAGGCCATGGATTAAGCTTGGAGCTTGGAGGAGCATTTGAGAGAGGAGAACTTCATCACATTGGTGAAATTTTTCCAAACTCTTGTGTATTTGATTTAGGGTTTTGTATTGTAATTGGATGTTAATTTTGAGTAAAGATTACTCCTTTTTCTCCATGATCCTCTAAATTTTGCTTGTGTGGTTGTGTTTGGGGATTGTTGTTGTTGGATTGAGAATTTCATCTTTAGCACAATTTTATCTTCAAAAAAATTTGTGTATGAAACTTATGTTATTTTGTTTATTGGAACCCTAAGGGGAAATCCAAGAAGAGGATAATCCTAGCGGACCCTCTCTAATGTGCTTATTGTTAATTACTCGCATGAGTTTCATTCACTACTTATTGCACCCCACTTGTTCGATGAAATGCCGTATTTTCCGATTGAGCTCCCTTAGCCGTGAGATCAATTGAGTTATATATAGGGATGATTTCTTGCGCCCACGGCCTCATTCGCATGCACACCACACGAGTCCTCCTCTTTATTTGCCGATTCGGCCCTCCACCCTTACCCATTTAGGTTAGAATTTTTAGTTTCTTCCCGTTTTCACCACGCTTTTACCACTCATCCACCGTTAGCGAGTTAGTTGTAAAACACTTTATTTTTCGCTATCGATCGATATTGTGAACGTAGAACGAATTGTCCCTGTGATCCGACCCGGTACTCACCGGTTATTTTTATATTGCATTGACGCTCCTACGCTTGGGAGCGGAAGGCGTACACTTGCGCGTTTTCTGAGTCAACCAATTGGCGTCGTTGCCGGGGACAACGGTTTTTATTATTAGCAATCTTTGATTGATTTCGAAATTTTTAGTGTGACACTTCTATCTCTTAGTGTGTGTCTTTCATTTTATTTATTTTCCACTTTTTGAGTCTTTTTACTTGTTTATTTTCATTTTCTTGGAAATTTTTTTTTAAACATCAACATGGCATCTTCTTCGGATTTTTCGGACTTTGATTTGGAGGATATCCCACTTCCGCCATATTTCCATGGCACGGAGTGGGAGAACCCTCACTTACATATTAAAAATTTTGAAGATTGGATGCATTCATGTCTTGGTGGGAATATCGATGATGATTGCATATATTTTAGATTCTTTCCCGATTCTTTACATGATGATGCTAGACTTTGGTTTGATTCATTGTCTCTGGACTCACATTTTACTTGGTTGTCATTTCAGGCTGAATTTCTCCGAGTATTTTTGCCTATCTTTTTGGAGCAGGTTCATGGGCGGCAGGCCATGGAGCATGTAGCGAGCTTTATCCAGGCTGAGTGGGAGGCCTACCACCAGGCTTGGCAGAGGTTCACTGATTTGGTGCTTGTGTGCCCACAGCAGAGCTTTCACGAGGATCATCTTCTGCAGATCTTCTACACAGGGTTATCGTCATCTGGGCGAGATTTGGTGCAGATGAGTTGCGGTGGGGAGTTCTTTGAGTATTCGACAGAGGATTCTTGTTGTTACCTGAGGGACCTTGCAGAGTGGGAGCGGACTGCGCCATCTGGAGAGCCGTCACTTGGATATGAGGATGATGGTCAGTCTCAGCTTCCACTTCAGGATGAAGAGCTGCAGGTGCAGTGCCAGCCTGAGGAGCCAGCTGAGGGCTCATTCCAGTGCGACCCTATGGATTATCTAGTGAGACCTGTGAAGAGGGTGCATTGGGGCCAAGTAGAAGAGTTTGAGCATATATATATTGAGGAGTCAGAGGAGACAGATGACGGAGTGCGTGTCGACCACGACGGTGACACGATGCATTTTCATTTTGAGGTTGAGGATGAAGCGGATGTGCATGATGGCCGAGAGCAGGTTGAGGACACCATGGGGCCTGAGCCACATTCCACTTCAGAGTTAGCTTCGCAGGTCGAGGCGGTTGAGTATTTTGGGAGGACGACTGAGATGAGCTATTTCTGGGATGGCGAGGATGATGCGTGCTTGGATTTGCCCGAGACGTGTCTACCTCCAGTCCTATCACAGATGTCACTTCCCTCGCCTCAGGATGCGCACTTGCCAGTCATCGAGGAGGTTTGTCAGGAGCATTTACCAGTTGTGGGGAGTGCCACAGAGACTGTTTGTGTTGATATTGATTTAGAGGAAGAGGATAGCGACAGGGATTGCGAGATGGTATATATTGAGCCCGAGCTTCCTCTTACTCCAGTTTGCTCTCTGCAGCCACTTCCACCTCCTCTTGAGGCCGTGCATCATCCAGAGCCTAGCATCACATTTCAGGGAAGTTCCCATCTTTCTTTTCCCTCCATCCCCAAATCAAATTATTTACTTCCATATTATAATGATTTGGATTGTCGTCATTTGATCGTAAATTCTTTTATTCATTTCGACGACCCATTTTGGCAAGCTTTTCACTTGGATGGGCGCTCTCGCCCAATTATTTTTGACACGACCTATCTTCCCCTTTTTACAGGAACCCATCACAAGGAGATGCTTGGGGTTGTGTCGCTTGCCATTAATGCCCGTAATGGAGGTAGGGCATCGGACGTGGCGATGCTCGTGGAGGAGCGTAAGGATATGATCGAGCAGTTGCCACCACCGTTATACATTCGAGATCCGCCATTTGCCACGGTGTGTTCTTTCCATGTAGTGTAAATAAATAAAAATTAAAAGTTAGTTTGCTTTTGCATTTTGCTTTCGTATGCATTTCTTTTCTTTTCTAGGATCTTTTGCCGAGATCTAGTACTCTCCCAACATTGAGGACAATGCTTATTTTAAGTTGGGGGGAGAGTGTTAGAATCTTTAGGTTTGTTAGAATTTTGACCTAATTTTTTTTTTTTTGAGATACCTCCATTTTTCTCCATCACCCATTGAATTTCATTGCATATCATATTTGGCCTTCTCGTCCCTACGCCATTAGCTTTGTTTAGTCCCTACTTGCTTAATGCCATGCGATTTTTCGGATTATCATTTTGGTATCGATTTCTCGATGTTTGATTGGCACGTTTTCATTTCTTTTCCAATTTGGAGTCGAATGTTAATATACCATGTATGAAACTATTTAGATGTTGTGATACTCTCTTTGAGATAGTTTGGGAAAAGTTTGGTGTAAGCGATTTCATGTTTGGGATGAATGGTGTAGTTTTTAATTGGATTGGGAGTGGCCAAATTGTGTTTGCTTTGTTTTCCTCTTAGGAGTGGGTGGATGAGTTGATAATTCATGTTGGAGAATGAAAAAGAGAGTTAGTATAAGTGAATGTTTCTTTCTAATCGAATCGAGTAGTCGGTGCCCCACGAAACATTGGGGAGGACGCCAAAGATGAGATTTAGGAAATCATTCCATCCATTTGCATATATAGCGTCATCGCGTGTATGTAAATGTGGTCGGTGTTTGCATTTATGGCGTTATCGCGTGAATGCAAAACATAAACATCCAAAAAAATCCAAAAAGTAAAAAAAAAGAGAAAAGAAAAGAAAATTTAATGGAAAAAAATGAAAGAATAAGCAACATGAGTGATGCAATCTCATCTCCCACAACTTAGAGGAAATTTCTTTTGTTTTGGCCACTTTCATGAAAATTGGAAATTTTGACATTGTGATATCCCGATACGTGTGATACGGGGCTTATTTCCTCACTTTTCTTTGAATTGGATTGAGGGGAGTATCATTTGTTGTTTGCTTTCATATATTTGGTATATTGGCTTTGAAATCAATTGGAAACATCATTTTGGGGTGTGCCATGAAGATATTGTGATTTTGGTGCATGTCATTCAATTTAATCCGAATTTATCGCGTATTTTGCTAGGGACTAGCAAAAAGCTAGTTGGGGGGTGTGATTCGGGATATAAATTGCATATTTTACCCCCTAACTATCCCCATTTTGTGCCAAAGATTAGGCTTAATGTTGCTCTTTTTGGGTATATTTTCATTTCATAACATTTTAGCAGCTTACTCTCATTCTTGGCATAAAAAATGGTTTTTATCGTTCTTATTGACTTCCTATTATTTTTCATATGCTCCTACCATTATTTTGATAATATCGCCATTTTTTGGGATTTATTTGAGCATGTGAATAATTTATATGGAATATTGGGAGGTCAATATTGTGTTTATTATAGCCATTATATTTATTTTCACATCACATGGGCTAATTTCTCCTTTTCCTATTTTTCAGGTACTCCTAGGGGTCTTGGGGATTTTCCAGAATTTTTTGGGAATTTTCTGGGCCTTTTAGGTATTTTTGGTGATTTTTTGAGGGAGAACAGGGGTTTAAAACCCCCCAGAAATTGGATTTAAAGGAGCGCCGCGTGGCGCAATCTCGTTGCGCCACGCGGCGCAGATCTGGCCGCCCGTGGGAGATTTAAAAAAAAGTTTTTTTTATTTCAGCGGGCCGGCCTGCAGTGGCCGGCCCGCTTAGTTCTAATTATAAAAAAAAAATTAACCAAAAAAAGCGCGCGCACGGGCCGGCCCAGCGGCCGGCCCGTTTTGTTTTTTTTTCAGCAGATGCGCGCGCGTGAGCATGTGGGCGGGTCGGGTCAGCTTCAAGACCCGACCCGCAATGTTATTACAGGCTGATGTGCGAAAATTGGGAGAGGGGGGATTTTTTTGGAGCTGCTCTCGGACAGAAGTGGATTTTTGGGGGTTTTGAATTTTTTTTAGGGCTTTGGATGGGGGAGGAGGCCATGGATTAAGCTTGGAGCTTGGAGGAGCATTTGAGAGAGGAGAACTTCATCACATTGGTGAAATTTTTCCAAACTCTTGTGTATTTGATTTAGGGTTTTGTATTGTAATTGGATGTTAATTTTGAGTAAAGATTACTCCTCTTTCTCCATGATCCTCTAAATTTTGCTTGTGTGGTTGTGTTTGGGGATTGTTGTTGTTGGATTGAGAATTTCATCTTTAGCACAATTTTATCTTCAAAAAAATTTGTGTATGAAACTTATGTTATTTTGTTTATTGGAACCCTAAGGGGAAATCCAAGAAGAGGATAATCCTAGCGGACCCTCTCTAATGTGCTTATTGTTAATTACTCGCATGAGTTTCATTCGCTACTTATTGCACCCCACTTGTTCGATGAAATGCCGTATTTTCCGATTGAGCTCCCTTAGCCGTGAGATCAATTGAGTTATATATAGGGATGATTTCTTGCGCCCACGGCCTCATTCGCATGCACACCACACGAGTCCTCCTCTTTATTTGCCGATTCGGCCCTCCACCCTTACCCATTTAGGTTAGAATTTTTAGTTTCTTCCCGTTTTCACCACGCTTTTACCACTCATCCACCGTTAGCGAGTTAGTTGTAAAACACTTTATTTTTCGTTATCGATCGATATTGTGAACGTAGAACGAATTGTCCCTGTGATCCGACCCGGTACTCACCGGTTATTTTTATATTGCATTGACGCTCCTACGCTTAGGAGCGGAATGCATGCACTTGCGTGTTTTCTGAGTCAACCACCCACCGCCGGCCGAGCCGCCGCCGCACCTCGCCCGAGTCGCCGCCGGCGGTCACTGCTCCGGCCGACTCCGGTAACCTCATTTTTAGCCTATTTTCTCCTCTGTTGTGTATTTTTCGAGGATCCATGTATCTAACGAACCCCAAACCCAAATTAATTTCAATTTCTATCTATTATACCCCTAATGCCCCATATGTTTTGAATATTACTCGCTGATATCTCCGTTTCATGCGCAGGTTATATTTGGGAGCTTAGGGGAGCCCAGGGGAGCTTCCAGGGACTGATTTGGGCTACGTGGAGGTGTCATCTTCGCACGCTTCCATCACTCTACTCTCGCGGCGTGTCGTGGTATATTCTTTCCTTTATTTTACGCATGCCGCATTTTTATTGGTTTTGGTGAGCGCTCGGGGCCCATATGCCGCCCCGGACACGGCCGCGGTCGAGGAGAGCTTCCGCCAAGCGAAAGCGGTCGGATGATGCCGGCCCTCCCACGATGTGGAGGACTCTCCTCCGCCTTCTCCACTACACCCCACACACCCAGCACAGCCTGCAGGCCCCGCACACCCCGCACAGCCTGCAGAGCCCGCACAGCCCATACACCCCACACAGCCACTCCATGCCGCTCCACAGCCACCACCTCCGGCTCCACTTGTCGGGCCACTGGGGATCACGTTCCAGAACGATGCATACTGCGTCGCTTTCGAGCGTATCTCCCAGCGCTCGATCGTACCCTCCAGGTTCGCACACCTTGTAGACCTAGGACGCCTGGGGGTACTCGAGGGGATGCTCACGTTGTACGACAACGTGGGCTGGCGAGATTTCTTCCAGGTGTCGGCGGACACGTTTATCCGTCCGACACTTGAGGTTCTTAGTTCGATCGCCCGGACCGACGAGGGATGCTCGTTTCGGTTCATGGACCGAGAGTGCCAGGTCACTCTCAGTATGATGAGAGCTTTCTTGTCGTGGCCCGATGTCCCCGGGGCCGACCGTGGTTACGCCCCCACCCATATCCCCCCACCTTCCTTCGACGTCGGCGCCTTCTGGGCCCGGATTACGGGTCTTCACGCTGCCTTTGACCCTAGTAGGGCCAAGGCCTCAGCCATCGTCCACCCTTGCCTTCGTATAGCTCAGCGCCTCATGGCGACTACCTTTTTGGCCAGATATGAGCCGGGCACGATGTCCACGCCGGAGATTTATATGCTCTACGCGATGACACGCCCCAGAGCTCTATCTAGGGAGGGCGATGAGTTGGTCCCCGACGTCGTGATTGATGTCGCGGCTTGGTTTTTGGATCGCATCATCGTATCGGTGGGCGCTCGCCACCGATATGCTGCGGCGGCCTGATCACCTTGCTCGCCCTTATGACCGGCGAGGACTTTCTTGATGACCTGCGACGAGCACCGGGCCCCACTTCACTGTCCATAGATGTTATGGCCCGGATGAAGATGCTTCATCCGCACGGTGAGCGACACTGGGTCTGGCTGCACGGCCCCTTCGGTGCCGATTACATGATTCTTCCGAGCCCAGCTCGGACTCAGATTGCACCGGCCCAGGTGGACTGGCTCCCTGCGATGGATGTTCTGATCCCAGCCGCATACGTGCTCGAGGCCGAGGAGGCCGAGCAGGCCCATGCTGCCCACGCTGCACCCGCAGACCCCATTGCACCTGCCGAGCCCGCTGCACCTGTTGACCCCGTGACCCCTCAGCCTATCCCTGATATTTCTGCTGCCCCCGACACCTCTGTCCACACTTCTGTCGGTGTCAGGAGTACCCTAGCTGAGCCCACCTCCACTGCTTCCACGCCTACGACCACTTCCACTACCTCCACACCCACCTCCACTGCTGGCCCTCTGTCTGTCAAGCCTCTTTACTCTGCCCTTCCCGAGCGCCCACCGACCTTTATTGAGAGTGGAGAGCCCTCTTTTTCTGCGGTCGTGGAGACCATGGCTAGCATGATCTCCGCTGGGGTTGCGCCTTTCGGACCACACACTTCCTCCCCAGCGGTAGTCACTTCTGTCCCCACCACAGCCGTACTTTCTGAGAGTGTAGTGACGTCTGTCTCCACTTCTGTGTCACCTACCTCTCTGGCCGCCTCGTCGCCACTTTTGCACTCCTCTTTCGTTGCTGCTGCCTCCACTTCTTACCGTCTTGCCCGGCCTCACACTGAGGCCAGGCCCACATTTGCGAGCGCAGCACCTTTCGTTCCCTTCCCTGCTGAGCCCATCACCTACGCCACCAGAGTACGCCAGCCCTGACCTGCACAGCACAGACCGGTGCGTCCCTCTGCACCACCTCCCCCCGACACTGTACTTCAGAGCATTCGTGCTCTCGAGGGGGCGGTGAGTGGCCTCAGAGGCGACCTTAGGACCCTGTCCTCCACCGTCTCCGCGATGGCTGGCCGCTTCGACCTGCTTCCGCAGATTCACTAATGCCTTACCCAGGTCCTCGAGCGGCTCCCCCGCGTACCCATGCCCACCCAGCAGGTCCCCACCCCCACTCCTACACACACCCAGCCTGCTGCCACTTCCACACCCACACCCTCTCAGCAGTCTGTTCCACCACCACCTCCTCCTCCGCCTCAGGACGGGGACGGTGCAGCACCACCTTCTTAGGCACCCTTGATGCCATCGATTCCTTTTGCCGTTGTGCTGCCCGTCTCTGTTGGGTCCTGATGACTTTTGCCCACCCCACCCTCTCCTCACTGTTTTTGGTTACACATTTTGATCATACATTTATATATCATTTTTGGGAGAGCGGGGAGTTTTTGGTGTCACTACTATATATCTGATTCACTCCTATATCTGCATGCATCATGTCCGCATCATATTTTTATTTCTTATTTTTCTTTTGTTATTTTATTTTCTTTTTCCCCATGCATGCATCCTCACTTACCCCTCACATTACTTGTCTCTCGGTGTGCCACACTTCGCACATTGAGGACACTGTGCCATTTAGCTTGGGGGAGTGAGTTCTCACGTTCTTTTCGATTTACCACCTTTATTTTAGTTTTTCGCGCCATTTTCCGCATTTGCACTCATCTTCATCATTTTTTCTTCTTTTTACCATGCATCACGTTTTTCTTATTTTCTTTGTGTGCTGCATTGTAAATAGCTTTATTTTCCCCTTTATCTTTATTTCTTTTTCATCTCATGCTAGAGATGACTTTTCTGTGATGATGATGACGTGGAGTTAGTTTTCTCTATATATGCATGCTATATTTTTCATGTCTTAGATCTTATTTCTGATATTATATGCTATGACTTGCTTTGCATTTAGAGATAGTAACCCACACTTTTTCCGCATGAAAATGGATGAAATTTTATTATTAGCTGAGTCTGAATATTCATATGTATGCTATCGCAGAAAACACACCAAGATTCATGCATTGAATGCTTATATCTGGAGTATCGTTTTCTTTTCCTATATCACTTCTATATGCATGATTTGTACATTTCACTTCAGGATGATTGAATGATGTTAGCTATGATAAATCTGGATTAGTTTAGCTTTTTTGTGATCGAAACTGAGTAGATTAGATTACCATGCTGAAGTTGTCGTGCACGTCCTATAGAGTGAACCGAGAGATATATTTATTTCTTTCTCCACAAATCTTGAACATCATTTCTCTATTTTAAAATCATTGGTGAATCTCCCCTTAGCGATTCTATTATATGGCATTTCCCCCGCTATTAATTCCTAGCTCCAAATTTCCCAAAACCAAAGAAAGAAAATGAAAAATTCTTGTATATCCTTATTTCTCTTTGATTTGGGATCATTGTGTATATATGCTATTTGAAAAAAAAGGAGAAAAAGAAAAAAAAGAGAGAAAAGAGAAAAATCTCAATAAATGATCCCATCTCATGATCTCTCTTTCTTCTCTCTTTTTGTTTTTTATTTTTGTTGCTTTTGGAGCTTTATCGAAATGGGGATGTAAATATATTTTTTATGCCACCACGCTTATAGATAAGCTTGGGGGAGGGAATCCATTGATGTGTGAGAGAGTGACTACTTGACGTTGCACGACAACCTAGGCTAAGTAATATTCTATACTCGGTGAGATTATTTTTAGCTTTACGAAGTCCAGAAATCCATGCCTAGCACTCATTTCATGAAATCCATGCTTATCTATTCTTTCTATTCTACGGTGTGAAATTCTTATACTCCTCATAGAAAGCGTTCAATTGAAAAGTGTGTGATCTGCGATTTGTATACCGCTTTAAATGATTCAGACGATGTTAATTCTAAAATTATTCCGTTTTTCATGATTATATCATTGTTCGTGGGTTTTCTATTTCTATTTGCACCTTTATACTATGATATCGAAATAAAATTCTTTGACATGTGTTTGACATTCAGTGCATGCTATATGATTGAGCCAAACCCACGTCCTGAGAAAATGATCTAGCAGCTTCCCTCCTCGCTTTCTTCTTTCTTCTTCGTTTTTTTAGTTTTCCATTTTTCCGCCATTTTCGTTTTCGAAATCCACCGGGTTCGCCTTTTACTTATCTTCCTCGAGGATGAGTAAGAGGTAAGCTTGGGGGATTTTGATCACTCCATATTTTACACTTTTTTCCCGCATGTTTGCATGCCATTTAGATCGCCCAAATCATGTTTTTCACGATATATCGACGAAATTGCGATGCTTTTCACGATTTGTTGTTTTTGTCGTATTTCAGGTGATTTGGAGAGATTTGGAGTGATCTCGAGATACGCCTACTCCAGAGTGTCATCGACGACCTCCCCGAGGGGTATTTCGCCATTGGAGAGGAGCGGAAGAAGAAAGAACGTCGCAGGAGCGACGAGGAGGCCAAAACAAGCTGTTTGGGCATTTTTGGTGTCTCACTCGGCCGAGTGAAGGAGTCACTCGGCCGACCAGCGAGACACCGCTCGGCCGACCAGATCGGACACGTTTTATATGTGCACTCGGCCGAGCATCGGAAGCCACATCGGCCGAGTGACGAGACCCCGTCCGCCCGAGTGGCACTCAGACGAAGCCCATCAAAAATCGCCAACTTACTGTTTTTCGTCTGCCTGAGCTTCAGAAGACCCACTCGGCCGAGTGGAAAATGCCGACCGCCCGAGTACCAAGAAGCCGTCGACCGAGTGACGACAACTCACTCGGCCGAGTGACCCCCAAAGTGAAGACCCCCGAAGACCCAGACTTACTGGAAATTTACAGGGTTTCTTACTCGGCCGAGCGACTTTTGTCACTCGGCCGAGTGCGACGTGCTGCCTGTAGCGAAAATTGCGGATTTCAGGCTACGCAGGGGCATTTTGGTCACAGTTTTTTGGACGATTTTGGGGGGTATTTAACCCCTGTTTTTACCCTAGGTTAGAGAGCTTTTTCTCTTTAATTTTTGCAGCTTTTTAGATTAACTTTTTAGCTTTTATTCTTGTGATTGGTGAGGAGACAAAAGTGGATTTTTGTTGGATTATTGGAAGAACTCCATTGGTTTGTGTCTCTCTCCACTAAAAATACTATTTTTATTGCTTATCTCAATATTGTGATGAATTCTCTTGTGATTTCCAATGATTATTTTTGTATTTGTGCCATGAATTGTGAGTAGTCCTTACGTCTTGGGGCGTGGGGATGAACCCTACGAGCCCAATTTCAGATTTGTGATGAATTGGTGGGAATTTTGCTAGAATTGCCTATTAGGGTTAGTTTGGGATCAATTTACTACGGATAGCTAGGTATTCATATCAATTGGGATTTGCAAGATATTGGATCCCAATTCGATAGGAAACCCTAAAAATCTGAATTGGTTTGAAATTGAATTTCCGTAGTATCGGTTTGCAAGAGATTGGACCGATACTAGGGTTCTCGGTTGCAATTCCATGCCAATACCCGTTTGCAAGAGATTGGACGGGTAGGAACTATCCCAACCTAGGTCGCGGCCCGAGTTTGCACGAGAGTGGGCTCGGGGCGCGATTGAACGATGATGTTGATCCTAATGCTAGCTTGCCTAGGCTAGGGTTTGCAAGAGATTGGACCCGAACCTAGGATAGCTATAGACCGGCAACAGCGCGAGTGTGTGAGCTAGGTTTTACATTCAGTTGCAACTAGTTCATCAAGATTTTATCCTAGCAATTTTGATACCAACGAATCACATTGACGAGATACGGTGAGTAGCGGGGATTCCCCATTCCCTAGATGTTCTTTATTTGATTTGATATCTTCGTACTTTGTCTGACTATTGTGACAGGATCGCCAAAGGCAAAAGTCTCTCTTTTCTTTTCTTAATAGCCAGGTTGTTCGGAGCAAGCACTTTCATACGTCCTCCCTGTGTTTGATAACCCGCTCGCCGCTACACCATGCGCTTGCGGTAAAACTACACGGTCGCACTTTTGGGTTACATTCCGGAGCGATCAGTAGGCCTAGCGTACTTGGCACCGACCGGAATATCGGGCCATGGACGCTAGGTACCACCTTTTGGGGCAATGTCTCACCCTGGGTCAAGTCAAATGCCAAGTGTTATGAGTGCTATAGCCCGTGTTGGCGGGGATTCATTTCGTGTCTTTTTCCTTTCTTTCTTTTATTTCTACACTTCCACCCATATCATCCGCGTAGCTAGCGCACAACCTAGGTGAGGCTAGTAGCCATTCAAGCCATCCACCTCCCTGAGTTCGATAAACCCGCACCCTACACTAACTGTGCACTAGCGGTAAAACGACACCGCGCCCATACCGTAAACGGGGCGCCGGTCAGGGATGGGGCGGGGGCAGAGGAGGGGGTGAGCGAAGATGCGGATAGGGACTAAGGAGGTTGGATGATGGGCTGGGGATGGGCTAGGGATGGGCTGGGAAAGAGGGGGGTTTCACATCGTCGTCGTCGGGGGCCAGCCAGGTGACGGCACTGGAGTAAAACGGTGGGTATGTGCAGTTGGTAAAAGAGTAAAATGTTTGAGAAAATTTGAATGACAAACTTGTAAATAAGTGATATGTGAGCGTAAGTAAAACTGCGGGTTCGCAAACCAATTCCCCCTAGGTACTTTTTGGATTTAAGAAAAAATTTAAAAAAATTGTGAAATTCGACCCAAAAAATAATTACAGAAATAGACCAAATCTGGCCACCTCGGCGACGAGGGGCACTGACTGGGCGTCCTTCGTCGCTGACGGGGCGAGTTTGGATAATTTCGTACTTGCCAAATGTGGACATTATGGTCGATATGGAGCCACTTCAATTGGTCCGTGACTTAAGTCACGTGCCTCTTTACTGGCCGCACTTGCCAAGTGCGGCCAGTTTGTTACTTTAACCCCACAGTTCTCGCCCAACCCAACAGTTGCGTTTGAAAAAAACCCTAATCTATGTCCCAGTAAGCAGTGACCTCCTCTACTCAGTCGATCCATCCGACGGAGAGCTCCACAACTCGGATAAAAATTCTTCTCTTTGTCCCCGGAGATAGGCATTGGGAATGGCAGCTACGTGCTGTAATTCTCAACTGCAAGTTGTTCAATTCGAACTCTCAAGACAATTTCTATGGTTTCGAATTAAATCCAAAAATATCCTTTATAATGATGAAGACGATACAAAATTTTAGTGGTTTAAAGGTGGCCACAAATTTTAATTTGTGAAGAATTTCTATCAATACAGTGGATCATATGTCTTGTATGTTTTAGGGCACAATTGTATATCAACTTCAGAGGCTATTCCTATCCAACCGAATAGATTCTCTAGTTGGGTTTCTTAAATTTTAATGAGTATGTTAAATTCATATGTTTAATCTACTCAACAGATCTTAGTCTATATATGCATATGTGTTTGATCGCGTCGAGAGGTACTCCCAAAACAATGTAGCTTTACCGCAAGCGTACGGTGAAGTGGTAAGCGGGTATCGAATCACTGGAAGGAACTATTGCTATCTATATGAATTACTTGGCAGAGGTGAAACAATGATCAAGAGATGTTGGTGTCACAGTCGTGCAAAGTATTGTTTATGAATTCAATTAATAAGAATGTCTAGCGCTTGGGAATCCCCACTATAGATCTCAAGCATCAATGTGAAATATGAATCTCCATATCACTACTCTTGGTTTAAGGTGAATTTGTGGCAACTAGGTTGTGAACCAACGCACGCTCTCACGCTACGCAAGTCTATATCAATCTAAACTAGAACCTAGCTCTTGCACAAGCTTAGTTCAGACCACTAGCATTAAGATTGATAATATCGTTCAATTCCAACTCAAGCTCACTCTCGCGCAACGTGAGTTCGACTTTAGATCGTGATGGTTCGTATTTGTTTTACCGTCGTACAAACGAATATAATTATAGAAATATAATAAAGATGCTAGCTTTGGTCACTCTCACACACCAATTCTAGGGAATCTCGATTATAGATCTAAATTGAATATCTATGGCTTTCCATAGATCAAGATCCTCTCTCGATCTCTCAAGATCCAATGGAAATTCCTAACTATCCGTAGTAAATCAATCACAATCTAACCTATTTACAAGTTTAGCAACATGAGTCTTCATTAGATTTCACATATCAAACCCTAGATCCATAGGGTTCATCCCTTTGCCCTAGAGCAGGGAGATTACTCACGATTCATCATGTAAGGATCCTGTCTATGGGAAAAACACTAGAAGAGGTGGTTGAATAGTGTTTATGCAATTTAAAAAGATAGTTACACCAATTTAAATGCAATCCAACAAAATAATGCGGAATAGAAATTAAACCCAAAATGAAACACACGCAAATGCAGAGATGTTTCAAGGGTTCGGATTACCCAAGTCACTTCCTGACTTATTCTCGGTAATCCTACGTCCCTTCCACCCGGATACCTCCGGATACTCAAGTTAGAACCCTAACTTGAGGTTTCCTTAAAACCCACTTGTAGCAATCGTACAAGTGAAATCGAAATACAATCGATTGACCTTGACTCCCACAATTTGGGAGCAAGCACACCACTCTTACAACCCGAGAGCAAATTCAAATAACGAAAGTAATGAAATATGAAAGCAACACTTACAATCACCTATGCCTTGAAGTAGAACTTGAAGGAGAAGTGTGTTGTGTGTTAGAGACTCTCTTGAAAGAGAGGAGAAAGCCCTTTCTCTTGACTGCACCAAATGCCTAGAAGATAACTCTTTGGTTCTAGGTTGGAAAGCAAGAGATCAAAGATTGGAATTTTTAGGGCTTTGGATTTGAGAGCTTTTAAACTTGAGAATGAAAGCTTGAGAGATTTTGCAATAGCCTAGGTAATCTTTCAATGGAAAAGTAAAAGCCCCTTATATAGGTTTCTCAAATCCACAAAACAGATTAGGCAAACCCCCTTTAGGTATCCGTGAGAAAAATCTCAACGGATAGAATCTGCGCTCGCGACAGTCGGCTGTAGAAGAAACCACAGTCGACTGTTGCACAATCAGCAAGGGTAGGTGAGAATTCATAACGGTAACTTATCATGTGGACAGTTGACTGATGAAGCATAGACAGTCGACGGTTAAACCAACAGGCGACTGTAAATCCTTCTACAGGCGACTGGCCGAAAGATGTGTAAGTTGAAGAATTCTGGAAATCTTCTGAGATAACTGGACAGACGACTGAGGAGGATAAAACGGTCTACTGTTAATTAGAACTGGCGACTGTAAATCCTTATACAGCTGACTGTCAAATACCCTGAGAATTTCCAGAGAGCAGAGTCAACAAATTGGCTCACAGACAGACGACTGTTGCAGCATAGGCAGTCGACTGATCCAATGGACAGTCGACTGTATATTCAACATTAGTCCACTGGCCGTAAAAGACAGATCAACAAAGTTTAGGCAAATGACAGACAGGCGACTGATTCACAAAACACAGTCGATTGTCACTTGGACAGGCGACTGTAAATCGTTTATGAGTCGCCTGAGGGAAAATAGACAGAGAAGCCCAAAACTAGATTGTAAAAGTTTGTGCATAACAGGCGACTGTAGAACAAAACACAGTCTACTGTTTTTGAGACAGGCGACTGTAAAGTGTTCAGCAGTCGACTGTTATAAACAATACAGACACAATCAAAAGAGAAATGAATTGGAGTCTAAGGACAATTGATCTATTGATGTCCTAAGACTGAAATGAGGATGTGTGTGCTCCATCAATGTTCTACTTCTAAGCTACATACTAGAAGAGATAAAAGAAATTTACATTGACTAATTCTCTCTTCTATCCAACGTATGATCTTGAAGTCTTCATGGAGCTTCAATCACCATCCACGATCATCCAATCCATTTCATTTGCCTTCAATAAACTTTGAGTGTCATCCATTGCAAGTAGATCTTCATATTAAGATTAGGCAATGGATTAACTGCAAAATAGGGGATTAGTCATAAGTATTTATGTTTGCTCATCATTAACACCAAGTAGGGAGAAGTCTAATACTCAACATTCTCCCCCTTTTTGATGATGACAAACAAACATAAACAAAAAGATAAATAATTGTGCGTAATGAAAACTTACTCCCCATACATAGATGCCAATCAAGTTAGTCAACAAATATTTGGGCATTTATATATCAATTGAAGCAAATGAATAAGATATGAGTGAATTTAAATTTAAGAAATCTAGGATTAAAAAATCCATATTCATTGTAATCTTACTCCCCCTGAATCTAAGGCAACTTCAATCTTAGATTCAAAGTGTTAGCACATACTTAGCACATTCATTATGAATCGTGTATGTTTATTTCTTTCTCTCCCCCTATGGCATTATCTAAAAAGGTGGGAGTAAATAACAACAACAATAATCGTGCTAAATAACAACTAACAACAATCAAGGAGTATAAAGATATATAGAATCAAAAACAATAAAAAAACACATCATATACTTATGTGAATAGAGGAATTAAAGTCCAATATCAACATTTTAGATATACGTAACAAAAATAGTTTCTAAAACGCATCATATCACAGATAGCATAAATAATCCAATATCAAATCCTATATTGTCTCAAAAACACATCAGAGGAGAATATATCATTCATGGAGACAATATCACTAACATCACACAGATATGATAATCAGTTATACACGATGTGACACATAAGACTAAACAACAACATCATATATATATATATATATCAAAAGATGAGTACATATCAGATGGACATCACCATGTCCAACAAAAATACATCATGATCCCCAAAAAATACATCATGATCACAGAAGTACATACATCATCAGATATACATCAGACATCATCACCAGCAATCCATCATATCAACACAAAATACAACCATCATACAAACAAACATCTATGAGTGAGCGTCTCCAGGGGCTGCAGAAGGAGAAGCAGGCTCTGTGACAGCAAGGGTATCCTCTGGAGGAGGGTCAGGAGCAGTAACAGCAGCATCAGCAGCATCCTGAGTAGAAGCTACACCATGATGCACAACGACATCAGTGACGATGGGCTGAGGAGGCTCATGAGGCTGAGGAGGAATAAAACGTCTCAGATGCTCAGGGAAGGGTATTCCCTGATGCTGGAATGAAAGTGAAGCTAACTCATAAAGACCAGACACCATCTCAAGGAGGGTGTCAAAAGCTGGAGGAGCAGATGTAGAAGGCTGGTCAGCTGGTGGAACAGTGGAGGAGGACGGAGCTGATGTGGATTTCCTCTTATTTGATGCAGACTGCAGAGCCGAAGAGGACTTCGCCTTTGCAGCAGCATCCAGAACAGGACCAAAAGGCATGGGCTCGTAAGGAGACAAATCAACACCAAAGTGATGAAAAACAAGTGTAAGAAGCCCACCGTATGGAATGTGAGCGGAGGAGGAAGTAAACTCGACCTTGTCCATCCTGTCAAGGAGGACATCGGCCTAGTTCACAGACATCCCGGAGAAAATCGCATACGTACACCTCAGATTATCCTTGGAAGGCTGGTCAGATGATCCATACTTCGGCAGGATGTTGGACTTCACCACGAGGTGAACAGCCCAATCCCTAGCCGAAAACATAGACGACCTAATACCAGAATCCAGGGCTGAGGGTATCTCACGGAACATGTCCCGGAGGACATCCTGGTCAAGCTCATCGATATCAAAAATGGAAATGTCATAGGGAAGAGATCTGATAGAGGGAATCCTAAGAATGGTCCCTAAAAGAGTGGGATCAATGCGAATGAAAGTCCCCTGGACAACAGTATCGATATATCCAGTAGTGGAGTACTCACCGCGAATGCGGTTAGCACAGAACAGCTTAACCAAAAATGGATAAGCCCTAGGAGACTCGCTCTGAGAGAAGCGAAAAATATCGGCCAAATGGGTAGCAGATAAGATGTTAGACAGTCTCTCAGCAGTGAAGGCATGAAAAACTATATACCGCTCCCTAAGAAGTTTGATCCCTATAAGAGAGTGGAAATTCGCTAAGCAAAGATCATCTCGACAAATCGAAACAAGGGGATCAGAATGAGGAGCGACATGGGTCTCTTCTACAGAACTCGACTCAGAAGGGGAATGATGGGGAGCATCAGCACTAGACTCATTGATGCTAACACCAATGGGCTTGCGTCGACGCTTGATCAGGGGCTCAACGTCAAAAGAAGAAGTCTCAGAAGGAGAATACCCCAGCGAAGCAGAGTGAGAGGGAGATTCGGCATTTTTAGTACGGGCTTTGTAGGGCTTCTTGTTCTTGGCAACGGTAGGTTTCTTAGGAGCCCTATGTTTCTTAGGAGCTAAGATCTTCCCTTTTCCCTTGGTTTTGGGAGCCATGGAGTCAATCAATCGAAAGAGAAGAAAATTGACAGGCGATGAAATCAAACAAAATACTCGTATGATTGAGAAGGAAAGTCTCAGACCTAGTCAAAAGACAAAAGAGCACAACGAGGAAGCAATCGACAAGCGCGAGGAGGAGGAGATTGACGGCGATGGCAGAGGAAATGAGCGGGAAGCCGAGTCGTTTCAATCGGAGGAGAGAGACAACGTGGGTAGAAATGAACCGTCTCGAAGGATATAAGAAGTGGCGAATTAATCTGGGCCGTTAAATCAAAGAATCGACGGCTCAGAACGAAGCAGTGAACCTACACAACAGTAGACAGTCGACTGAAGAACAAAAGTCAGTCGACTGGATGAGGTGATAAGGAATAAGCTCAGGAAGATAGACAGTCGACTGTTGAGTAATATACAGTCGCATGTCCGTGAGACGGTCGACTGTCTATACACATCATCGACTGCATGAGAATCAATAAACTTCATCAAAAAGACAAAGAGTGCTGGAAAAATTTCGACAATGATGACAGGTGCCTGATGACCAAAATGCAGTCGCCTGTTGAAACAACAGTCGACTGGAAAATTGTCATCAGTCGTCTGTGCGAAAGATAGAAATTTCTGACTGAGAAAATAGAGTAGGGCAGTCGACTGTCGAAGGAAAGACAGTCGTCTGTCCTTGTCCAAAAATGCACAATGAGATAGAAATCCAGAGGATATGAACACTCACCCTATGACATATACTCTAATCACAAACTCATCATAAAAATACTGTAATACGATAAATCAATTACAACACAAATCTCTAAAACAATCTTAAAGAACTCATGAAATCACATAAATCTCAATTGCCTTTCTTAAACACATATATATAATATATCAAATGAAGAGGCAACATAATGATATGAGCTCAAAAAGTGTTATAACATGTAAGTTGAGCTTCTAAATTTCAGATTCACCCATAATTCCTAATTCTCCACGCAACCTCACAAATGAATCTTCTTTAAGAGGCTTTGTGAAGATGTCGGCAATTTGTTTTTGGGTTTCAATGTACTCTAAGATGATGTCCTTCTTAGCTCCATGATCATTAATAAAATGGTGTCTCACATCTATGTGTTTGGTACGGGAGTGATGTACCGGGTTCTTGGAAAGAGATATAGTACTTTGGTTATCAACCATGATGGGGCAAGTATCATAATTGACACCATAGTCACTAAGAGTGTGTCTCATCCAAAGGACTTGTGCACATCAAAACCCGCGACAATATATTCTGCTTCAGTCATGGACAATGACACCGAGTTCTGTTTATTGGAAAACTAAGAAACTAAGGAATTTCCTAGAAAATGGCACATGCCACTAGTACTTCTCCTGTCGGACATTCATCCGGTAAAGTCGACATCACTATATGAGATTAACTCATATGTGCTAGATTTAGGGTAAAGTAACCCATAATCTAGAGACTGATTGAGATAACAAAATATTCGTTTAACTGCAATCAAGTGTGACTCCTTAGGTTTAGCTTGATATCTAGCACACAAGCATACGAAAAACATGATATCGGGCCTACTAGCGGTTAAGTAAAGTAAGCTACCGATCATACCTCGATATAGACGAACGTCTACATCTTTTCCGTTTTCATCCTTGTGTAGGTGGGTAGTCATACTCATGGGAGCCCTTTTGCTTGAAGACGATTCCATCCCGAATCGCTTGATAAGCTCCCCTGTGTACTATGTCTGATGTATGAAAGTTTCATTCTCCATTTGTCGAATTTGCAGTCCAAGGAAATAAGTGAGCTCTCCCATGTAGCTCATCTCGAATTCATCCTTCATAGACTAAGAAAATTCTTGACAAAGATTAAAGTTAGTAGAACCAACAATTATATCGTCTACATAAACTTGAATCAAAAGAATGTCATTTTCATAATCTTTAATGAAGAGTGTAGAATCAACTTCTCCCATTTTAAAACCTAAATCCAAAAGAAAGGTCTTAAGTCGATCATACCAAGCTCTAGGAACTTGTCTCAACCCATACAACGCTTTCTTAAGTTTGAAAACATGGTTTGGAAATTTTTTATGAATAAAACCGGGAGGTTGAGAAACATATATTTCTTCATTGACAAACCCATTTAAAAATGCACTTTTAACATCCATTTGAAATAGTTTGAAATTCTTATGGGATGCAAAAGATAAAAGCAATCTAATAGCTTCTAATCTAGCTGCGGGGGCACAAGATTCTTTGAAATCAATACCTTTCTCTTGCTGGTAGCCTTGAGCTACTAACCTTGCTTTGTTCCTTGTGATTATCTCGTTCTCATCGGTCTTGTTCTTGAAGATCCACTTGGTCCCAATGACTTGGTGACCACTTGAAAGAGGAACGAGCTCCCAAACTTCATTTCTTTCGAATTGCATTAGTTCTTCTTCCATGACCACTATCCAAGAGCTATCCTCACAAGCTTCTTGGATGTTCTTTGGCTCAATGGTAGAGACAAATGCGCAATGAGAGAATTCTTCAATCCTTGACCTCGTTTGAACACCCACACCAATATCTCTAATTATTTGGTTATGTGGATGGTTCCGAACGGTCGGATAAGCTTTGGGTATTCCTGCATCACTTGAAACATCTTCAATAATTTCGTTAGTAGTGTTAGTCTCAATAATCGAATCATTAATCTTAACATTACAAAGAGAATCACAAATAACTTCTACACTATCATCATCAACATGAGAAAAATCAAAATCTTCATAAAATGATACGTGTATAGATTCCTCAATCGTTGAAGAAGTTTTGTTGTATATCCGGTAGGCTTTGCTACGTGTGGAATATCCAACAAAAATTCCTTCATCGGATCTTGGCTCAAATTTATCTAAACTACCAAAAGTGTTCTTGATAAACATTTTGAACCAAAAACACGAAAATATTTTACTTGAGGCTTTTTGTCATAAAACAACTCAAAACAAGTTTTGTTCGTTCGGGGTCTCACCAGGATCCTATTGAGCACATAACATGCCATGTGCACCGCCTCTGCCCAAAATTGTAGTCCAAGATGACTATCATGGAGTATAGTGCGAGCACACTCAATAAGAGTCCTATTCTTTCTCTCTACAACGCCATTTTTGTAGTGCCCTGTATAGCTACTGCACATGTACTAGAGGGGGGGTGAATAGTACTTTTAAATAATAGGGAGAGTTATTCCTAATTATCGTGCAATAAACAAACAACAATGCGGAATAACAACGATCAACAAGAATAAATGCAAATGCAAACAAATGGTTTAATGTGTTCGGATCCACCCAAGTCTCCCCGACTTGTTCCCGGTGATCCTACGTCCCAACCACCCGGATCCCCTCCGGATACTTGAGTTAGAAACCCTAACTCAAGATTTCCAATATGCCCACTTGCAAAAACCTCGCAAGTGCAAACTAACTACAAACGATGTCCGTGAATCCCACAACCCGGGATCACGCAAACTCTCACAACCGAGAGTATACAATTCAAATAGCGAATGTAAATGAAATGAAATGCTTACCAACAAAATACCTATGTCTTGAGTATTCTTACCAAATTAGGGCAATGGGGATTTTGATGGAGGAAGATGGCACCAAACCCTAGCTTCAAGAAGATGACCAGCAATGGAAGCCTAGGGTGGAGATGGTGACCTAGAATCAAGCTTCTAGCTTGAATGGCTCACAATGGAGAGAATCTCTCTTGAGGATTTGGGGCTCAAGAACTTGAGGGAGAGATTCTTGTGAGAAGAGAGAGCTTGGAAATAGAGTTGATTGCTCTTCTCTTTTGATCTGAAAATATCTCTAATATATTGCTTAACCCCTTCAAGAAATGAATCAGGATTCTATTTAAAGGGGCAAGGAAAAACGAGGTCAAAAAGATCCCAACGGCTCTATTCTGAACCAGCCTAGTCGGTCAAAGAAGGATCACTGACCGACTAGTTCATCAACTAGTCGGTCGGTGATACAACGTAGACCGACTAACGGTTGAACAGCCAAAAGGTCGAAGTACAGGAGATGACAACTAGTCGGTCTAAGAAGACTTGTCGACCGACTAGTTCCACAACTAGTCGGTCGGTGAATGATCTTTGACCGACTAACAGTCGAAATAGAGTAGGTTGACTTCAAGATGAATTAGTCGGTTTAAGAACAAATGCTGACCGACTAGTTTCTCAACTAGTCGGTCGACAAACGTTCTTTGACCGACTAACTCGAAACAGTAACTCAGGCTGTACAGAGGCAAGCTCAACTAGTCGGTCCAAGAAGGATTCCTAACCGACTAGATCGTCATCTAGTCGGTCGGTGACTCTTCTTTGACCGACTAATTGATCAACCTGGGATGAGCTGAATTTAGCAAGGCATCTAGTCGGTTCATGTAGAGTTGCTGACTGACTAGATCGTAATCTAGTCGGTTGGTGACTCTTCTTGAACCAACTAACATGCACTCGAAGCCGAGGGAAGAAGCGATAGGCTTCGGGAAAGTTTCTAATGGCTTCTATGATAATCCTAGCTCTAAGATATGAGCGAAATGCAGTTTATAATGTAAGTCCTACTCAAGGCTTAACATTCTAATCTATGAAGCTAGAAGACTATAAAATAAACCTTACGAGCCGTCTTCAAAGCTTCAATCTTCATTCTTCTAGACCTCAATATTTCTCCTTGAGCTTCAACGAAGCTTCAGACACTCGATCATGCGTATTGAGAAGTCTTGAGACGTCGCTTTAGATGTACGTAGTATTTTGGCGACGATCTTCATAACTGCGCTCACAAATAAGTTAGTATACATTATTTGTGTTTGCTCATCATCCAAAACCAAATCCGGGGAATCATATCACAACATTCTCCCCCTTTTTGGTGATGACAAACCAACATAAATAATAAACAATAATAATGATTCAATTGAAATTTACTTACTCCCCTGCATTGATGACACGTTAGTTCCATATTCAATAACATTCATATGCATTAAGCAGCGAGGGAAATATAAAATATGAATCCTATTATTGACATATAGGATTTAAATCCCTATTTATATCTTCACTCCCCCTGAATCTAACACATCAAATTAGATTCATGGTAAATTCCTTTGAATTATTAATTGGCACATTGTCCTTATAATATCTCTCCCCCTTTGTCATTAGCAAAAAGAGCGGGAGGAGATCAACGACAAAACCAATGGCTAAAAAACGCAAGGGAGTCGAATAATACGACCACGGTCCAAAACGACACCAAAGCAAGATATCAAATGTAAAGTACCGAATGAAAGCAAAGCGTGCCAAAGAGACCAAAGTCGAAAATCGAAAACCGAAATCATAAACCATCGGCGAAAATCGAAATATGAAATCATCAAGCCATAGGCGAAAATCGAAAAACAAAATCATCAAACCATAGGCGAAAATCGAAAAACGAAATCATCAAACCATAGGCGAAAATCGAAATACGAGATCATCAAGACTCAAAACAATTTCACTTATTGAGTTTTGGAACATACTCTCCAAAATCAATAGAATGCATGGAAAACAATTCTATGTTTCCATAGAAAGAATTCTATTAAATCCATAAAATCGTCGAACGACGAAATCAACATCAGAGACAAAAATAATCCTATGTGCATACCAAATGTAGCATGCAAGAATGTTATGCCAAAAATAGATAGTACATCATATAACAATGGCATACACTAATCTAGCACACTAGGATTTAAATTAAAACAAAATGATACCTTTGTAAAAATTCTATCTATGCATGTATACAATCACACATGGATACCAAATGTAATATCATACTTACAACATTAAGCTCCCCCTACATTGGTGCATCGATCAAGCACCATCAACTCCGTTTGAATGAAAGTCTTTGCAAATCAAGAAGTTGGTAGGGTTGGTATCCCAAAGCGGATTGAATCTAGAAAACTTCATTTTGGTATCCAAAAATCCTTTTGGATCCAATGGGTTAGACAACAAATTTGAAATACGAAATAAAAATTATTGTAACCCATAAATTAATATAATCAAAATCAATTTTATAGACACATGCCTTGGTACCCATAACATGATCATAAACTCATGGTACCAAGCATTGAAGAGTTAAGGAACTAACCCTTCAGAAACCACGTCCAAGAGGAACTTGACTTTCCAACATAATCATCATTCAAAATAACATCATTAATATAGGATTGCACATAAACATTCATATCATTATTGCTAGTGTTCTTGGGACCCCAAATAGTGTAAATTTTGGGAATCCTCTTCCTAGTGGTTGCATGCACAAAAGGTTGATTTCTATCTGGTGCATGTGGCCTAGGAGCATGAGATCTAGCAATAGCATTATGATGAGCATGAGATCCATGATGTGGTGTAGCATACATACGTGGATAAGCATGAGGTGTGTATGCATGAGGATGATTATGAGAGAAGGCATTCACATGTGGATTAGATGTGTGAACATAAGCATTAGGATGTGCATGAGCATGATTACGTGCATGTGGGTGTCGCATATGAGTGTTTGCACATGCTCGTGGGTGCGGAGCATAAAAATCATTATTTGCATGCACCGGTGGAGTAGGATGTGTGTTCCTACGTGGCATAGCATGTGAGTACAAAAATGCATGACCCCTCTTTGGAGGTCTACCCAAAGTGGGTTTCTTTCCAATCGGGGGTGTGTACGAAGTGGAAGCACTATCGGTAGGAGAACTACCAATGGGGTGTTTGCTCCCACTCGTCGAGGCATCGGATGTCGGCCTAACAAAGGTGGTAGGCGATTTGGATGAGTCTCCCATCTTATACCCCAAGCCAATGTGGTGTTTGGCCAGAAGTAAGTCATTTAGGATATTATCCAAATGGCCCTTACCTTTATTGGAATCATTGATACGGCCTAACGTGCACTCATACTTTTCTTTGAGAGAATGCAAAGAAGCATCCAAAGTGGATACTTGCGATGTGAGTGCATAAACACGTGATTTGAGATTCTTATTCTCAATACTCAAAGTTGAGTTTTGAGACGTCAAATCCGCTATCACATGTTCATCCGAATCCTCAACAAGAACATGCTCAAGTTGAGATTTGAGGGACTTCACCTCATTTCTCAACAAGCCATTATGAGTAAGCAAACTTGCTTTCTCATTGACGAGTGTCTCAACAATGGTGTCATTGTTGGAGATGGTAGACTTAGGAGAGGTTTGGAGGCTAACAAGTTCATCTTTGGTCTTATTATATCTATCAACTAATTTAGTAAATTTAGACCAAATTTCTTGGTTTGCTAACCTCATTTCATCAATAGTAGGTTCTCCCCTTTCATCCTCGCTACCATCCTCGCTATCATCGAAGGAGGACTTTTGACTTTTTGCCTCATCATTAGCCATGAAGCAAATTTTAGCTTTCTCCACTCTTCCATCATCCGACTCTCCACTTGAGGAATCCTCTTCGGAGTCGGTGAAAGTGCCAACAAGTCCTTTCTTGTATTTTCTCGACTTGTCGTACTTCGATGCTTTCCCCTTCTCCTTGTGTTTGTAGAGAGGACAATCCGGTTTGATGTGTCCTGGCTTGTTGCATTTATAACACACGGGAGTAGAAGCATTATTCGAACTAACTTTAGATTTATTCAAAGATATACCTTCTCGGAGGAATCGATCGAACTTCCTTGCCATACGGGCAATGGATTCCATGTCCAATTCGTCTTCCGATTCTTCATCATCGGTAGATGGAGCGGCCTTGAGGGCAATTGCCTTTTTCTTTGGCTCATCTTGCTTCAAGTACGCTTTCATCTTTTCCTTCATTCGGATCTTACTATCCTTGCGTACCTCGTAAGACAATAAGGTACCCATTAGTTGTATGACGGTATATTTATTCATGTCGTTACCTTCCTCGATGGCGAAGGTACGCTTTTCCCAATATGATGAAAGACCGTCGATAATCTTCGCGACTTTCTCCTTTTGGGTATAGACCTTCCCAAGAGCTTCCAAGTCGTTTGATATATCCACGAAGCGAGCGTAATATTCCTTCATGGTTTCGCCCTGCTCCATATGAAACAACTCAAATTCTTTATTAGCAACGACGAGTTTAGAATCTTTTACCGTACTCGATCCTTCGTGCAATATGAGGAGTTGGTTCCATATTTGATATGCACTCTTACATGTGCATATCTTGTTGAAGTCCTCGGGCTCCAACGCACAATTCAAGGCATACATTCCCTTGGCATTGGCTACTCCCACGGCGACCTCTGCGGGAGTCCACTTCACGAATTCTTCTTCGGATGGCTCGACATACTCCGTCATGGTGGCTTTCCATAGTGAAGCGCTCCGGAGGAAAATTTGCATCCGGCATTTCCAGTACCCATAGTTGGTACCGTTGAAGTGTGGAGGCCTGACTGAGGATAGTCCTTCCATAACTGAAGAAGCTCCATCGCGGTTCATGAAGATGTTGTAGTCGTTGTTCGTCATAGCTCTCAACTTTGGCTATGTGTAGCTTTGAACTTGGCTCTAATACCAATTGTAGTGCCCTGTATAGCTACTGCACATGTACTAGAGCGGGGGGTGAATAGTACTTTTAAATAATAGTGAGAGTTATTCCTAATTATCGTGCAATAAACAAACAACAATGCGGAATAACAACGATCAACAAGAATAAATGCAAATGCAAACAAATGGTTTAATGTGTTCGGATCCACCCAAGTCTCCCCGACTTGTTCCCGGTGATCCTACGTCCCAACCACCCGGATCCCCTCCGGATACTTGAGTTAGAAACCCTAACTCAAGATTTCCAATATGCCCACTTGCGAAAACCTCGCAAGTGCAAACTAACTACAAACGATGTCCGTGAATCCCACAACCCGGGATCACGCAAACTCTCACAACCGAGAGTATACAATTCAAATAGCGAATGTAAATGAAATGAAATGCTTACCAACAAAATACATATGCCTTGAGTATTCTTACCAAATTAGGGCAATGGGGATTTTGATGGAGGAAGATGGCACCAAACCCTAGCTTCAAGAAGATGACCAGCAATGGAAGCCTAGGGTGGAGATGGTGACCTAGAATCAAGCTTCTAGCTTGAATGGCTCACAATGGAGAGAATCTCTCTTGAGGATTTGGGGCTCAAGAACTTGAGGGAGAGATTCTTGTGAGAAGAGAGAGCTTGGAAATAGAGTTGATTGCTCTTCTCTTTTGATCTGAAAATATCTCTAATATATTGCTTAACCCCTTCAAGAAATGAATCAGGATTCTATATAAAGGGGCAAGGAAAAACGAGTTCAAAAAGATCCCAATGGCTCTATTCTGAACTAGCCTAGTCGATCAAAGAAGGATCACTGACCGACTAGTTCATCAACTAGTCGGTCGGTGATACAACGTAGACCGACTAACGGTTGAACAGCCAAAATGTTGAAGTACGTGAGATGACAACTAGTCGGTCTAAGAAGACTTACCGACCGACTAGTTCCACAACTAGTCGGTCGGTGAATGATATTTGACAGACTAACAGTCGAAATAGAGTAGGTTGACTTCAAGATGAATTAGTCGGTTTAAGAACAAATGCTGACCGACTAGTTTCTCAACTAGTCGGTCGACAAACGTTCTTTGACCGACTAACTCGAAACAGTAACTCAGGCTGTACAGAGGCAAGCTCAACTAGTCGGTCCAAGAAGGATTCCTAACCGACTAGATCGTCATCTAGTCGGTCGGTGACTCTTCTTTGACCGACTAATTGATCAACCTGGGATGAGCTGAATTTAGCAAGGCATCTAGTCGGTTCATGTAGAGTTACTGACCGACTTGATCATCATCTAGTCGGTTGGGGACTCTTCTTGAACCAACTAACATGCACTCGAAGCCGAGGGAAGAAGCGATAGGCTTCGGGAAAGTTTCTAATGGCTTCTATGATAATCCTAGCTCTAAGATATGAGTGAAATGCAGTTTATAATGTAAGTCCTACTCAAGGCTTAACATTCTAATCTATGAAGCTAGAAGACTATAAAATAAACCTTACGAGCCGTCTTCAAAGCTTCAATCTTCATTCTTCTAGACCTCAATATTGCTCCTTGAGCTTCAACGAAGCTTCAGACACTCGATCATGCGTATTGAGAAGTCTTGAGACGTCGCTTTAGATGTACGTAGTATTTTGGCGACGATCTTCATAACTGCGCTCACAAATCAGTTAGTATACATTATTTATGTTTGCTCATCATCCAAAACAAAATCCGGGGAATCATATCACAACAATTTTGTGGTGGTGCCTGAGGGAAGGATAAGTTATGAGTTATCCCGGTGTCATCACAAAACTTAGTAAAAGATTCATTCTCGAATTCTCCTCCATGATCACTATGGATAGTGATAATGGTGGATCCTAAGAGATTCTGAATCTTCTTTGCAAATATGGTAAACTCTTCAAAAGCTTCATTCTTATTAGTTAAGAATGAAACCCAAGTAAATCTAGAAAAGTCGTCAACGACAACTAATCCATAATGAGCATTGCCTAAAGAGGCCGTTCTAGTTGGCCCAAACAAATCTAGATGAAGAAGTTCTAGAGGCCTCTTAGAAGTAATGCCTTCTTTAAGCTTAAATGATGTTTTACTAAGTTTACCTCTTTAACATGAATCACAAAAGTTTTTCTTACTAAAAGCAATTTTAGGAAAACCTTTGACTAGATCATGCTAAGCTAACTTATATAAGTGCTTGAAGTGAACATGACCAAAAAGGCGATGCCATAGTAGTTGTTCACTTGTATTAGCAACTAAGCAATGTTCTACGGTTTTAGGTAAGCTCAAATAATAAATATTTTTACGCCTAATACCGGAAAATAAAACATTCGCATCACAATCAACAATTGTACACAATCCTTCTCCAAAGTTAACCTTGTAACTTTTGTCACAAAGTTGACTAATGGAAATAAGATTGTGACATAAGCCACTAACAAGAAATACATTAGTAATTAAGGGTTTTGAAGGGTTACCGACAATACCTACTCCAATGATGGTTCCCTTTTGTTTACCTCCAAAAGTGACCGTTGCACCAGCCTTGATGCTAATCACTGACCGGCGCCCCGTTTACGGTTTTGACGCAGTGTCGTTTTACCGCAAGTGCACGTTTAGTGTAGGGTGCGGGTTTATCGAACTCAGGGAGGTGGATGGCTTGAATGGCTACTAGCCTCGCCTAGGTTGTGTGCTAGCTACGCGGATAATGTGGGTGGAAGTGTAGGAATAAAAGAAAGAAATAAAAAGACACGAAATGAATCACCGCTAACACGGGCTAGAGCATTCATGACACTTGGTATTTGACTTGATCCAGGGTGAGACATTGCCCCAAAAGGTTATACCTAGCGTCCATGGGCCCGATATTCCGGTCGATGCCCAGTACGCTAGGTCTACCCGGTTTCGGACGGTGGGCATTCCCATGTCCATTAACACCTTCCGCAACCAGGAGCATTAAGGCCACAATGATAACTTCCAACACTTTGTCCAAGCCGTTCCCACGCACGAGGACTCGATGTCTACACTAGGGGCGTGAGCTGTGGCTTGGGAGTCAACTGTCAAGTTTATTTCCCCTTGGCCCGACGGTCAGAGGCGGTCTTTTTCCCGCCCATGAAAATGAAACACCCCCGTGTAACCCTAATGGCCAAATAGGTCGAATGTGATTTCTAGCAATACATCGAAGCGGATCTTGACTGGACAAGACACCGGACCCCAATCCACAACACAACTAGTGTGTTGCCATATGAATTGGACTCAGATTGCTAGAAATCCTCATTGACACATTTCATTGAACACATGCGATGCAATCAAGTCAAATGTAGTTTTCCTAGCATCAATCCTACCCTAACCCGTATTAGGGTTCATCAAATACTACTCAATGATGAAGAACATGATAGCAATCAATAAATCCAAACAAACATTCATCATTGAGCAAAATAAAAATAACACAAAACAATGAAATGGGAAAAGAAATACTTATCTTGCCATTGATTCTTCAATCCTTTACAAGATTTATTGCAATAGAAAACCTAATCTAACCTAACCTAAAACTCCCAAGAAAGGGAGGAAAAACTACTGAAAAAATGGGAGAAGATTCTGCCCAAGTCGTGCCCCAAAACCCTTATAAATAACCCCTCACAAAACCCCATGGTTCGGGTCCAGAATTGTCAAAACCGGCCCACCTGATCGGGTGGAAGTTCACCCGATCGGGTTGAATGAAACAGAGACTCAAAACGGCAAAAAATGAGCTCACCCGGTCTGGTGGATAGCTCACCTGATCGGGTGAAGTTCAATTCCACACAGCACCCCATTTCAGCACACAGCTGAACTCAGAAAATTCCAGAAAAATGTAGAAAAATCGAATTTGGGCATGCGACCTATCGTTACAAAGATAACGACGATGCCGACGTAGAAAAATAAGAGATCACCCAAATTCCATCTGGAATGATAGCAGATCTTCAATTAATGAGCAGCGGTGCACGAAAGGGGAAGAAAAGGCCACCCGATCGGTTGAAATGTCAACCGATCGGGTGAGCCGCTTGTTGCTTTGGCCATCGGGCTTCGGGAGCTTCAACCGGTCGCTGAGGAGAACGGGTGGCATGACCGGGTCGTCGTTTGGGAAACTTCAGCTTCAGATGAACTGATCGGGTGAGATATCACCCGATCGGTTGGAATTAAGCTCCAAATTCCCGAGAACTCTGTTGGGATGAACCGGTCGGTGAACCGGTCGGTTGACCTTGCACTTCGCTCCAGCTTCAGTCTGGGTCGAACACGCGTGCATCACCCGATCTGTTGGCTGTGTCCAACCGATCGGGTGGGGGCTGAAAAGTGGCAATCTTGGTCGTTTGACCCCCTGGATCCCGCGTAACTCCTCCCGTTGCTCTGGAGACTCATGATATCTTCGTTATATGTCCCCAATGCTGGAAATCTCCTGCAAACACACAAAAACACGGAAAAGCGAAAGAAAACTAGAAATCACAAGAGAAAGGATACGAAACGACGAAAAACAGTGGAAAATCACAAAGAAGACGTGCATGAATATATGAAATATAAACACACGTCAAAATCCCCCAAGCTAAACCCTTCCTCGTCCTCGAGGAAGATGAGTGAGAGTAGGAACTTGAAGGGAAAAAATAGAGATAGAGATAGAAAGAGAAATCAAAATCCTAAATCGCCCGTCAGAGCCAACAAAATCAAACACGCCACACTAAGCAAGCATACGACAAAACACAACACTAAACCAAGGAATGTGAGTCCAAACGAGTGTCGTGGGCCCACTCAGTGAAGCGCGAGTGAGTGTGGTCGTGCGCTAGCAGACGGTGTCGCTATCTACATTGTGCAATAAGGCTCCATATACACAAATCCAAGGAATGACCCAAATATCAATTCAATTTGAAATTGCGATGAATAGTAGCTCAAGCATGCATGAGAAGAGTATAAGAATAGAAGTGTATCATGCATCAGGGACTCCACAGCTAGGGACTATGAAATCACCACACTATCGCCTAGGTAATCGCTAGAGAGTTCCTATGCCAAGTGTTAACGAAAACGATGAAGGTTGAGAAGGTGTGGAGTAGAAGACTCGGTGCAAACTCTCGCCTTCCCTTTATTCTTGGTAGATAGGAAAAATATTCACATGGGAATTTTTTTGGGTTTTGGGTATTTGTATTTTTTGGATTTTTGGCTATACATATATTTTTTTCTTTATTTTTTTGGGTATTTCTTTTCTCTCTTTTTTTTGGATTTTTTGGATTTTGGGATATATACATGTGTACTCTCCCAAGTGGGAGAACGGTACACGACGAGGGGATTTGCACCAAGTAAAATAAAAAAGAAATCGGAATCTAAACACTTGGGCAAAGGAAATATTTCTAGCAAATCAGAGCATAAGCTAAATGGGTTATCGTAGTCCTTAATTGTGGAATCCCGACACCTGCGAAATGAATTATACGATATATATATAGCATGCATATAGAAGCAGACATTAGAAGCAAATACCGCATATTCAATATCGAATCATGATAATCTAGGGGTCGACCAAGGGTAGGTATATAAATCAACATCACAAAGTAGAAGCACACCACTAGCTAGTCACGATACACGACTCACAAAAAAATAAGTGGACCCACGATGCGTGAAATGCAAGAGGACTCGGCTTCCTAGGGTTAGTGAATGTGATTATCGAAGCTATCCTAAGTGTGTGCGTGATCATGTGGCAATTCATCATATGGGGTCATCTCTAGGAGAGAGGGAATAAAAGATGAGAAGAAAAAGAAAAACACAATGGAAAACGACTCAAAAACGAAGAAAAAGAGCACAAATGACGCACAAAGTGCGACTCCCCCAAGCTGAAACTTGCATTGCCCTCAATGCAATAGAAGTAAATACGGGAGGGTAATGAAAATGAGGGGAATACGCACCGACACAAAAAAATGAAAAACATGAAAAACACACGAATGAAACTGGAAAATAAAGAAAAAGAAATAGAAACACATAAATAAAAGAAACAAAAGCACATCCAAACGACACATATAAACAGACACACAATGACAGCACACGACAAAACACACAAAAGTCGATTTCCCCCAAGCTAGACATGGCAATGCTAGCGAAATGATATGATCAATGTGATGCAGAAATATGCTAGGGGGGAAGATCGAAAAAGAAAAGGAAAGAAATCAAAATGCAGGAGAGGACGAGTCCTCGTCCTCCTCGGTAGAGGATGGGGGTGAAATGATAGAAGGGCACGACATGATGGGTTATTATGATGCAAAAGCAAACCTAGATACGCTCCCCTCGCTAATGAGAGGAGACGAGATTATTCTAATCTAAACTAAAAAGCTGTAAATTTCTACACTACTAGATTAGGATACACCTGAGCATGGGTGGATCCAGAATCTGGAGTGGGGCAGGTAGCTGCTCTAACTGCTCCTTCTGTGGCTCCGCCAGAAGCACTGTGCCACGTGTGCCAATGGACCCAAGCAATGCACCTCCAAGCATCCTTAGTAGGTGTCCACCTGTGACCTGCAAAGGACGAGGTGCATTAGTCCATGGCAAGAAATCTTTTCCCAAAATAAATGTATCCCAGAGATAATCATCAACATAAGAGGGTAAAATAATAAACGGGTGACGAATACTCCCTGAGAATGGGTCGCTATCCTCTGTACTAGTGACGACCGAATTCTCGCTCTCCATGAGAAGTGGCTCTCCAGGTAGTGACGCACCGCAGCATACCTCGAGGGAAATAGATCATGTGTCCTGCGAGAGATATGGTGTGTCAAAAACATATAAGTCTAAAGAAATATGACATGAAAAGCGAGACTCAAAAGTGGAGTGAGAGTGACTATGAGAATCTCCCTGAATAGTGGCAATATGCTCAAGTAGGTGCTCAGCCGCAAAAGAAATGGGGAGCGACGGTAGAGGTAGATGTGACTCGGTCTCCATGAAGTGGACCATCGTATCCAAGCCCTCATGCACATTCTCCTCGACGATATGCTCATACTCCACCATCTGCCCGATGTCCTGAATGACATCCTCATAGTTGACCACAGAACAAGGAGGAAGCTGTGACAGAGATGGCTGTGGAGGTGGATGTGGAGCGGACCCCTCGTATGTGGTCATGGTGTCCTCGTCCTCACACACATCTTCCTCGCCAGTATGCATAAGCTCTGTAAACTCCTCGGTGCTCTCATAGGACTCATGTGGGGTGTCCAAATCAAGACGAGAAGTCTCTCCCACAGATCCTATATAAATCACCCCATCCTCACTATCATCATCAAAAAATGCTTCGTCATCCAAGTGGTAGTGTTGGAAAAATGGGGTATCAGCTTGAGATGTGTCTATGGTGGCCGATGAGATGGTGGTCTCAACCATGAAAGTGGGTATATCCTCTCCTCCATCCTCTCTCCTCGGTGTAGGCTCGGTGATTGGTACCATCAAGTTTTGTAATATTTGGCCTTGGTTAAACATGGCACTTTCAAGGAGAGACACGAGGCTTGATTCTTCTTGCATTGGTGGAGGGATATAAGGTTGAGGAAATGGATGGGAGGTGTTTGGGCTAAGGTTGTGGGAAAATGTTTGGCCTTGGTGTAGAGGGAGGTTCTCAAGCGTAAATGGGCAATCATAATGCATGTGCCCAGCCATCCCGCAAGTCTCACAAACCACAACCGAATAAGGATCGTATCCTCCATCTGAGCATCGAAATTTGATCTCCACATGGTTATACCAAAGATACCTGGACAACAAAAATAAGAAAACTAGATAGGAGCGTTAATAGTACAAGAAAATAACAAAAAGATAATATTATGGTGGGGAAAAATTTCTTGGTTATTGTATTTTTTTTGCGTAGTCTAACGAACCCAAGCTAAGCTAATATCAAACCGAACGCCTCCCCGGCAACGGCGCCAAAAACTTGACCGGCGCCCCGTTTACGGTTTGGGCGCGGTGTCGTTTTACCGCAAGTGCACGGTTAGTGTAGGGTGCGGGTTTATCGAACTCAGGGAGGTGGATGGCTTGAATGGCTACTAGCCTCGCCTAGGTTGTGTGCTAGCTACGCGGATAATGTGGGTGGAATTGTAGGAATAAAAGAAAGAAATAAAAAGACCCGAAATGAATCCCTGCTAACACGGGCTAGAGCATTCATGACACTTGGCATTTGACTTGATCCAGGGTGAGACATTGCCCCAAAAGGTGATACCTAGCGTCCATGGGCCCGATATTCCGGTCGATGCCCAGTACGCTAGGTCTACCCGGTTTCGGACAGTGGGCATTCCCATGTCCATTAACACCTTCCGCAACCGGGAGCATTAAGGCCACAATGATAACTCCTAACACTTCGTCCAAGCCGTTCCCACGCGCGAGGACTCGATGTCTACACTAGGGGCGTGAGCTGTGGCTAGGGAGTCAACTGCCAAGTTTATTCCCCCTTGGCCCGACGGTCAGAGGCGGTCTTTTTCCCGCCAATGACAATGAAATACCCCCGCGTAACCCTAATGGCCAAATAGGTCGAATGTGATTTCTAGCAATACATCGAAGCGGATCTTGACTGAACAAGACATCGGACCCCAATCCCCAACACAACTAGTGTGTTGCCATACGAATTGGACTCAGATTGCTAGAAATCCTCATTAACACATTTCATCGAACACATGCCATGCAATCAAGTCAAATGTAGTTTTCCAAGCATCAATCCTACCCTAACCCGTATTAGGGTTCATCAAACACTACTCAATGATGAAGAACATGATAGCAATCAATAAATCCAAACAAACATTCATCATTGAGCAAAATAAAAATAACACAAAACAATGAAATGGGAAAAGAAATACTTATCTTGCCATTGATTCTTCAATCCTTTACAAGATGTATTGCAATAGAAAACCTAATCTAACCTAATCTAAAACTCCGAAGAAAGGGAGGAAAAAATACTGAAAAAATGGGAGAAGATTCTGTCCAAGTCGTGCCCCAAAACCCTTATAAATAACCCCTCACAAAACCACATGGTTCGGGTCCAGAACTGTCAAAACCGGCCCACCCGATCGGGTGGAAGTTCACCCGATCGGGTGGAATGAAACAGAGACTCAAAACGGCAAAAAATGAGCTCACCTGGTCTGGTGGATAGCTCACCCGATCGGGTGAAGTTCAATTCCAGACATCACCCCATTTCAGCACACAGCTGCGTCAGAAAATTCCAGAAAAATGTAGAAAAATCGGATTTGGGCATGCGACCTATCGTTGGAAAGCTAACGACGATGCCGACGCTAAAAAATAAGAGATCACCCAAATTCCCTCTGGAATGATAGCAGATCTTCAATTAATGAGCAGCGGTGGGCGAAAGGGGAAGAAAAGGCCACCCGATCGGTTGAAATGTCAACCGATCAGGTGAGCCGCTTGTTGCTTTGGCCATCGGGCTTCGGGAGCTTCAACCGGTCGCTGAGGAGAACGGGTGGCGCGACCGGGTCATCGTTTGGGAAACTTCAGCTTCAGAAGAATCGATCGGGTGAGATATCACCCGATCGGTTGGAATTAAGCTCCAAATTCCCGAGAACTCTGTTGGGATGAACCAGTCGGTTGACCTTGCACTTCGCTCCAGCTTCAGTCCGGGTCAGACACGTGTGCATCACCCGATCGGTTGGCTGTGTCCAACCGATCGGGTGGGGGCTGAAAAGTGGCAATCTTGGTCGTTTGACCCCCTGGATCGCGTGTGACTCCTCCCGTTGCTCCGGGGACTCATGATATCTTCGTTATATGTCCCCAATGCTGGAAATCTCCTGCAAACACACAAAAACACGGAAAAGCGAAAGAAAACTAGAAATCACAAGAGAAAGGGTACGAAACGACGGAAAACAATGGAAAATCATAAAGAAGACGTGCGTGATTATATGAAATATAAACGCACGTCAATCACTTCGGAGAGCAATGAGGGATCTCCCGTCATATGTTTGGAGCAACCACTATCGAGAATCCATCCTTTCCCTTTAGAGCTAGTTTGACCTTTATTGCTCCTCTTCTTTCTCTTGGGTACTTACATAGTATACCATAAGCTCATGGTACCCAATGTTTGTTGGGTCTAAGGGGATTAGCCCTTTGGAAGCCAAGTCCAAGTGGACTTCCGCTTCCCAACATAATTACTATTCTTAATAACATCATGAAAATAGGAATCAACATAAGCATTCCTATCATTTAGGCTAGTGTTCTTAGGACCCCAAATGGTGTAAATTTTGGGAGTCCTTTTCCTAGTTTCATTCATACTTGTTAGATTTCTATGTGGTGCATGCTTCTTAGGAACATGGTTTCTAGCATAGAAATGTGGTGGAGGATATGCATTGAACATACGAGAATGATGTGTATGCTTGGGAACATGCATGTTGTATGAAACATATGGGTCATGCATGACATGTGGAGGATTAGCATACATGTAAGAATGATGCATATGTGCATATGAGTGTTTAGGAGCACGTACATGAGTATTTCTCATGTGTGGATGTGCATGTGTCCGTGTGTCGAGCATAAAAAGTGTCATGATTATCCACTTGTGAAGTAAGAGGTTTCCTACATGGATGAAGGTTAGTGTACATGTAAGCATGGCTTTGCTTTTGGTTTTCACCCTTAGTGGGTTTCTTCCCAAAAGGAAGAGATGGTGAAGTGGTGAATTTCTTGGTAGGTTTGCTACATATAGTGTCTTTGATACCACTTGTGGATGCACCAGAGGATGGCCTCACAAAGTCTATAGTGACACCACTATAGGAGGTGTGATCATTGGATGCATTTGCTTTTACAAAACCAAGACCAACACGATGTGTGGCCGGAAATTGGTTTGCAAGCAAATCGTCCAATTGTCTTTTTCCTTATTGAATCTCACAATACGGGAGGACATGAGCTCATATTTCTCCTTAAGAGAAGAAATGTTGGTATCCAAGGTGGACACCCGTGCCGTGCACTTAAGTTTTAAGAGAATCATTATTTAAACCCAATTGTGTGTGTCGTGTAACTAGATCACTATTATCCTTAGAATGTGTTTGATCTAGTTGAGATTTGAGGTTATTCACATTATCTCTCAAAGTGACATTTTGAGAAGCTAAGTTTGCTTTCTCAAGAGTTAAAGTATCAACAATAGTGTCATTGTTGATAATGCATGGAATGGATGACTTGCTAACATTCAATTTCTTTAAGTTAGTATATCTAAGCATTAAAGATTGATATTTAGCAAATAATTCTTCATTTGCAATACGAAGTTCATCCATTGTTACCTCGGTATCATCCGTGTCAGAATCACTCTCATCGGAGAGTGGATCTTCTCGTGCCATGAAACACATGTGGGCGCTCTCACCCTTCTCATCATCAGAATCACTTGATGAGTCCTCACTCGAGTCATCGAATGTACCGACGAGTCCTTTCTTCTTATCTCTCTTGTTCTTGTCAGACTTGTGGTACTTCTGAGCTTTCCACTTCTCTTTGTTCCTTAGCATTGGGCAATCCCTCTTGATGTGCCCTGGCTTATTACACTTAAAGGAAAGAGAGGAAGTAGCATTAGTTGACTCAAATCTTTTGTTAGAGGGAAATTTACCTTTACGGAAGAAGCGTTGAAACTTCTTCGCCATTTGGGCCATTTCACCCAAATCCATCTTATTCTCTGATTCTTCACTATCGGAGGATGATGAATTGGTGTTGAATGCCAAAGCTTTCTTCTTGGCCTCGAAGGATTCATCATAGCTCGAATCTTTAATCGGTTCTTCCGTCTTACTTCATAAGACATGAGAGTCTCGATAAGATTCACAACTGTGTAATTCTTCACATCATTGACCTCCTCGATGGCGATCGCTCTTCTTTCCCACTTGGAGGTCATTCCCATGATGATCTTCCTTATCTTTTCAGGTTCTGTGTATGTTTGGCCAAGGGCTTCTAATTCATTGGTGATGTCAGTAAAACGTCCGTACATTGATGAAATGCTCTCATTTTCCTGCATATGAAACAAAACGAAGTTTTGCACAGTAACATATAACTTTGAAAGTTTACCTTGTTCGTTCCCTCATAGGTAACGATGAGATGGTTCCAAATTTGATAAGCACTCTTACATGTGCATATCTTGTTGAACTCATCTAGGTCCAACGCACAATGAAGAGCGTTCATTACTTTTGCGTTGTTGACTTCGGCGGATTTTTCGGAAGACATCCATTTCTCGAAATCTACTTCGGTGGGCTCGACGTATTCCTTGTGGAGGGTTCTCCAAAGCGAAGCGCTCCTTAAGAACGTCTACATCCTACACTTCCAATAGCAAAAGTTAGTGCCATTGAAACATGGAGGACGCACCGTTGATTGACCTTCGAAAAGTATGGACGCTCCATCACGGTCGTGATTGTTGTACGAAGGCGGCGGAGGAACGTTGTTGTTATTGGATGCCATAGCTATAACCTTGCGCACTGATACTAATTGTAAGGATCATGTCTAAGGGGAAAACACTAGAGGGGGGTTGAATAGTGTTTATGCAATTTAAAAAGATAGTTACACCAATTTAAATGCAATCCAACAAAATAATGCGGAATAGAAATTAAACCCAAAATGAAACACACGCAAATGCAGAGATGTTTCAAGGGTTCGGATTACCCAAGTCACTTCCCGACTTGTTCCCGGTAATCCTACGTCCCTTCCACCCGGATACCTCCGGATACTCAAGTTAGAACCCTAACTTGAGGTTTCCTTAAAACCCACTTGTAGCAACCCTACAAGTGAAATCGAAATACAATCGATTGACCTTGACTCCCACAACTTGAGAGCAAGCACACCACTCTCACAACCCGAGAGCAAATTCAAATAATGAAAGTTATGAAATATGAAAGCAACACTTACAATCACCTATGCCTTGAAGTAGAACTTGAAGGAGAAGTGTGTTGTGTGTTGGAGACTCTCTTGGAAGAGAGGAGAAAGCCCTTTCTCTTGACTGCACCAAATGCCTAGAAGATAACTCTTTGGTTCTAAGTTGGAGAGCAAGAGATCAAAGATTGGAATTCTTAGGGCTTTGGATTTAAGAGCTTTTAAACTTGAGAATGAAAGCTTGAGAGATTTTGTAATAGCCTAGGTAACCTTTCAATGGAACAGTAAAAGCCCCTTATATAGGTTTCTCAAATCCACAAAACAGATTAGGCAAAACCCCTTTAGGAATCCGTGAGAAAAATCTCAACAGATAGAATCTGCGCTCGCGACAGTCGACTGTTGAAGAAACCACAGTCGACTGTTGCACAGTCAACAA
This sequence comes from Scilla litardierei, assembly GCA_030789695.1. Classification (NCBI taxonomy): domain Eukaryota; kingdom Viridiplantae; phylum Streptophyta; class Magnoliopsida; order Asparagales; family Asparagaceae; genus Scilla; species Scilla litardierei. The sequence goes on along the minus strand of CM061130.1, from coordinate 101,169,347 downwards.
GGGTAGGTGAGAATTCATAACGGTAATACCATGTGGACAGTCGATTGATGAAGTATAGACAGTCGACTGTTAAACCAACAGGCGACTGTAAATCCTTCTACGGGCGACTGGCTGCAAGATGGGTAAGTTGAAGAATTCTGGAAATCTTCTGAGATAACAGGATAGACGACTGAGGTGGATAAAACAGTCGATTGTTAATCAAAACAGGCGACTGTAAATCCTTATACAAACGACTGTCAAATACCCTGAGAATTTACAGAGAGCAGAGTCAACAAATTGGCTCACAGACAGACGACTGTTGCAGCATAGACAGTCGACTGATCCAATGGACAATCGACTGTATATTCAACATTAGTCGACTGGCCGTAAAAGACAGATCAACAAAGTTTGGGCAAATGACATACAGTCGACTGATTCACAAAACACAGTCGACTGTCACTTGGACATGCGACTGTAAATCGTTCATGAGTCGCCTGGACAGAGAAGCCCAAAACTAGATTGTAAAAATTTGTGCATAATAGGCGACTGTAGAACAAAACACAGTTGACTGTTTTTGAGACAGGCGACTGTAAAGTGTTCAGTAGTCGACTGTTATAAACAATACAGACACAATCAAAAGAGAAATGAATTGGAGTCTAAGGACAATTGATCTATTGATGTCCTAAGACTGAAATGTGGATGTGTGTGTGCTCCATCAATGTTCTACTTCTAAGCTACATACTAGAAGAGATAAAAGAAATTTACGTTGACGAATTCTATCTTCTATCCAACGTATGATCTTGAAGTCTTCATGGAGCTTCAATCACCATCCACGATCATCCAATCCATTTCATTTGCCTTCAATGAACTTTGAGTGTCATCCATTTCAAGTATATCTTTATATTAAGATTAGTCAATGGATTAACTGCAAAATAGGGGATTAGTCACAAGTATTTATGTTTACTCATCATTAACACCAAGTAGGGAGAAGTCCAATACTCAACACATCATAGAAACAGCAATAAAATTGAGAAGTGCAGGAGAATTCATCATAGGAATCAGATCCAAATAGACATTTAGCATAAAACAAGAACTTGCAAAATTTTAGACAAACCAATGAAGTTCAAGCTCCAAACAATAAAAAAATTAAGATCTTGCACTTCAATCCTCTCACGAATATAAGATAGAACAAAGATATTTTTCCTAAGAACTATAGCTATCTTGTCTCTCTTTGACGGCTCTCAAAACTAGCTATTTATACTAACTCAAAACGTCCAAAAAATCCTGACAAAAATACCCCCAGACGGCTAGAAAATCCCTAAGTCGAAACTGGGTCGGTAGCGCACTCAGCCGAGTGGAAATGTCGCTCGGTCGAGTGGCTCTTCTGTGGAAAACCTGGGAAAATCTGCCTTCTGTAATGTTCAGGCCACTTAGTCGAGTGGTCTGCTCACTCGGTCGAGTGAGCTTATCACTCGGTCGAGTGGAGTCTTCTGCAAAACTATCCAAAATCGTTGTTCTGTTCGATGAATTTCTGTCTCCGTTCGGTCGAGTGGGCTTCTCACTCGGTCGAGTAGGAATTTCACTCGGCCGAGTAGGTTGTCTCTTCTTCTTTCAGCTGGAGATGGCCGTGTCAGTGCCACTCGGTCGAGTGAGCTGTCTCACTCGGCCGAGTAGGCTGCTTCTTCTTCATAATCTCCTCCTTCTCTCTCCTTTCTCCATTATCGTGCCTTTCTTCCTCTTCTTCTCATCATCAAGTGTCGTTAGCTCCTAGATATCATCGATATTGACGCCTCGGCACTCATGTATGTGCTCATAGCTCCAAATTGATCACGATTGCTCCATATTTTCTGAAATCCAATGAAACATAGAAATAGTGAAATTCATCGTAAAATTGTCGTTTAAACGTTAAATTCGCGATATGAGCAATCGTTATGGCATGGAAAAATGTAGAAATAAAGTGTAAAATATGAGCATATCAGTGTTTATGGTATATGAGCAGTAGTAAAGGAAATTTCCTATATCAACCCTCGAAAAGTTCATGTTCTACCTTTCTTTGATGTTAGGTTTAATGTTAATGTTTGAATTTTAAAACCCAAATATATCATATATTGAGTACACTCCAAACTTTTTTCTTGCAAATTTAGGTAGGAGGAAACATTATATTATCGTTACGTAGTTCAATTTCTAATGATTCGATACATATATAAACAATATAAAATATTTTTGATTTACTCATGTTTTAGGTTATGTAGATCAACATGGACAGTGGCGATTAAAAAGTTAAACGTTTGAGGACTAGTGTAAGAAATTTTATATACCCGTTGTTTATATACTTTATTACAAAATGTTGGTAGAATTATTGTGGAAAAGATGTGAAAAAAATTTGGTGCAGAAAGTTTATCCTGGTTTTTTGAAAAAAAATTGAATGTTGATCTATATATATACCTCAATAGAAAAATGTATGAATCCTAAGGGATTTGACTCTCGATCTAGCAATGACAAGTTCAATGGTTTCAAAACAATAAAACTTTAAATTGTTTAAAGAGATGCTCGAATTAAATTTGCATTTACAAATGTGATTTCTTATGACTTATTAAATATTCTTTTTGCAAATTGTAGGATATCATATCATGGAGGAGGCGAGACCCATATCTGATGAGGTCTTGTATGATCTGGCTCACCATCGGTCTGCGCAAATCCAGTATGGACGTGTACGAATATTCATGGTAAAAATGTTAGAAAATGTAAATATGATGACATAAAGAAAATTAATTAACCTAGTATTGTTTACAGGAGGCTGTGATAGGAGTTGTTGATCACGTGCATAGTCATTCCGAATGGCAAATTGATGAGAATGCGATGAAGTATATTCAAATGTCTTAGTTACACATATGTGCAAGATTGAAGTGGATATGGTTGAACCATGCATTATTAACAGCGTTGGTTGAGAGATGGCGACCCGAGACGAATACTGATAAGAGCTTTAAAATTTGTAAACCGCAAGCGTACGGCTATCATCGTAGTGCTTTACGGGTCGTCTGCAGGGAGGTTGGGTAATCGAGTACCAATTTTGTCGTAGGTTATTGTTAGCTACGTGGAATCAATCAATTGATTTATAACATTCATAAAATCACAGAGATACACAAGGTGAACAAGAATAACAATCAAAACAATAATAAAAACGCAATTAAAGAAAGCAATAAAATACTTATCTCATTGAATGCTCACAAAATTTGTCAATTTCCACTTACAATCCATGGAAAAGCCAACTAAACTACTCTAGATCTATCCATACTCCTAAAAATGAGAAAAAGAGGTCAAAATGGTGAAAAACGGCTCCAAAAGTCGGCTCCCCTCAAATCTACACACAAAACCCTTATATAGGCCCTTAGAAACCCTAACGGATCGAGAAAACCCCGACTCGAAACGGCCGGGTGGAATTTCCAGCAGCGCAGCTTCGCCTTGCAGAAAATGTATAAAATCGCTCCAATCTCAGAAAAATACAAATAAATGTGTGTTGGAATCGGGATGATATGCTTTACGAAGGAAAAATAAGAAGTAGTGAAGAAGATCATAGGGTTAAGAGAATATCTACAGTTTTTGCAAGGGTTGTGCACTCCATCTGGCTTCTCCTCCACGCGATCGCGTGGTGTAGCCATACGGCCGTGTGGATCCCCTTTTCTTTGGCTTGGTCTGAGCTCTTCCATGCAATCGTGTTGTTCAAATCTAAATAGCCGCATGAATTAGGTTAGAAATTCGGATCTACGAGGTCACGTCATTTGAGTTCAAACGGACGCGGCGTTCCTGCAGAAAGATGATTTTTGGGCCAAAAGACAGAGTTACGTGGCCGCGTTGCGCATCCTCAAAAGGCTGTGTCGAATTGCTCATTCCCTCCTTTCGATGCGGTCGTGTGGGATGTTCCCACGCGGTCGTGTCGAGTACTATTGTTGCTTCCTTAGGCTCATGTCTTAGCTCTCTTCCACGCGGCCGCGTGGGGTATCCCACGCGGTCACGTGGAGCTTGTTTCCTCCAAATTCTTCTCAATTTGATTCCATCTCCTTGCCTTGCTTGCTCCTTTCACTTTCTTGACTCTTTTTGGTACCTTTTTGCCTTTTTCATGCTCTAAAATCCCGAATTCGTTCTCTTTCACCTGAAATGCAAATAATGGACCCAATGAGTAAAAAGAAAACAAAAATAGATAGAATATAATGAAACTGTACATGAAATGAGGCGAAATACGTATGAGATGATAGTAAAATATGTATATATAAACCACTCATCAAAATCCCATAAGCTAAACTCTTCCTCGTCCTCGAGGAAGACAAAGAAAAAGTATAGAGTGTGGTATGCATGCATGGGGCAAGTAAAATCAAGAATCTCACAACGTAAAGCATATATACATTGAGAATGAAAACTTTCAGATTATGGAATTGAATAGCATGTCAATTTCTATCATTCTTCAAAACGTAGCCTAGAGCAATATCTCTAATATAAATCAACGTGCAATATACATTATCACGGTTATGTTCAAATTTCAAAAATAGTTCCTATGTCCCGCATAGGTTAATGAAATGGAAATCGAAATTATGCGATGATCGAGGAGGAGTTAGTATCGTATAAAGGATTGTGAGTCCATCAAGGAAGTGGTAATCACGACGTGCTATTTTTCCGTAATTCATGGGGTCGCTAGCTTCATTCATGTTCTTATTTTTTTCCCTTTTTTGGGTTCTTAGTTGGTCTGTGTAAGGAGCGTTGGGTCAATGACTCCCAGGTCAGACAACCTTAGGGCATTGGGCCAAGATGGACCCCTCAGACCTACTAGCTCAAACCAATCGAAAAAACCCTATTCATATGCACTCTCCCAAGCTAATCTGTTTGACGTGAGGCCCCGATGGTTCCTATCATGTGGATCCGGCTACTCGTTGTCGCTGGAGGAACGGTGCACATATTATTATTTTTTCTTTTCATATTCATAAAAAAATCTTTCTTTCTTTCTTTTCTTTTTTCTTTCTCTCTTTCTTTCTTTCTTTTTTTTGAACATGAATGAGCTAGGTGACACCACTCCTCTGTACTAGATATGCATGCCGTTAATCCAAACCCTATGAGATCACTAACGGTTATTCTCAACCAAAACCACCAAAATACATGCATAAGATGGATTCCCAAGAATATATAATGTATGCCTGTTTCGAGTACTTTTATTCTGAAGAATATGAACATAGGCATGACAAGCATATTACGATGAGGTCTAACATTGGAGACATCTCTAAGCATATATCCATGCATATAAAACTTAGCGTAATGGAATTCTTAATTATGAAATATGCATAAATGATGCACGAAGTGCACCTCCCCCAAGCTAAAATCAAGCATTGTCCTCAATGCTTGAAAGTGATGGAATATAATTGTGGCATGCATAAAAATACCTCCCCCCAAGCTAACTATAAATCATATCCTGAACATGAGTAATTGACTGGACCAAAATGTTGCAGTTAAATTCCCAAGTATAAGAAGTCGGTCAAGTAGTAAACCTGGTGAGTCCAGGGTCCTATTCCTCAGGGACAAACCAATCTACAAGTTTTACAATCTGAAATTTACTTGGAATAATTTAGCGAAGTAAGAACCACCATTTGAAGGTAAATTTTTGTTTGGGTTTTTGGTTTGCGGTAAAGACGTGTACTAAAATTTACGAACGTAAAAATGATATGGTAAAAGTGTGAGTGTGTTGTGTTTTCATTAGTGTTGTAGGATGATATGATATTCATTCTCCATGGATTCTCAATCCCACATCTATGCCAAGGTATGGGGATTGGATGATTTAGCTTTTAAAAACGACGATTTTTAGTTTAAAACATAATCGTGAAAACGAGTGATTTCTTGAATAACGAAACATGATTAGATGAACCTCGCAGTTCATCACTCTCCTTGGGCTCCTCTACGGATTGATGCACATAGACGATGCCTCGCAGCATGCCATCTTAAGTGGATTCCTCTACGGGTTGCGTATTTTTCAACAAATGAAGAAATCAACATTTTGTAACGATTTCGATAATTGCGAAACTTATGGAGATATGAAAACATATATCCTAGTAATAATAACTTCCACACAACACACCACATGATGTTTAGCCAACCATGGTAATAAAAACAGCAAATATTATTAATGCAAACATCATTTGCTTACAAATCTTAATACAAAACTAATAAAAACATAGAAAAGTGGAGATTTTTCACCCAAAACGATGCCAAAACTTGTCCAAGCTTCTCCTACAGCTACTCCAACTCCTCTGGAATTTGGAGGAGAAGACCCCAAAACTTGTTTCACTCAATTTGGAGCTTGGATGCCCAAGTTATGAGCCAAAACCCCCTTTAAATAGAAAAATTAGTCTTATTGGGCTTGCGGGTCTGCTGGCTGCAAACCCGTAACACAGTCAGCTAGTCAAAGGAGGCCCGGCGGGTCAAAGGGGCTGGCGGGTGCCGCCAGCATGGAAAATGCGGGCGAGCGCCCGCATTTCTAAAAGAACCAGGCGGGCCCCGCCCGCTAGTCCTGTTTGAACATGTGGGTCGGCCTGCCTGTTTGAATAGGCGGGCACATCCCTAAGATGGATATCACTCTATTACAAGCTTTTCACGGGAAATTGCTCACCCGTGATAAGCTCGTGCAATGGGGAGTGCCTACTTCACCCTACTGTGTTTTATGTGCTGATAATATTCATGAAAGCATGGATCATATATTTTTTGATTGCCCCTATACTAATTACCTCCTCTGCATGAGTTTCCTTAAATTGGGGGTCACAACTCCCTTTCCCTCTACCCTGGCTGGTGTTGGTGACCTGATACTCACTCTTTTTCATGGGAAGAACAACGTGGGAAGATTGGCCAAAGTTGTTTTGGCTGTGTTGACTTGGCACATCTAGCAAGAGAGGAACAGAAGGATCTTTAAAGGGAGCAATCAGATGCAGACTCTCCTTTTTAAGAATATTGCTGACGATGTCAGAATCGCCCTGAGGAAAACTGAGTGGGACCGTGATGATGATATGGTGGCTCTTTCAAATTGGGGCCTGATTGACTAGCTTGACTATCATGTATTTTTTGGTTCTTATTTGACCCTACGGATAGCGGAAGGTGTCGTGTATCTGTTGGGATGAGGGCGCCTGTGCTCTTGACCCAAAGTTACACACATCCTTCTTCCATCCGTGAGCGTCTTGTATTTTTTCATATGACTCAATAAAGCTAAAGCATATTCTCCAATATATATATATATATATATATATATATATATATATATATATATATATATATATATATATATATATATATTGAAGGGTAAGCTATAGATTTTATTAGAATATACAAAATTAACAAAGTGTGGGACATATTAGCTGGAAATAATATAGAGGGGAGAGGACACAAGCGTCGTCACCCACAACTAGCATTTCCAGATTCTATGAGCCCACACAACCCATAACAGGGAAAACATAAACAAAACAAAAATAAAACAAAACAACAACAAGATATACTCAAGATCAACCATTATCAAGAATGTCCCAATTTGCGAATGCTTCTGCCGCATCCAGCCCATCACCATCACCATTTTCATCACGGAGAGCAATTCTAACGTCTGCAGATATATCTTCAAAGAGAGTTGTCTTAGGCTTCATTATATTGTCAAATACTCGCCAATTGCGCTCTCGCCACAAATGCCACACGATTGCTGCAAGAATTGTTTTAGCCAGCCGGCCTAAAGCTTTCCTATTTCCAAACTTACTCATCAGAAATTCCCCTACATCATGCAGGTTTAGGACCGGTGGTCCAAAAGTCCCAAGCTTCAGGAGAGCTCGCCGTAATATGTAACTTTAGTACGGACAGTTGAAAAATAAATGTTCACAAGATTCGGGCATACCATCCGAGCATAGCACGCAGGAGGCCGGTACTTGTGAACACCAGGTTTCCAGGAGATCTTTGGTGGGAAGCTTGCATTTGAATGCACGTAGGAGCGTTAGCGACATCTTGGGTACATGCTTGTTATGCCAAATAAGCTTATAGAACTTGAATGGCTCAGATTTGCTTCGCACAGCATCCCACACATCCTTAAACTTTAAAACAGTGCCAAGTTTCCAGGCCCAAGAATCAGCTCCTCCATTCAACGTCACCTGTTGTAGCAAAGGTTTAACATCCTGTATTGCCGCATCATCAATCCAAGAAGTACCCCCCCCCAGTAATCACTAACTCGCTTTCTACTAGCACCATTAGGGATGGAGAAAAGATTGCTGAGAGGCCCACAAGGTAGCCAATTGTCATGCCAGAAAAGTGTGTCCTTTCCATCCCCAACTTTCCTCAGTATTAGCTTCTGCGAATGCTCCCTGCATTTGAGTAGGAACTTCCAGGTTCCTGATTGGACAGCCGATCCCTTCGCTTCATAAAAAGCGTTTATGTCCTTGTATCTACTACGCATGTTCTCAGCCCATAAACTTCTAGAAGTCAACAATCTCCAGGTCAACTTTACTCCCGAAGCAATGTTCAGGTCCTTTAGCTGTCTTAAACCAATACCTCCCTCATTCTTGGGCTTGCAAGAGTCGTTCCAAGCCCAAGTATTATTATTCCCCCATATAAATCTTCTGCACAAAGAAGTTAGAGTACACAATACAGTAGACGGAATTTTGTAAACTTGGGACCAAAAGGTAATCATACCATAAATCACCGTTCTCACCAACTCTATCCGACCAGATATGGAGAGTGCAGAGGAAGTCCACCCACTCAGACGCTTCCTACACTTATCAATAAGCCTGTTATACATGCAACTTTTTGGGTATTTGGTAGATAAAGGAAGTCCCAGGTAAGTGGTGATAGTGCTCGCCTGTTTAACCCCCATGAATTCTGCAAGTGCCCCAGGGCTATTTGTCCCCTTACTGAACATAGCTATGCTTTTGGCCCAATTCATTTCAAGCCCAGTATAATTCTTAAAAACCTCAAGTAGATCCAGAAGCCCCTGAAAGGATTTGTAGTTTGCTCTACAGAACACCAGCAAGTCATCAGCAAATAGGAGATGTGATATTGTTCCTGTGCGCCTCATTGGTTGGATGCTACCTTTAATAAGGGCTTTTTCAAGAAGAAGAGAAAAAGCTTCCATTACTATGACAAATAAATAGGGAGAAAGAGGGTCACCCTGCCTGATGCCTCTGTTGCCTTGAAAAAATCCCACAGGGGAACCATTCACCATCACAGAATATGAAGGCGTCGATATGCACTCTTTAATCCAGCTAATAAAAGTATAACCGAACCCCATTTGATGCAGCATATAATAGACAAACTCCCTATTCACACTATCAAAAGCCTTCCTTAAATCCAGCTTCAGGCACGCTCTAGAGCCCATTAGATTGCTAAAGTCCCTGATCTGTTCATGGGCCAAAAGGGTGCAATCAAAGAGTAGTCTTCCTTGCAGGAATGCCAATTGGTTAGGAGAGATCAAATCATGGATAATTTTTTTAAGCCTGTTGCACATGACTTTGCTAATTATCTTGTAGACAACATTGCAGCATGCAATTGGTTTGTAATCACTCAAATTGCTTGCATTTGCACCTTTGGGAACCAACGTTAAGAAGGTGTGGTTACATTCACGTAGAAGGCAACCCGATCTGAAGAAGGATTGCACAGCCCCAACAACATCAGAAGCAATAAAATCCCAGTTGTGTTGATAGAAGAATCCATTAAAACCATCTGGCCCTGGTGCTTTATTAGGATTCATTTGGAAGACCGCCACCTTAATTTCATCTGCCGAAACATCCCTTTCCAACCACCTGGCAGCAGCATGTTTCAATTTCTTTTTTGGAATAAGATTAGGGAACACTGTCCAATAAGTGGATTGATTGTAAAGCACATCATAGAAAATGACCGCCTCTGATTTAAGATCCTCATATGATTTGCTTTGAGTACCATTCTCATCAACCAAATGCATTAAATTATTATGTCATTGGCGCGCTCTCATAGAGCTGTAGAAAAATTTGGTGTTCCTATCTCCCAAATTCAGCCAGTCTTGTCTACTTTTCTGTCTGTACATCTCTTCCTCTAGGGCCAGCAGGTTAGCCAGTTCTTTGGATAGCTCTTTCTCCTTCATTTGCATGTAGCTATCAAAATGGTATGCTTCTTTATCCCTTACCTCCTCGAGCAGTGTGCGGCAATATGAAATGGAGTTCTTAGCTTGCTGAGAACGAGCCCAGGCGCGAAGCACAATTTTGAATTGCCGAAGCTTATTAGTAAGCGAGAACATACGAGTCCCATTTCCATTAAAATTCCAGGAGGCTAGTAGCAAATCTTGGTACCCTGGCATGCGTACCCAATGATTGAAAAATTTAAAAGGTTTAGGGTCAGATTGTACCTGAGTATGAAGATTAACAATCATCGGGGAATGGTCGCTAGTACGGGGATCCAAATAAGTGATTAGAGAATCAGGGAGCTTGTCCAGCCATACTTCATTGCATAGAACACGATCCAGAGTTACTGCTATGCGCGCCTTGCCCAACCGGTTATTACTCCAGCTCATCCGTTGTCCAGCACTCTTTAGGCATTGCAACCGGCAATGAGAGATACACAAGTTGAAGTCATTTAGCATATTAGCATCCAACTGACGCCCCCAATTTTATCTTTTTGATACAGCACACAATTAAAGTCACCTCTTACAAACCAAGCTTTTTGATTTAGATGCTTAGAATCATACTCCAATTTCTTCCATAACTCCTTTCTTTCCAAGGCGGAATTACACCCATATATGCCAGAAATTGCTAGTTCAAGGCCCCCAGCATTACACCCTCGAACAGTAACATGTTGGGAAGAGGCCGAGAATAAACTCATGTGCCATACAAGAGGGTCAAAACCCATAAGAACACGCCCCCCTTTATGGAAACTGAAATTGTCAAATGTCTTCCAGCTTTTATGAAAACAAGCCCTGTTAGTAATCATCTCTGATTTAATTTTAGTCTCAAGTAGAATAATAGCCGATGGTTTGGTCTTATTAATCATATCCTTGAGATCCCTACGCCTCACAGCATTGTTTAAACCTCTTGCATTCCATATTAAAATGGTCATTAACAGAGTGGGTTTGATTGGCGAACCTGGCTTACTTCTTTCAGTCTGCTACTTTTCCGAGTTGCCAGATTTTGCGACATAACTGATAGACCCTCCTTTTTTTGCTTTGCAGCTGCTACTTCCGCAAGTATATTACAACGCTCCTCATTCCACTCGGGATTGTCATACGTTGGCTCCTCAGGCAATACTTCGGCTACTGATTCAGGAGTGTTAGTATTAACCTGGCAGATATTTGAGAGTGGCACCCCATTTTGATGAACAACCTCCATAGTAACCTGAGAATCAACCTTGATATTATTCGTACCTGAGCCAGGACACAGGTCAGAATCAGCATTACTAATTAATGTCAGATGTATTTCAGTATATATATAATGCTGATGCGGGTGGTACAAGGCGTAGGTGCGAACCTTTGCCTCTCCCTTCCCTATTAGATAATGACTTGGTTGGGGGTAATGAAATTGATAGGGTTCCGTCTGAGTTGGCGGTTGATAATCCTGATTGGTTGGCGGAAGAGCTTACTATCCTAGAGCAGGTGGAGGGATGTAAGAAGGTCAGGAGGAAGACTGATTGCCCTGCGGAATCCTGTGCAAGACGGAGTGCAAGGATCCAGGGTGGCAATCCTAAAAATCAGGTTGGTCAATGACTGTGTTCATATGGAATACTAGGGGTTTGAATAACCCTGCCCGTCGTAGGGATCTTCGAGACAGATTGACTACTGTTAGGCCGACCGTTATTATTCTTCTTGAGACTAAGCTTAAATCATCGTCAGGTAATTCCACTCCTGTGATTCCTAAAAACTGGACACTGTTTAATAATACGGAATCCCATTCTGTTGGGAGGGTTATGATGGCTTTGGACCCCAAAGTATGGAAGACTTCTCTCTTCTCTATTTCTGATCAGCATGTTACTGTATTGTGTACCAACACGGGAGGGTTCTCATGTGCTATAACCGGTGTGTATGCCCGTAACACACTAGTTGAAAGGAAGGATTTGTGGGTTTGCTTGAAAAGTGACGCTACTAGGCTGAACAATGGCGCGTGGTTGGTGGGAGGTGATTTTAATTGTGTTCTTAATTCTTCGGACAAAGTAGGGGGCCGGCACCTGGAACAGAAATTATTATTTGATTACAATGATTGCATAAGTACTTGTCAGCTCCATGAGCTCAAGAGCACGGGGTGCAAGTTCAGCTGGTGTAACAACAGAATGGGGATAGACAGGATCTCTGCTCGGTTGGATAGGGTGTTCGTAAATGGTCATTGGCTGTAGCTACTTAATGCCTCTTTTGTTGAGTATTTGGATCCCCGGACTAGCGACCATGCCTCTATGGTGGTCCGTCTACACCCTCAGGTACAATCTGATCCTAAACCGTTCAAGTTTTTTAATTATTGGACCAAATGCAGTGGTATTGCTAGAATTGTGGAAGAGAGCTGGGGTGTCTTTGTTGGTGGTACTCCTATGTACTGTGTTGCCCAAAAATTAAAAAGGTTAAAACCCATTTTACGCAACTGGTCGGCTGATTACAATGCTAGCAAGCTGGTGAACTTGTGCCGCACTAAGTTGGAATCTATTAGATTGAATCCATTGCTGAATTTGGATGTGTCCATCCAAGCACTTGAGCAGGCTGCTATGAAGGAGTTGGCAATCTCTATGAGCCTGGAGGAGGATATGTTTCGGTAAAAGAGTCGTCAGGATTGGGTGACGTTGGGGGACCGAAACACCAAATTCTTTTATACGGCTATGAAGAATAGAGAGAACCACAATAGCCTGAACCATTTTGTGGATGCTATGGGTAATCAGTTGGGCTCTATTGATGACTTGAAAAAGGCGGCAGCTGATCACTTTATGGACCTCTATAATCAAAACTCCTACAACTCCTCTTTCTCTGCTTTCACCCCTAAGCGCATTCTCACGGAGGATGCATCGGCCTGGCTGATAAGGAGAATCTCTACTGAGGAGATCAAGCAGGTGGTTTTCCAGTTGGGTCCTGATAAGGCGCCTGGGCCAGACGGTTTTAATGCGCACTTTTACCAACATTTTTGGTATCTAATTGGAGATGACGTTACTATGGCGGTAAAGTCTTTTTTCAGCTCTGGTTCTTTGCTTAGGCAAGTTAACCATACCCATCTTGCTCTGGTTCCCAAAAATTCTAATGCTACAACTTTGGGGGATTATAGGCTGATTGCATGTTGCAATGTCCTATATAAAATTGTTAGCAAAATTATCTGTAATATGCTCAAAGTGGTCATTCATGAGCTTATTTCCCCCAATCAAGCTGCCTTTCTTAAAGGCCGATTATTAGCAGACTGCACCCTGATTGCTCATGAACAAATTAGGGACTTTAGTAATCCCATGGGTGGTCGAGCTTGCCTGAAACTGGATCTTCGGAAGGCTTTTGATTCTGTTAATAGGGATTTTATCCTATATTTTATGGGGCAAATGGGTTTTCCTTCTGCTTTTGTGAACTGGATCAGGGAATGCGTTTCTACTCCTACTTTCTCAGTTATGGTGAAAGGATCTCCAGTGGGGTTTTTTGAGGGTAACAGAGGCATCAGGCAGGGCGATCCTCTCTCTCCGTACCTTTTTGTTATTGCTATGGAGGCGTTCTCTATCTTAATTTCCAAAAGACTTGGATGTGGTGCCCTTCAGGCTATGCGGAGAACAGGTTCTATCTCCCACCTTCTGTTTGCTGATTACTTGCTAGTTTTCTGCAGAGCCAATCTCAAATCCTTTAAATGCATAAAGTCCTTACTTCTGGAGTTCAAGGATTATACGGGGCTTCAAGTAAATTGGGACAAGAGTTCGGTTCTTTTTAGTAAAGGCACAAAAAATAGAACCGTGCTGGCTGATTCTTTGGGTATCAGAATTTCCACTACTTTTTCTACTTATTTGGGCTTGCCTTTGTCATCGAAATACCCAAAAGCGCCCATGTACAGTCGGCTTCTTGATAGGTGTAAGAAGCGGCTCATGAGCTGGTCTTCAAATTTATTATCAATTTCTGGTAGGATTGAGCTTGTGAAATCGGTAGTCTACGGTATGGTTGCTTTTTGGATGCAAGCATTCCACATGCCCTTTTCCATTGTAAGAAAGATTTCTTCCCTTTGTCGTCGTTTCATTATGGGCCCCTCTCGTTCTTGGGCATGGAAAGATATCTGTACTCCAAAGCCAGAAGGTGGTGTGGGATTACGGTTGTTGGTAGATTTAAATGTTGCTGCGGGGGTGAGACTGACATGGAGATTCCTCACTTCAAATAGCCTCTGGGCTAAATATATGAGAGCTAAATATGATAGGGCCGGATTGTTCTTTGCGGCTAAGGGCACAGTCTATCATTCCGGCACATGGAAACACATGTTGAATGGTAGAAATGTCTCTAATAAACTGGTACGAAGAATGGTAAAAGACGGGAGATCGACTCTTTTTTGGCATGACTATTGGCTAGATTATGGGCCTCTGAAGAATCTTGTTGCAGTTCCGCCGGAAGATGCAATGAAACGTGTATGTGACTACTGGATCCATGGGGCTTGGGCTGATGTGCCTGCTATCTCTCAAGTTAAGCACCACCTAGCATCCGTCGTACTCACTTTTGGCAATGACCGTCGGGTCTGGACAAAATGTAACCGGAATCCTCCTACAGGAGGGGATGGCGTCACTCTCAATCGCCAGGCTCCATTTGTAGTAGATGGCGTCATCAATCAGCATATGAGGGGATTCGGATATTATGCGGGTGGAAGTACGGGATAGGGGTTGGCTGTTTGTAGAGGCTCGGGTGCATTCAATTTTGCCGATGCCTGGGAGGGTGTTCGAAATAGGGGTCCTTCATTTCGATACCAAAAGCTTGTTTGGTTCCCAGGTCATATTCCTAAATGGTCTATCGCCCTTCTCCGTGCTCTAAGGGGTAAGCTTCTAACTCATGATATTATTGACAGATGGGGCCTTAACTTGCCTGTTAACTGTGTTCTGTGCGAGGGGAACAACATCGAAGACATTACCCATTTATTCTTCAACTGCAATTTCTCGCAATACGTCCTTAAGAGGTCGTTGTTGAAGTTAAATATTCTCGATCAATTGGTGCCATCTCTTGAGGCTATTGGTGATTACTTTTTGGGCCACTTTGGGGGGAAAGGATTTTTGAGCAGATTGGGACGTACGGTTCTTTCAGCATTGGTATGGCATATTTGGCAAGAACGAAACAGGCGAATCTTTGAATGTAAAAGTAGAGGGAAAGTGCAGTTTTTTGCGGTAATGGCAGCGGATGTTCGAGTGGCAATTGTAGGTCTTGAACCATCCACTATAGAGGAGACTACAGTCCTTGAGAATTGGGCGTTTCGTGACTTGGGCTGAATTTTGTCTGTTTTATTATTTTGTATAGTTCGCGTAGGGTGGGAGCTCTTTATTAGAGAGTGACGGCGCTTGTGCCCTCTCCTCTTTATATTGATTTCTCATTCCTATGTTCTATAGTTCTGTATATTTTTACTCAATAAAGTTTTTCTAGCTTTCCTATATATATATATATATATATATATATATATATATATATATATATAGAATAATGGCTATCATACGCCATATGAGAGCTTCTCTCATACGCCCTCTCACATAAAGCACCCAAGTACAACCAAGTACAAGCCCATGTGGGCTTGTACTTGGGTGCTTTATGTGAGAGGGAGTATGAGAGAAGCTCTCATATGGCGTATGATACCCATTAATCCCATATATATATATATATATTGGAAAGTTAATGTATACTAAAAATGTGTGTCAGAATGTTATGAATATATATATATATATATATATATGAGAATAATGGCTATCATACGCCATATGAGATAGGCTCTCATACGCACTCTCACATAAAGCAACCAAGTACATGCCCACATGGGCTTGTACTTGGTTGTACTTGGTTGCTTTATGTGAGAGGGCGTATGAGAGCCTATCTCATATGGCGTATGATAGCCATTATTCTATATATATATATATATATATATATATATATATATATATATATATATATATATGAATAGGACCCATTGGGCCTATTGGGTATCCACCCACATGAGTAACCATTATGAATACTATATAAAGGAGGCTAGGGGTTTCCTAGCCTCAACCTTCTCCAAACCTGTTTCTCGTTCACAACACGTTATCAGTACGATCACGCTCGTTGGAAAAGGCGGCGACGCGCGAGGAAGGAGATCCATCAACCGCTCAGTCTAAGAAGATCGTAATCTTCTCAACGGGGAGCGAAAAGGGCATCCTTCACCAACCGTCGCCTAGATTCCCTCGTCGAATCTAGAGGTAAATATCAAAACTTTTAGATCTAAACTTGCGTTTTCACGTAGATCTGCATGTTTTAAGATCAAAAAGTTTGAAAACACGGTAAAAATCACATTTTTATTTAGATCCGCATGTCTAAAAACAATAAAAATCAGTTTTTTAGAGATCTAAATGCTTGAAAAATCTGTTTTTTACCCCCCCCCAACCTTGATCTATACCACGCACGCCCGAAGGGCGAAACGGCGGCGCTCTACGTGCGCCACCGGCGGTAAAACGTCGCGGCCTGAAGCCGCGGGTAGCTGCCGCGGCCTGAGTCCGCGGCCTGAGGCCGCGAACAAGCTGCCGTGGCCTGAGGCCGCGAACAAGCTGCCGCGGCCTGATGTCGCGGCCCTCGCTGCCGCGGCTTGAAGCCACGGCAGCTGCGACCTGAAGCCATGGCCCGCCGCCACGGCGGCGTGCCCCGCGGGCCCCCCTAGGGTTTTTCGGAAACCCTAGCCCTTAACGGGCTGACTTTTCGGGGGAGGCCCAATTAACCCTAATGGGTTGTTTTCATGGCCCAAAAAGCCTGAAAATTAGCCCATTTACACAAATAATTTTTCGTTTTTTATTTTTGGCCCCAAAAGTCCAAAATAATTAAAGAAATCTGAAAAAGGGTTAAAGCGGAAAATAAAACATTAAAAATATGGATTAAAGGTAAAACGTTTTTCAAAAATAATTTTTAGCACGTCACACACTATTTAGATTATTTAATTAATCTTTACATGCCTGTGAAATGATTATCTGCGTGGTTGTATATTTTCCATATATTATCTGTATGGATGTGCGAATTAGGCTATGTTTTTAGGGATCAGCCAGGTTTCCGACACTTCTAATTTCCTGCAATTTTTTTCCTTTTTTGAGAAAAATTTGTAAGTGATGATATAAATGTAAAAAGAAGACCGGCGGACACCAAAAAGGAGCAGAAGGCGTATGCACAAAGAAGAAAGGGGCTTCTCTCTGAAGTTCCCAAGTTGTACTTATTCTTTCATGCAACTTTTGATGTAATTTCGGACTGTCTTTTTCTTTTCGGTGTCGGCTGGCTGATCCCCATAGTCCTAAGTTATTTTTTCATTGCTTATACATTAAATGCGTGGATGTTAACTATTTTCATGCTATGTTAATGTTACAATGAAACTGTTAAAAAGCATGCTAAAATCACTTTGATATAGTTTAATGCATATAGCTAGACTATATATCTACGATGAGATTATTTAAATGCCTGCAGCATATAAATAGCATGTGTATACATCATACTTGTTTCAATTCAGTTTAATTAAGCATAATTTTTAGTTTACAAGCTTTATATTATATGTATGATGGGCTCATGATAAGACGATATTTATGACAACAAGCTAATCATGATTTCAAAAAGTTTAATATCATACCACTTTGACAAAATGAACCTGAAGTTCAATATCAAATCAAAAGTCAGCGCCCTTTCCCCTAATAAAATAAATATCAACAAAAACGATGGCTTATGCGAAAACTATTTATGCGATCTTTTAAAGATGCGCACTTTGCGGTATATAGACCTCTCACACTTATTGTCTATATAATCGAATATTGACACCAGCAGTTGTCATAACACCGCTAAACTCTTTTAGAGTCATCTCACTTTACAATGTATGATTCTTGAATCTACCCCTTACTTTTAAGTGTACGCCCGAAGTCGTGATTTAATAGACAAGTGAGAAATTATAAATTTCGTAGCCACGTATTTGTTTTCCCCTCTGAGCATGATAAACTATCCACATAAAATTTGAACGACTCAAGTAAATGACCTGAAGCTATACTCGAGCATTCAAATAGACTGTTAAAAGTCTCTTATTAATTAGAAAAGTGAAAGTATAAAATAATTTGCTCAAACCCCTGCTTATGTCTCCTTAGCAAGACTAAATTTCAGTGTCCTTTATAAATAAGGAATATTGAAATCAGGGAAAGTTCAGGATCAAACATGACCTGAAATAAAAATAAGGAAAACTTAAAACAGGGGAAGTCTTGAATTAAATAGGAAAGGGAAGATATGATATACCTCGACATGGAGTAAGCAATGGCAAGCCAATATCAGACCAGAAGTTCTGATAAGATCCAGAATGTTTTTGCAAACATGAATGTGCATTAACTTATGCCATGTAAAAATACATACATATCTAGTCAAAACGACGAAAGTCTAATTGACCTTATGTATATTTAGCTACTCCCCGAGGACGAATAAACTTTGAAATCAATTTTAATCTGTTGTCATAACATAAGTCTTAATGAGCATGATTATTGTTGTATGTTTTCAAGAGCACACATCACACTATGTCACTTGTTGACTTAACAAAATCATCAGTATTATTCTCTTGTAGTTTTAATACATTTTATTTTACTGCGAATTATTTGCTATCTTGAATACCCCTAAAAATAAAATGAGGATGCCATATACTCTCTGAAACTTATACAGTTTCAAAGGATATTCGTCAAAACGAAATCCCTAAATGACTCAAGAAATAAATGAAGCCTGAAGCTTTGTCCCATAATGATCCGCACAATAGTCAATGTGAAGATGTAATCCTTCATAGTTTGAACACAGTTCAACTATTACCAGACAAAATTAACTTGGAATTTTCAAAAGTCCCGCATAAATTCAAAGAGAGGAATTATTTTGGAACACCAGAAGTGTCCAGAATCGACCAATTTTGGATCGATATCACCCTGGATTAATGATGCAAGACATCATCAACCAGACGAACCCGAAGATTCTTCAAAAAGGGTGAAACTTTCATTGTCCTATTCAAAAGGGAAAAATGATAATGAGATCATCTCCATTCACATGGACATTGACTCTCCCCACTTCCTCAAACGAATTTAAGATGATATACTATCATCATTAAAGATAATGAAGACCTTTAGGTCTCTTGAGAGTATTTAAGGGATATAAATAGGCTTCGTCCACTCCCTTAATAGGACTGATGATGTGCCTTTGGTGTACTCATCAATATATCCTCTAAAATGGTCATTATCCAACCACAATTTTTTAAAATAGTGGTAACTATGGATAAAAATGGGAAATAATAAATAATTAGCTACATTACGTACACTCAGCTAAACACACCATTAGAATCTTTTTATATGAGTCTGATCAACTCCATATAAATATTTTCTAAGAATGGGTTTAGAGCACATCTTAAAAATGGTACGTCCGCAACGCTGTGTATGTGTTCCTGAAGAAACACTACATAAATTGTCATGATGTCATAAAGAGAACACATTCATCAGGACTAACCAA
Organism: Scilla litardierei; assembly: GCA_030789695.1. Classification (NCBI taxonomy): domain Eukaryota; kingdom Viridiplantae; phylum Streptophyta; class Magnoliopsida; order Asparagales; family Asparagaceae; genus Scilla; species Scilla litardierei. The sequence continues at coordinate 101,149,705 of CM061130.1, read as the reverse complement.
CTTTGATGAATAGATTCCAAAATCTCGTATGAATAAGGCATTAGTACACATCTTATAGATTGTGTGTTGATGGTAATAAGGATCCTGAAGATCCTTCAATTCCCTATTTGGTTCAAATCATCTATGAGCCTGAAGCTCAAATTGACCATTTAAAAAGTAAATACATATGATCTGATTATAATCAGACTGACAATTTAAATTTTGTCAAAATTTTCACATCCCTGCTACTAAAAATCCAGCTAGGATTGACATTCCAAATATAATGGATGCAATCCACCAGTAGCAGAAGTGGATGTCCTTAAGAGATGAGAGGACATATCACTAGGCTCCAAAGAGAGAAATCTACTCCTGGAGACCGAAAAATCAATACCACCACAAGAAAGTGAGCTCAAATCCAGAACCTTATTGCAACTTGGTTGCTAAGGACACATTCTGGATCTGTCCATATTCTTTACCCGTCCCAGAACCTTCACTTCTTTAACGCGTCGTGAAGGAGACACCTCTGGGAGAAAACAAAAGTTTATAGTACATACGGGGTGAGTTTTGGACAAGAAAGAACACATTTTGTCGACAAATTTCTCTCATATTTCAATTTGCCAGTTAAATATAAAAATATCGATTCCACAACTCTGCTTTGCCTGAAGCAAAGATAGAGATTTGGCCAAATTATAATAATGTGGAATGAGGCAATAATAAGGTGAGCTGGACTCACTTATGAAATATGAGGTGTTGGACCTGAAGTCCTGGTATCAAAAATGATATCAAATCCTGTGGGATAACTGAGTATTGAAGGAGAATTAAAATAAAATCGTTAGCTATAAGAATTTTAATTTGCTATAGCTTTAGAGGTATAAATCGCTCAAACCAGGAAGTAATCAAGTAAGATGAGCTGAACTCACTTACAAGATGAATCTGATGCATTGACTGGTTTATGTCAAGGCGTAACCCAATGAATGGCAAGAAGAGGGAATTTTTGGTTGATGTTGCTATTGGATGTGACAACATTACCGATATAAAATCTCTTCAACTGCATATATAAATTTTTTCTTTACTTTCCTTTCTTTTTGGGACACATATTAATAATATGATTAAAGGAAAGACAACCTAGACAAAGATCCCTAAAGGACTCATACTAAAAGGTTGTTGTTTGCACCTCTTAAAAATAGTATTGGTCTTAAGAGAGCAAATTAAAAGAATTGAGATTATTTTAAATAACTCAAAATATTATCGGATCTCCTGAAGAGAAATTACCGAAATATCTGTAACATTACCGATTATAAATAGTATTATTGCTATTGGATGTGACAACATTACCGATATAAAATCTCTTCAACTGCATATATAAATTAAAAAATAGTATTGTTGCTATTGGATGTGACAACATTACCGATATAAAATCTCTTCAACTGCATATATAAATATTTTCTTTACTTTCCTTTCTTTTTGGGACACATATTAATATTATGATTAAAGGAAAGACAACCTAGACAAAGATCCTTAAAGGACTCATACTAAAAGGTTGTTGTTTGCACCTCTTAAAAATAGTATTGTTCTTAAGAGAGCAAATTAAAAGAATTGAGATATTTTAAATAACTCAAAATATTATCGGATCTCCTGAAGAGAAATTACCGAAATATCTGTTAAAGCCTATCTATCAGATATGATATGATATGAAAGCCCTAGCTAGGCATAAATTCTTGGCTTACAGAATACAATCATCCTGAAGATGAACTATCATCCTGAAGATGAACTACCATCCTGAAGATGACAGTAATCATCCTGAAGATGAATTATCATCCTGAAGATGACATTAATCATCCTGAAGATCAAATATCATCCTGAAGATGAACTATTATCCTGGAAATGAACTATCATCCTGAAGATGACATTAATTAATCACCCCGAAGATGAAAACTTCATACAATGACGATTGATGAAGAAACATTAAAATCATTCTCCACTAAATACACCTATTTGGTTGTATGGATATACATTAAAAGACCCATTTCCGTTAGCTGGAAGAGGGGAAGAATATATATGGTCCAGAAGTACCTTAAGTGTCTTTGAAACACTCTTTTACCTGGCCAACTGCATGCGTCTCTTTTGAGCGTTAGCAGTATAGCTATTAGCCAGGTACAGTGCAGCGCCTGCAGCGCGCCACTGGACCAGAGATATGTAGCTTCTGCGCTATCTCCAAGGGTCGAGGAAAAATCCTCTATGTTAAATATATTTGCATATGCAGGTTACAGACCATCACGATGAATAGCATAAAAGGGACGTCCACCTCCTGAAGATCTACACAGAATCCTCCCAAGTCTACATCCTCCTACCATCCCGAGAAGCTCACCATCCAAGAAGCAGTTCAACAATATACAAAGCTAGGTCCTGAAGTACCTCGCAGACAACGACGATTGAGACGTGGAGCTGTCTACCAAGTCCGCTAGCGCTCCTTTAGTTTCAGCTACTGCCTTATATGAGTGATACTTGTATAGATGAGTGATGCTTGTACTTTACCTTTGCTTTCGGAATATTGTAGATGAGATGGATGTGTAGACGCATAGGAGATTAATGTATAGATACATAGGATATCTGCAAGCCTAAAGCTTGATCAGATAAGGGGGAGTCAACTGTAGAGTTGTACTCTTTTTCCTTGGCTAGTGGTTTTTCCCACAGGGTTTTCCATAGTCAAGGTTTTAATGAGGCAACCACATTGACTCTGGATCCAGAAGTATCCACCCCTCGACACATCCCCAAATCAGGGGAAGTTACGGAGTGCTGTACTCTTTTCCCTTCGCTATCGGTTTTTTCCCAAAGGGTTTTCCATAGCTAAGGGTTTTTAACGAGGCAGTTACCCTTAACTTGGATCTAGAAGTATCCACCCTTTAAGATACTCATTAGTACTAATGAATCATTCAGTATTCATAAGTCGAGTATACCACATTGGTTGGATAAGGTGAAGTGTTATGAATAGGACCCATTGGGCATATTGGGTATCCACCCACATGAGTAACCATTATGAATACTATATAAAGGAGGCTAGGGGTTTCCTAGCCTCAACCTTCTCCAAACATGTTTCCTCCAAACCTGTTTCTCGTTCACAACATACATATATACATATATATATATATATATACATATATATACATATACATATATATACATATATATATATATACATATATATATATACATATATATACGTATACATATATGTATATACGTATATATCTATCTATCTATCTATCTATCTATCTATCTATCTATCTTTTATTTCGTTTACAATAACTTTACTGGGCCTTTTTAATCCTCAAAAATTGCTCCGATCTCCGAAAAATATCGAAAAATAGCCGTTGGATTCGGAAAATTACAAGCTTTAACTGAAAAATAAAATGGAGACAAAATTAGGCCATAAATCATATTTTGTGTATAAACAAGCGATAAACTCTTAAATTAAACGATCTTTCAATAATACACTTATTAGAGACCAAATAGACATTAAGTATACGCAAAATACAATCAAATGAGGGGGTAATAAACGCAATATTCTTCCAGAATCACACCCCTAACTAGCTTTTTGCTAGTCTCTTAGCAAAATAAGCGAATATTCAAAAAAATATGTCATACACCCCAAAAAATGAATTAAGAATAAGATTACCCAACAAAGTTCAATAACTATCATGTGTTTTCATGGACTAATGCAAAAAAATCAATATCTTATATCTATCCACACATATTCAGTATCGCACAAATGCAATTGGTTAATGAAATAGGTAATCACATGTCCTAGGCTGTATATTTCATAGGATTAGGCCATCACAACATCCAAATCATAAGATCATAATCTTGAATCTACTCAAAATATCTCATCTCTTTTTTTTCTCTTTTTTAAAAACTTTTTAGAGCAATCCTTGTAACGAGCGTTAGGTCAATGACTCCCAAACCAGACGGTCGTATGGCATTAGGTTTTGAAAACCCCATCAGACTTAATAACTCGGAATGTCTAAAGATTATTATGCACTCCCCCATACTTCATTTTTCGGCGCGAATCCACATGCTTCCTGGGGCATGAAAACCCGGCTACTAAATAAAAGCTGGAAGAACGGTGCATTTTATTCACTTTTTTTCTTTTTCTTTTTCTTTTCTTTTTATTTTGTTTGACATGAGACATGTTTGAGTAAGATTCTCCATCACTTAGAAATCAGTAAACTTGTGTATGTGGTTTGCCTTTATCCTGAGAATTTATAACCTTCTTCACATAATTACCCATTCATAAACGCATACTTGAAATTGCCTAAACCAAACAATAGTTTCATGAGATTACAATTGCGGATACATGCACTAATTTACATGAAAGTCATGATAATTTAAAATTCTATGCATGGGTAAAACATTCTTAATCTATTTTTCAATAATGAATATAGGTGTTCAATTAAAAACGATAGAATTTCCACTTCAAAGGGACATATAGATGGTTTGGGTGAAAAACACAGCACTCTTTATTGTAATATGCAAACATATGCAAACTATTTTTTTTGTTTTTTTCAAACAAACAACATTTTTTAAATGCAAACTATATATATTGTTTATGCAAAACATATATGAAATATTGTTTACTACTTCCTCCCCCCAACTTAAAATGAACATTGTCCTCAATGTTTAAAGCGTAATAATTTATGGAGATCAGAATATGTGAATGCATAAACAAACAGCTTCCCTTTCAAATAAAGATAACGATGTATAAGGGTAAAAAGGGAAGAGATCATCGTAGCCTTCCAAATGGAGGATCACAGATATCTATCGATGGAGGAATTTGTTCCAAGAATTCCTTGCGTATAGCCTCCGTCAGTGCTTGAGATTGCGACGCCAAAGGCAATTGTGTAAATGTTGACATCTAATAAGTGCTAGGCGTCGCGTATGGTGAAGATACTGTCTCCATCACAAATGGAGGATCCAGAATCTCTAGCAGAGGTGGCATCTGCAAGATCAACTCCTTGTGCTTCTCAGCCAGCTACTGCGAAGCTAGGCCTCCACCAGCCTTCTTGGATTCCAGCTATGCAACTTCCAGACGAGCTGCATCAATCCAAGCATTGTCCTCATGCCCTGTAACAAAAGTGTTCCAAAATGGGTCATCAAAATTAACTAAAGAGTTTAAATTCAATTGACGACATTTTGAATCAAAAGTATATGGAATTGAAATTTGTGATTATATATGGCATGAAACTGTGGGAACTCCCCTGATGTGTGTTGCTACGCTTGATCTGAAACTCTGTCTCAGGAGGAGGAAGTGTTTGCGGAAGTGGATCTGGAGGGTAAAACATTGCTAGCTCAATGAAGACCATCTCGTAATCGCCATCAATTTCCTCCTGCAGTGAAGGAAGTGGGAACTGCTGCACTGAAGTAGGAAGAATGTATAGCTCGGGCTCCATCTCGGTCTGTAATCTCGCTCTCTCGCATATATCATTCTCGTCATCATCAATGTAGATTCCCTCATGGTCAACACGCACCACATCATCCATCTCCTCTTGCTCCTCAATATATGGCCGTTCATCCTCTTTCTTTTGGCTCCAATGTCCCTCATCAATATGCTCTTCAAGTTTTTCCATAGGATCGCATTGGAATGAGTCCTCTGGTGGAACCTCAGGTCGGCCGTGGACCTGTTGGAGTGCAATCGCATACTTGGCAAGATCATTCAAGTACCAACATGCTTCCTCGATCGAATAAGCAAAGAATTCTCCATTGCAGCTTGTCTGCACGAAATCTCGCACAGAAGGCAGTAATCCCGTGTAGAAGATCTATAGGAGATGATCATCGTGGAAGATGTGGTGTGGACATGCAAGCATCAAATCATTGAACCTATGCCAAGCTTGATAGTATGCATCCTCGTTAGTTTGAGCAAAACTCACTATTTAGTACTTCATGGCCTGTCGCTCCTGTACCTGCGCAAAGAAGATAGGAAAAAATACTCGAAGGAATTCAGCCTGAAACGACAACCAAGTAGTCAATGTTTCAAACCAATGCTTAGCAAAATCTCTCAAAAAATATGCGAAGTATCTAAGAAATAAGCCATTAATGCGTGCATTCCCACTGAATAAAGTGTGGCATATCATTTCAAACTTTTGTAAATGTAAATGTGGGTTCTCCTCCTCCGTACCATAGAAAACTGGTAGGATTTGGATCAACCCCGTAATAAATTCGGAAACGATAGCATCACTGTCAATATCACGATCCATTTTTTTAAAAAAAATTTAAATTTTTTTGGGATTATATAAAGAAAAGTAAAAATAGAAAGAAAAGTGAAAAAAAAGTAAAAATGTACACAAAACAAAATGACTTGAAAGTGTAAAATAAAGAAATTTTAAATCACACACTCAAAATGGGACACTCTAAATAAACATCCAAAACCAATAATAAAAACTAGTTATAGAAAACGTAAAAAATAACCAAAAGAAAGGAAAAAAGAAATTGAAAATATGGATATACAAAGAATATATACACAAAAAGTGGACAAATCTCACCAAAAATTTCCAAGCTACTTGGAAATCATAAACAATATAGACAATTGTCCCCGGCAACTGCGCCAAAAACTTGACTGGACCAAAATGTTGCAGTTAAATTCCCATGTATAGGAAGTCGGTCAAGTAGTAAACCTGGTGAGTCCATAGTCGTATTCCTCAAGGACAAACTAATCTACAAGTTTTACTATCTGAAATTTACTTGGAATAATTTAGCGAAGTAAGAACCACCATTTGAAGGTAAATTTTTGTTTGGGTTTTTGGTTTGAGGTAAAGACGTGTACTAAAATTTACGAACGTAAAAATGATACGATAAAAGTGTTAGTGTGTTGTGTTTTCATTAGTGTTGTAGGATGATATGATATTCATTCTCCATGGATTCTCAATCCTACATCCATGCCAAGGTATGGGGATCGGATGATTTAGCTTTTAAAACGACGATTTTTAGTTTAAAACATAATCATGAAAATGAGTGATTTCTTGAATAACGAAACATGATTAGATGAACCTCGTAGTTCATCACCTTCCTTGGGCTCCTCTACGGATTGATGCACATAGACGATGCCTCGCAGCATGCCATCCTAAGTGGATTCCTCTACGGGTTGCGTATTTTTCAACAAATGAAGAAATCAACATTTTGTAACGATTTCGATAATTGCAAAACTTATGGAGATATGAAAACATATATCCTAGTAATAATAACTTCCACACAACACACCACATGATGTTTAGCCAACCATGGTAATAAAAACAGTAAATATTATTAATGCAAACATCATTTGCTTACAAATCTTAATACAAAACTAATAAAAACATAGAAAAGTGGAGATTTTTCACCCAAAATAAAGCCAAAACGATGCCAAAAATTCTCCAAACTTTTCCTACAGCTGCTTCAAGTCCTCTGGAATTTGGGGGAGAAGCCCCCAAAACTTGTTTCACTCAATTTGGAGCTTGGATGCCCAAGTTATGAGACAAATCCCCTTTAAATAGAAAATTTAGTCTTATTGGGCTTGTGGGTCTGCTGGCTGCAAGCCCAAAACCCACTCAGCTAGTCAAAGGAGGACTTGCAGGTCAAAAGGGGCTGGCGGGTGCCGCCAGTGTGGAAAACGCGGGCGGGCGCCCGCGTTTCTAAAAGAACCGGGCCCTGCCCACTAGCGCCCGCCTGTGATCAAGCGGACCCGCCCGCCTGTTTGAACAGGCGGGCCCCCACCTTTTTGACAGTTTCATTATATATGTGTGTGTGTGTGTGTGTGTGTGTGTGTGTGTGTGTGTTCTTTTATTTCGTTTACAATAGCTATACTGGGCCTTTTTAATCCCCAAAAATTGCTCCGATCTCCGAAAAATATGGAAAAATAGTCGTTGGATTCAGAAAATTACAAGCTTTACCTGAAAAATAAAATGGAGACAAAATTAGGCCATAAAATCGTACTTTGCGTATAAACAAGCGATAAACTCTTAAATTAAACGATCTTTCAATAATACACTTATTAGAGACCAAATAGACAATAAATATACGCAAAATACAATCAAATGAGGGGGGTAATAAACGCAATATTCTTCCAGAAGCAGTAATAAAGTGATAGCATGGATGCAAATGTGAGTGGGGGGTGGAGTCATAGAAATATGAAACAAGGTGGAGTATGGGCATTAAAGCATTTATAAAAAGGGTTTTGGGTCATAAAAGTGTGGGTGTGCCGCATGGAGGTGAGATTTATTCAAAGAAAAACAATCAATCCTAATACGCTCCTCTTGCTATCGAGAGGAGTCGAGTTTATTCAATTTACCTAGAAAGCATATAAAATTTATCCACACTACTGGATTTGGGTTCACCTGATCAAATGGTGGCTCCAAGATTTCCAATAGAGCAGGCAGCTGCTCTTCCTACTCTTTTCGTGGCTCTGCCGATGTCCTGGTGATATGAGTACCGACGAAATCCATCAATGCTACCCTAGCTTCTCTGAGGACGTCCACCTAAATCCTATAAAAGAAAAGGAGCATCAGTTCGTGGTGAAAAATTCATCCCTCCTATAAATGTATTCCAAAGAGCATCGTCGAAGTGAAATATAAAACGTGGAAAAAGCTGACCATAACTCGCTAAAAATCTAGTGCTATGCACTGGCGATGTCGCAACGATATCTCGGCCACGCTCGTCAATGTGCTCATCAGGTGCTGACATGGTCCAGCAGGCCTCCGTGTAGCATGAACATGAATCATATGGAGAGTGTGGCATGTCAGAAGTATCTAAATATAAAAAATAGGAAGCGTAATTTGAGATTCAGAAAAAGGGCAAGTATGGTCTAGAGAGTATCCCTGAATAGCGTCATGCTCTGGTGGATGTGTTACCTCTGGTGGAGTGAGGATGGGCTGTGGACGTAGTGGTAGAGGCAAGGGAGCGTCATGCTCAATAAAATAGGTCATGGTATCTGTGCCCTCACGCTATCCCTCCTCGTCGATGTGGATATTCTCGACGACTTTCTTGATGCCCTCACGTGGCCCTTGCCCAATAACAACCTCTGCTGGAGAGATTGTTTGCATACATGGGCATGTGCTCGGCTCATCATCCATCTGTGGCATGTAGTCTGGAGTTTGGTGATGGATGTAAGCCTCGGTGGTGTGTGTCTCAAGGGCGGTACCTGTATGGGGGAAGAGACACATATCAAAATTTTCAAATTGTAAATCATACGAGTTACCTTCTGTAGTGCAGGCTATCGATGATGTGTGAGACAAAGTCGCATGATCCCCAAAAGTAGATGTGGTAGTCGGAAATGGAAAATGGTGAGACCATCTGGTCTTGGGTTACCATGGAATCCTCCACCAATAACTCAAGAATAGATTTTTGAAATGGAAGCGAGGGTGATGGAATCGTTTGGCCTTGGGTTGCAAAAGAACTCTCCACTAACAACTCAAGATGGGATTTCGGTGGTGGGAATGGTAGTGGTGGTAGTAGAAGTGGTAATGGTGATGGTGGTGGGGTCCATTGGATTTGAGTTGCAAGGGAATTTTCCGGAAATATTTCAAGGCTCGATTTTGGTGGAGGAGGGGGTGTAATTTGGGGGTACGGAATGGAGGATTCTTGGTATATGTTATGGGTATATGAGTGTGGGTTGTAGGGATGGGCACTGAATTGGAAATTGATGGCCATATGTCCCTACATCCCACATGCTTCACAAACTGCGACAACCTGCGGAAAATTCTCATATCCTTCCTCTGAGCACCGTATGGTGTGTAGGCATCAAAATTTCCAATGTGCGATCCATCGGGCATCCACCTAATCTATATAATTCACCTGACAAACAAAAATTTTGGCTAAGCAAGCACTCAGTGGTACAAGGAATAACACAAATATATAATGGTGGTGGGGGAAAATTTTGATTATAATTATTTTTTATAAATTTTTATATGGCACGTAGTCTAATCGAACCAATCGAAAAAACTAATATCGATCAAATGCAACCTCCCTGGCAACAATGCCAAAAACTTGATATGAGTTTTAAAATTTGTAAACCGCAAGCGCACGGCTGTCGTCGTAGTGCTTTATGGGTCGTCCGCAGAGAGGTTGGATAATCGAGTACCAATTTCGGTGTAGGTTATTGTTAGCTACGTGGAATCAATCGATTGATCTATAACATTCATAGAATCACAGAGATACACAAGAAGAACAAGAATAACAATCAAAACAACAATAAAACGCAATTAAAAAAAGCAGTAAAATACTTATTTCATTGAATGCTCACAAAAGTTGTCAATTTTCGCTTACAATCCATGAGAAAAGCCATTTAAACTACTCTAGATCTATCCCTACTCCTAAAAACTGAGAAAAGGAGATCAAAAATGATGAAAAACGGCTCCAAAAGTCGGCCCCCCTCAAATCCGCACACAAAACCCTTATATAGGCCCTTAGGAACCCTAACGAGTCGGGAAAAACCCGACCCGAAATGGCCGCATGGATTATTCCACGCAGCCATGTGGAATTTCCAGCAGTGCAACGTCGTCTTGTAGAAAATATATAAAATCGCTCCGATCTCAGTAAAATACAAATAAATATGCGTTGGAGTCAAGATGAGATGATCTACCAAGGAAAAATAAGAAGTAGTGAATAAGACCATAGAGTTAAGAGCATATCTTCAGTTTTTGCGAGGGTTGTGCGCTCCATGTGGATTCTCCTCCACGCGGTTGCGTGGTATAGCCACGCGACCGCGTGGATCTCCTTTTCTTTGGCTTGGGCTAAGCTCTTCCATGTGACCACATTGTTCAAATCTAAACGGTCGCGTGAATCGAGTTAGAAATTTGGATTTATGCTGTCACGTCATTTGAGTTCAAACTGCCGCATCGTTCCTGTAGAAAGATGATTTTTAGGCCCAAAGATAGAGAGTTACGCGGTCGCGTCGCGCATCCTCAAATGGCCGTGTCGAATTGCTCATTCCCTCCTTTCAACGCGGTCACGTGGGACATTCCCACGCGGTCACGTCGAGTACTCTTGCTGCTTCCTTGGGCTCCTGTCGTAGCTCTCTTCCACGTGACCGCATGGGGTATCCAACGCGATCGCGTGGAGCTTGTTTCCTCCAATTTCTTCTCAATTTGATTCCATCGCCTCGCCTTGCTTGCTCCTTTCACTTTCTTGACTCTTTTTGATACCTTTTTGCCTTTTCCATGCTCTAAAATCCCGAATTCGTTCTCTTTCACCTGAAATGCAAATAATGGACCCAAGGAGCAAAAGGAAACAAAAACGGATAGAATATAATGAAACAGTGCATGAAATTAGGTGAAATACATATGAAGTGAGAGTAAAATATGTATATATAAACCACTCATCAAATACATTTCATATGAGACATGGGGAGATGACGATCACAATGCAATATGTGGCAATCATCACGGGCCAACCTATTGACGGGAGCCGCATTTATTGAAGTGGAAGATGACATACAACATGAGTAGATTTGATGGAGCGTTAACTAGGACAGGAATCCATGGAAAACCAAGGAGCCAAGGTAAAGCTTGCTTGGCTGCGTGAAAATTTTATGTAGTTGCTCGATGAAGCCACAAAAGGAGCTGATTCAGCAATATGCACAGGCGTACTTGCAACATATGGTCGGAACCTTATTGGTTACTGATCCAAGCAAAGGATCGGTGCAATTATGGTGGTTGGAGAAGCTGGAGCATTTTCAGGAGATTAGAGGGTATTCATATGGAAGTGCAGTGCTAGTACATATGTATTCTGAGTTAAGTAATGTGGCAACGATGCAAACATCGACTTTATATGTATGCAACACATTGTTGCAGGTATACCATTTTTTACTTCTGTAATACTGTGATGTTTATAGATATGTATTAAAAATAACTGACAAATTCATATTTACATGTATGGTCATGGGAGAGATTGCATATATGACAATCCACATACACACAAAATGGATGGGATGGAACAGTCCCCTTAGGGTGCAGGTGGAACGTGCCACGACCATTTCTTGAAACTCTCCAAGGGAACCTCGAAATGTATAGAAACGAGTTTGACTCGTTAGAGAGCACACATGTATGAATTTATAAACTTTGTATCATTATTTGAATTAATCATATATATATGTATATATTACGTCGTCTAATTATTTATTTCTGTCATTCATGTCTATTAGGTTATCTGGGAGCCATATGATGAGCGATTTAAGCATCTTCATCCTATATGTTTAGAAAATCACAGGATCTGGCATGCACGTGTACATTATTTTGCTAGGAGGATATGGAAATGCATGTACCAGACCGCGGTATGCAGCAATTTGGTTTAGCGCAGCACATCCCAGGCACGGTCCTAGTAACGCCGGTGAAGACATGTAGGACCCCTCAACTATGGGCCACTGCCATCGTGAGCCTCTCGTGACGTGGGATCACAGAGATGACTATGTCGTTGAGGTGGATCATGCAGTGTCGTTAAATGATTATATGCAATGGTTTTGGGGGGTCACCAAGCGATGGATATATACTAGGCAGGAGCCCTCGTTCTCGTACATACCACGTGGTCCCATCGAGTGCAAAATGGTAAATACTATAGTCATGCTGAAATTTTTAATTGTATTTGATTCTTAAATACTTAATTAACAATTTTTTTACAGTGTGATACATTACTTAACATCCACCATCAGGCAGAAATTGCATTACAAGAGGACCGACATCAGTCGCACATGATAGCCATTCAGCGTGTGGTCGAGGATGCGATGGGGCAGACATGGCATCGTCTAGAAGGAGCAGACACGAGTTATATTCGGCGATTTCATAGGAGGGATGTCACAGCAACTTTACAGCAGCAGTAGTAGCAGCCGGAATGGGATGACGCATGCCCGTCTCAAACGTAGCAGCATGCCAACATCAGAAACAGGGGATGAAGCTGGCACGTCACAACAGCATCATACACAACCACAAATGGTGTTGGGATTTCATAATCCCATGTTCACTTTCCTATTCTATTCCATATGATTTTGATGTGACAACTATTATTATTGCTACTCACTCTATCTATGCAGATATGCAGATTCCTAATATATCCACGCTTGGACAATAATCACTTGATAAGGAATCCCTGCACAAAGGCATCTCAAATACTCACATGAAGCTCAACATACATATCTACGGAAATCTACGGACTGATGTATTTTTTATATTTATAGATTTCAGAGCCTTGAATATGAAATCCATCTAAGTCCTAGGTTCCTAATAGCATATCCTACCAACCCTTTTTCAGACAAGTCAAAATTCACGTTTTTCTGTCTTAGTCGACTAAGGCAAACATTAGTCGACTAAACATTTTTTCTTCGAATTTTGGCCTGAAAATTTCTGAGTAGTCTTCAGTCAACTTCAGAAAGTTACCGTTAAAATTTCAGTCAAAAATTCCAAAGTTTGACTTTTAGTCGACTAAGCCTTCTTTAGTCGACTAATGAAGTTTTTGTGTCCGTTTTTTCTGAAACTTTCCAGACCGTTTCTGAACGGTAGGAAACTCCTTTTCCCCCCATTTTCCCTCAGAATAACTGCCCAAAAATACTATAAATAAGTGGGCATACCCTCTCTTTTCTTCACACAACTTTCTTCTCTCTTTCTTCCTAGAATTGTTGATTCTAAGCAATCTTGCCTTAGTTGCTCTTTTCTCATTTGTAAGAAGAAATCCATAGATTTCTCTCTTCTTATGAGAACGGAAGAACTTCAAGATTCTTAATCATAGATCTTTTGGAAATTGAAGTTTTCTTCCTTGAAGCAATTTTGATCTTTTTTCAACATCATTTTAGAAAGTTGTTTGTGTTCATAATTGTAAGAAGATATCGATTGATCTCTCTCTTCTTTTATGAACCAGAGAACTTCAAGTATTGTTCTTCATAACATATCTTTTATATCTTGAAGTTCATCTTCTAACACCATCCTTGAATTTCATTCTAAATTCATAACAAGGCTATAGGTGTTTTTCTATTTCTTATTTAACAGGTTTGAATCTCTTTTGAGATTGTACAAAGTTTGGGACACGGGGAGTGTCGCCATTTTTGTAAGTTTGCGCTTGCGGGGCAAGTGGTTATAGTGGATTGAAAATCTCTACGGGGTAGAGGACTGGAGTAGGATCACAAGGATCCGAACCAGGATAAATCTCTGTGTTTGCGTTTGATTTACATTTTCCACATTCTTTACTTTCTGCACATCTTAAGCAATTAGAAGTAACTCTTTAATTGCAACAGTTAATTTTTTAATATACACTATTCACCCCCCTCTAGTGTATTTGATCCTTACAGGCTAGAATTACATTTGGTATCAGAGCAAGGCTAAGATGGCAGCAAGTTCCTCAACATCAAACATGAACGCCGTTCCACACAACTACAATCAGCATCCTGAAGGGCACTCTCAAACTCGTCCTCCTCTATTTGATGGTTCAAATTATTCATATTGGAAAATACGAATGGAGATTCATCTCCAAAGTATGCATTATGAGATTTGGGACATCGTAGAGACAGGATATACAAAGCCTACAACACCTGTTGCTGATTGGACCACCAACGACAAAACTGCGAAGACCAACAACTCAAAGGCCATGAATGCTTTATTCTGTGCCATGGATAAACATGAGTTTAATCGAGTATCTCAGGCCAAAAGTGCTAAAGAGATTTGGCATATACTCGAGGTAACTCATGAAGGAACCAATAAAGTGAAGGAAACCAAGATTGCCTCTTTGGTTCATAAGTATGAGTTGTTCAAGATGCAAGACAAAGAGACGATTGGAGAAATGAACACCAGGTTCACTAACATTATTAATTCTCTTAATGCTCTTGGAAAAGTTTATTCTTCTCTTGATCAGGTACGCAAGATTCTCAAGGTACTCTCTCCAGAATGGCGTCCAAAGATCACTGCTATTGAGGAAGCCAATGATCTTTCCACATTAACAGTGGAAGATCTTATTGGTAACCTAATGGCTCATGAAGTCACACTACAAGATGAAAAAGAAGAATCAAATCAGAAGAAGAAAGTACTCGCCTTCAACACAACATCTGATAATGAAGATTCAGATGATGACATGGCATTCTTTGCAAAGAACTTCAGAAAGTTCTTTCAAAAAGGTAAGTATAATAATAAGTTTAAAAATACTGATTCTTCTCTTTGCTTTAATTGTAATAAGCCAGGACATATGAAGAAAGATTGTCCACTTCTCAAAGCAAAGTTCAAAACTTCCAACAACGATCAATCCAGAAGAGAAAGGAGGTTTGATAAGATGAAGAAAGCATTTGCAGCAACTTGGGATGAATCTTCAGATGATGAAGATGACAATAATGAAAATGCTAATATGTGTTTTATGGTACAAGATGAAGAAGAAGAGGTAAGTTCCTTTAATAATGAAGAATTATTAGAAGCATTAAAAGATCTTTATTCTCGTTTCAAAAAGTTGAATAATCAACATAAATCTTTGAAACAGAATAATGATAATCTCCTTATTAAATATCATGAATTATCTTCTTCTAAAAACACTACACCAAATTCCATACATATTGAGAATACATCTTCTCAAAATTTGGATCTTAGTAAAGAGAATGATATTCTCAAAACTAAGAATTTAGAACTTCATACACAAATATCCGAAATGGATAAAAATATTTCATCACTAAAGATGAAATACGATAAGATGTCTTCCAATGTTAATAAATTTAACAAAGGAAAGACAAATCTCGATGATTTGCTTAAAATTCAATATCCAGCAAATCATAGACAAGGATTGGGATATTCTCATAAGGATGCACCCAAGTCTTGTATCACTTCTTCCTCTTGTGGAAAAACAACTTTTGTTAAACCACAAAAGAAGAATCACGCATTCATTTACACGAAGAAAGTAAACACTTTTACTTCTTCTACACAAAGAAATGTTACTAACATTTCAAAAACAATTCCTAGGAAACATACTACAATTAGTATATGGGTTCCTAAGGATTCTTGTTTAAAAGATAGGAATAATTATATTTCTACTTACATGCATTCTATTGTTCATTCTAATGATTATATTAGAAAGCCAAATTCCACTTGGGTTTGGCTTCCAAAAATCTAATCCCAAGGACCCTCAAAAAGGGGTACCAATGCTTAATGTTTTATCTTTCAGGTACCTAAAAAGGAAAGATGGATTTTGGACAGTGGATGTTCAAAACATATGACGGGAAATATCAACTTGCTTTCTAACCTTATATATAAAGATGGAGGCACAGTTACCTTTGGTGACAACAAAAAGGGAAAAATCATATGCACTGGAACAGTTGGAAATGCAAATCAGCCTATCATTGAGAATGTTCACCTGGTTGACGGTTTGAAACATAACTTACTTTCCATTAGTCAATTATGCGATAAAAATTATAAAATAGTTTTTGAACAAAATGATTGCATCATTTATGATTCTGATATGTCATCTGTTTTATTCCGTGGTAAGCGTAAGAATAACATTTATATCTTATGCATGTCTATTACCACTAATAATCATTGTTTAATGATTACATTAGATGACACACTTTTATGGCATAAACGTTTTGGACACACAAATTTCAAAAATCTTGCACATATTTCAAAACACAAATTAGTAAATGGAATGCCAAATATTTCTTTCAAACACAAATATTTTTGTGATGCTTGTCAACAAGGAAAAATGCATAAATCTTCTTTTAAATCAAAGAGTATTATCTCAACAAAGAGACCATTAGAACTTCTACACTTAGATTTGTTTGGTCCTTCAAGAGTAGCCTCTTTGAATAGAAGTAGATATGCATTTGTCATTGTTGATGATTATTCTAGATATACTTGGGTTATATTCTTACAAAATAAGAATGATGCTTTTGAAGAATTTTCAATATTTTGTAAAAAGATACAAAAAATCAAATCCTCTAACATTGTCACTATTCATAGTGATCATGGGGGAGAATTTGAAAATGATTCTTTTACCAAGTTTTGTAATGAAAATGGCATTACACACAATTTTTCTTTTCCTCGTACCCCTCAACAAAATGGAGTAGTTGAAAGAAAAAATAGAACTTTACAAGAATGTGCTAGAACAATGCTTTGTGATAGTAATCTACCAAAATATTTTTGGGCAGAAGCTGTTGCAACTGCCTGCTACATTATGAATAAAGTTCTTATAAGGCCATTGCTTAATAAAACTTGTTTTGAATTATTTTTTAATCGCATTCCCCGTGTATCTTATTTTAAAGTGTTTGGATGTAAATGTTTCATTCTCAATACTAAAGATGCATTAGATAAATTTGATTCTAAATCTGATGAAGGTATTTTTGTTGGATACTCAACACGTAGCAAAGCCTACAGAGTATTTAACAAAAGAACTTCAACAGTTGAAGAATCTTTACATGTCACATTTGATGAAAATCCTTCATCTAATTCTCCCATCATCATTGATGATGAAGAGAACATATTACCTTTATCTAATTCTTTAGATAATATTAATCTTGATGAAATTGATGCTACTAAACCCTCTGTTGAGTCTGTTTCAGATAATGCAGATCTTCCTAAGGCATTTGCAGAAGTTCCAAACCATCCATCAGAATTAATCATTGGAGATATCACAGATGGAGTAAGAACTCGTCGTCAAATAGAACAAATGGCGCATTGTGCTTTCCTCTCAACCATTGAACCAAAGAACATCAATGAAGCATGCAAAGACAGTTCTTGGATCATTGCTATGCAGGAAGAACTCAATCAATTTCAGAGAAATGATGTTTGGGAATTAGTTCCCAGACCAACAGATCATTCAATTATTGGTACCAAGTGGGTATTCAAAAATAAATTGGATGAATCTGGTCAGGTAATTAGAAACAAGGCAAGATTGGTTGCACAAGGTTATAATCAAGAAGAAGGAATTGATTATGAAGAAACCTATGCACCAGTTGCTCGTCTTGAATCTATTAGAATGCTTTTATCATTTGCATGTTTTAAAGATTTTAAATTATTTCAAATGGATGTTAAAAGTGATTTTTTAAATGGTTTTCTTAAGGAGGAAGTTTATGTTGAACAACCTCCTGGTTTTACTCATGAGAATTTAGAAAATCATGTTTTCAAACTAAAGAAAGCTTTATATGGTCTTAAACAAGCACCTCGTGCTTGGTATGAAAGATTGAAAAATTTTCTTTTAAATTCTGGTTATAAAATTGGTAAAATTGATTCAACTTTGTTTATTAAAAATATAAAATCTGACATCATTATTATTCAAATATATGTTGACGATATTATATTTGGTTCTACTAATGAAACTCTTTGTTTAGATTTTTCTAAGATTATGCAGAAGGAATTTGAAATGAGTCATATGGGCGAACTCAACTACTTCCTTGGACTTCAAATCAAACAAATGAAGGAAGGTATCTTCATTCATCAATCAAAGTACGCCAAAGAACTCATCAAACGTTTTGGTTTAGAGACGTCTGCTGATAAACATACTCCAATGAGTACATCTACATCACTAGACAAAGATTTAAATGGTAAGAGTGTTGATCAACGTCTTTACAGAGGTATGATTGGCTCTTTACTTTATCTAACTGCTAGTAGACCAGATATTATGTTTTCAGTATGCTTGTGTGCACGTTTTCAGGCAGATCCTAAGATGTCACATCTTACTGCCGTAAAACGAATTATTAGATATGTTAAACACACGTCTGATTATGGTTTATTTTATCCTAAATCAAGCACATTTGATTTATTATCTTATAGTGACGCAGATTTTGCTGGTTGCAAATCAGACCGAAAAAGTACCAGTGGTACATGTCATTTTCTTGGACATGCATTGGTCTCATGGTTTAGCAAAAAGCAAAATTCTGTTTCATTATCTACCACAGAGGCAGAATATATTGCCGCTGGGTTAGCTTGTGCACAAATTTTATGGATGAAACAAACTATCTCAGATTATGGTATTGAGTGTTCCACATGTTCTATAATGTGTGATAACACTAGTGCAATTAATTTATCTAAGAATCCAGTTCATCATTCACGCACTAAGCATATAGATGTCCGTCATCACTTTTTAGATGATCATGTACAAAAAGGGGATATAGTTTTGAAATTCATTTCCACTGAACATCAGATTGCCGATATCTTAACTAAGCCTTTGAAAGAGGAGTCTTTCATCAAACTTCGAAGAGATCTAGGTATCATCAGTGAATCTGAATTTGCCATTTAATGTTTTACAATTTTAGTGAATTTTTGGAATTTTCTTATAATTTTTTGATAATAAATTTTCTTAGTCGACTAATGTTTTGTTTAATCGACTAATATATCCAGTTTTTTTACTTATCATTCGGTTTTATATATTTATTATTTCTTTCCCAACTATTAGGAATGTTCAGTAATTTCGAGTATCTTCTACACATTCATCTTTGTATGGCACTGTCTTTTCCTATAAACATTCGGTTTGTCTTTTCTACTATGAGACTTGATTTCAAAAATTAAATTTTTTTTACTTACCGCGTCCTGACATAAGGCTTTTTATGTTGGCTGCCTATCTTGTCTTGGAAACCACAAATTGCCTTTATAAATATCACCTTGGAAATTGGCATTTACAATTTCCTTTCCAAAGCACTCCAGGCCACGTGTCATGTTCTCATTCGGCCACCTCCTTGCCTAGAGATCCGAAATTCATCTCCCCTTGGAATGGGAACCCACATTTATTCCATCTTGGAGTTTTCAATTTTTTTTTATTATTGTTTTTCTTCTTGAAAAGTGTATTTGAACAACCCCATTCAATAGTTTGACCAACCTTCTTAAAAGCCTTCAATGAATCTCACCCACTACCGTACTTTCAAAGCCTATTTTTTTTAGTTTTCAAATTTTTTTATTATTATTTTTTTTATTTTAAATATCCGAACGGTTGCGCATTAGATTTTTTTCGGTTCCCTTAGTCGACTAACCAATCTATTAGCCGACTAACTCGGTTTTTTAAACCGTTTCCGATCTAACTTCCGTCTTTTCGCGTTTTCGTTTCTTCTTCCTCCCGCCTCTTCACATATTTTTGAAAACTTTTCAGTTCTCTCTCACCCATTCAGTTTCTCAAACTGCTCTCGAACTGATCATGGCACCCATTCACTTGGATAACTACTTCCACTATTGCCTATTTATTTTCGGAAATTACTCTCCATTTCTTTTATCCCAAACCGAACCCTCTCTTCATCCTCATCTTCTTCTCCGATGGCTCTCCCTCAATTTCGTGATGCCGCGGCCGAAAATCGCTTCCAAGCCTCCGCAAAAGCGAAATTCCATCCTGAGCGCTTCATCGATTACAATGCTCTTGCTTCCTTCAATATTCTCTCTATCCTATCCGCAGCCGGCCTCGAGAAGATCTGGGCACTCGGGAACAAGGAACCATACTACCCCCTTCTTGTCCGCGAATTCTACGCCAATCTCGAGCCGTGCGTCGTTGGTCGTGATACTCACATTCTCTCCCGTGTCAAGAATCTTCCAATTTGTCTAACTCTTCGTCGGATTTGTGAGTTGCTTGATCTTCCTCCACATTTTTCCGGTTCTCTCAATTTTACAATGACCGATCCTCGTATCCTAGCAAAAATCGCAACCCCTTGGGTCCATAAACTCTCTGCTGTTCATTTCCTCCCACCTGCTCGCCTCATCCTTAAGATTATAGTTTCCAATCTAATGCCGAAAGGCGGCTCCTTTAACTATCTTTCCAACGAATTGGAGCATTGCCTTTATGCGGTGATGGGCGGGTTACCTATTAACTGGGGTTTTGTGATCTTGCAATCCCTTCTTCGACCGGTTCAAACCCATATCTATCATCCTTCGTTCATCACTTTGGTACTTAAGATGTTTTGTGTTCCACTCGACGGAGAACTCGCCGTTTCCAATCCTTATAATATCAACATCATCACTTTGCACAATATGCATCTGGATCTTCCGGACCCTGAGGAATCCGATGCGGCCAATAGTGATGATGATGATGCCGACGAAGATCCCGAAGAAGACCCCGTAGAAGATCCCACTTCAGCCGATCCCGACTATACTCTGACCCAAAACACTTTCGGCCCCTCTTCCTCTACGCCTGGTTCATCCCGTGGTTTCCGTCGTTTTGTTAAGAAACAATGTGTCCACAAGTGTTTTCCAGAGTGTCGCACCAATCCTCGATCCTGTCCCCTAAAGACCCCACGGACATCCTCTACTCCTCGCCAAACTACCCAGTCTACCCTCCACGGTCTTCGCGAGGATGTTCGCTCTCTTCACGATACGGTCACTACCGGATTTAGGGACTTTCGGTCTGCCTTAACTGAACAAGCTCATGTGCTCGACCAAGTTCAACTCAACCAGAGCAAGCTTGTTTCTGCACTTGAGGCTTTGAATGTGGTTGCTCCAGAGGAAACACTCCCGTCGTAAATCGCGTCGCAATTCTCAGGACTATGGTTCTCCTTCCGGACGTTAGACCTTGCCGTTTGTTGTGGTTGATGTTTGTTAGTCGTCGGTGTTTGCTGTTTTGATGAATGTTGTGGTATTTTGTTTTTGGGTTGTAGGCCTTCGGGCTTTTGGTGATAGGCGTTGGCAACAATCTGTTTTATGGTTCTCAGTCGTAGTTGTTATAGGCCGTCGGGCCTTAGTACTGGGTATGTGGGAATGTATGTTTGCTAGTCCCTTTGTATCCTTCCTATATATGTTCTGTTTAGTAAAATCTGTTTGGTTATGTTTTGTGACACCTTTGTTCCGTTGTCTGTTCTGTTCTGTGTTATTATTTCTCTTAGTCGACTAACAAGTTCTCTAATCGACTAACATACTTTTTACCCCATCTTTTTGTCAATGACAAAGGGGGAGAATATTTAGGCACTTTTTAAGGGGGAGCATACATATTTGTCATCATAAACTAAGTTCATAAACTAAGTTCATAGAATTGAGTATGACACTTCACTTTTTATGACATATGATATGATATCTGCATATACCTGAATATGACACTTCATTTTTTATAAATATTTGTCATCATCAAAAAGGGGGAGAATGTTGGGATTTCATAATCCCATGTTCACTTTCCTATTCTATTCCATATGATTTTGATGTGACAACTATTATTATTGCTACTCACTCTATCTATGCAGATATGCAGATTCCTAATATATCCACGCTTGGACAATAATCACTTGATAAGGAATCCCTGCACAAAGGCATCTCAAATACTCACATGAAGCTCAACATACATATCTACGGAAATCTACGGACTGATGTATTTTTATATTTATAGATTTCAGAGCCTTGAATATGAAATCCATCTAAGTCCTAGGTTCCTAATAACATATCCTACCAACCCTTTTTCAGACAAGTCAAAATTCACGTTTTTCTGTCTTAGTCGACTAAGGCAAACATTAGTCGACTAAACATTTTTTCTTCGAATTTTGGCCTGAAAATTTCTGAGTAGTCTTCAGTCAACTTCAGAAAGTTACCGTTAAAATTTCAGTCAAAAATTCCAAAGTTTGACTTTTAGTCGACTAAGCCTTCTTTAGTCGACTAATGAAGTTTTTGTGTCCGTTTTTTCTGAAACTTTCCAGACCGTTTCTGAACGGTAGGAAACTCCTTTTCCCCCCATTTTCCCTCAGAATAACTGCCCAAAAATACTATAAATAAGTGGGCATACCCTCTCTTTTCTTTCACACAACTTTCTTCTCTCTTTCTTCCTAGAATTGTTGATTCTAAGCAATCTTGCCTTAGTTGCTCTTTTCTCATTTGTAAGAAGAAATCCATAGATTTCTCTCTTCTTATGAGAACGGAAGAACTTCAAGATTCTTAATCATAGATCTTTTGGAAATTGAAGTTTTCTTCCTTGAAGCAATTTTGATCTTTTTCAACATCATTTTAGAAAGTTGTTTGTGTTCATAATTGTAAGAAGATATCGATTGATCTCTCTCTTCTTTTATGAACCAGAGAACTTCAAGTATTGTTCTTCATAACATATCTTTTATATCTTGAAGTTCATCTTCTAACACCATCCTTGAATTTCATTCTAAATTCATAACAAGGCTATAGGTGTTTTTCTATTTCTTATTTAACAGGTTTGAATCTCTTTTGAGATTGTACAAAGTTTGGGACACGGGGAGTGTCGCCATTTTTGTAAGTTTGCGCTTGCGGGGCAAGTGGTTATAGTGGATTGAAAATCTCTACGGGGTAGAGGACTGGAGTAGGATCACAAGGATCCGAACCAGGATAAATCTCTGTGTTTGCGTTTGATTTACATTTTCCACATTCTTTACTTTCTGCACATCTTAAGCAATTAGAAGTAACTCTTTAATTGCAACGGTTAATTTTTAATATACACTATTCACCCCCCCCCCCCTCTAGTGTATTTGATCCTTATAGGCTAGAATTACAAATGGAAGGGGACATAGCAACACAACTAGCACAGTTGCGTACATACACACATCGTGCACGATCACCCCTGCACCGATATTGGCGGTCGTAGTTTTTAATTGTATATATAATGTTCTTGACATATCACATATACTGGGTGAGATGATATGTGTCATAAGTGTCATATGTGTGATATTGGATATATGTGATATATGATTGAGATAAGTGTGATATGAGTCATATGTCACATCTTCGTCTTCTTCCAATTTGTCAATGGCTTCCTCAACGAAGCAGTCATCCAAGGCTAATAGGAGAAAGACAGCTACCCAAGCGGCTCATGATGCTGTAAAGGAGCACGTAGTGGATATCACCATGTATAACCCACACTGCCATCAAATCAGTGTCAACATGGGTGATACATGGTGATATCAGGGATGTGCTCCTTTACAGCATTAGGGGCCGGTTAGATAGCTGTATTTCTCATGTTAGCCTTGGATGACTGCTTCATTGAGGAAGCCATTGATAGATTGGAAGAAGATGACGAGATGTGACATATGATTCATATCTGACGCATATCTCTCATATATCACATGTATCCAATATCATACATATGACACATATATCACATGGTGTGTGATATGTACTATATGTGATATATGTGATACATGGTGGGTGATTTGTAATATATGTGATTTGGTGTGAAATTCTAAGAGTTGCGAATTCGCTTTGAAATTTGTGTGAAGTTTTTATGTGAAATTTGTGTTGATAAATGTGAAATATGTGTTTATATATATATATATATGAAATGCATGTTGTTATATCTAATATGTGTTTATAAATGATATGTGGGTGTTATATGTGTAACTTGGAAACTGAGTGGAGCTCAGCTGCTGCCGAGTTCTCAGCATTAGGTGGGCTCTGTCTCAGTTACCAAGTTACATATATAACGCCCATAGAACTCAGCAAAATTTCATCACATAAAAACTCAAAATTCAATAAACACACATTTTCTTCATATCGCACATATCCCATCACACATTGTACAGCATATAACATCTCCTATAATCACAAAATTTAAACACAAATGTAAGTCTTCTATAAATTACATCAAAATCTCATAATTGATCTTCATTCCAATAAAGATAGCTTTCCAACATTGAAAGGAGTGGCATTTGCTTCTTCGGTCTTTCTTCATATGACACCACATATATTCATCAGGCACGGGTACCGCCTCTTTCATGTGACGAAGACCTATAATGATGGAATAGCATAAATTAATACCCAATTTATATGAAAAGTTATATAAATTATACTGATTTTAAAATGAACGTACGCTTGAGTGTGGGGAGGATTTTAGCATTGTGATTTGTAATGCCCAAGCTGATGACAGTTGCTACATTTATTTTGTCGGCTGCCCTCACGAGGAATATCCATGGCCCCATGAATCCTAGTCGAACGAGGTCAACCTGGATGTCTTCTTTCCGATGGGGGATTTATCATTGGACCATCTCAATCCTTCCAATAACGTTCATCGAGTATAGGGTGAAATTTTGGGCTATTTGAAAGGCAATATTTGTTCGCACTATACCATATAGAACAAAACTACCCCCATGATATGTTTGCATCATATTGCTGTCTGGACGTTGCGACGATCACATGGACACATGGCATGTGCTGAAGCATAGGAATATTACAAGTACAGATGTAACTTTCGCACTGTATCTTCACGGCGTACGCTTGCCCGTGCTTATCCAAAACCTGCCATTCATAATCACCAAATCGTGTGATGTAGCAAGTCCATGCAGTTTGCACACATGCCCCCAGAAGCTCATTTGTGTTTGTGGTGAAATTTGTACTCCACCCTATTCCGTCACGTCGACGATGGTAAAATATGTATTTAACATGTAAAAGGTTTTTGCAATCAACGCTTGTATTGGTAGTGCTCTTGCTCCTTTAAGAACACCGTTGAAGCTCTACAAACAATTGGTTGTTATGATACAATAGCGTTTCCCACCATCGTCATGCATAGCCCACCTTCTGGTCTTCCCTTCCAAGTCAGCAGAAATCCACTCATCTGCTGCAATGGACTCTGGTCTAATATTTACACTGTGTGCATTATATGTAAGAAATTCTGATGCATTACCCGCCCCCCAGAAGTTCCTTTCCAATAACATTGTTCGATACCCATTCGACTTGAAGTTTGCGATGATATGTCGAAGGCAATACCTATGGTGCCTATTTGTCGGCCATCCCTCCCGCAATGCTCTATGAATTCCTTTCATTCTATCGGAAATGAATGTAATGGTTAGGTGGCGATGAGCACTGGGTATATAGAAATATATATAGCTGAAAAACCACTTCAAATTTTCTTGGTTTTCAGCCCCCACAACAGCAAATACTAAAGTAAACAGCCCACCATTTGCATCCACTCCTGTGGCCACAAGTAAACAACCAGCATATTTCCCATACAGATGTGTGCCATCAATGCTCAGGACCGATCGACAATGCTTGAAATCTTCAATTGAAGATCCAATTGCCCAGAACACCCATGTAAACTCTGCCACTCCTGGCCCGAGAGTGTCGTATGTGATCTTGTAAACTGTTCCAGGATTGCTTTCTGCAATGGCCTCTAAAAACTGTGGTAGCCTCTAATAGGACTCCTCACAATCACCAAATATCCATGATATTTCTTTCGATCTAGCCCTCCATGCTTTTTGATATAAAATTCTAATTCTTAACATGGTGTGTACATCATCCTGGATTTCTGCCGGTGTCATATCAAGTTTTGTCTTCACCATTGGCATAATCAAGTTACTAATGAATTATTTTGTAGCTTTATTGTGATCTATATTCAAACTGGGATAATTGCATGTATGTTCTACACCAACTTTTGATATATTGAACCTCCCATTGGTTTTTTCCCCGCTGCTGCATGAATCTGCCATGGACAATTCCGACTCGTCTCATCTTGGGTATGCAGATTCATTTCAGAATTTAGGCCACATATCACAGAATAGAATGTCTTGTTTGACTTGATTGGGTTGACTGTAACATTGTGCTTGATGATTGTTATGGTTCGTATGACAACTTTAAATTTGTAAGCCGCATGCGCACGATGTAGTTGTAGCGATATATGGGTCGACCTCTGGGAGGCAGCTGTTGCTACTAATTTCTTTCTAAATCAATAGCTACGCAGTCAAGTATGAGAGGAAGGATAATGAGAACTAATATGTGTTGGATACAACGATCGATGACTTCATGTTTGATGATAACAAATGTGTGTGAACGATTTGATGTGTGTGCTAAGTGTTTTCAGGAGTGGCACGCTCGTAAATTCTCCAAATGAGACTTGGTCAAAGTGATGGAGATTAATGGCTACACATATTCAATGTGGACTTGGTCAAATCATGGTAAAGAGATGGAGAGAATCTCATTGGATTGATTGATTCATATTAATACGTGTTCATATAAATCCTATTTGCATTGGATGAAGATCAATTCAAATCTTATTCAAATCCCAAATACATTGCAATTCCCCCAGCATTAGGACTCCTATGCCGACCTACATCATAGCCTAGGGTTTCCTCTCTTGCCGCACCCAAAACCCTACCATCCCCTATATAAGTCTCTCATCCAAAGCAAAGCCGTAATCGCGGCATACAACAAGTTTTATTAAGGCCAAAATAATTTCCAAGCATCACCCTAAACCGCAATCAATTGGCCAATCTCCTATATCAAGCAAAGATCAACACAACCAAGCATCCCCCAAGCCGCAGGCATCTACATCTCAAAACAACAGTGCCACAAGCTCTTAAGGGCAAGCAAAAGTAAACTCAGCCGCAAACATTGACCTTTTATTCAACAAAGCCTACAATTTGCAAAACATCTCTTTAACTTCAAGTTCCAA
Organism: Scilla litardierei; assembly: GCA_030789695.1. Taxonomy (NCBI): domain Eukaryota; kingdom Viridiplantae; phylum Streptophyta; class Magnoliopsida; order Asparagales; family Asparagaceae; genus Scilla; species Scilla litardierei. The sequence continues at coordinate 101,122,459 of CM061130.1, read as the reverse complement.
GATAAGTAAAGGTGCAGTCGCAAGTCTTGACTCTCCTCAAATTCTCAAGCGACTATCATGCCATCAACTAGAGCTCTCGCACATGCCAATGCTGACCGAGCTGCTTGCCTAATCATTTTGCTTGCCGACCATCCTTCTTGCTTGCCGAACTAGGATGCCGACCAGAGGAAGCTCCTGCCACATCAATGTGCAGACCCATGTGCTGATTGTCGACCCAGTCTGTCGACCGTGACTTTGGGCTGTCAACCAAAGAACTCCTTGCGCCATCATCTAGCTATCGACCGAGTCATCCATTGGGCCAAGCTTACTTGTCGATCGACCATACTGAAGAGATGACCTATTGCCGACCCATTGCAGCAGCAAGCTCTTGCATATTGCCGACCTATAGAAAGGAGGAGCCAAGCACCATACCGACCTATTGACTTGAGTGCCATCAAGCCAATCATCCATAGCCGACCCATCCAAGTGCCATCAAGCAAAGCTGCAAGCATCTACAAAGGGGAGGAGCCGCAACTTGAGTTGCACATCGAGACGTGACGACGACGACTTGTCAGATTTAGATCTGACCCGTGCTGATCGACAGGGACGACTACACCATTCACTAAGCTATTCTAAACTCTATTTATTTATCTTTATGATTTTGTGTATAGATCTCTATAGGGGAAACTTTTACCATACTTGTTTTGAGGTCTTGTCTAGTGTGGTACTAGACAAGAGGGACTTGACTAGTTGGGGCTCGTCAATAGAAAGCTTATACTAGGATTAGTTTTGTTTAGCACCGGTGGAGTACAGGTACTGAGAGCCAGGTGAGTGTAGAGACGTCGGTGCTCTAGCTACATGTTGTACCAGTAATATTATTAATCTAATATCTGCTTTGGAGGTTGGACGTAGGTCGTGGGGATGACCGAACTAGTGTAAATCTGCTGTGTACTCTGTGATTACTTATTATTTACTCTGCATCTGATATAACTTCATGTGATTGCTCGTGGGTTGCACGAGAATTTTTATTAGCATATTCACCCTCTCCCCTCTAGGCTTATATCCAGATCCAATAATAGGAAATGTAAATAATAAAAAACTCTAGGGTCTGTATATCCCCACCATTGGACTAAACTGGGATTGATTAGTGTTAATCGATTGTTGAGTTCATGAGGTTTGTGAGAGATCGTCTAATCTAAGGGTATTCTCTCACCCCCTACTCTCGTGGCACAAGATGAGATATCCCCTTATATCAACCCTATCTCACACTCTCGCGGCACATGATAATACTACCTAACCCGTATCGATACCGATGCTAATCATGCATCGATATACGTTAGATGCATGACGTCTGACGAATGTCCCCAATCTTCCTCCATGCCACTCTTATGGATTAGGATTCGGATCTATGTTAAGAGGGCTCTAAATCAAATACCGATGCTAATCATGCATTCGATAGTATCGATCAATGTAATTGAAAACCCTAGATTAACCCCGCGGCTAATCGTGAATTAATCTAATTACCCATGAAGGAAAATTCGATCTACATTGATAATAATCATCCTAATATACCCCTCTTCCTCAATTACTTAACAATTTGTTATCAATTCCTCAATCCGTTGTTTAATCCAATGGGTTTCAAACCATTGGCCCTAGATGAATCACTACTCACGATCCATGGAATTATATATGATGGAAATCATCAAAACAACATTCATTGCAATGGGTAATGGCAAGAGATTCAATAATAAACCAATCCATAATTACAAAGTGCAACAATAGATGGATTACTATTCAAAAATCTAATTAAAAACAAAGAGAACAATCAAAACTATCAAAGTAAAGGAGTTTGTACACCTGATTATTCTCCAAAAAGCTGGAAAAAGTCTGCAAAAAGCGTCCAAAAAGGGATCCTCTACGCAGAGAGGACTCAAAAATCTTTTATACCCCTCAAAAATATCCAAAACTACCTCTTGACGGCGCCCACTCAGGCCCCAAAACCTAGGAAGTCGCAGCCACGTCAAGAGTGACGCGGTCGTGTGGTCTAAAGTGTGTAAACATGGCCCTAGTAGCTTCAGGTGACACGGTCGTGTGGTTAGCCCAAGCGACTGCATCGTCTAGGGCTTCTCTGCTCCAAAAGTCGTCTAAAACGACCGCGTGGATCATCTGTTTGGCTTCATCTCAGCATGGGAGGATGCGACTGCGTCATCTCTAATGACTCGACTGTGAGTCTGGGTTCTTATCTTCCTTCAGCTTGCACGACGCAGCCGTTCAGCTTCTAGGAATGCGACCGCGTGGCTTCAGAATGTGTCTCTTCTCAGCTCCTCCACATGGTCGTTTGGCTCCGATGACACAACGGCGTGGCCTCGACTCTCTTGGTTGCTTGGGTGTCATGGTCGATGCGGTCGCATGGCTTGGCTCATGCGACAGTGTGCGTCATTTTTCAACTCATTTCTCCTCATTTGGCTTCCCGATTGCTTCTTGATCCATTTCATCCTCTTTTCTCCATGTTTTGATCCCAAAATTTCCGATTTCTCCTGCAACACATGAGAAATACCAAAAAGCGTAAAATGAAACAAAAACAGAGAAAATGGGGTGAAACGGGGGATGAAATGGTATGAAATGATATGAAATGCAAATGAAAAGAGTGTAAAATATGTGTAATAATGGCACACATTAATGATCCACTCTGTTATTGTTTTAATCAAGTTTGTCTTTGTTTCAAAAAGATCACCGAATTTAAACACTTCGTCATCCCTATAAATTCTTTGCTCTTCCATACACCCTTCTAGAGTATTTCTCATAACTGTTGCAGTTACCCATTGATCCTCTTCCGCTTCATCTGGCAATGGATCTTCAAATGCTACATTTGTGTTTGCAGCTACGGATGATTGTATCCATGTGGTATCATATTCGTTTAAATATGTAGTGTAATGAATACTACATCTCTTGGACCGTCATGGTCGTTGTTATCGGTGTCATCACTATCTTCAGCCTCATGTCTCGCCATAGAAGTGGATGCTCCAACATGGGGTCGTATGCAAATATCTTCAGGCATCACATTCGACTGATTGGGCATCGATTCCGGTACACATGGGCCTTGCATGTATGTTGAGTATGTTCCTTGCCCCATAACATTCTACCTGTTAAGGACATATGAAAACATGTATTACCTTAGAAATTCTCATTTATAATTTTTAATGCCAAAATTGACATCAACGGTGATTGGGCTGATGTGGACTCCCTTGCTGAAGTGGATCATCGTCAGCGATTGAAACGGGACACTCGGTGGGTAGAACAAGGGTCGATGGTGATTAGGATGCGGATGAAATACTGAAGCTCAAACGGTCATGTAGTAGAGTACAATGACCCTTCGATCTTTTAGTAAGGTCGAACCTTGATCAACGGTTCACATAAGTAGTCGTTTGACCCTCATATTAGGTTGTGCCACGATCTTCCTGTACCACAAAGGAACGTCAGGGAAGTCAGATCTGGGTTCCAACGTAAATCCCATCCAATGCTTAAGTTAGAACATGAACTTACGAGATGGCTCAGGGCTGTCGAGATCGACCTAAGATGTTCGTCTCGAGTCAGTCTCCACAAGCTATTTGGAGGAAGAATTATAAAGTGGAAAATAGAATGTCAGAGTATTAGGTCTTTCGTACCTTGGGAGTCTGAACCTTTCTCACGTTATCTCTTCACCTATTTATATTTGATGATGATTGTCCATATCACATAACTGTTCCTCGTTAATTATGGCGGGATCTTCTCCTAGATTGTTGTTAACGGCCACGCATTTACTCGATCTCCATTAACCATTGCCATGTAATCAACTAAGCCTTAACGGTCGAATGAGCTGTTTCATTGACTAACTATTTACTCACCTCCTGCTGGCGGGTTTCGGGTTATTGGGCCGAGGCCTAAGCCTTTAAATGGGCCTCTTTATATTCTCCCTGCTTTGTGGGCCATATCCGTGCATCAACAATAGCCCACATCATTCATGCTCAAGAAAAAAGTCGATTAAGACTGAATGATGTAAGGTCATATTAAATGGGTACGGTAGTCGAAGCTTGCTTGTTTGTTTTATGCTGCCAAAACCCTTCACTTTTAATTTTGATGCTCACCGTGTTATATCAAGGTCGGACACTTGTCGTTCATCGAATGGGTGCCTTTGATTCAACTTAGGCTTGTAAACATAAATGGGGGAATGGAAGACAAAGAGACTTACTTGCTTCGGCCCCAAAATTTCGAAAGCTTGTCTTTGTTATTGCTTCCATTGGAGATCACTTGACTTTGCTAAGGTAGCTCCCTTCCTCCATTTAGGTTTCTTTTTAGTTCTCATGGCAGGGGCCGCCTTTGAGGATCAAAGAACCATCTTATGAGGAAATTATGTGGCGTCTTCGACCTTTCCAATACGTCTTGGTTCGTGGTAAGGGGAAAGGGATTCGCATGGAACCCAGATTCTCCATTGCTAGGCTTGATGAGAAATCAAAAGTTCCTTGAGAGATTCTGAACAAGGCTCCAGAGCTCTTTTTTGATCTGACTGCTAAGATCTGGTTAGATAATCTGTATCCCCCTTATAGGGTTAGGATTCCAGACCTAAACGAGAGAATTTGATTCCCTTGGAAGGATGAAATTGGAGTATACTTGAAATCTTTCACTTTGGTCTTCGATTTCCTCTCCACCCCTTTATGATTGAGGTTTTGAGTTTTTTGGAAATCCCCCTCTATCAGCTTGTGCCTCAGGCCCTTTCTCCTATGGCTTGCTTCACCATGCTTTGTGAGTGATATGTCCATATTTTACATCTATTTATTGCATCATTGCATGTCATATTCGCCTCCAAAATCCACATGTTCATACATTATCGTGTTTCTAACATCATATTCGAGTTTTGTATAACTTTATGGATTTTCAGGAGTTTTGGAGTGAATTGGAGCTATTTTAGGACATGGACACATCCGGTACGTCCGGGACGTCATTGGCAAGGCTCCATGAGAGTTCGCCAAGGCAAGGAAGAAGATTGGAGGAGAGGAGGAGAAGAGATCAAGAGATGGACACTTCATCTTCGGTTTCCCAAGTGACTCGACCGAGTAGCCCAGCTACTCGGCCGAGCTGACACGCAGAATTTGCAAGGAAATGGCCATGCCCCACTCGACCAAGCTGACAGCCAGCTCGACCCGAGCTGTATCAAACAGCGCGACTATTTTGGGCCATTCTCCAAGGCACTGTAGCTCGACCGAGCAGTTCACTTACTCGACCCGAGTCGTCATCAGACAGAGCAGCATTTTGGAGAAGCTTCAGACCTACTGTAGCTCGATTAAATGGATGGGCTACACGACCAAGTAGCCCGTATCAGGCATAGCAGAAGCGGTAGCAAGCAGCAGCCTTATATCAGCTCGATCGAGCAGGCGCCGCTACTCGACAGAGTTGGGCGACGCAACCAGTCAAGTTGGTGGGCCCAAGTATCCAGATTTTCTGAGATTTTGTGGGGTCCATCCCCCTTGTATATAAGTACAATTTTTACCCTATTTGCAGGGAGACTAGACTTTTAGTATTTTCCTTGGTTTTAATTAGATTTTTTAGATCTAGAGAATTTGTGTACCATTGCTAATTTGTAGAGACTAAAGCTTGGATTTTTATTGATCTTTATTGTGTGGAATCTTTATATTCTTAATTCTCTTTGGTTTGCTATTGCTCTACGATGCATTGGTACGATTCTCTAAACTTTCTATTGTTTTTTATGTTTTCTATTGCCGAGATGAATTCCTTTGCATCCATTGAATCTTTTATTGCTTTTGCTATGATCCATGAGTAGTTCTATCTAGGGCTAATGGATTAGCCCTAAGATCTTAGGATTTAGATGTAAAGTTAGGATTTTTTTTAGGTTGCGTTGGCATAAAAGGGACGTGTTTTGGTCGATCTAGCCAAATTTGTAGGAGATCTTATACTGAGATCGTGACCACAGTCGGTGGAAGCGATTAGCTTAAGGAGTATCCTATAGATTTAATTAGGGAGTTAGTGAGTTCAATTAGGGCATGTGTCGCCTATCGTGAGAGCGGGGTGATCACACGTGCCTTGACGGGATCCACCGATGTCCTATATTACTAATTAACGGCTACTGTAATTGTGTCAATAAGAGCCACCAAAACACCTCGAAGCTCTAATCCACGAGAGTGGCATGAGTTGAGATCATGCTATCCACGAGAGTGTCATGAACATTGTCGATTCTTAATGCACGAATCGTGTGTGCCTATCGCGAAAGCGAGGTATAGTACGTAATATGTTAGATTTATGGCGCTTAGAGTCATGAGTTCTACATCTTAGATGTGACAATCCCTAATAAAGCCAATGCAACATAAGAGTCCTAGCCTAGCATCGACATCTGATGATCCTAGTGGTGAGTCCTAATGCCCTAGTCTTTTATTATTGATTACAATCTCACAATAAACAATCTCTTGAAACCGACTGCTGCCTCTATTCTAAGATCTAGAAATCACCCAAGATAATAACGTCACTTACCTCTCTGTGGGATCTATATCTTTTATACTATTACTTGACACCGTACACTTGTGTTAGGTACCGGGAATTCGCACTGGGATACATCTAGCCCTCGGCATTCGTGCATGTGCTAGGTGGGTTTAAGTGTTGGTTTCGAGAGCATCAAGTTTTTGGCGCCGTTACCAGGGAGGTAACTGTGTTACTTGGGTTATTCCTTTATCGACGAATTTGTTAGCAGATCTTATCATCTCTATCTTTCCGCATTTACTTTGCTACTGACGGTATTTCTGTGAGTTTTTGTTGTGCGTGAACACTCGCCTGGGGGGGTCTTGACAAAGAATTATTATTTGACCCCGAGATTGAAAAGACCGCAAGAAGACTCAGAGCATTAAAGAGGAGCCAGACATTTATTAATCCAATGGCAGAGGGTCATGTTACTCATCTATGTACAGGGTCCATTCGAGACCACATGAAGCCAAAATTTTGCAGTACGTCTTCCATCTTGAGGCCGCAACTGACATCAGGAAGCTTTGAGCTAAAGACTAGGTTGATCAACCTGATGCAGCAAGACCCCTTTCATAGGCATCCACATGAGAACCCAAATCATCACATAGACCTCTTTCTGGCGAAGTGCGACACCTTCCAGGCCAAAGACGTGAGTAAAGATGCTATTAAGCTAAGACTATTTCCGTTCACTCTGAGGGACAAGGCCTCTTACTGGTTGCGAGCTCATCCCTCAAACACCTTCACGACTTAGGAGCAGTTGTCTCTAGCTTTTGTGGACAAGTTCTATCCACCGTCCAAAACGGTAAGGATTCGAGGGGAAATCACTAATTTCAAACAATTGCCACATGAGTCGCTATATGATGTTTGGGAGAGATGTAAGGACCTGCAGCATCAATGCCCGTACCATGGAGTCTCGAATTGGGATCTTATTCAGAATTTCTACAATATGCTCCAACCGGGTACGAAGATGATTATAGACGCCACCGCTCAAGGTGCTTTTTTGGATAAGCTACCTGAGGAGGCCATATCTTTGCTGGAACAAATGGCCTTCAACAACCAACGGTGGAGCGATGAACGATCAAATGTCAAGGGTCCCGAGTTGAAAGTAGCTACAAACCAAGATGGGCCACTTGAGACTTTATGCAAGCAGGTAGAAAGGATTGAACAAAGGATTCTATCCCCCCCACTCCTAGAGCTCCGGTTTATATCTCATATGAGGACTACACCGAGTAAAGGTACGACCCATTAGAAGGTTCCTGCGAGAGAACGGATGTACGGTTGCAACAAGTCCAATACGTGCAAGGAGATAGAGAAATCAATGGCAACATCCGGCGGCGAGAAATCACCCCGGATTATCATATGGGAATCCGAATTGAGCATTGCAACCTCCACAACAACAAAGGCCACCACCTCCGCCTCCTCAACAACAACACTATGGGTTTAGACCATCTGGGCCTTATAGACCACCGGGATATTCCAACCGCCCGCCACAGCAACAATACCAATCGACGGCCCCGAGACCCAATTTAGAGGCGGCCTTGGATGCATTCATTAGTGGGCAAACGAAGATCAATAGTGAGAATGCGGCACAATTTAGGAATCTTAATGCCTCCGTTGACGAGCTAAATGCCCAAATGTCATAACTCATGAAGACTCAAGGGAGATTACCTTTTCAGCCTGAGCCTAATCCTAGAGCCCAAGTCAACATAGTGGTCACAGTCACCATGAGGGGAGGAAAGATTACCGACAATATCATGGTGCCGGTTTCTACCAAGGTGGGCCAAAAATCAACCACTCATGTGCAAGATGGAGACACTACAATTTCAGCCCCTATTGTGGCAAAGGACGTGGAGCAAGCTACAATTGAGCCCAATGCTATTGGAGAGAGGGAGGCTTCGCCTTCCAAATTGCCTACTACCACTACGACACCGACGGACACTATTACTTCCAGCAAGTCCATTCCAAATGATGCCGCTAGAGACAAGGCAATCTGACCTCTACCACCATATCCTCAAAGGTTAGCCATGGCAAAATTGGAGAAGAAGTATGCCAAGTTCTCCAAGCTTCTCAAGGGAATCCAATTGAACATCCCCTTTATGGATGCTATCTCGGAAATCCCCACCTGTGCTAAGTTCTTGAAGGATCATATTACAGGGAAGCGTAAGCAACATGAGATGAAGCTCTTGGACAATTCCACCTCCGTTATCAAGAAACATCTACCAAAGAAGTTGCTGGATCCCAGGAGTTTCACATTTCCGTGCTCCGTTGGTGGCACCCCCATTAGTAGAGCTTTGATCTACTTAGGAGTGACCATTAGTTTGATGTCGTTTACCATCTTTAAGAGGCTAAATACGGGGACGGAACTTGAGCTGACTGACATGAGCATCCAATTGGCGGACCATTCTATCACATATGCGGTGGGCATAGCATGCGACATCATATTGCAAATACCGCCCAGGTTATGCATGCCGGTAGACTTTGTGGTTATGGACATACCGGAGAAGGGTAGTTCACAAATCATATTGGAGCATCCATTCATGGCGACGGCCGGAGTATTAATTGACGTCTATGAGGGGACGCTATCTTTGAAAGTGGGCAACATCGATGTCAAATTCTGCTTACAAAAGCAGACGAGGGACCACTCTCCACAAGAGTATGCGGGCTATCTTGAGCTCTTGGAGGACGAGGCTATGAATGAATACACAATGGAAGAAATATTCAAAGATCCCGTGAGAACAAGCCTAAATGACGATAGTGACGTCGTATACAACAAGGCGATGGCCGCCTACTTACAAGCTCTAGACGAGGAGCCGCCCGGCAAACCCTTGCACCATCAAGAATAGGGGGCTACAATCTTTTTGGCCGAGGAAGGCCAACGAGGAGAGTCGCACCAAATACCATCGCACGGAATCATTGGGAAGCACGACGAGCGCATTTCGTATGCGCCCAATATCCCCCACCATTGATTGAATACCTTGAGGGAGTCGAGCTTACAACTTAAAACAAGCGCTTATCGGGAGGCAACCCGATTTTCTTCCCTTTAGTTCTATTTTTTCTTTTTGTTCTTCTTTCTTCCATTCACAAACCAAAACAAATACGTTTTTAATTCTAGAAAAATATAAAATTTTGATGAGTTAGTCCTTTTACAGGTTGAACAATGAGGAGAGCGTGCCAAACGATGAAAAGAAGTAGAAGAAACGAGAGGAGAGTACCAAAGCAGAATACATAGCATGGAGGGTCAGGAGAGGCCACTCGACCGAGTAGCTACCCTACTCGGTAGAGCTACAGAGAGCTGGTGGAGTAGGTCAAAAGTCGCTCTGGAAATCAATTATGACTCGACCGAGTAGTTGCCTGCTCAGTCGAGCTACAGGAGGAGTCCAAAAGTGCTAAAAGGGTGCTCTGGAAAGCTTAATGGACTCGACAGAGTAGCTTTCCTACTCGGTCGAGCTACAGTGAGAGCAAAAGAGAACTGATTCATCACTCTGTTTCAATTCAGCTCGACCGAGCTGAGTAAGCAGCTCGATCGAGTGCTAGGGAGTATATTTGGATTTTAATTTTCAAATATTCATATCTTTTTCACTTAGCCGAGTAGCTATCGCTGCTCGACCGAGCGGTGACTATTATCGATGGGGCCACAACTTAAATCTGAGCCGAGCTCTGTTTATATAAACCCAGCACGACTCGGGCTTAAGCCCTAATTCTATTCGAAATCTCCAAACCCAGCACCTGAACTCCCCTAACATTTGCCCTAACCCTTTACTCGTTATGACGACCGTCGCTGCCGCCGCCTGCGCCACCCGAGTACCGACGGCGCCACTGCTCGGTCCACCCTCTCTCTCTCTCTCTCTATCTCTCTCCTCTCTCTCTCTCCTCTCTCTCTCTCTCTCTCTCTCTCTCTCTCTCTCTCTCTCTTCATCTCCGCCCGTCCTGATCACCGACACCGAAGCACCGTCGTGCTTGGCCCGAGCACCGCCGCGCCCAGCTGCTCGGTCCGACCACCCACCACCTATCTCTCCACCCTTCTTCTTCCCCATTCTCTCCTTATGTCTCTCAATCTCCTCATTTTCCCCAAATTCAAACCACATTCTCAAACTCTTTCTAATTAAGAACCCTAAACCTATTTAATTTCTTAATTGCCTACTAAAATCATCTTCTTATCTTATTGCATGTACATTTGGAGCTCTTCGAGGAGGAGCTTGGTTTGGACTAGCTTGGTGGATCGCTTTGGTCTGAGGCTTCGCACGTGCACACTCCTCATCTGCTTTCACAGCGACTTACGATATCGGTATACTCCTTCCAATTATTATTTTCATTACCATATATTGTTCTCAAATTGCTAGCCCCACTATTGCACGATACCTCCTGCACTTAGTCCTAGGAAGCCTCCGGCCAAGAAGAGGAAGGCCAGCACCCCCGGAGCCTCCTCTTCTTGGCCGGCACGCCGCCCATGCCGTCGTTCACCCACACCCGAGGAGTACTTGGGCAATTTGTCGTCCTCATCCGACTCATCCCAATCCATATCCCTCACGCCTCTAGCGATAGAGGCCCCACACATCCCATGCACTACCGCTCTACCTATCCCCACTACCGCACCTCCACCCCGTCCATTTCCTCCACCACCCACCCTGAGGACGTATGATATTGTCTTCAGGGATGACGCTCACCGCGAGCGTTTCGTTGCCATTTCCCACCGCACCATCGTCCCTACCCGATTCATCCATATTCCCACCCTCCAGAGCCTTGGCATCCTTCAAGGTGTCCATAGGCTCTACCAGGTCATAGGTTTTGACCGCCTTCTTGCCACCCACGTGCGCACCTACACGCGTCTCACTCTCGAGGTACTGAGCTCCTTCGCCAAAGAGGGTGCTGGCATTTGCTTCAGGCTGCTTGACCGCGACGTAGTGGTCACGAATGCCATGATCCGTGCCAACTTCCGTTTTCTCGCCATCCCCGACCCTACCCTCGCCTACCACCTAGACTATGAGCTCACCACATTCGATGTCGATCAGTTCTGGCATCGCATTATTGATCTAAGAGGATATCACCCTAGTAGGGCTAAGTCCTCTTGTGTAGTCCACCCATGTCTCTGCTACACCCAGCGCCACCTCGCCACCACCCTTTTCTCCCGGCCAGAGGTCGGGACACTCTCCTGGCCTGAGCTTTCCCATCTTATGGGGATGACTCGACTTCTGTGCCGCCACCCCGACGGTTCTCCACACACATTCCTTCTCTCTGACGCATCACACTGGCTGTGTCACCACCTCATCCAAATAGCCCACGCCACCACCGATATCTGCTGCGGAGGATTTTTCACCATTTTCTTCTCCATGCTCGGCCTTGAACTTCCTGCAGGTCTGGAGATACCCACCGGGCATATACACCTGACGTTGGACGTGCTTACCCGCATGTCCATCATCAGGCCACACGGTGAGTGTCACTGGATCTACCTACTAGGCGTCCATTAAGAGCAGCACCTATACCTGCCCCGCCCCGATCTCACCCGTGTAGAGCCAGTCATGCTTGACTGGCTCATTCCCCGCATTTTTCCGATTCCTCCCATCCGCAATCTTGAGCCCCTAGGAGGACCAGTCGGCAATGACGACGAAGACTGGGTGCTCAGCTCCGATGAGGAGGAGCCTAAAATAGCTGATATCCTAGCCGTCGTGCCACCTCGCACTTCTGTCCCCACTTCTATCAGTGCGAGCATCACTTCCACCACCACCACCATAGAGACCTCTGGGGCTGTCCACACCTTTTCCCCGAGGTCACTACTTATGTTTTCGTCGTGCCCGGACCGGAGGGCACTTCTGTCTCTGTTTCTCCTGAGCCTACCGATACACCCATTTCGGAGACTGTTTCTACCAGCACACTTCCAGCACCTGTGGACCTCCTCCCTTCCCTTCCTACCACTTTAGGGTCCACGGTCACTCTTCCTGGCACCACTTCTGCACCAGCATCAGCGGTATTTTTTGATAGCGTCCTGGTGTCTGTCACCACTTCTGTTGCCACAACGTCTCCCTTTTCTGATGCTATTGTTGCTTCTACTTCTGCACCAGATCTCGAATCCATTCCACTCCCAGCTTCTTCAGCCGAGATCCCTGCTAGACCACCCTACCCTGACTTTCAGTTCAGACCCCGTGGATCAGTTTCACGAGGACATGCTACGAGAGTGGTTTCTAGCAGTTCGCGCCCACCTCCTAGTTCCCGCACCACTGCCGCACATCTTACTACGGTGGAGACGAGGTCGTTAGCTTGAGGTGTGTCTTTGACACCCTCATGAGCTCGGTCGTCGCCTTTTAGCAGTCAGTGGAGCGAGACCTCACCGCCATTCTCAATATTCTTAGGCACCAGCATGTACTCACTGTTATACTTGCACATGCCCCTCCTCTTAGGCCAAAACCCGTTCCTCCTGTCACTACTACACCGCTCACTATGCCCCATTCTCAAGCTTCTACAGGGCCTGTCACTTTTTCTGTTGAGTCGGTTGAACCACTGGTGGACTCTTCTGTTGTTAACACACCCATTCTCGCACTTGTCGACACACTAGCTGTTCCACTTTCTTCTGAGCCATTTGCACGATCTGTTGACCTGTCGGTCAACACACTAGTCGAGCATCCACCTGTTGTGCCTGATGTTCCTATTCCTAGTCCTCAGCAGTAGGACCCATCACCACCTCCAAAGAGTGGTGCCACTGCTTGATCGTTATATTATTTTTGCTCCTACCCCCTTATATTTTGTGCACATATGTCTCTTTGGGGCCCAATTCTCTCATAGCTTGGGGGAGGACCCATATTGCACCACTAGTATATATACACCATGTTGCATTTGCATATATTCCAATCGCATCATGTCATCATTTGCATCATATGCCTGCTTGTCCATATTTTTGTATCTTAGGCATTAGGTCATGCACTTGCATTTTTCCTTTTATTTGTATAGTTTCTTTTTCTTTTTTTCTCATTTCATTTATTTTTCCCTTTTATTTTCCACCCACCCACCCTAGAGTCATTTTCACGTCTTTCACGTGTGTTCTCAGCAGTGAGGACACTGCTGTGTTTAGCTTGGAGGATGAGCGCTATCGCTTTTTATTTTCATTTTTTATACTTCCTTTCATTTTACACCTTTTTATTTTTCATTTTTGCCCATTTTTTCCACCATTTTCTCTTTTTCCATTTAGCATCATATTTTCCATGTTTCAGTGTGCTTGTACGCTTGCTTTTATTTTATTTTCTCCGCTTTTCTCTTCCCACCATTGTTAGATATTTTCCGAACGATGATATCTCTCTTAGCTTTAGTAGTTATCATGATGCTTGTATCTTTTGCCATGCTATTTAGAATATTTCAGTGTCTTGCTATCTATATGATTGCATATATGTTTCTTTTGATGATTTCTCTATATGAATGCATGAAATGAATTGAAACTGAATGTTGCAATAGTATCTAGTATGCTCTTGTTGGAAATGCACCAAGATTCACGCATCATTAGAATACCTGAAGCATCTACCTTGTTATCTTATTCGCTTTTCTATTGCATGCATGCTATGATATTATGCCTTACCGCTTGTGTCACGCCCCGCTTCCCAAAAACGTGGAGGCGAAGCGTGAGAAGGTCCGCTCAGACTTGAAGCTACAAAGCTGCAAGTCCGATAAGCGTCAATCAAATTTAACTGCAGGTCCTTGCAACGCGAAACGAAACAAAGATAATAATAACGAAAAGAGACAAAATAAACATCTCAGAATATCCATAATAATAAATCTCAACATCGCAGAAAAGCCACCAGGCTAAAATAAAAGAGTCTAAAAGAGGCCCAGCATGGCCAACAAAAGTACAAAGTACGAAAGCAAAGAAATGGTGCAAGCACCGACAACTAACAGCAAGCTAAAGTAAAACAGCTCAACAGCCACTAAGACTGGTCTCCGGTGTCCTCGTACTCCTCGACGAACGTAGGCTCAGGCTCAGCGTCAGCAAAGACCTCGTCCTCAACACCTGTCTCTGGCTCAGGGTCTAACATGTGACACCCAAAAGAGCAAGGGGCACATGTCAGCAAGTCTAAAAAGACTTGTGCAAGTGAAACTGAAAGTACAAGTAAGAGCAACCTAAAAGTTCTAGCATGATGCAATGACATGGCAGTTAAAGTAATGAGTGCAACAGGTAAAGTAAAGCGAAGTAAAGTACGAGCATGGCATGACATTCACAAGACAAGTACAAGACAAGAAAAGTAAGCACCTCGTGCACAGAGTTCACGCCTTACAGCTGAAGAGGCTGTACGGGCACACTTCTACGCTGAGTGGTCGCTCAACCCTACCCCTCCACGTGTATCGAGCCAGGGCCTTACCCCCGAACGGGAATGCTCGCTTCTGGATCACGAGCCAGGAAGTGTTTTAACAAGTATGGCGTAGGGGTGCACCTAGCCCGGGACAAGCAAGTACAAGTATGTAGCGTGTGCTACGAATGCGACATTCAATGCATGGATGACATGACATGGCAAGTAGTAAAGCGTACAGGTAAGGAAAGTAAACGTGACAGTTAAGCATGCATGATCAACAAGTTTAAGGGGTTGGATCTAGCTTCGTTGTCAAGCTAGATCATTTAGGTGACGGATCTAGTTTCGTTGTCAAACTAGATCAAGTAGGCGTCTAGCCAGCTATCATTTCACTGACTAGTCTCTTTTACGCTAAAAACAAGTAAATGGCCTAAAAACATGGCCCTAAGCAAGATTTGGCAAGTTTCACTTGCCTGCAACTATCACGTCAAGAAAACACCGTTCAACGAGTCCAAAGTCACGATTCCTACGTGCACAAGTCCACCGGCCTACATCCGTTTTATTAATCTTGATTAGTGGTTGCTAAAACATTTAAAAATACTTTAAAATACTGATTTTTAGTCTTGATTAGCATGCAATTGGGTTGGGGGTCCTAGGGGTGCAAAACGTTACCTCAACACGACGCGAAAGCTACACCGGCGTCGGGTAGCGACGCCGGGGGTTGGAATAAAAGATCGCGCTCCAAGTCCAGATTCCAATTAGATTCCTCGCTGGAAATTTCAGAGCAAGCAACCGGGACGATGATTCCAGATTCCAAAGCTCGCACGTGCGACGACGGGCTACGACGTGCAACGACGTCGTACGCGGCAAATCCTCGAAGAGCAAGCACCTAGGTGGGGCCCACAGTAGTCCTAGGGGCCTTTGGGGGACCCATAATACCTCTGGAAAACTTGGGGGGCCCACGGAGGCAAGTGGTGCGACGGATGCGGGGTTGCGACGAGTGGCTCTCGGTCGTACACAGCCAATGCGGGGAGATCTCTCGGTCGTGCGCTGAGAATGCGGGGCTGCGACGATTTGGTGTGTGCAGCGGCTGCGGGGGCTGTGGTTCGAGGGCTTCCGTCGGTCAGGTCGATGGGAGCGGTCGGTCGTGCGGGGTGCGGAGCGGGGCGACAAGCGGGCGACGGTGAGGAGTGTTGTGCTGCGATGCGAAGCGGCTTGGTGCGGGCCAATCCCTCGGTCAGACCGAGGGAACGGAGCGGTGCGGAGCTGCTGCGTGCGGAGCGGCTAGGATGCGGGCGGGGCTTCGGTCGGAGCGGGGGAATGGGGCCGTTTCCTTCGGTCAGATCGGTGGCTGAACGTCGCAACGTCCAATTTCAAGTTTGGAAGAGGCTAGGGCTAATTTCTTGCGAAAATAGGTCTTCCTAGGGGTTGCTTATATAGTATAGATGGGTTGACTTGGTCTAGGGCTAAATCTAATAGGATTAGAAGTTTAAAATAATTTAAAATTTGAAATCCAACTTCTCCAACTCATCCAAGGATTTGACCTGGTCCAAATGAGCTGGAAATTGGCTCAAAAATTCTTTAAAATGTTTAAAACTCAAATAAATTTTATTTGGCCGAAATTAATTTAAAAATAATTTATTAAAAATATTATAAAACTTGTTAAAAATATAAAAGTGGTCAAATAAACTCCAAAAATTATAAAATAAACATCGTGGTGATCGTGATGACGAATGTGAGCTAACTAAGAAGACGGATCTCAAATTCGACGTCGGACGATGAAACTAAAAATAGAAACGTCTCCCGTCAAGAGTGAGAATCGTCACGTCTCATCGAGTAAGTTTAAATTGTGGAAAAACGACTCGAGGTGTGTCGTTCCAAGATAGTGCCACTATTTACTACTCTCAGAGACGTTCACAACGGCATATCACACAAAAGTGTTCACAATCAAATAAAGTCTAAAATAAACACGTGCACGGCCAAAAGCACGTGCACGAACAAGGTACAACGAAAACGTACCGTTACATCCTCCCCACCTTAGAAATGATTCCACCCTCAGAATCAACATCAAGCACTGCTCGGGAAAAGGTGCGGGAAACGCTCTCTCATCTCATCTTCACGCTCCCAGGTGGACTCACCAGGGGAACCGTGACGCCACTGCACACGAACCAAGTCGACGGTCTTATTCCTCAGCTGCTTCTATCGACGATCCAGAATCTCAACGGGCTGCTGATCAAAAGACAGATCCGGACGAACCGTAATCTCCGAGAAATCCACAGCGTGAGAGGGATCACTAACGTATCGACGTAACTGAGATACGTGAAATACGTCGTGAACTCCCACCAGCGACGGTGGCAACGCCAAGTGATAAGCCACAGCTCCAACTCTCTCCAGAACATCGAACGGTCCAATGAACCTCGGACTCAGCTTGCCTCTCTTCCCGAATCGAATAACTCCGCGGTTCGGAGAAATCTTCAGGAAGACATGATCGCCAGGCTGAAACTCCAAAGGCCTCCGTTTAGCATCTGCCCAATGCTTGAAACGGTCATGCGCAATCCTCAGCTTCTCTCGAATATTCCTCACAACATCCACGGCCTCCACGATCATCTCCGGTCCTAACAGCTCCCGATCTCCAATGTCATCCCAGCTCAGTGGCGATCGACATTTCTTTCCATATAGCGCGGCGAAAGGCGCCATTCCAATACTCGCCTGGTAGCTGTTATTGTAGGCAAACTCAACGTGATGGAGATGATCCTCCCAAGATCCCTTAAAGTCCAGCATGCACGCTCGCAACATATCCTCCAAAATCTGAATCGTCCTCTCGGACTGGCCATCCGTCTGCGGGTGGTACGCCGTGCTGAAACTCAGACTCGTACCCAAGCTCTTCTGCAGACTCTGCCAAAACTGAGATGTGAATCTCGTATCTCTGTCCGACACGATACTTACGGGGACTCCGTGAAGTCGTACGATCTCCTGCACGATTCACGTTACATCACTATCTGAACTAGTAAAAGGAAATAGAAACGGAGAGTAAACGAATTTACCTCCATATATCTCCTCGCTAGCGTCTCAGTAGACTGTCCCACTCGGAAGGGAATAAAGTGCGTAGATTTGGTCAATCGGTCTACGATCACCCAAATCGCGTCGTTCTGCTTCGGACTCCGAGGTAGTCCAGTCACGAAATCCATAGTGATGTGCTGCCACTTCCACTCCGGAATCGGAAGCGGTTGCAGCAACCCTGCCGTACGCTGATGCTCCGCCTTTACTTGTTGGCAAACCAAACACTTGGCTACGCTCCGAGCCACACTCCTCTTCATACCATGCCACCAAAAGTTTAGACGAAGATCCTTGTACATCTTGGTCCCACCAGGATGCACAGAATACGGCGAACTGTGTGCCTCCACCAATAATTCCTCTCTGATATCTCCAGCTGGCACACACAACCTGGCTCCAAATCTCAACGAACCATCCTCGTGAATCAAGAAGTCAGTCCGCAGACCGGCTTCCACCTGCTCCCGAATCTTCACAAGCTTAGCATCTCCAGCCTGTCCAGCCTTGATCCTATCCACGATCGTCGACTGTATCTGCATGCTCATCCACGAGGAAGTCTCTCCAGGAAGAATGATCTCGATACCAGTCTCGCAAAAATCCTGCTGTAATCTCCACTGCGAGGTCAACATCATCACCGCTGGAAGTCTGCTCAGCGCATCCGGAACTACATTCACCTTGCCAGGGTGGTACTGCAAATCAATCTCATAGTCTGCCATGAGCTCCAACCATCGACGCTGTCGTATGTTGAGCTCCTTCTGAGTAAAGATATACTTCAAGCTTTTGTGATCAGTGAAGATCTTCACCTTCTCACTCAGCAGGAAGTGCCTCCAAATCTTCAGCGCAAACACGACAGCAGCTAACTCCAAATCATGTGTCGGGTAATTCTTCTCATGAGCCTTAAGCTGACGAGAAGCATACGCAACCACATGCCCATGCTGATGCAACACGCATCCAAGACCCTTGCCAGAAGCATCGCAAAAGATCTCGAATCCTCCACTCCGATCAGGCACAGCAAGTACGCGGGCAGTCGTCAATCTCTCCTTCAGAATACCAAAAGCCTCCTCGCAATCATCAGACCAAACATAAGGTACATCCTTCCGTGTAAGTCTGGTCATCGGCTCAGCAATCCGAGAAAAGTCCTTAATGAAACGTCGGTAATAGCCTGCAAGTCCAAGGAAACTCCGAATCTCTGACGCCGACTGCGGAACCGGCCACTCCCTGATAGCCACAATCTTCTCGGGATCCACAGAAATTCCATCACCAGACACCACATGCCCGAGAAAGGCAACTCTATCCAGCCAAAACTCGCACTTGGAATACTTAGCATACAAACGATGCTTCCTCAAGATCTCCAACACTGTCCTCAAGTGCGATGCATGCTCTTCCTCCGACTTCGAATAGATCAGAATATCGTCAATGAAGATGACGACGAACTTGTCTAGAAAGTCGTAGAAGACCAGATTCATCAGGTTCATAAAAACTACGGGCACATTGGTTACGCCGAAGGGCATAACCATGAACTCGTAGTGACCATACTTTGTCCTGAACGCTGTCTTCGGGATGTCGTCCTTCTTCACCTTAAGCTGATGGTAGCCACTTCTCAAATCCAATTTAGAGAACACCCTCGAACCTCCGAGCTGATCGAAGATATCATCTATACGAGGCAAGGGATATTTATTCTTGATAGTCACTACATTCAGCTCCCGGTAATCCACACACATGCGACGCGAACCATCCTTCTTCTTGACCAGCAACACCGGTGCTCCCCACGGAGACACACTGGGATTGATGTAGCCCTTCTGTAAAAGATCATCCAGTTGTCTACGCAACTCTTCCAACTCTGCTGGTGCCATACGATATGGTGCCTTCGAAATAGGCTGCGCTCCCGGAACAAGGTCGGTCGAAAACTCGAGAGCTCGATCGGGTGGCAGTCCAGACATCTCCTCGGGGAAGACGTCGTCGAACTCACGTACCACAGCTGGTCTATCCTGCTCCATCTGCATAGCAACAAGCTCCACCGGTCTGGCCCGAAACCTGACAGGGCCAAGCGAACTGCTGCCACGACTGAACTCAAACACCGGATGTCCTGGGATCTCGAACACCACCTTCTTCCTCCGACAATCGATCGTAGCATAGAAACTCGCTAGCCAATCCATTCCTAGCACTGCATCGTAGTTGATGATGTCGTGGACAATAAAATCAGCGTAAAGCTCATGTCCACAAACCACCAAGGGGCAGGAATTGCACCCACGATGCACCGAGATAACGCCATTTCCTGTAACGATGTTCCAACTCTTGGGAAGAGGGGAAGTCGTCAAGGAATGCTTCTCCACGAAGCTCCGGGATATAATGCACATCGATGCACCAGAGTCAAAGAGGACTCGTGCAGGAAACGTGCAAACCAAAATCACACCTAACAAACAGACTAACAATCAAACCTATTCTAACAACCAATCATATGCAAGCAACAAACATAATCTAACCATCAACTAACTTAACAAAAGAACAACTAGACAGAGGGTTACCTGCGATAACCTCGTCCACAGCCTCGGTCTCCACTGCAGTCATCAAGTAAGCCTGCCTCCTCGGCTGAACAGCCTGCTGAAACGCCTGCTTCTGCGGAGGAAGAGGCGCTCCACGTCCAGCAGGTACAGGTGCTCGCTGCTGCAAGGGCTGGGCTGCAACTGGTCCCCTCTGTAGCTGTGCTCCATCAGGTCCTCTCCTCAGCTGGTTCGCGTGCCGACAATCCCTCGCTACATGAGTAGCATCTCCACAGATCAGGCACTGCCCCAGAAATTTCCTGCACTGCTCCTTGTTGTGACCAGTCTTGCCGCAGAAATGGCAAGTCTTCACAATAGGCCCACCTGGCCTCTTGAACTGCACTGGCTGGGTAGGCTTGACCCCAGGCCTAGACTGCTCCATAGGCCTCTTCCCAGCTCCAGAAATCTGACCTCTCTTCAGCCTCGCAATCTTCTCCTGTCTCCGAGCAGCTACCAGCAACTTCTGATATGACTCCATATCTGACGTAGACACCAGACTCTGCAAGTCTAGAGATAGACCCTGCAGAAACTTCTGAGCCTTCTCCTCAGCATCCTCTACCATCTTCGGCGCGAAGCGACTCAATCTGGTAAACTCCTGGTGGTACTGGTCCACCGTCAAGTTCCCCTGCTTCAGCTCAATGAAGCGCTGCAACATCTCCCTCCTGGCAGCCTTCGGAAAGTACTCCTCATCGAATCTAGACTTGAAAGTAGCCCAAGGTATAGGGCTCACCAACAGCTCCTCCTCTGCATCCCACCAATTTCGGGCATTATCCTTAAGCTGCCTCTTCGCCAGATCAACCCATCCAGCCGGGTTGACCTTCGACATCTTTAGATTATCCTCGGTGTTCCTGATCCACTCCTCTGCAGCCATCGGTCCTTCAGATCCATCAAAGTATGTCGGGCCCAGCTCCCGAAACTGCTTCGCTCCTGGCTCGTGGCGAGGAGAACTCTGAGTGGTCTGGAGCATGCCCTGCTGCACTTGCATCATCCGATGCATCATCCTCATGATCCCAGCATTGGTGGGCTCTCTATCCGGCTCCTCAGCACGATTGGGCCCACTACCAGATCGGGTCTGTCGTCGTCCAGCCATCTAATGACATAGAAAACGAACAACAAATTAGACTCAAAGCTTAATGACTTGGATGTTGCAATTTATTTAATGGATAATCCGTTTATTATCGTTGTTCCGTTAGTTCGCAATCGCAAGATAGGACCTGCATGGGCCACCAACAAAACCTGTCACGCCCCGCTTCCCAAAAACGTGGAGGCGAAGCGTGAGAAGGTCCGCTCAGACTTGAAGCTACAAAGCTGCAAGTCCGATAAGCGTCAATCAAATTTAACTGCAGGTCCTTGCAACGTGAAACGAAACAAAGATAATAATAACGAAAAGAGACAAAAGAAACATCTCAGAATATCCATAATAATAAATCTCAACATCGCAGAAAAGCCACCAGGCTAAAATAAAAGAGTCTAAAAGAGGCCCAGCATGGCCAACAAAAGTACAAAGTACGAAAGCAAAGAAATGGTGCAAGCACCGACAACTAACAGCAAGCTAAAGTAAAACAGCTCAACAGCCACTAAGACTGGTCTCCGGTGTCCTCGTACTCCTCGACGAACGTAGGCTCAGGCTCAGCGTCAGCAAAGACCTCGTCCTCAACACCTGTCTCTGGCTCAGGGTCTAACATGTGACACCCAAAAGAGCAAGGGGCACATGTCAGCAAGTCTAAAAAGACTTGTGCAAGTGAAACTGAAAGTACAAGTAAGAGCAACCTAAAAGTTCTAGCATGATGCAATGACATGGCAGTTAAAGTAATGAGTGCAACAGGTAAAGTAAAGCGAAGTAAAGTACGAGCATGGCATGACATTCACAAGACAAGTACAAGACAAGAAAAGTAAGCACCTCGTGCACAGAGTTCACGCCTTACAGCTGAAGAGGCTGTACGGGCACACTTCTACGCTGAGTGGTCGCTCAACCCTACCCCTCCACGTGTATCGAGCCAGGGCCTTACCCCCGAACGGGAATGCTCGCTTCTGGATCACGAGCCAGGAAGTGTTTTAACAAGTATGGCGTAGGGGTGCACCTAGCCTGGGACAAGCAAGTACAAGTATGTAGCGTGTGCTACGAATGCGACATTCAATGCATGGATGACATGACATGGCAAGTAGTAAAGCGTACAGGTAAGGAAAGTAAACGTGACAGTTAAGCATGCATGATCAACAAGTTTAAGGGGTTGGATCTAGCTTCGTTGTCAATCTAGATCATTTAGGTGACGGATCTAGTTTCGTTGTCAAACTAGATCAAGTAGGCGTCTAGCCAGCTATCATTTCACTGACTAGTCTCTTTTACGCTAAAAACAAGTAAATGGCCTAAAAACATGGCCCTAAGCAAGATTTGGCAAGTTTCACTTGCCTGCAACTATCACGTCAAGAAAACACCGTTCAACGAGTCCAAAGTCACGATTCCTACGTGCACAAGTCCACCGGCCTACATCCGTTTTATTAATCTTGATTAGTGATTGCTAAAACATTTAAAAATACTTTAAAATACTGATTTTTAGTCTTGATTAGCATGCAATTGGGTTGGGGGTCCTAGGGGTGCAAAACGTTACCTCAACACGACGCGAAAGCTACACCGGCGTCGGGTAGCGACGCCGGGGGTTGGAATAAAAGATCGCGCTCCAAGTCCAGATTCCAATTAGATTCCTCGCTGGAAATTTCAGAGCAAGCAACCGGGACGACGATTCCAGATTCCAAAGCTCGCACGTGCGACGACGGGCTACGACGTGCGACGACGTCGTACGCGGCAAATCCTCGAAGAGCAAGCACCTAGGTGGGGCCCACAGTAGTCCTAGGGGCCTTTGGGGGACCCACAATACCTCTGGAAAACTTGGGGGGCCCACGGAGGCAAGTGGTGCGACGGATGCGGGGTTGCGACGAGTGGCTCTCGGTCGTACACAGCCAATGCGGGGAGATCTCTCAGTCGTGCGCTGAGAATGCGGGGCTGCGACGATTTGGTGTGTGCAGCAGCTGCGGGGGATGTGGTGCGAGGGCTTCCGTCGGTCAGGTCGATGGGAGCGGTCGGTCGTGCGGGGTGCGGAGCGGGGCGACAAGCGGGCGATGGTGCGGAGCGCTGTGCTGCGATGCGGAGCGGCTTGGTGCGGGCCAATCCCTCGGTCAGACCGAGGGAACGGAGCGGTGCGGAGCTGCTACGTGCGGAGCGGCTAGGATGCGGGCGGGGCTTCGGTCGGAGCGGAGAACAGGGCCATTTCCTTCGGTCAGATCGGTGGCTGAACGTCGCAACGTTGCGACGAATCGTCGCAACGTCCAATTTCAAGTTTGGAAGAGGCTAGGGCTAATTTCTTGCGAAAATAGGTCTTCCTAGGGGTTGCTTATATAGTATAGATGGGTTGACTTGGTCTAGGGCTAAATCTAATAGGATTAGAAGTTTAAAATAATTTAAAATTTGAAATCCAACTTCTCCAACTCATCCAAGGATTTGACCTGGTCCAAATGAGCTGGAAATTGGCTCAAAAATTCTTTAAAACGTTTAAAACTCAAATAAATTTTATTTGGCCGAAATTAATTTAAAAATAATTTATTAAAAATATTATAAAACTTGTTAAAAATATAAAAGTGGTCAAATAAACTCCAAAAATTATAAAATAAATATCGTGGTGATCGTGATGACGAATGTGAGCTAACTAAGAAGACGGATCTCAAATTCGACGTCGGACGACGAAACTAAAAATAGAAACGTCTCCCGTCAAGAGTGAGAATCGTCACGTCTCATCGAGTAAGTTTAAATTGTGGAAAAACGACTCGAGGTGTGTCGTTCCAAGATAGTGCCACTATTTACTACTCTCAAAGACGTTCACAACGGCATATCACACAAAAGTGTTCACAATCAAATAAAGTCTAAAATAAACACGTGCACGGCCAAAAGCACGTGCACGAACAAGGTACAACGAAAACGTACCGTTACAGCTTGACTTCATTATTCGTTGAAATGAATGAAAATACCCATGTTTGTTTATGAGTTTAGTTGAAGTTTTATCTTATTCAATTGTTGTGCACATCTTAAGAGTGAACCGAGTGTTATATTAATTCTTTCTCCACATATCTTATTATTCTCCCCATGTCACTTGGGTTTACCCCCTTGCAGCTACTTATACCGCATCCACTTTCCAAAAATCCTAAAAGAAAAGGCTAGCTTCCAAAAAGCCAAAAAAAGGAGCCAAAAGAAAAAATACATATTCAATAGCTCCTACAAAAAAGAGAGAAAAACCAAAAAAGAAAAACAGAAAAGAAAAATATTTCTCTATTTTACTACTTGGAGCTACAAAAATACATGGGAAAAAGCCACAAAAATTCCATTATTATTCCTTAGATGTGATGCCTCAAGCTAAGCTTGGGTGGTGAATTCATTTGGTTATATGAGTGATTATGCCATTAGAGTGGAGTTGTGCACAATTGGGAATATTTGATAATGCTTAGACTTTGCAAAATATATTAGCTATAGAGATTTTTCATGATTTGAGATGAATATATGAAAGCCATGATCCTTATTCTATTCCCTATTGCATGCTTGATTTGACTCTTGCATGCTTCACTTATATCTTTTGATTGAAAAGTGCATCGCCAAAATTTGTATATTAAACTCTATGAATTACATGATGTGGATATGAATTGATTGCATGAATTTAAAGAATCCCTTCATTTGCTCTTAAATGCTTGCAAGTAATATGTTTAGTTAAGATATGAAATCTTTATTAGCATGTGATCCATCTTCAAAGTTTCATAATATGTAGCTATGGCTTGAGATCTGATTGAAGGCTCAAGCATCCCCCTCCATCTTCCATTCTTTTTCTTTTTTTTTATTTTCATCACCCAGTGAGCCTCGTATTCGTCTTCCTCGAGGACAATTAAGAGGTAAGCTTGGGGGATTTTGATATGTCCATATTTTACATATATGTCACGCCCCGCTTCCCATTATACTTGGGAGCGAGGACGCGAGCGGGTCCGCATGTACTTAAAGCAAAGAAGAGGTACTTTTTTTTCCTTTCTTTTTGACTTAAGCACACTAAGCATTGTTTAGAAAAGCAGATCCCTGCATGTGAATTTCTCAGAAGCAGCATAAATAGTCATTACACTTTAAACACCAGCGTTTTAAAACAAAGTACACAAAGTAATTAAGGCCTAGCATGGCTGCACAATTTGCTGAAAGTTAACACACCTGAAAAGCAACAAGTTAATTAATAAAAATGAAATAGAAACTGCTCCCTCTAGTCTTCAGCAGGGAGGATCTCAGCGTCCTCGTAGCTCTTATCAGCGGGGTCCACCTCTAAGATAGGATCCTCAAAAGCTGGGTCCTCGATGTACTCTGTCTCTGAACCTAACATAAATTTCATAAATTCATTTGAAATATATGTCAACGATAGCTCGGCAAGATTTTAAATTAATGAAAGTAGCAACTTGCAATTTAAGAAAATGAGAAAGTTAGAACACATAAGAGCAGGTGCATAGCCAAAAATGAGAACATGTGGAAAGTAAAGACATGAGGTTCATCGACAATTAATATACATTTGCATTTTAAACGAGGTAAGCAAAGTTGGCAATTTAGAATACTTTTCAGTTGTTTGTGCTAGTGAATAAGTCCATGTCCGAGTAAGTAAAATGTTCTCGATACACCCTATCATCGGGGTTTACCGTGACGCCTCTAGTCATTCCTAACCTGGAAGATGGCCAAAATGCTTGCCTCCGTTAGTGTGGTATGGAGGTAGCCGTAAGATGTTCAAGCTACATTTACAGACTCTACTACATGAACCAACCCCACCCAAGGTGTCTGTCTAGTCATCGACTAGATTACATCCCATCTATATTCGATATAATCACATATATGTTTTATGTCATACCCTCTGTCCAAATTAGTTCATCTTGATAGCATATAGATAGTAAAGGTGGTTCAGTTTGATAGCAGGCAGATAGTAAAGGTAGTTCAATTTGATAGCAGGCAGATAGTGAATTGTTCCAAACAAACAACATTAATATAACGTGTCCATTTAATCAGAAAGCGGACGATACAATGGAAACATACAATTTATTTCTAAAGTCGACAAGCACACTGAAATATGATTTTAGCACTAAAGTTTGAACAGTTCGTTTTGCAATCCATTTACGATAAAATACTTGCCTCGAGGTGAGTTTGGGTGTCCAAGTGATCATAGCGTAAGGCGTGTTGTATCTACATCACGGATTTGGTATCAAACGGAAGTTTTAACTAATTAATTCCATTATAACTAGCTTATACATGGTTATATATAACCTACTGTTATTAACCTATATGTATTAACTGAAT